>JAFREQ010000046.1:1862500-3062500 GCA_025331565.1 Holacanthus passer | reverse complement strand
TGAAGGTTCTGGAAAACAGAAAGAAAAAATACCATAAACTGAATATTATTGGGTATTATTGGGTTCTTGGCTGGACAGTGACTTCTTCATATTAATATTTAATGGACAGACACAACAAAGACACAACTGCTTTGCTAAATGTTTTTACATTTGTAGAACTTATAAAAAAACCAACAGGGCCAAAAGCAAGAAAACATAGTTGTAAGACGGCCCAGACTCATCGCTACATCAAATCTAATTCACACTCATTTCTTGCAGAGCAAACCAGAGAAAGATACGGTCTGTCTGTGCTGCTGTATAAAAAGGCTTTAATACTGAAGAATGCACAGTTGTGCTGGCACATCAAGTTCTTGCATAGTACTTGTACACATATTTGAAAAGTCTCAGCTGTTTAGCATGAAATAGTGTATATAACATAAAAAGCAGACGGCATCACACACAGAGGACTCCTTCTCGCCCACGAATCTCTCAGATGACTTCATCAGCTGGACACAAAGAACGCTATAATTTGTGGGAGCCAAACTAGAGCTAATGACAAGCTTCTTCCTCAGCGTGGGAAAGCCTCCCTAGATTACTCAGTGTTAAGTTTCCAAAAGATCTGAGTAAGCACAGGATAGCGAAATCGGCCTTCAGTGACTGCACAGACAGACTGTGACAGACTGTATCTGTGCACTGGTCTCTTCATCACTTATGGACACGTCTTTGCTTAAAGATTCTTCACATGCAACGTCTGGGAGGCAGCAAACTAAACCTCTATAAAGGGGCTGAGTGTCTGCTAGTGGTGGATGATTTTGTCCAGACTCTTTGATTGGGAGCAGCTGATGGAACTTGCACGTGCAAACCAATGAAAAATGACTTCCAGAAGGGAATTGTTCATCATCGCTATGAAAAGACATGTGGTGCACCTGGATTTAGGTTCTCATAAAGACCTCTGGAAACTATGTATTGAGATAATGCTGA
The DNA here is from genome assembly GCA_025331565.1 of Holacanthus passer. Classification (NCBI taxonomy): domain Eukaryota; kingdom Metazoa; phylum Chordata; class Actinopteri; family Pomacanthidae; genus Holacanthus; species Holacanthus passer. The sequence goes on along the minus strand of JAFREQ010000046.1, from coordinate 3,061,540 downwards.
TACTTAAGCTATCAGGTCATGAAAGTAGATGTTCAAGAAAGGTTCAGCTGAGTGTTTGTTGCATCTCAATGTACCAATGGACAGGATGTATTTTATCCCCCAGAAAAAAAAAAATCAAAACAGATCACAGCACCTGCTCATAAAACAAAATCTCCATTCCAATCCATAGCCACATAACTGAGACAATATGGAAGGAAAAAGTACATTAAGTTGTCACATGAAGGAGAGAAGAAACAATTCTTTATCCCAGAACAAAATCTGCTCACTTCAGCATCTCATCCAGATTCAGACAAATCTATAAATCTTGACGACTGAAATTTTTCCAAATATGAAGGAAAGCAGCACTAAATGTACTCAAAAATACTCATCTCTCAAACTACGGGATTATGCTATGATATATCAGAAGTTTCATAATTAGGAGTTTCCAACAATTAATAGTGTTCAATATCCAAGCTGCAATTATGACTGAGAAACTCAGAAAGCTCTAATACAGCCGATTGGACAGTTAATACAGAAGTGCCTGAAGACCAAACAAATATAGACACCTCACATCAGCCAACATCGTCGTTCAATGCCATTAAACCCTAATTGAATATAGTGTTGTATTGTCATTCACAGTAATCATACGACTGTCTTGATGACAAGAACAATCTTTCCCATCTCTTACTTCCATCCCATCCATCTCAATTTCCAGAACATCAGACTCTCAGTAGATTTAAGATTAAGATTACTGACAGAAAGGTCCAGCATTAATGGGCAGGTTGAGCCTGTGTGTTCACCTTTGTTATAACAAAGAGCTCTACACAGGTAATGATTTTTCCTGTAAGGAATGACTTAGATCTATATTTGTGGAAAACCAATAAAACAGATTAAGGAGGAGGAATCAACAAACCACAGTGTGACAAGCTGTGGGCTAAAAGTCTTTGAAGGCAGCAAGTGTCCTACAAGCTGACAGGAAATGTGGTTTTATGGTAGATCAGAGGAGAACACCATGATGACTGAACATTGTTCTTCACTTTTCATTCTTGGTTTCAGTTTTGTTTGTTTGGTTATATTTGGATGAAAGGCAGAAAGATGGATTCTCTACATCAAACTGATGTGTGTGACATATTTTCCATTACTGTCACTGTTGTCAAACTGTTTGAGCTGAGGTAAAGGTATGAAGGAAGACCCCTCCCATCAATCCTCTGTTCTTCCTTTTATTGCCCTGACCTTCTACTTGACCTTTGACCTTTCTTTCTTCAGGTGCCCTTTACCAGCATTTTTGTACCCTTTCACCTAATCAGTTAAAGACACAGATATAAAACTGAGCTTGAGTTTCACGAGTTCTGGCACATCTGGTGGGCGGGAGGATGAAGGTGGCCGGTGCTGTAAATCTGAAAACTAGGCTTGTCGATATGTTTGTGATCTCCCACTTGAAAACTTTACAAGACACAGAGGCTGATTATTTGCAGTAGTGAAGGTAAAGAATGAATCCCTTAAAATCTTCAGCAAGCTGCATGTGTTTCAGCTGAAGACGCTCTTGCTTAAAAGGTGGCTCAATATGATTTTTATACAAAAGTGATTTGATATTGTAGCCATTGTCTATTTTCACAGACAAACTCGTTAAATTATATGAGTTTAATAGAACTTGCATTAAAAAGCCAAGAATACATCAGTCAAAGCACCAGAGGTTGACCGAGGACATTTCATTTGACTGCTGGACATGGGAAGACAATTTGGAGAGAAAATTGAAATAAATATAACCTGTTCACTAAGCTATAATCCAGAATTGCTGTAGCTTTCGTATTCTTCCCCCATGCTGGCAGCGAGAAGGGAACTTTCCCGCGTGGAAAAGAGAAACTGGGAATGTTGGCCCTGGACTGACGACATCTGTTTTGCTTAGTCAAAGAAAAAAAAAAAAAGGCACTGAAGAACTTGTCCTGTGTCCACACAGTGGCTCAGTTCCCTCTACCTCTATTAAAACTGAAAGTGCCACTGCATGCATTGTTTAATGCTTAATCTGTTGTCTCGGATCATGTGTGTGAAGTCCTGCTACTGACTTCTGACAGTCAGTGTTATCTTCATTTCACACACCGATTTAAACCGCAGTGTGAAGCATGTCTGGACACACTTCTTATGGAAAACGTTTGAGGCTGACAGCAGCGTGTCAGGACTCTGGTCAGCGGTAAATATTAATCCAGTGCATCTGCTTATATGTTCATCTGTGACGTTTCAGCATTTTATTTGCCCTGAATAGTAAAGTGCAAAGTCGGCTTCTCGCAGCATCTGGAACAGCTGGAAATCCTCTCAAGAAAGTTAATTGACTACTTGCTGTGGCTGATAAAACAATAACAGAAATTGCAACACCTCATTAACAGATTGCAAATTTCCCCACTGCTGCGCAGATATCCTGAAGGAGTCCTTAAAGAATCATAAACCTGAGCTTTATGTGTCCCCGAGCTGAGCTTGAACAGGAAGCAAATTTCTGAATTTCTTTCAATTTGCATCTATGGCCTCGCTCCTGAATCAAGAGGAAAAACGTTATGATTTGTAAGAGACTTTTTTTTTTCTTTTGAGCTGAAACGACCAATTGATCAATAGATAATTAATCAGCAACTCTTTTGATAACGTGTTACTCGTTTAAACAAAAATCTGGTTGCAGCTTCTCAAATGCGATGATTTGCTGATTTCCTTTGTCATATATGTTAGTAAAGTGAGTATTTTGGGGTTTTGGACTGTTGGTTAGATAAATCAAGTAATTTAATATGTCACCTTGGCCGATTTTTGTTTCTCACATTTTCTTGATAAAACGATCGATCGAAGTGGCTCTGTGGGTTTTTCTTTTACACAAACAAATGTTATGTTAGAGTTCAGTTTCTTCCTAATTAAACATTCGCAAAGGCAATTTTAAAGCATCTTAAATCAGGTATTGTTAACATTCAAGTTGACCTTTGTTAGCACACTGCAGCATATCTGAGCGTGTTACCGCCGCCTGTTGAACAGTCGGCAGGAATTTTCTAATCCTTTTTGACATATACTCAATTGAACAGCACACAGACAATATATTGAATGCTTGACCTGATCAACTTCACTGATTTTCGTAAATATCTGCTTATTCTTAATCTGATGCCACCAACACGTTTCAAAGTTGCCACAGAGAGCCGCGCTGTCAGGCTGTGATGCTGAAAAGAAAACCAAACTGTTGGATAGATAAACCAAAGTATTGGTCAAACTGAGATATTTTCAGCTCTAGTTTTTTTGTTCTTTATCAGTATGTGCATTGAATTCTGTGCAGCATATCCAGATAATATTCCTCCACTGGTTAATAAGAGCAGATTTTAATTAGCTAGAAAATCTACTACTTAGAAAACAGCCATCTGTCCACCGTCCCCCTCATAACCAGCACACCTGATTCTAGACAGTCTGGCAGATTTACAATGTCCATGGCCTAAAACTGACACAGCCAGAGCTAACACAGAACCTACACAATTATATAATCATGTACATACATTTATTTGAATATTCACGACTGGAAAATCACGTCAACCATGAATTAATTCAGGTTCTCTGATTAAAAGAAAGGGAGATATGGATTATTCAACCTCATGCCCTCACTGATGTCCAGGGTCACCGCTCTACATCTCTGCTGCTCAACTGACATTGGAAATTAGGACACGGAAAAAATTTAACACATTTTTACATAAAATGCAGAGGCGTGTGATGCTGAGTTATGATCAACCCCTGGCTCTTTGTGTAGAGGTCACACAGAGGGAAACAGTGCAGGACGAGCCCTGGGGGAACTCCAGCTACTAAACCAGCTGTCCCTCTGACGGAGCTTTGTTCACTGAGACACCTTTCTCTCTTCGCTGCACAGACACATCCCAGAACACCCAGCACATAGCTGAGAGGCTGTAAAACACCCCGGCCTCAAGAGCTGCAGATGGGACATCCTGTGCATTTAGATACAACTTGAAGAATTAAGGGATAAAACAAAATGCTTGAATCATCTTGACTGAACATCAAAGGATGATTATAATCTTCCTCATCTGAAATATTTATTTTCCAACAGAAGTTAAAACCACCGTGCGCCAGACTTGGATTTCAATTAAGCACAGCTAATGGACTGAATGGATGAAGTATTTTTTCTTCCTGCCCACACTGGCAAATCCTGCCACCCACTTTTCCCTTAATTTAATCTCCATGATGGAAAAATGACACACAATGTAACTGAATTGCATTGCCCAAGGTAATATGATGAATCATCAGGCTGCAAAACCTCAGCAGACAGAGTGATACTTATACAAACTGTTTTTTGCCCCCATGCACAAACACACACAGATGGACAGTTTTTATTTTTGGAGCATTGATCTACAACCTGACAAAATTTGAGAGAATCTCTTTGGCAGGAAGTGCGCTGGCTGCAGGCCCTTCTACTAAGACGATCAAAGCTGTGGATAACTCTTCCACATGTTCCCTCCCTCTGCAGTCAGTCACCACCTCTGATCCTGCACTGGCTGCTATGTGGGTCTGACTGAGGAAGTTGCAGTATACACCAAGAATGCACTTCCAATAAACTATAATCGATACCTTCTGGTGTTGTGGTAAGAAATTTACTGCTTAAAAAACAACTAATGATGTGTGCAACCGCTACTGTATATTTCTCTATTTTGAACAATAATTCTATTTCATTTGACATCAATATCAAATCTTATCAAGCATCACAGACCTTCTATCATGTTTGTATAAGTACATACATTTTCTAGTTTAAAAATAAAATATATAGACTGAGGGTGTTATCTGTCACTGCAAATGCAACTACATTTTTTTTTTTCATTGTCACTGCAAATGTATGTATAGTTTCTCACCCTGTTCAGGAATGATAAATGTTCTTGCACTTGGATTATACAGCAAGTGATGCTGGCGCTGCTTGAAAGTGGAAGGTGGGCAGCAGGACAGCTGAGGTGTATTTCATGAGTTACAACGTTCACGAGACTTAAAGCTGCTCTACAGAAACCATCTGGGATGTAATCAGTCAGACAGAAACAAAACCCCAAAACAACTATAAGGTAACTATAATCACTTCAATAAATATCTTTTTCTTACTTTGCTGACAGAGGATAGATTGGTGTACCTTCTTGTGTTTAACTCAATGACCATAAACAAACAATGAAAGTCAGGAAAATTGACTTTTCTCACATAAAATCCAAAGGAATTTCTATATTTTCCTACCTGTGCTAGTGCACAAGCCCGTGCAGGTGAGATGAGGCGCTCCTCCGAGTCTTCATGCATTCATGGAAGCCAAGAAAATGATGCTCTGCTCTGTTGTGTCACTGTCTTGCAGCCTCTCCAGCAAGGTGGCAGCTCTGTGATTCCTCCCTCTGCCAGCTCCTTATCTTTCCTCACCGTTCACAGCTCAGGCTGAGGTTCAGCTCCTTCACTGACAGAGAGAGTGAGTCAAAAGCAGAGGGAGAGAGAGAGGGGGGGAGAGAGTGGGAGTAAATGTCTTTTAAAGTGTGAGGACTGTTTAGGTCAGACCCCCATTGCTTTAACTCCAGCCCTTAAATATCAGTCATTCTCCCTCCTTCCACAGTCCTTCTTCCCTCCCTCCACTGTAACTAATGGATGCAGAGCTGGGCTGCTGCCTTTAAATGAGATGCCAGTGTTACTGGGCGTCATGACAGAGCGAGCAGCGCTTGTGGTTGTGCAGGAAAATTAGAGGGGAAAGCCGGGAATGAGAGGAAAGTGAAGTAAGACTGTAGACAGTAGGCAGACGTTTGCCTTCAACCATATTAACTTCTCAATAATGATTTAGGATTTTCTCCTGCATGATTAAGGCTGCAGGACTAAAGCATAGTCTTTGTTCAAGTTACTCAAATTTTGATTCAAGGAAATCCGCCCTGAATCATCCATCACCACCACTCCTTATTTCCATACTTTACACTAATCCCCCTGCTCATAAAAGCTCACAGTGTGAATCTCTCTTCAGTTCTGTCACAGTGATGGAAATCTACAGCAGCTGAAACCACATGTTATTATAAATGCAAGCACTCTTAACTGAATAAATCTGTGGCATTTCCCCTGATTGAATAGTTCCAGTAATTATCCAGTTAGAGTTAATTAATAAAAGTGGCAGAAAAAAGTGGACATGTAACAGCGAGACCAGTCTCCAGTTCCTGGAGGAAATGTTTCTTTGCTCAGACACAGTTATTTCTTGCACAGACACGGTTACATTCTCATACATTTAACAGATGGGATGAGCAGGAAACAGACACATTCTCAACTGTTGCATCCAGCCATCTTGGATTAAAATGAAAACAAGCTGCAAGGGAATATGTGATATCAGTTGTTGTTGGTCCCAAACCTGAAGGTAAAACTTCCAGACTGTTTGGAGCTCAGCTGGGGAAACAGCAACATGTCACCATAAGGACGCTGCACAGTTTAATCTTAATATTAGATTAGATGAGGATAAGTATCAGCTTAAATCTTTAAAGTGAGTCTGTGAGACTGGTTAAAGATGTTCAAGACATGCTGGTTTATTGTTTGTTGTAAATACAAAGTGTAAAAGACCTTTAGATGCAGTAGGATAATTCAGATTAGGCGAGTAAAATTGATTTTTATTATCAATGAATGTCCTGATTATTAATGAAATCATTTGGTCTAAAAAAGAAACTAGCATAAAAAATGCCCATCACAATTTCCTTAAGCTCAAGGTGACATTTTCAAAATGCCAGTTTTGTCCAAGCAACAGTCCCAAAGCCAAAGACAATTAATTGTACAGTTAATTAATTAACTAATAAATTAACGGCCTAACTGTTTCAGCTCTATTAGAAATGTCTGTTTGTTAATAAATAATTTTCATTCATAATGTTAATTCTGACTTTCTTTACATAAACTGACGTGGTGATGGAGTAACAGAGAGTCAAATTAATGGACTAAAACAATAAATCCTGGCTAATCTAACAGCACAACAGAGCTAAGTAGATTTGTCACATTGCATTGCAGGTTGGGTCAGGTAGCAAAGCTCCAAGATACAACGACAAGTGTCTGTACTTCAAGATCCTGTAATGCAAAACAGGAATTATATGCACGTCTGAAACAGAGTTCAAGTACGTGCGGAAGAGGGTCCACTCAGGAGCAGGGGATAAACTCATAAAATCTGTCACCATTCATTAAATCAAATCTTCTCCTAAGCTTCAGAAGACCCCAGGGACCCCCTGGTGTGAAGACGGGCCCCAAAGAATGAGAAAATGTGTGGAACCAAGCAAATGGGTCAGACTGTGGCCCCTGTTTAATTTAAGACTCCACATGTGTTTCATATGTACTGCAACACAGCCCTTGTGTCTCAGACACAAACCATAGAACATTTGCAAACTATTGCTGCTGCAGCTATAAACACAGATGACAGTTATGATTACAACAAGACAATCTGAAGGATGTCTGCCACCGATGGAACAAAAACACTTAGGAAACCATGTCTGCTACTTAACAAGACTAAGAGTTTACATCATGCTAGCAGCTCTGTGAGCCTCTACTTAAGTACAGTGGTGCTTGGAGCTAAATGCTAACGTCAACATGCTTATGTGCTCGCAATGATAATGTTAACATACTGATTTTGCAGGTCTGAAGTTTACCAGGTTCACCACTTTAGATTGGTGTGTTAGCACTGGCTAATTAGCACTAAATGCAAACCAAAGTGTTGGACAAATTAAAATTTTGACGAGATGATGGTGCTAGATAAAATATTAGGGGGTCACCTTGCAATTCATCTTGAGGGGAACATGAATATCTACACCAAATTCATGTTTATCCATCCAACAGTTATTGGGACATTTTATTCAATAACACAAATGCAAACCTCATGGTGGCACTATTGGAAAGGTCAGGGATCATCAACATCAGTGGGACTCATCCTCTGGGGAATATAAATGTCAATACAAAATTTAAACCCATCAAATAGTCATGTTTTTTCAGTCTGGAAGAAAGTGGTGAACCAAAAGTTCAACTTTGAAACCCCTCAAGCCACACACCTCTAGTATGACTAAAAAAAGCATAAATCTGGCCTCCATCATCGCCTGCCAATAAGACTTGGTGATATCCACAAAAAACAGAAAGTCAGACAATAGTGGTAAAAACAAATATAATAGCCAAATGCATTCGTGAGTAAATCTGCCGAGCAGATGGGTCTGTGAGGAGACTCGGACCAGACCAAAACCATCCTCTGTTAAAACAACACAGGTGCTCTTATGTTGGAGATTAAAGGAAGTGTTACAGATATAGATCTTCATTAACTTAAAAAAGGTCCAGTTCTTTATTCTACGCTTTGATTCAACATGTGGCCATAACAAGATGGACTACGGTAAGATCAGGGTTATATCTTCAACACTGCAAACACAGGTGCAAAGTTATGATGTCGGCAAATCGAGACCATATAATGACATATACAATGGGAGAAATGTGCGTCTTTGATTTGAAACTTTGTGGCTGCAGTTGAGTTGAAACCATTAGTTAAACACCAAAAAATCATCTATTACAATTTTGATGATCACTTCACATGTCAAAATTTCACTGGTTACATCTTCTCAAATGTGAATATTTGCTGGCTTTCAAACTCTTGTATGATAGTAGTTTAAACAGGCTTCATAGCTTTCAGTATTGGGCTGGGTTTGGACAGCTTGTCTATTTTGATCATCATTATTCAAGCAAAAACATCAATTACTCACTTGTTCCAGCATCTCAATTGGGAGAATTACTCACATGTTATGTCACAATAACTAGATTATCTTTGGGTTTTTTGACTGGATTTGGACAAAACAGGCAACTTGAAGATGTTCTCTTGGGCATTTTCACTACTTCCTAAACATCATATTGATTAATAAAGAAAAACTGTTTAACTAATTGTGAATCATACTTTACCCAAACTCCAACTGAGGAATAAAATTCAGTTTTTTACTGTTTTTGAGAGACTCCATCCGAATCATAGACTGTACTGGATTCTATTTTAATCCATTAAAGAAACTATTAAGTTTTGTCTTTTCATGCACCAAAATCAATTTTAGCCTCCTGTGCACTTTCTGTGAGAACTTGCCTAAGAATAAACATTTATTGGTAGTTTATACATTGGGATTCTTTCCTAGAAATTATGGTTGATTCGTCCAATCCATACAGCTGGGCCGACATGCTACTTGGTCCAGTCCTCTATAATCTCAACAAGCTGAAACTGGCATAAAGAAAAGCAAAGTGTCTCCAGTCTGACCTTCGGTTCAGGGCTGTAATCATAGAGCTCAGTGGGTTATGGGTAGTTGAGGCTCGACTGTTCACCTAAAATGAACCATGAGGTCTGTAAAGGTAGCAGTTTTAATTTTTCAAACATGAATGAAAATGACAAAAAAAAATTACTTGACAGTGTTTCTTTTATTTATGGTCATTAACAAAACCTGAAAAAGTTGCAATTTTATCAGTTTAAAGTATTTACACAATACTTTATATGCCACAATCTGGAAAAAGTCAAAATATTAAAGTACCATACGACTGGCAAAGAGTTTAAATTTAATTATGTTGCCAAAAAAGACACTGTTTTACAATGAAAGAGTCATTGTGTCATTTAGTTTTTTCATGTAGACATCAATTATGTTGAAATATTTACATGGGTACTTACATAATGTTTAATTATGGAGCTGAAGTAGCTATACAATTACTGAGTGTTTCTGTGTGAGGCTTTAAAGTAGGAGGTATATGTGCTGTTTGATCTATTCTAGTTAAAGACTATAAAACTAAGGAGAAGAAAGAACAGAAAACAGTCTGACTTGAAATAAAGTGGCTGTGTAAATGTGTTGTGTTGCAGATGCAGCTGAAAATATTGAACACTCTTTAAATAGTGTTGTACATTAGTTTTTTTTTGTGGTGAGTTTTTCTCTAGAAATGAATCAATAGAACTGGACAGTGCTTATAATTAGTATTCATTATAAACAAGGCAGAAAACATGATGGAAATATTACATTTATGTTTGTTTCATGTATTAATCCTAAAAATATTCATTTCAAACAAGTCCATTTCCATTGCACAACTCGATTAACCAGCTTTTCCACTTGAGCCAAGTGTAAAAATATTTTCGCTATATTATGAGATTTTCAATTTTCCGCAAGTATTTTTCATGTGCAAACTGAAAATGTGCATAAAAACAGGTAGAGGGATATGCACCTCATGCAACTTTGAAAACCAACTGGCTGCACCAGTGATGTTTTAATTTTGTCCTATAAACGAAGGAGAATAATTTGATGGAGGAGTTTTGTGTTATATATTTGTAACTTAAATCTGTTTTCATTTAAACTTGAAAATTTCCAACAGGGGTGAACATATCTTACAGACCTACACTGTAATTGCAAAGTTCAACACTTATCTCTAGATAAATCAAATAAAGCATAATAATCGGGTCACAGACCACTCTGATATTGCACCATATCGGCTTGTGTAGACTTTGAGATGTGAGGATTTTCCAGTAGGAGGTCAACAGATTTATTATCAACAAACTGTCAGTAACTCATAAACACAGCAACACAGAGAAGCTACCTCTTCAATGACCTCATTAGTTTTAATGAACCGCTATAACTCCCAAACCCAACACTTGCAAGACACTTGTAAGAAACTATATCTGCCAGCAGCTTGTTTCATGATCGTTTCCGGTCAAATAAAGGTAGACTTCATTAGACTGGAAGGTTATGTAAGGTGACAGCAAACTACTCTTTAAGAACACGATTTAACTGCAGAATAAATGCTCTCAAATGACAGTAAGAGTGAGCTGGTGCAGCGTCGTGTGTCAAGAAACCTCAAAATACTGTTTCACATCTGTGAGCTGAGTGAACTGTGGTAAAGACAAAAAAGAAAGATGGATTCTCATATGCAGTGTTACATCCTCGTCAGTCCAACTCTGCGGCAGCTCCGGGCCATGTGCAGACACTGAGCAGACCAGAGATGTCACCGCTCACACAAACATGAACTAATATGGCTCTGAAGGCAAAACCCTCAGGTCACTCTCAGGTCGCTCCTGAGGCTTGCCAGCACATCTGCAGAGAGCTTCAACCAAAACCACAGACGGGAAACTCTGCATGGAGATCCCTTCCCTTTGTTGTCTCGGTGTGGTAGCTCTAATGAGCTTGTGCTCTTTGCAGATTAGAGGATCTGCACTTCCAGGCATTAGTTTAGGGATTACAGTGACACTGGTGAACGATCTGTGCTCAATGTGACTCTTTGTTCACGGCTGTGTTTGACTGGGTTGAGTTACAGCTTAATCAACCGCAGGGCCTGATATCCTTAATAAGATCAGTGATCAGTCATTCATCACTGCAGTTAATGTCAAAGTGATGAGGAGAATTACAGGGCTGCTTTCATCCTTCATAAAGGCATAAGACATAATTTATATTTAGGTTACAAGTCCAGGATTAAGCTGCATTTAAGGGAGCTTGACTCAACTGTATCACACTGACATACACATACTGTACTTCTAGCAAGTTAACTGCTTTGGTGGAGATTATAAATTTGTCATTTTTGTCAAAATGTAAAGTAATAATAAGAGTCTATAGCCACACTAGCAGCTCTGTAAGACTGCACATTAGTAAAGCGGTGATTTGAGATCAGTGCTAATGCTAACATGCTCATAATTACAATGCTACTGCTGGCATTTGGGACAGCATGTTAACCATCTTTAGCATTTCAGAATGCTAACATTGGCTAATTATCACCATATGCTGATAGGAATTTCTGTAGTTTTGCAGGTCATAAACCAAAGTATTGGAGAAATTAAAATTTTAACCTGATGATTGCGCTAGATGAAAAATTAAGATATCGCCAAAGTTATTGCAGTTCATCCTGAGGGGAAAACAAATGTCTGTACAAAATTTCATGCCAAACCACTCAATATTTGTCAAGACATTTCACTCAAAATCACAAATGTCAACCTTGTGCTGGCAGTCACTAAAGTCATTAGGATTCATCCTGTCAAGGCCACGAACGTCTGAACCAAATTTTTATGGCGATACATCACAAATGTTGCTGATATCAGGAGAAGTCAAGCGATCATCAAAGTCATAGGCTTCATTCTCTAACTTTGTACAATATTTCATGCCAATTCAGATAACCTGTTACTCACGAATTGAACAAATGTGAAACACTGCCCTAACGCTGAAAGTACAAAGGAAAATATGTCTGATGCTGTAGTCGACACAATCCAATTTAGCCTACAGTTTTCCAAAAAAAAAATTTCATTCTCTCCTTTTGATGGGTTAATTTGCTGAGTTAATGGTCTTACTGAGCTGAAGAGAAATAATCATTGTCAATTAAAACAGACAAAGAAATACAAGACATGCATTAGGAGAGTCTTTTGTCAGTGTTTCATGGCCCAGTGAACTCAGGGTTGTAAAGAGAAGATGTTCAGGGGTTATTAACCACAGAAAATTCAGCAGGACATATAATCTGTCTTTTTAAATGAACCCATTACATTTGACTGTATCTGCTGTGATTTCTTAATTATAACTTTTTTACAGCAAACTATGACAAAGAACTTCTTCTCTGATGTATTTTGCTGATGATTCCAGATTAGTCCAAATATGCGCAGAATCCTATTGTCACAATAACACTGGCACTTGCCAACTCAAGAGGACCCTCAACAAATCTTCTTAGGCTTTCAGAACAAACAATACACATTGTCCAAAAATACATCAGCAAAGTCCCAAAAGATGGAAAATCCACCAGAATGTAGCTGTGAATGTGTCAACTCAGATATTATGTTGGACACTTGTGCCAGCGTCTCTATTGGGGTTTACATCACAGCATTAGACTGTAATCCTCTCTCGAGTGTTGAGGACATTCATGCCAACAATCCTGCCATGTCTCTGTTTGGAATATTTCTATGATGCGGTTCAGTTTCTAACTTTTAAATAACACTATGAGAAATATTCAAATATCTCTGACGGCATTAAACAAGAGTTTCATTACCTTTTACCTCTCAATAAGTCTGTGAATTGTGAGCAGTTCAGCCAAATAATTCAATTTTAATTCAGGAGTTTGTAGAGAGATTGTTGAAAAAAATCTATCAGCCAATATATGATTTTTTAATTCTCAAATATCAACATCAGAATCAGTCCCAAAGTCAAAATCAATCAAGTCCCCAAGATTAACTAAACCACATGGTGGACATCTTTCTGTTGATCTACAGAAATCCTTCTCAAATGCTTCACATCATTCACACACTGCTGACTTTACTGCGTTGGCAGCTTAATATTGTGGCTCCAAACATGGTATTTTGTGCACAAGTACAAAAGTTATAGCATACAGCTGAAAACAGTCGCAGATAAGTTATAACCCTGGTTCTCTGCTGAGCTACAGGGCCTCCCCTGTTTCCAGGCCTGCCTCATTCCATCCAGCTGACATTTCCCCACTGTGGGAGATGGCTGGTCTTCACAGAGGCGACTCAGTCTTCCTCAGCAGCTACTCAGCGCTTTAATGCTCACAGCTGCAGGAACTCTGCGGTCTCCACTTGGACAAAGACATATGGAAAATGTATGGGAGCATGAAGCGATCGCTCTCACTCCTTTGACGTCTTTTACTGTGAGGTCACTCATTTTTCAGCCATATGAGAAATAGTGTAATAACTCTCTCTCTGTGGTGAGTCCATAAAGAAATGTTAAAATGATGAAGCCTTCCTCATCTGAGGCTAATTTCTAAGATTGAAATAACATGAGTAAAGAAAAGGTGACACTGAAATTTGCTCTAGCATTAACATATTAGCACAGACGAGCTGTATTTTTTTTCTTATTATTATGGTGTCACAGTAAATATGGTTTGCTGGAGTGAAATATGGCAGCGCGAACATATAACAACTGCAGCACATTCAAGTGGGAACAGACAGAGGTAAAATATTCCCTTCTGCTGCTGACTGATGTGCAGATGAACCGACCAGCCATCAATAACTGTCACCACTGGCTCTGCTGCATAGAGGGCATGAAATGTGCACCCAGCCTATAATAACAATAATAATAATGACTTTATTTATATAGCACCTTTCAAAAAGAAAGTTGCAAAGTGCTTTACAATATAAACATGTAATAAAAGCAAACAAGAACCAGAACTTAAGATATAAAGAAGATAAAATAAATTAAATAATTCCAACATTTAAGCCATACGTCCACATAGCAAATCAATATCATGTCCAAGTATGATTTGCCTCGGGGTAGAATGTATATGGTACACTGATAAACAAGGAGGAGACCCAAATAAGTCATTGGGGGGTCCCACAAGAGGAGGATGCATCTCTATGCATTACAGAGAAGAACCTGATTAACAGATAGGAGATTAAACCAATTCAGAGCCACATCACTGATGCCAACACAGTTCTGCAGATGGCTGATTAAGACGATACGGTCCGCTGTATCAAAGGGTCAGCTGAAGTCAAGGAGAATGAAAATAGAGTACAGACCCGGGGTGGTTGCATGCAGAAGGTCATTGGCGACATTGACCTCGAGTCTCAGTGCTGTGCAGGGAGCATAAACCAGACTGAAATTTTTTCAAAGGTTTGAATGTTATTCATAGGATCATAAGATCTTAGTAGAGTAAGATATCACAGAGGAGGCTGCAGTCTAAAAGAGTCAAAGCCACTGCAGGAGGAAACTTGTGTTCTGTAGATGCGTGAAAAGCCATGAACATTTTTTGCTCATGATTCCATTTGTATAATATGTGGTAGGAAACATTAACAAATGCACACAAGGTACAACCAAATATTTACTACATGATGTCACGTCAATTACCAGAGTGTGACAGACAATTCTAGAAAGCGAGGTGACTGAATGTGGGGGGCATTTCCACAACAACCTCATGCAACTGTCCAGAAAGCTGGTTCAACAAGTCAGGTTTTCAGCAAAGGTTTATCAATTCAATACTGCTCAGCCACCATCATTTATAGGAAAACATGTTGAGTAAACAGAGAGAGCATTGAAACATCATCCTAGAACATATCCAGCTAAGAATCCATAAACAATATTTTGACCTGTCTACGTAATTCTAAATCAGCAAAGTAGACAAAACTTCAATGTTATTGTTTCAAACAGCTTTAAGATGTCAGTTTGTTGATATCTCTCTGCATCTTAAAGAGTGGTTTCATGTACATATTACCAAACGCCAAACTACGACACCTCTAATAATTTCCAGCAGATTGCCATCAACTATCAGTCAGAAATATGAGGTTGATGGTTTTAGTTTCAGTGAGATAATAACAGACCAGCTTACAGAAGTTTATCAAGAAGCAGCTGCTTTGCGCCAAAACACAACAAGTTGTGCACACAGCCGGGAAAAGGAGAGGTGATGTCATGATTATCAGGCTACTGGAAAAGTTAGTTTTGCCTGAACTACTAGATAAACATGTCTTTGTTAAGTTAAACATCACAGTGCCAAGTGTCCATTAATCTGATTATTTACTGGGAAGCAAACGGAATGTAATCAAAACTTAAAAATAGCTAATCTCATCAATCTGCTGTCATTTACTAAATAAGAGCTAAAAGAATAGATTCACAGTGATTGATTGAAGTCTATCTTAAAAAACACGTGTCCAGATGTATGCTAATCCAGTGTGAGAGATCCACAATCCAGATCCAAACGTTAACCAACACTAATAGTCTGAGGCTTCAGGAGTCACAGTTAGTCAATATCATGTGGTTATCTTCCAAAGTGACAGCCTGTTTAGTTCTGCAGCCTGGAAACAGGATTTCAGTGTTGGTTGATCCAGATGGAAATATCACAACTACTACTTTGTGGGCTATTGAATGGATGACCATAAAATTTGGTACATTTATGTCCCCCTCAGGATGAATTGTAAACTCTTTTGATCCTGACTTTTCATCAAGCACCACCAGCAGGTCATCAGATCATTTTTTCCAATACTTGACTTTAAGACCAAACACCTGCATACATGATACTAACTGGTTTCTCTTACTGAGACTGCTGAGGCCTCATATCAGCTTCAGCAATACATTTTTCCACAAAACAAAGTCTGTGGATTTTATTTCCCATCCTCCACATTGTAAAAATATTAGGAAGGCCTTTCTTCACATTGACAGGAGGAATGATTACTGCAACCAATATGTGAATCCACCTTTAAAGTATGAAAAACCTTGATGTTCCAATTTATTCATTTCTCAGGGCAAAATCAAGGATTCTTGCAAGGAGGGAAATCAACCACGCACAGCCAACATGCCGTAGACTGTGGGAAGCACCAAACCACTCAGTCATCCTGCTGCACACGAGTGAAGCTGTTCCAAATATGAAGTCAGATGTTTAGTGGTTTCCAGTCCTCATGGATGAGATCTGCACTTCAGAACTCTGCAGAGAAAAGCAACTAGATGCAGCTTTTGATGAACTGAACTGAAACCTAACATTCAGCAGGAAATGCAAAATATTTAAATAATCTTCAGAACTATCAGAATCATGCGATGTTCCTCTGATCACAGTCAATGAGCCCAACATGTGTGATGATGTTCATTTTCTGTTTGACAAACCTCATGTCAAACTGTTCTCTGGTCTACTTCACCCATGGTTTACAATAATCAACCAAAACTGAAACTAACTTTTTTTTAATTCAGCAACATCAATTTCAAGAGTTTTGTTTTCATTATTCTACTGCTGTACATGCTGAGTATTGCCAGGACATGCTGGACAGTTGATGGGTTTTAATGACTCTTTGGGTTTTAGTTCAGAGTTCAACCAAATGACAAAGAATATTACATAAAGATTATTGTTAACTAACCCCTCATGGTTTAAGGTCATGCCAATATGTTTACTTTTCACTGTTGTTCTTTTGAGCTATTTGTATCTATGATTTCTGCCTCCAGCCCAAAAGTTTTTTTTTTTTGTGGTGCTAGATCCGAAACTGAATTGAATGAAAATAAATTTGAAAAACTCAACAGCAAGTTGTCTTTACAGAAACAATGTCCGACTTATTCTGGATAATCCACAGACGTCACTGTGAACCATTTTCACTGGAGCTACGTTATTCTTAAACAAGCAGTGTGAAGATGTGGCGGCTTTCTCACAATTTTCAGATATTTGTACAAACCAAAAAAAAATCGACTAATGGAGAAAATAATCAGCCGATTAATCCATAATTACAAAAATCAACAGTTGCAGTCCTATGAAGACTAGTTCAAAATGAGCTCCACCTCAACCAACTACAGAGTAAAATCTTGTTTTAAATGTTTTAAAAGGTTTTTAAAAAGACACAAAGTTTAAACTGCTGAAATCTAAAAAAACCACAGGACACACTAATATAACATTTTGCCCACAGTTAAATATTGTCATTAGGTTTCATTAGAGGAGGTTGGTTCAAATGGTGCAACAGATGTTTATGATGATTAAAGACTTTCCATGTAGATCAGGTCACTGAGGGAGTCCTATTTCTTCTAGAAGAAACATTTGTGATGACAAAGTGGAGAAGAGCCCCTCATAAAAACGGCCCCCTCACAAAAAGCCCCGCCCTCACTCACCCAAACCAACCAAAACAATCCGCTATTACTATGACAACTGCACTGCGGCCTTTTGATGTGGGCGACTGTGGGAGGTGGAACATTTCCGCCGAGGTTACTCATACATGATTTTCACATGGCACACGCTCCATGGACACAGTCACCCTGCAGACAGGGGAGATCCGGCTTAATGCATGTTATAGACGATCAGCAAAATGTTGCTGAGGTCACCTGATTAAACAGGTCATACTGTCTATTGGTATTTTGCATAACCTTTAACTGATTACAAGAAGTGACTAATTACATAACAACGATTAATTAACTGAGCAACAAGCAAAAATGTCAAATTCAGCATCTCAACATAAGCTAGAAACATAGTTTTGATTCACAGCAAACTCACATGTCAAAAGGTCCTTCTCACCTAATTCTCAGCTGCTAAAATACGAATCCTTCCTGCATTTCTCTGCTTTCCGTCAATGTACATGAATATCACATGGCTGTTGAACCGCTGGTCAGACCAAACCTTCCATTGATCAATGGTCAATCGAGAAAATAATCAGCAGATAATCCCTAATTCAGTCCTCAATCATTTTTGCTCTTTTAGAAAGCCAACTCCATCCCATGCTAAGATAAAATATACAAATGGAATAAAGTTTCTACTGCTGCATTAATAAAATCCACAAATCTACAAGTTGACATTCTGTCACTGTGACAAAGTGTTGTCTACTTTTAAAATGTTTCTGATGCTGCTCCCCTGAGATCTGACCACCGCAGTTTGCACTCTGACATAACTTTCTGGATTGCATTTTGCATCCGTTTCTGTTTGTCTCAAACTGCCATCCATCTCCGGGAGAACGTGACTCCTGTCTCTACAACCATGGTGAGGAAAACACAAACATCTCAAACAGCGAGAGTGATGGGGGAGAAAGCTCAGTGAGGCAGGGAGCATGAACGGTGGATGTCGTCAGTTGAAACCAGATGTGCTGACAAATCAGCCAGCTGCTGTTTTCAGAAACTCCTAAACAACAGACAGAGTTACATTACAGCTGTGGATTACTTTCCCATGTTGTCTTGTAATGCTGACAACTAGAAAAAAAATGAAGTGTTGTAATATATTTCCTTTGTTTTCATACTGTATAAGAAGAATATATTGAATCACTGTAATCGACACTGGAAAGATAAACTAGTAAAACTGCCAGTATCCATTAACCAAATATGTTTGATGTTCACAATATGGTAACTGAGATAATAAATGTTGTAACTAAAGAGCAAAGATATTTAAAACACACTTTGAAGGGAGCAAGCCAAAATATTCTGATGTGTATTTTTCAGTCAAACAGTTGAATCTGAATCGCTATCACAGCGTATCTGGAGAAGTCCATCCACCCCCTCAAGGCAAACTGTAGCGTGCAATTAATACTTCACTAAAAGACCACAAATACAGTAGAGAGGAATAAAAGCAAACACACAGAAAACACAATATGTCTGCTAAGTCTAGTAAGAAAGAGGCTAATCGTGAATAAGAATTTTGTCCATTTATCCAAAACAGAGAAAAACAAGTCAACCAGTCATTATTGGGACTTACAGTATAAGATGTGGTCCACTTCACTGTAGCTCAGATTCAACTGCGGCAGATGAAATTAAAGTGCTCCAGAAGAAATCGTCCGTCAGCACCCTGACCAACAAAGCCAAAGACGTGCGAGTGAGTTAAATCCAAGAGCATCACACATGATCCAGTATCACAACAGGAGACACTTCATCCACCAATGGAGGCCTCAGTCTGAGGTTTTAAAAAAGCAAGAAAAGATATATAGAAGAAACGATTAATTTATCCTGAGCAGAACAAATTTGTAATGTTTGTCGGTGTTGTCTGATATGTGCGTGGGTCATCTGCACTCACTGCAGGAAGTCTGTAAAATAAAAAAGCCAAAATCAATACCGGTAATAAGCCATCAAGTGAACAAAAGAGGTCAGTGCTTCCAGACAGAGAGGGATTAGAGTTGGCGTGCCTGTCTGGGTGAAGCGGTCTGAACGCTGCTGTCCTACACTGGAAGTTTTACTACCAAACATCTCCATTTATAGGATGTACTGTGTGATCTGCTGTCGCCATGAGACTAATTAATTTTCTTTATTTTTTAATACATTTTTCCACTTTGTGCAGTGCACACATGCACACAAGCTCAAGCTACTTCAGTGCTCATATATTTAATTGCCTCCACAAGAGCATTTAAAATTGATTCGATTAAAATTTTCATTAACTCTGAAATGGTTCACATAAACAGAAGCACTAACCATCCTTCCTTTTGATGGCATTTACAAAATCAATGTAGCTACTCGCAGGCATGTAATCACATTTGATTCAATTATATTACTGCCACATTGACAAAAACATATTAGTTCAGTTTCTCATTGGAAAAAAAAGGAACATTTTCTTTTCTCCTTTTGCCTTTCATGTTATAATGAGACATTTTGTGTATCTTAATGACATTTTTTGGTCATAACTGCATATTATTCTGCTATAATATTCTATATTGCTATATCATGAAACTCATTATTCCACAAAATCAACATATCTGTTGATTCTCTAAATATTTACAATCTAATCTAACTTCAAATCCACACGCAATAATTAAGTACAGTCACACAGAACAATATGAAAGTAGCTCATAGCTATAACCTAAAACATGCTACATGTCCGGCTCAGTGTTTTTATTTGATTGCTGTAGGCATCCAACCATATATGTTCATTTAGTTGCAAAGACTCTTCATTGAAATTAGTTAATGCAGATTCAATTCTGCTTGGAGATAAAACACTGCAGGCTAAAGAGTGAAAAAAGATGAGAGTTAAAGGTGAACTAATAAGAGGGTTTTAGTAAAAAAAAGAAAGATTTATGGCAAAACAAATAGAAAAGAAAATGGTGACCTCAGAAAAAACTGTTTTTTCAACACCAGCTAACCTTTGGGTTAACTTACAACCCGCATGACATTAAAACACATAACTCGCGCTCCTGAAGAGAAGGCAGTGAAATATATGTGTATGAGGTCCTGTGTTAAATCGGCCGTAAATATTCTGTGTGCAAGTTGTTAGCAGGTCAGAGGTAAAGCTGACATGGATACTCTGCTGGCATCTTTGATCTGTTTTTTTGTGAGGCTGTCCTGAAGGAATTCTTTGAAAACAAACTGATTTATGTTGTTGCTGACAAACAAAACCTGACAAGTTTTTACCAGTGCAAACACTTATGTAATTTCTAGGACCAAAATAAGAATTTCCCTCTCTCACTGTAAATGTTGGAGGTTGTTCCACCTCAGGGGTGTTCTGGAGACACCGAGGTGACTGGTTGGGATTTTTTAATCAGTTTTCCTCTGTTGGAATCTGAGGATGATAAATGTCACCTCTGAGTATCATCAGTTGACTTCATGTTCCTGAAAGGAACACTTGGACAATTTTCAACCTTATTTCCATGAATAAAGGCCTCAACACACCAGGGGAGGTTTTCATGTGATTAATGTATATGTCAATATATTTTTTTGACTGTTGTTTTTGAGTGCACTCACACAGAGCATGAATATTATTCTGAACGAGGTCAACTTTTCTGAGCTTCAGCACCAGGAATAAAGGCATCAACCAATCACAATGTGTGGAACAGATGTTACATCACATCATGTCATATTCACAGGCAAATATTTCACGTTTTCATATTGTTTATTGGTCACGTCCATGGAGTGTAAAAACCTTTAATCATGACATTGAGATGTCTCCAGTATTACGGCCACCATACTTCCCAATGATTTCTCAGCCAAAATCACCTCCTTGTAAATATGCAGAGAATATTAGTGTTAAAATGATTTCTTCAAAAACAAGCAAACTGAAAACACCATCTAAGGATCTGGGCAATTGTGACATACATTTTTCACTATTTTCTGACATTTTATACACTAATCAAATACTTAACTACTGAAATACTGAGAGATAGAAGTGTCACAACATGTAGGTGCTCGAGGAAAAGTGATGGTCTTGTCTGGAATGATAAGAGCCAACAGATGGGACACCCATGTTCCCATTCCTCGAATTTTTTGTTTAAGCTCTGAGGTTCATTCATTCAGTCACTGTGAGCTGCAGAGTCAAACTTTTGTACCACATCAATACCTGGTGCATAATATCGCAAACTTCAACAACAAGAAAACAGGCCTGGATATAATCCTGCCACCAAGTCCTTCAAGATTCCCCCCCATCGAGAGCAAAACCATAGAAAAGTCTGAGCTGGTTGAGTTGTTCTTGTTATTTGAGTGATGCTGTCATCGGCTCTGCCTCGATGCTGGGAAAAATTGGAGACTGAATACACAATTTATACAAAAGTTTCCTATTTTACGCTGTTAGTTTCTGTTTTACAGACAAAACAGCTGGCAAAATAGTTTTCACTTGTTTTGAAGTGAGACAGACAGTAATCTTTTGTCACTGTCCCTTTGTGGACTTAATCAAAAAGGCCAATGTTTCCATTTTCTTTAAATATTTGGTTTGCAGAGAAACTTCTGACAGCAGTATCAGTACAAATGTTTTTAAAGCTGGCTGACAAAAGTCCTCTTACAACACATTTTTTAACTCATCAGTAAACTTTCTAACAATAATAGTGCTGCATGTTTTGGATGAGATTTACAATAATGTGCCAGATGATGCTGAGCTCTCTGAACTGTTCAAATAAGTCATCCATGGCCAGATGCCATCAGTAGCAGAGTTTGTTCTCGAAGATTTCTTATCCCACATGCAGGATTTATTGGTATTGTATTGCAGATGTGTATTTTGGCACTGAAATCAGCAAGTGTCATTTATATAACTTTAGATGCAACACCAGACATTCGCTGTTAGAGGCAATAAACTAGGGCAGATAAAGCCAAAATGTCAGCCAGATTTCAAAAAGGAAATCAAGGCCAAAATCAACCTCGTGATAAAAAAAAAGTGATGAATCAGGTCGTTTTGAGATTAGATCATCACTACAGGAAGCTGAAACACAAGCGTGAGACGACTGTGACAGATTGCTGGAGAGTTTCTCTTTATTTAGGGGATTTTGTACACAAAAAAGAGATTGTGCGACTTTGATCTTAAGTTAACTTAAAGGAGGGGAGGGGTTGATTTAAAGCTGCTACCAAAACTTCTGCAGTGGGGCTCGCTCTGGGTCCTGTTCTGAGCACATACCAGTACATTTCGTCACCTGAAGTGTTCCATCTGTGTATTAATACCACAACTAAACCAGAGTCTATGTGCGTAAGTACTGTTGGTACCTTGACAACTTGCTGCATCATTGCCTACTTTTAGTTCTGTGTACCCACTTACTGGAATCCAAGATATCCAGTCTGAGCTCCACTCCATCGCAGCAGCTCCTGGATGATGCCCTCCAGCGGCGAATCCCTGCTCCTCCTCTCCAGGTTGGCTCTGTTCAAACAGGACGTTCCCTCCTGCTCTGAGAGTCCAGTAAACACTCCTGGTCCATCGGCTGTCCATCCTTTGTTTTCGGCATCTGTTGTGAAGAAGGGGAGAAGGATTTCTCTTCGTCTGTTCACGCCACACAGGGATCACGACCCTGTCTGGGTTTATTGGAAAGAGACAAATGCAGAAGCTACAATTACAGCTTAATTTAGTGATTTATTATTAACATATTTAGAAATGCACTGCAGTCAAGACAGAGTGCAAGTTGGTGGATGTGATCCAGTAGGTGACTGCTTGCAACTAATGCTTCTCAGCTGTTTGTACAAGGTTATGAGCTCCACTGTGGAATCGTAAAAACACTGCTACAGGTTATAAGAGTCGCTTTTACAGAAGAAATTAAATTTTATATATGTACTAATTCACATCGTTTGTCTACTGCAAGACCCGGGCAGAAGCTTTTCAGACCCACTGTAGACATTTATCAGGCTGCTAATACATCTCCCTGTCTGTATGTCCTGTGGCAACCTCATTAATTGTATAATGGATATAAAAGCTCAAACTATAAACATTCTCCTCTTTTCTCCATGAGTCTTTCCAAAATGAACGAGGCCTCAGGAGGCCCCTGCAAGATCTCAGATTCTGTCAGGAAGTTGTTGAACACGGCTACCTGATCCAAGAACACCAATAAAACACACTCCTGCCTCAGAGGCCAGTTTATTTTAGTGGAAGATCACTATTTTGGAGATAACAACACAGCTGACAAAGAAATATGTGAATTCCATCAAAGGTACTAATAAGCTTCACAGCAGTGATATAGAGATCATGATTTCTTTGGAGGCCACTGATTCAGTGAGTCTGTTACTATCATACTGAGATGGAAGGTAAATTATTAAGTCAGTCACATTTACATGAGTCCATTATTTGATTCCAGCTCTTCCTCTATTGATCAGAGGCTCATCTGATTGAACATAGCAGTTACCACATTAGTTGGCAGATGACTGCTAACAGAATGGAAAGAGGAAACAAGCACATAGTGTCAAGTTCACTTGAGAGGCAGATGAGTCATGAGATACAGGCATGTCCCGCTGGACTGAATAAAACTACTACTAAAACACTACAACGGACAATTACAATCACTTTGAATGTCCTTGTTGTTGAATCGAACTATACAAATAAACTTACCTTGCTTTCCTAAACTGTATTTTTGTTGATTGAGGCATTATTTTTCTGAATCTGTTTCATCACACTTCTGTATTAATGCAGAAATATCAAGTCCGAAAAGTAAGAATACTCTATCAATCAAATGATGCTCAAATACATCTGAGCTTCAGATACAGTTTGAGTCTTCTGTGATAATAATATCCTAATATGTAGTATTAAATATCCAAAGTCAAGTTTAACAAGCAAATCCATTTTATAAGTTACATTTTACAGCAGGGAGACAGACCAAAAGTGAGTGTTTAGTGGATGAGCTCACTGCCGTCCAGGTGGAGGATGAATCAGCTGCAGTTACCCGCTGGTCATGTAAATGCTAGAGTCTCAACGGTGGAGCCACTGACCTCAGACTGTGAAATACAAGCAGGTCCCTCACTATTCAGGCTTTATACTTAAGATTTGATGAGTCATGGATATTTGACTAACTGAATGGTTTTTGATGTTACAGAGAAAGATGTGAGCAGTCGCACGTTTTACCAAGATTCATAATTTTACCTCTTCCCTAATGAACAATGTAAAGCTTCCAATGTAGGACATTATTAACTGTCCTGTATCACAGCCCTGACACATCACAGTCTGTGCAGAGAGTGAAAGAGAAGTGTGTCTGTATCCTGTCTTTTTAATTATGTATTGACGAGACCCCGGGGAGTGACCTAATTTCACTGCAAACCAGCGTTTAGTCAACCAATGTGGGACACGGTTATAAGAACATGATACAATACTGCATAAACCTTTCTCAGACCGAGATCAACGTCAACCGCTTCTGATGTCGTGCGTCATTAGTAGCCCACTCGTTTTTGTTGATGCAGTACTATGGAACCCTGTAGCACAAAACTCGATAAATCATGAGTATTGGTTGATTTACACAAACAGTACAACAGCCGAGGTTTTTTAATTGTCTTAAATCCTGCTACAAAGCTCCAGCCACAGCTCATTTGGCTGAAGCTCAAGCAGTAAAACAGCATCCGGGACACAGAAATGGAAACTGTGGCGCCTGTAAAATCCATGGACTCACCATGTTGGCACACTTGGAATTGCTGCCAGCTTCATCTCTTACCCTCAACTCCCAACATATTACCGTTTGACTTGGCTGCGAATTGTTTGTTCGACTCTATGACAGCATTTGCTGGATTTCTCTAGACACATTAATATCCAATGGGCTTTACAATAATCTGATTGTGAGGCAACTTCAGGCTGTCTTCAGTTGACTGCTGTGCATCCTGGCAATCACACAGTCCTGCGCTTTAAAGCCGGTGTGACTTTCAAAGTATGAAGACTAAATAAACAGAGGAACTGCAGGTGTTCCTTCAAATCCATTCTGACTAACTGCCAACAAACATTCGAGACCAGGCATGTCGTCACGATAGCTGTTATGATAATACGTCTTTGTCTCAGTGGGATAAGGGCAGCATGCGCCATGACAGTACGGGTAAATGTTTAGATTACAGATACAGGAATCGACTATTTTTCATCAAAGGTTCATCAGTGTTTATCACTAGTAGTTTGATAAAACAAGACTAAAACAGTCTACAGCCATGCTAGCGACTTTGAGGCTGAACATCAGCATGGCGTTGCTTCGAGCCAAGTGCTCATATCAGCATGCTAACATGCTCACAATGCTAACATGCTAGGCAGGTATAACATTTACCATGTTCACCGTCTTAGTTTGGTGTGTACAAAATGCAGCTGAGGTTGATGGGAATGTCATTAGTTTTGCATGTGATTAGTCAGACTTTGGACAAATTACAATTTTGATCTGATGAAGGCACTAGATGATGATGAAGGCATAAGATTTATCCTCTGGGGACAATGAATTTCTGTACCATATCTATTGCCAATCCAACTTGTAGATGTTGAGATATGTCACCGCATAGATAAAAACTTTGGCCTGTTGGTGGCACTGGAGGAAACGTCAGCCGTTCAACAAAACCATTATAATTCATCCTCCAGGCAACATTCACATCTGCACAAAAATCATGGCAATCCATCCATGAGATGTTTCTGTCTGGACCAAACAACCATCAAACAGACGTGGCCATACCAAGAGCTAAACCACTGTCTCTAGTAAGTCACAGACACCCAACACATCACCTTCATCCTCATCCACCGTCATCCTCACCCATAAAGCCCGACATTGCTCCTTCCTGCAGACCACCTCATTTTAAATAAATGCACCTCATTAACTTTACCAGCTCTCTCCAGCCACCATCTTTCAAACAGCCACATAACTGGGAAATGAGTTGGCTGTTCCAGCTTCTTGTCTGGTTAAAGCTGCATTACAGAGTCTGGTGACATCAGACATCAGCTGTTGCTACTGTATATATGACTTTGAGTTGGGGAACTCCAGTCTGACCCGAATCCTTGGGAATATAAAAAGGGAGAAAAAAGTACAGGCAAAGACATGGAGACACAAGTCCTGCCTACTTTTTATCATCAAGGGAAAACGTCAGAATGATTCCACATAAAATCAAAGATCTCAGGCCATCACAGCCACAAGAAGTGACACAGAATGACAACCGTGCCTGAAGCCACTCGGCATTAAAATCCCACAGTGCCAAGTTACCAGCTCTTTTCATTACACACTGTGACACTCATTTATTGGCACACAAAATTTTGTGCCACCAAATAAACACTTATATAAATCACTTTCAACCATAAATTTCAAAGTAAAAATGGATTTATGTGCATGAAATATAGGTGATTCAAGAACAAATACGACCTTAAAAGCAATTATCATTCATTTGGATACCATGTGTCCACTTATTAATATAATTACTCAAAACTCACTGTAAATGAACCAAATTATTGCTAAACAATTACTAAATGAGCAGAAAGTCAATTGTAACTATGTTTGATTATCAGCTGATCGTTTAAGCCATATATCTGAGTCCAGCCCCATTAAATGTGAAGATTTCCTGTTTTTCTCAGGTTTATATCATTGTAAACAGAATCTCTTTTATTTACTAAATATAGACACACAAAGTTTAATAAATACCTCTGTGCACACTCTGAATCATGCTTTAAATGCCAGTAGCTCCACATGGGTTCAAAGCTGCACTTTGTCCCATGAAACCAAACAACACATTCATTACTCTGGTTGTTTAGTCTGAGGCACGCCGCTGGCATCAGTGCTTAATGTCTAATTTAAAGAGAGCAATCCAAAAGTGGTGAGGTCCTCTCAATATGCCGTCATCATTCTCAATGTCTGGCTTATGTATTAATCAATGCTTGTTTGTTTCAAGCAAAGTGTAAAACGAAGCATAGTGACGTCTCCACTGCTCTTGCCAATATGAAGGCCTCTTACATGTTCACAGGCAGAACAGGGAGGATGTGGCAATACTTGGCCGAGTCGGAGAGCCTGCCGATGACAACCGGGAGTACAGCTATGCTGCGTTTCATCTACTGGCAGCATGAATCTTCAGGCTCAGGAAACCGGCTTGTCATTCCTAGTTGCTGTTAATGGAGGATTAGAGGCTAGTTCCCTGATCCTCGTGGACATTACACAGATTTTGTTCCTGGCTTTTGAGCATTTCCTCTTCATGCACTCTGGCATGATCCTGCATTTCCCATAAGCAATCTTTCACATGAAGGTTCCCATTTTGTTTGGTTGATGCGATTCACATTCACATTCTTCCACAGATCTACAGGTGGACGCAAGACACACAGCAATACCAGTAAAGGCAGGAAGACTAGCTAGTAAACATGGATGTAAACAATGCTGGATTTAAAATACTTTTTAAAAATTGGCTTTGCGAGTGTTTTATGAGGAGGAAGAAGCATTCTGCACATTCTGCATCAGTGAGAACTGAATGTAAACAGAAACTTTGCTTGTTTACAAGAAAACTTCACAGGGCACCTTTAAACCAATTCAGTTACTCTCAAATTTAAGAAAGCTTTCAAATGATATCATTTAAAAAGGCCATTATTTCTAAAGAAGCCTTTGTGACATCAGCATGAATCTCCATCATGTCCAAACATTTTCTTGTGTATCACTGGAGGACATACAGTACGGTCACCACTGTAATTTTACCTGATAAAGGCAGGAGGACACATGGATCTCGAGTACATTAATTTTCCATCTGTTGTCCTGTCAGCAGTCAGAGAAGCACCCAAGGACAATTTATATCACAGGTACACATCAGTACTGAAGATGTATTTCCATTCAGTTAGTAGTCCCAGATCCACAGGCACTAGAACACTATGGCTTCTACTTCTTCCTTCCACCATCTTTTCCACTATTTGTGTATCAATGCAGCTGTCAACAATACTGTACTACTGAGCCAAATAAGAGAAATACACGTATGGTGCAGGTGCTTCAAAAAGTACAGTAAGTCTAAATGCAGAGTCCAAAAGAAACATTTTGACTCACCAGCCAAACTTCTTTTTTTTTTTTACCAGCCAAAATAATAAATTGCCATTTTGTGTCACATATACATGTTTCAGTACATTTCAAGGTATTTGCCAGAGCAAAATCTGATGCAAAATTACCTTAATATATTGATCAACAATAAAAACACTACTCAGTATGTTTATCATCCAACCTGAATGATATGCATGTATTTTCAGGCCAAGAGCAAGTTTACAGTGGAAGGGGGCGGTTCTGGGATGTGATAATTGATTGTTAAGAATCCAGAAGGTGTAAAACTGTACATGCTGAACTGAACAAAACACTTATTATGGGAGATGCCCACAACAACATGTCTGCACTCACATTTTTATCTCCCAGCAGAGGTTTAACTTAAGTTATACTCCTTTTAGTGATACAGAGACTGTGTTATTCTATTCTATGTAATATCCCACATTTGTTTGACTGAGATCACATTTGCTTCTCTTTATGATTCACAATCACTGGAAGATTCTCTCCTAACCCAGACACTTAGACTCTTACAGACTTAACAGCTTTTCAGATTTCAGAAATGTGTGATCCAAGTAAACAGAGCCAAGAGACATTCAGAGTTTCATGCTCCGACACAGAGAGCAGGACAGAAGCAGCAGGAACGTAAATGACACCAAAACACAGTACAGACTCTCAGCATAGTTTTTGATGAAATGAATATTTTGGTACAGTGGGGCGTATAGCCTTCTGAGATTTACTTGTCACATGGAAAATCTACCAGCATTTGGCACTTGGCAGGTGTTAATTTCAGACTTTGCCTAAGTGATTTTCCTACAATGAGCTGTGGAGTTATCTGACCATAACACACAAGAACCAACTGACTGAGCCAAACAACAGTAAACCTCCTCCAACAGAGAGAACAACACTGGAACATCTCTGTGGAGATTCACTGAGCAGCAGAGCAGCTGAAACAGAAAGACTTGCTGGAGTTTGTCATCTATTCCACTCGGCAGCAGAGTGTTGGAAAGAGAAAGCAGGTTTTTCTTCCGTTCCTGCTGCACTGTTTAAGTCTACAAACATCATTCACTTAAGCACAAGTCCTCCCAATGAAACAACATATGTTGCTTGTCCACGTCCTCCAGAATGACACATATCAGTGTTTTCAGATCTGACGCCTCTATCAACACGTCATCATTTGTCAGTGCCTTTAAAACAGTATCAAAAACAAAAACCTTTCCAATGTTTAAGTATTGGTTAGATTAAGGCCCCAAACTACTTGGTTAGGGTTAAAGAAAGATGTTTTAAAGAGGTGCTGATTCAGCTTTGTAGCCATTTTGAAGGCTGTTGTTTGCGAACTGAGAGACCTTTCTGATATTTCGTCCATAATCAAATCATTAGAAAACCACTTAATATAACACAATACAATTCAGCAGCATTAAAACTACAGCTTCCAAAATCAACACCTCACTGAGATAGCTTACAAAAAAATTGAATATCATAACCTTTATACAGGTAATTTGAGTATGAGTTCAGTGTCATCAAGTCCTTCCAGCCCATAAAACTCCCAGACAGCAAACAGCATCATACATCATCACACCAAACAGCCAAAAGCTCACATAATACCTGAAGGTAATTCAGAATGAATAAAAATAAACACACTTCACAGAGCCAGAATAGCAGCAGCACATTTGAACAGTCAGCTGGAAAAATAATGCACAAGCAGTTTGGGGCAAAAGCAAACTACCAGCAGCAAAGGTGGAAATATTCTGATCCTTTACTTAAAAGCACTACAAGGAGTTTTTAATTGGTTATGAAACAGTCTCAGTTTCATACTGATGCCTGTTTATGACCTACATGAGCAAACGAGACCTCTAAAACTTTAATACATTACAGCTTTCAGTATTAAAAGTACTCAATGCAGAGAAATGTCCCCTGTGACTCTTGTACTAATATATATTCTACCATTAGATTATTATTCCTCATGTATTAATGTAAAAGCAGGATTTTACTGTTGGAGTAGGTTGAGCTCATTCTGAACTATTTTCTATAAAAGTGCAACTAATCATCATTTTCATTTTGGATTTATCTGCTCATTATTTTCATCATGAATCAACTGTTTGGTTTGTAAAAAGTCTGAAAATAGGGGGAAATCTTGCAAAATGTTACCTAGTTCCCAAAACGACACATTTAGCTCAAAATTATGAAAAGCAAATTAAAATACTTAGATGGAAAAGCGGTAAAAGCTAGCTAAGTTATTTAACCTAGCTTAAGCTACATCCCACGGCTAGCCAGCAGCTACATGCTAACATACAACCTGTAATGTCATAAAAGCAAAAAAAAATACCAAAAATCAAAATACAATACAATTCAATACAATACAAGCAAAATACTTAGCTTGATAAAATGAAGCAGTGGTTTCCATCTCAGTGAAGAATAAACCCATGAGGAGTCGATCCAAGGCCAAACAGAGGCAGAAAAACATTGAAGAGCGTGTTAGCTAGCAGGCTAACGTTATGCTAACTGACGGCTAACAGTCACAAAGCGGCAGATGGAGGCGGGTAAATCGTCTTCAGAGCGGCTCTTCGTGGATGTGTAACTGCTGGTAAATCTGTCAGCTTTCTTATAAAACAATGAATTAAAACTAGCGGCAGGTAAAACACCCTTCAGGTGAGATTAATGCCCAACAGGTGAGACTAGAAGCTTCCATATGAACCGCTCTATTGATGAGGGTGCGTTAGATTTAACTTCCGGCCTGTGGAGGTTGTCACGTGTCGGTGAGTGGCGTTTACTCACCTCGTTACAGAATTTCAATTGTCTGTCTTAAAATTCAGAGAGTAACTAAGTACATTTACTCAAGTACAATTTGGAGTTAGTTCTACTTCTACTTAAAATACTACTATACTACTGAAATCTTGAATGTAAGTCTTTAACTTGTATTTTTACAGAGTGGTATTGCTATTTTTACTTAAGTAAAAGACATGAGTACTTCTTCCATCAGTATGAGTAAATAGCATCATCTTGACTTAAAACACATTTTTACATTTAGCACATTTACTAAGATCTTTTCTGTTCAGATTTAATATCTGCATTGAAAACCCTGTTAAAATAAAAGACATGTATCAGTAAAATAAAAGTACAATAAAAGTAAATGTACTTGTTATGCAGAGTGTTCGTCATTATATACAGTATTGTTTTATCTGGTTATTGATAATGCTGTATTAGATGTATGGTAAAGGTACCTTAAAATTGTACTGAAGTAAAGTAAGTGAGTACATGTACTTGTTGCTGTGTTGTGATTTTTAGGCTTATTATTGTGTGATTCTTTGGTTTGATTGTAAAGTGCATTGCATTCAGTTCCATTGTATCAAATATGATAAATGATGCTGATTAACTAGGCTAAATATAAAAGAGCTTTGGGCTGCACAAAAGAGCAGAGCTTTCACAGTCAAAATAAAGGGGTCATGAGAAAAGATTACTCTCCATATGTCACCTGACCACATCCTGGAAAGTAACCTCTTATCAGTCAGTTCACTTCCTCCACACTCCTCTGCAATCTGTCTGCGATTCCCCCAAAGAGGTCTGTTCATGTGTTTTAAACACGTCCTATAAGCAGCTCTGTCTTTGTGCAGTTACAGTAAGAAACTAATACTTTTTAAATTAGCATCTGGACGACACTCAGCTGTGAACAATGAACATCTTTGTCTTTAGAGTCAGACTGTGTTGTGTGTCCACTTTATTCTTTTTATAAAATCTCCTAGCAGTAATGATCTGTATTTGCCTTTAAAATGCAGATAACCTCTAAATTACACTTCCTGTAAAAGTACAATGATCCCTGTTGTCTTCAGTTGTATTTTTAATATATTGTAAAACTACATTAAGAGCAAGAGTCATTCATGAAGAGACTCACAGTGCCCTCTACTGAGCAGTGGTGGTACTTCTCCCACCTCTGCTAGTTAGTGGCTTTTTACTTAAAAAAAAAAAAAAAGAGTCTGAAATAATCAACAAACTGAAACCAGCAAACTTTATTACATACTGCATGTCCTTTTTAGCATAATACATCAATTATCAACATCAGAATATATATGGCTCTGATTTCAAGGTACATAAATCACTCAACAAAATACCCTGTTTGGACAAACAACCAATACAAAGTGCACAAATAAAGTTGGTTCAAATCAACTGCATCACGTTACAGAACTGCTGTTGTGTTTTTAGACAGGAAGAAAAAAACAGCTGAATTAAAGCTTACATTCAAAAAACCTCGGGAGGGTCTGTAATTTGAGGATAGTTTCATGGGACGGTATTAATTATCTCTGGTGCTTACAGAAGAAGTGACCAATGCATCTTATTAAAATGACACACACACACACACACACACACTCACGCACACACACTCAGCACAAACTTAATTATAAACATATTTGGCACCATATCTTAGCATAGAACATAAAATACAGCTTGCGATACAATATTGTTAGTATATGGAGGTAATATTGGATTTTGGCACATTACGAGAACACTCAAGGTTTAAAAAGTTCATGTAATCCTACTTATTACACGCTCCGTCTTCACTGAAAAGGTTTTAAGTTAAGAGCAGAAACCCACTTATAGCATGAATTCCTCAACATTAAAATGGTCTTTCTAAAAAAAAATCCGCTCACTAAGTCGGTTCGCTTCACGAGGAGCCACCGACTAGTGATTCCTGTGTTGGTGATGTCAAGCAGCGAATGCTTAATGACAAGGAGAGCACAATATTTCCTCGGAAAGTTGAAAACTGGTTGCAGTTCTTCAGCGCCATCATGAGTAATGTAAACAAATAAGTTGAGTATGACCTCTGTAATCCCTTAAAGCCAAGGTGTCATCAAACTCTAACAGACAGAATCATATATTGCACTCGAGAAGGAATCATAAGTCCTTACTGCACAAAGGGGTCGTCCTGGCCTGTTCAAACCATCTTGACAAACAAAAAGTTGGTATATAGATATAGAATTAATAAGGTATTCAGTAATACTATGTTTATTATAACATCTTGTGTATATTAACATTGATATATAGATTATTTCAACATTATGATATGAAAGATACATATTTATAAATTGCTATGAATATAGGCAGGTGCTTCTGTTGGACAGACGCAGCGCCAGTTATAACATAATAGCTATTCTATGATTACGTCTTTTCATCCAAACAAATACAAATAAATGCTTTCACACGTGGCTCGCGGAGGAAACCAATGTGAAACTCCATAGTGAATATGAATTGAAGCCTCCCATGCACAGAGAGGTTTCAATACAGGTCGAGACTGGTTTTCAAAACAGGCCAGCGTGAACCTTAAAAACCTCAGCATGCATGCTAAGTAAGTACAACAGCAATCTCTGGTGGACACGTAGAAAAATTACAGCTTAAACAGATATAATGTCGATTTGTGGAGCCTTGTTTGAAATCAGTGAGAGCACATTAAAACACATTAAAGTTTAAAGAGTAATCTGGGGCTGCACTGAACATCAACCTGCAATAAATAATGTCAATAATGGCCCAAGACCTACGACAAAGTATAACAATCTCTAGTTTTCATTTCAGCCTCTCAACCTCCACACACATTTACCTCAAGTATATTTGCACCAACATATATATTAGATTCACATCAGTATTCTATCTTAGAGCAGCAGAAACACATATGCACTGATACTGTATGGACAGAAAACAAGGAACGGACAATTCCTTCATTTCGTGGAATCTGTGTTGACCTCAATCTGTGGTGGGGCACAGTACTATGTGTTGAGATGTGAGCTAGTGAGCATATCCTGGGGAAAACTCCAGCTATGTATGTTTGTCAGAGACCGAAACACATGGAAGTTTTATGCCTCAGGCTTGACTGGCAAGCTGCCCTGACTCCTTGGTAACTCCACTGTATCTTCCACAGATGTACCAAACCACCAATCAGAACCACCAACCCCTAATAGGAACAAATACGCAACACTAACTTTACATGTAAATAGCCTGGTTCCAAAGACATGCAGGCAATGTCCACCATCACGGATGGCTAATTCACTAACAAGTTCAACAACAAACGAGGAACCTTCAGAAAGCTCAGTCCAAATAAGGAGCGATTTTATACTTAAAACGCCAGCGGCATGCACTTTGCGCAAAAAAAGGCAAAAAAAATGCCTGTAATCTTATTCATAACATAACTCCACGTTTGTCTATGCAAATTCACTCGACACTGGAATTGAGAAGCTCACAATATCCACAACCTGCAAGGAAAAGCAAAAACTGCATCAAGCCATGCTCTAACTCTATTATAAGTTCTACTGCCTGCTTTCTACAGTGACATCAGAATGATCACATCAACTATCTGTAAACTACGATCCTGCTCTAACACAGTCTGCATGTTCTGTAACATCTCGAGTCTTTAAACGAACTGAAGGAGATTAAAAAAAAGATGCCGTTCACCTTTTTCCCTCCGTCATAACTTTGACATCTCTGCTTCTACTCGACACTGCGCTGACCTCGCTGCACTGGTGCTCGTTTCTGTGTCCTTGAACCAAAAACTTGTGTGTGCAACAACTGAGGTGACACTTTATCACCACAGCAGTGGTGTTGGGATGTCAAAAGAAAAAAACATTTTGCACCCAAAATGTACAGCAATGACGGCGGTTCTCGCACAGAGACCACCACATATGACAATGCCGGCGCCGCCTGGACGGAGCAAACTGCAGCCACATGCAGCATACAGTTGCAAGCATGTTTGTCTCCCTAAAGCTGCAGGGGAAGGTAGGATGCCTGAACAGAGCCCTAAAGGGACCACGACTGAGCCAAAATGAAGCCTTAATGGTCACAGAGCTGCCTGGTTGCCAAACTGTACCACCCCAGTGGAGCCATCTAGAGGCCGGTGAGGTCCACGATCGCCTTGATGAAGATGGTGTCGTCGCGGATGTAAGAGTTCTTGGCGTCGAGCTTGGAGAGCGGGCAGAAGAGCGGACAGCCGCTGGCGATGTTCATCTCGCTCACGGGTCTCTGGAAGGAAGAGGAAGTGACGTCGGGTCGAAAGGCGTCGATGATGTGCTCCCTGTTGCTCTGGTCCAGCAGCATCAGAGTCACCTGGAATAAGACAGATGAGAGAGATTATGTTTACATGCTTCATTTAGGGTTTGTCCACTGGAGTCTGAAAACTCCAGACTCCAGACTGGTGGATTACTCTAATGTGAACAGTGTGTTTCTGTGATTCACCTCATGATCGTTGCAACAAAAGATAAAATAGTCCAGAGATGGAAAATCCTGTCTGTGAGTATTATAAACCATGGTGCAGTGTTTTGGCATCTGTTAAGCTTTAAACACACGAATCTTTTGCTTCAACTGGACTTCCTGGATCACATTTCATGTCGAGTCTAGTCTCTAGTCTCATGTCTAGTATTTTTTACCCACAAATTACTTTCAGGCCCAAAACATTTTGCATCTAAGCAATTTCCAATTTAACAGGGTGATTCCAGGACTACAGATGTAAAAGACACTTTTGCTGTTTCATTCCACAAAAGGAAGGATGTATGTGAGGAAATATTAAAGAGCTGGATGGAAACGATCAGTATTTTACTGACTCATGGAATTTAAATTCTTAGAAAAATATTCAAACTCTTTTAACAAAATTCTGTACATGAAAAGTAATATAAAGGCCTAGTTGATAAATATTACCGGCTGCTTCAGTCATATTGCAAAGGATAAGATAATTTAAAAGTTAAAATACTGAAATTTTAGAAGGTTTCATTGCTCTACTTTCATCTTGTGCTGTGGTTCTGAGCTGATAGCTCTGGTGAAGTAACTTTATAAAGCATCTTTAATTTGTCTCCTTAAATACACACTGCAGGAGATCAAACACACAATTTCCAGCATCATCTATGTCACCGGCGCAAAACCTCGGTGTGGTCCTTCAGTAAATAAGGACAAACACAGTTTGACTCATTGGCGCCTGAAAAGGGGCGACAAACACTCCGTAAATATCTGTATCTAAACATCTCTGTAGGTGGTTTACCTTCTGGTTGAAAGGCCATTTGAGCAGAGCGTCACTCAGTCCCCTCATCACCACAAAGAACAGGGACAAGTGGCTGCCGCGCCCTGTCCCATCTCCGTTCAGGTAGATCCGCAGACACATCTTGTAGCCGTACTTACTGGTATAGAAGGCTGAAAAGAGACATTCAGCTTTAGTTTTAGATAATGGGGCTAAATGGGTTAACTTGGTTTCCTAGACTTGACCCACAACAATCAGTCCAAGAATACTGAGTGTAATCGGGTCAGGTAGGATCCCATTGTAGAGCCTCGGGTCTCGAGTTTGTGTGTTGATATGTTATTCTTATTTTTAATTAATTCATACAGGTCGGACTCAGGCAGGATTTCTACAGCTGTGTTTCAGCCTCTAATCTGTAATAATTCTTATAATTGTTACCTGGTGAAAACATGGCAGGGGCTCGACCTGCGATGGCGTCCTGTCTCTTTTTGGCGAAATCAGAGATCCTCCAGACGAAGACGCCGTCAAAGGTAGTGGCAGACATTTCCCTCAGCCGACCCTCCATCTCTGCAACCGTGAGGTCCTTCAGCCCGACTGTCCTCTCCAGCTGTCGCACCTGGAGATAAATCCGCACTGTGCTTTAACAAGATCACCGATCCATCATTAACGCATGTCATAGATTGTTGGAAAAAAAAAGATTGCATTAAAAATAAGAACAGAACAACCAGGAATTAGATTGATAGTGCAACTTGAAGTTCACACTCATTATTTTACTTTGTCTTACTTCAATTTGGGGGATAATCATTCTCTAAGTTTTGGAACCAGACAAGTGATGTAAACTTTTGACGTCACGGTGCAGTTTCATTTCATTTCCTACCTTATTACTCAGAGCCTCGATCTTGTCCTGGTCCAGTTTGTGCTGGCGGTTGCTGGCTTCCATGGTGGTGGCGAACCTCTCCACCTCTCTGTTCAGGACACACACCACATTTTCGAACGTGCCGGCTTTGACTTCGAGCTCCGTGCACCTGCGACCCAGCTCGGCCACCTTGGTCTTCTCACTGTGGAGCTGGAGCTCCAGCGCCGCACCCACCGAGCTGGGCAGGGGCGTGAAGGAGGTCGACACGGACAGAGTGGGAGCCAGAGTGGGAGGCGGAGGCAGAGGAGCTGAAGCGGGGGGGCCGGGGGGGCCGGAGCTGGAGGATGAGGAGGAGGCGGCGGCGGCTCCCTGCACGGGAGGCCCAGAGGAGGTGGTGCTGAGCTGGGAGACTCTGGCCTCGAGCTCCCTGAGGGACTGTTGGAGCTCCACCAGTTTGTGTCCGGCTAGTTCCAGTCCCTGGGGCTGCAGGCCCTCCATGCTCACTTTCATGCCCATGATGTAGTGCAGCAACAGATTGAGGTGCTCGTAGGCATAAGCGCGCTCATGGTCATGAATCTTTTCCTTTTCCACCTACAGAAATGGAGGAAAATGAATGAAATGACTCTGATCAGCCGTGTAAGGGACTGTAGGAAAATTATTAGGGAAGATCAAAACAAAAGCTGATGTTTGTGAAGGAACTATTTATTTTTTTTAATGTTGACAATGAATCTCACAAGAGAAGAAATAATCTGAGATGAGAACAGATGACGTTCCCTTCAGCAACAAGAAAAAAAATACATAACCCTTCCTGTTCGCTGACCTGCTCCCCCTTAATAATTTTCATACAGTCCCTTATCTGAGTGTGTGTGTGTGTGTGTGTGTGTGTGTGAATATATAATAGTGATTATAAAGAAGATGATCAGGCTACTTACAGACATATCACATCCTACGACATGAAATCGACACGGAGTTCTGAATTTGCTGCAGAACTTAATATGGTCCACATACTGAAAAAGAAAAAAACAAAATTATTCTTATTGTATTTACATTAAGGTTCACAGAGCTGAGCATTAGTTGGTCTGAAAAATATACCTGGTGATCTACTACTACCTGGACAGGAAGTAGAATCTTGGGTTAAAGAGGTTTTTTTCTATCTTGACAATTTTTTTCACCAAGTTGTTTAGATGGGGATTTAAGGATTCTGGCAATAACTTGAGAACAGCGGTTAAGTGTTTTTACAAGTTTATGTGTTTCAGTCAAAACATCCTCAGCTCTGTGACTTCAGCGTAATCACAACACAAACTGCAGATAAGAAGCTACATGTGACTGTGATACTTTTCTTGCAACCAAATGTTTCCACCTTATCTGCACGTCGTTTACACATTTACCTTTTCTCTGGGTATTTTCTTCTTTGCACAGCCTTCACAGATCATCGGGTACTTGGGACAGATCTCATCATGTGCCTGATAGAAAGAAAACACGTTTCTTTTAAAGACACAAAAAGAGCCGCTGTGATGTGCGGCACCAGCTCAGACAAGCCTCCCAGCATCCCAGCGAGTCTAAATAAATCATGTCTAACCTTGATGTTCTTGAAGTGAAATGGCTCCTTGCAGTACTTGCAGTTGAGTGTTCTCTCCGGGCACTCTCGCTCATTATGGCGCTCCTGTTCGTTGAAGCGAATATGTTCTTTGCAGGAGGGGCAGGGGATGATCATGAACTCGCACTTCCCCTCGTGGTTCATCTGTAAAAAGTAGAGCTTAAGTTGTACGACAACCTCTGTGGTGCGCCGGGAGCCTCCGCTGTCTAAATGCAGACACAGCGAGGCGAGCGAAGCTAACAACATCTACAAGCCTGAGTCCAGAAAAGTCAGGACGCGGCGCAAAACTGACAAATGAACTGTGTTTACCGACAGTTTATAATTGAGTATATGTCAAAAAGGATTCGCAAATTATAACATTGTGTTTTATTTACGTTTGTCAACTCTGTTGGAAATGGGTTTGTAGAAAATTGAACCAAAAGCAAACCAGAAATCATGGAAGTAGGTCAAAGGTCGCCTCACCTCATACTCTTTAATGCTGCCTTTCCAAGTGCAACTTTCATTGATACAAACAGCTGAAAGGTGCTCAACTTCCCTTCGAACTGCGTTATCAGGAAAAGCCTGAAAAAACAGGAGAACACAAAAGGATCTGTTGTCACACAGTCTCATTATATGAATTATTGATGTATGTTCAACAGTGCTCCATCTATATGTATTTGTGTGTTTTCCTTTTCCTCATCAGGAGGTCTGATCAGTAAATGTCCTTCAGAGTGAGTGTGTGTTTTCAGGAGAGCAGCAACATTTGTCCTGCATGTCAGCTCACAAATAAAGCATGAGGAAGCTTTTTCACTTCAGCTCTGAACACGCGCTCAGACTCACGGCTGCAGGTCAGTGAGCTGTAAATGCAGGTTTGGAGTGAGACAAGTTCGGTCTCATCCATTATTACAAGGAACGAAAGACATTTCTCGTCCAGTTTGTGCGTGTTTAAAGAGAAAATCATGGTGAAACAGAAAATGTGTCTTTAATTTGTCGTTCAATCGTCACGGTTCCTCAGCAGCTGTATTATATGTTGTGATGAGGTTGAAGTATCTCCATCTGTGGCTGAGAGTAACTAAGTACATTTACTATTCTGAGGTGCTTGTTCTTTACTTCAGTATTTACATTTTATGCTATTTTATACTTCTACTCCACTACACTGTCGGGGGAAATGTACTTTTCACTTCACTTCATTTATTTGACTTCTAACTATAGTTTCTGGTCACTTTTCAAATTAAAATTTTACATTAAAACACAAAATAGGCTATTAAAAAAATATTACTATTATTGCACTGTTGAAGATTAAATCATTGGTTTTCAGCCTCTTTCGTCTTGTGACCTCTTACAAACAGCAGTGGATAGTTGGGGTCATGTGTCAGACGTTTATGAGATATTCACAGTTTCACCAAAACTTGTCAGATGGTTCATATTATTATTATTTATTGTTGGTACTTTTGGCACTTTTAGCACATGATAATGATAAAATACGTGTTATACATGAAGTAAACAAGTAAGTAAACAAGTTTTAACATCGTTATACACATGATGTCTTTTCAAGTAACAGTTTTCATGCTGATAAAACACCAGTGGCTCTGACATGCTGGAGTGACAAATCTTTTCACAGCATGTCTGCGGCAGATAAACTGAGACGTCAAAATGAAAGCAAAATTGGTTAAAACTGGTCAGAATGAAACTGAAACTAAATGAAACTTGTTTTGGACTTTGGATTTTATTTGCCTTCTTTATTCCTTTTACTGTATTTTTACTGTAAAGCACTTTGTAACTTTTTAAATGGTGCAATATAAATAAAGTTATTATTATTATTTACACGCATTTTCGAAGTAAAGCTGAAACAATTCATCAATTTCATTCAAGCAAAAACGACACATTCTTGACTTCCAGCTTCTAAAATGAAATTATTTTACTGCATTTCATTATCTTAAGTGATAATAAACTGAATATCTTTTTGGTCTTGGACAAAGTTGGTCGGACATTTAAAGACATTAGTCTGGGCTTTGGGAAACTGCGTAAAATACTACTGGAGCTGCCGTTCTACCAATTATGTGAATAAGTCATATCAAGAAAACAACATATCAACAAAAATCCCAAATCAAGAAAATTCAAACTCACACATCCTTGTTTCAGAATCGATGTAGGCTCCTCAAAAATATCCTCTTTAATGCAGGCGTTACATTTCTGGGGTCCGTTACTGCAGTGAAACAACATCATACACTGATATACTGCCAATCAAATGTACGCACACATCAGATACCCTGTCATGGAAAGTAACTAAGTACATTTACTCAAGTCCTGAACTTAAGTACAATTTTTCATTCTTGCACTTCACTTGAGTATTTTCTGTTACTTTACACTTCTACTCCACTACAATTCAGAAACAAATATTACAGTTTTTTACTCTCATTACTACATTTATTTGACAGCTTTTTACTTCTAATATTCAAATTATTAATGCAAAATATAAATCAACTAATAAATGATCAAACTATGCAGCATTTTACAAATCACTTAAAACTAGTTCAACCTTTAAGCAACATTATGAATGCATCAATAATTATAATCCAAGAATATAATATACATTGTTCTAAAATTCTGCATCATGAGTACTTCTTCTTTTGGTACTTTAGTATATTGTGATGCTAGTACTTCCTGCTTTTTTTTTTACCTTTAATATTTCCTGTTTCACGATGCTGTATCACCCAGACAAATTTCTGTGCGTACTTCTACTTCAGTATTACTCAAGTCTTTGACTCACAGCAGAGTATTTCTACATAGTGGTACTGCTACTCTTACAGAATACTTCCTGCACATCACCTCACAGTCCTGTTGAAGCAGTAGGAACAGAAGCGATGTCCACACTGGGCCTGAAACGGTCGTCTCAGTATGTTGTGGCAGCAGTTGCACAGGTGCTTGTCCTCCAGCTTGTTGCCCAGGATCTTCTTGGGGAAGCCGGGTTTGTTGCTCTCCATGGACGAGGGAGGGGACGGTTCCTGCGTGGCCATGCCGTCTGTTCACACGTCACACCTGAGGACAGAAGAATGCAACAGTTAGAGGAGAGCTCACGCACCTGTCCAGCCTGCGAACACACTGTCAGCCATCAAACATCTTTCCTGTGTGTGTGTGTGTGTGTGTGTGTGTGTGAGCATCACAGGCCAGCTGACAGGCCCACACCCTTTGTTTACATCCCCACTCTGCATCCAGGGCTCCTTGTGCTCGGCTTCACACGACCCCGACCAGGATCCTTGCACACGCAGTCAGACAGCACACAGCCTACCAGTGAGGATGCTGAGCACACCGAGCATCCATTGTCTCCCCTCTGCCTCCAGCTCGCTGTTGCTAAGCCATCAGCATCCTCTCAGTCAGAAGTGGTACCCAGCTCGCGGCCACGCCCCTTTTCCCATCTCGAGCCCGCAAACAGACGCTTCCCCCGCAAACGCTTTTGTGCAAAACGCCGCTGCACTTTCCTCCGCACTCACCTGCCTTTTCTTTTTCAGTCTAAGCTGTCATCGCGTGCACGGCCGCCCGAATCACCTGTCCAGGTCGCAGCTGGTCGCGCGCGCGCTCTCGCCGATGTGGGATGTGCTCGTGCAGCCGACGGGAGGTTGTTGTTCTTCAACGTTAGCCACATAATCCAGACGAGGTCCCCAAAAAGCGACGGCTGTTATTGTCCAATATCGCCATTGCACTTTCAGACTGGGTGTTACGTCATGCACGGGGGCGGGGCGCGGGTTGATGGGCAGAGGGGATGTGGAGGCGTGGACGTGATTGGTTGAAATCTGAGGAGGGGGCGGGCTTTGATGTGGAGGAACAATAAACATCCACAGAGCAGATTTTACAACAGCACATTACATCCCTTTGTTTTTAGTGGTTCAGTTCATGCATATTAATATTTATTTGTTCAGCATCTTCAGCATGAAATGCATTTTTGTTTGTCTGCATTTGTTTTGTTGTTTTATATGTTTTACTCAAGTAAAAGCAGAAGTGTAGAAATACTCTGTTGTACAACCCTGATTCCCAGAAAGTTGACAAACTGTGTTTCCTGACAACAGTTTTAAAGTCTTCCCATGTGAATGTATTAATTAATCCTCGCTTGTGAACGACTGAGTCTTTCCAGGATGAACCTTTCATACCCAATCATGATCCTATCACCTGTTACCAATGAACCTG
Source organism: Holacanthus passer (assembly GCA_025331565.1). Taxonomy (NCBI): domain Eukaryota; kingdom Metazoa; phylum Chordata; class Actinopteri; family Pomacanthidae; genus Holacanthus; species Holacanthus passer. The sequence continues at coordinate 3,018,471 of JAFREQ010000046.1, read as the reverse complement.
TTTACCTGTGGAAGGATCCAAACAGGTGTTTTCAATCAGTCCACAACTTTCACAGTCTTTTGTTGCTCCTGTCCCAACTTGTTTGAAACATGTTGCTGCCATCAAATTCAGAATAAGCAGATATTTACAACAATATTTAAAACAATGAAGCTGATGATGTCAAACATTAAATATATTGTCTTTGTGCTGTTTTCAATTGAGTTGAATTGGAAAATGAAATTATTTAGATTTTGCACAGTGTCCCCACTTTTTTGGAATATTTTGTATTTTTGATCTAAATCTGTAATGTAACTAGTAACTAATGTAATTCATTAAATGAAGAGGAGTAAAAAGTACAACATTTGCCTCTGTAAATAAAAGAGTATAAGTATAAAGCAGAACAAAATGGAAATACCTCAAGTAAATGTACTTGTAACTGTTGACTTTATTAATGGTTATTAAATAATTTACTAATCATTATAGTTCGGTTGAGCCATCTTTGCAATAATATACCTGCACCTTGTCCTCATTACAAAAACCTTTTTATACACCACAGTCGGGTTTTTGCATCAGATTAGTTTCTTATGTTACACATGCACAGATGTTATTCTCCATCCCATCGACACACATGCTGTATTTCACATACATCCTACCAGCCTGTGTGTTGAGCTGCTTTTTGTTCCAGATTGTTTAAGGCTTTAACGTGTTCACATAAGCCGCACAAATATTTTCAAAAATGACAGAGAAAGAAAAAAATCAGGAGCTGAAACAAAATGAAAATGAGTCACCACAGAGTGGGAGTGAAGAGGAAAGACTGAATCATAACACAGAGCGTGTTTATGTTTGGAAGCTGAAGAAGAGAAGTGGTGGAGCAGATTTACTCAAGTACATCTTGAGGTATTTGTACTTGAGTATTTCCATTTTATGCTCATTTATACTTCTACATGTAAGAGGGTAATATTGTTCTTTTACTACATGTGTAGTATTTGACAGCTATAGTTATTAAATGAAATGCTCTGCACACCCACCACTGGAGGAGGAAGTATTCAGATCCCAAAGTGACAGTACTAATACCACACTGTAAAAATACTCCATTACAAGTCCTACATTAGAAAATGTCACTAAAGCAAAAGCACAAAAGATTTATCAGGAAAATTAAGTATTGAAAGTAAAAGTACTTTGTGCAGAGAAATGGCCCCTGTAAATGTATATAGTATAATGTTATACTATATCTGTACTACTATATAGTATATTACTAGATTTTTATTACTCATGCAATAATGTTCAAGCTGCAGTTTCTCTTGTGGTTGGTTGAGGCAAAGGAGGTAAAGCATAAAATTGAAATACTTGAGTACAAGTACCTTGAATTTTTACTTTAGTACCCAGCTTGAGTAAATGTACTTCATTACCTTCCACCACTGGAGTAAACTGAACACTTACAGACTGAATACCATCACTGTCAACTGGCAGGTAACCTCTGTCGCGTGTCGGTCGCTGTGATTTCGTCTGTTTCCTGACTCGTTTGCATTCATTTGTTTAGGCTCTGCAGGTTTGTCACTCGACTGTGAGGTCTCAGTCTTATGTAAGAAAACCTGGTGAACTAATAAAAATGGCCTTGAAGCAAAGTTCAACACGGCATGAGAGATTTATTTCAGGACTGTGACAGAACAGTTAAAGACGTGATGTGATGTGAATGTAAACAAACGCATTCACACACCGGAGCTGAAACACAAACTCTTTTCTGTTGTTGCTCCTGAAATGATCGACCGGTCTTTCAATACACTCGACAGCAAATGTTTTCTGACATTAAGGTAAAAACATGAGTAAGACAGGACACATTTTTAAATTATTAAGAAGCTTTTCAATTCTGTGAGAGAATAAACCTGAAATGTACATCGTTAAAAATCACACACTGGGCCACATTTACAATAAAAATACATCTTAAACTCTCATCTGCAAATGAATTCAAAGTGTTTTCACTCAGCCTGACAGTCCCATTTCTATCTTTAGATACCAACCACAGCAGGAAGTAGTTAAGCCTATAAATGTCATCAAAAGATATAATACAAACATCCCCAGCTGAGTGATTTATATACATGACATAAATATTATCTAACAAGTTCAACTTTTAAGAAATGTTTGGAAAACATTGAAATAGAACCTTTGGACCTTAAAAACGAAATGCAAAATAAAAGCTCTCAGATAAATACAACAGTTCTCTTCTCTATCACTGGCACACGAACAAGCTGCTTCTCTCCCGTTAGTTCAGAGAGCGGAAACAGGACAGGAGCTATTATTGCACAATTTAAGTTAAAGTTCACATAATGTCAGAAGCGTTCAGGATGAGCCGTCCACACTTTGGTAACAAATCTATTCTCACATCTGATCACGGCTGAACCAGGATTCTCTAATAAAAGGAAAAGCTTCAGCCCGGTCAACAGTCTTCAAGTCTCTTCAATTAGCTTCCGAAGGTTTCTTTGAATCTAGGATTTAAAAAATGAAGCACATCTGAAAACATGCACAGTCAAATCACATTAACTATAAACCACTGGAGCAGTTTATAGTTCAATCATGAGCAAACACTTGCAAACATTTTGTTTGATTAATATCTTCCTCATATCTGTCATTTAAATATGAAGCTACAGCAGCAGGTTAGCTTAGCTTAGCATAAAGAGTGGAAACGAGGGGAAACAGCTAGCATGGCTCTGTACAAAGTTAACAATCCACCAAGCAGCTCCTCTAAAATCAGTACTTAAAACCTTATATCTTGTTTGTTTAACCCTCAAATGCAAACAGCTATAGAGACCTGAGGCGCAAGTAAAAGCATCCGTCCATTCGCTATAGCTGCTTATCTTTTAGAGGGCTGCAATGGGTAAGAGGTGGGGTAACATCTGGCGAAGTCACCAGAGCCTGCATGTGAAACCCTCGCTGGCTCCAGACAGACAGGATGAACCCTGAACCTTGTTGTGAGATGACACCACTGCACCACAGTGATGTTGTAATATCCTGTCTGACCTCACGGCTGCTTCCTGCTTCACAGAGCAGACGCTCTTCTCGCTCTTTACCTAATTCTTCTTACTTGTCTCAAACTACAACACATTTAATGAGGCTTCCTCTAACAACTAAATAACTGGAAGAATAATAACACCTCTGGGTTTTGATTAGCTACTTTCATCCACCTTCTGCCGCCCACAACTTTAATGTAACCCAAACATGAACCTGGTGGACTGCAGACAGACCTGTGTCCTGGTCTGCACTCTGTCTCTCTGCTTATCAGACTGAAGAGCACAGATGGTCATAAACTGTTACACAAGACTTGCAAAACCCAAAACAAGGATATTCACACAGGAGAACTTCTGAACTTCGCAACCCTCTGCCAAATCTTTATGTTGTCGAGATTGAAATCTGTAATGACACCATAACTTTCCCCTGACTCACTAAATGAAACCAGTGAAGTCATGTGCTTTGAACAGGGTTTCTACCTGATGACCTGGGTGCAAAACCTAAAGCTAAGTGCAAGAATGTCCTTCAACACAGGGCAAAATTTATGCATTCAGCTGAGCCAACTTTGACCTCGAACATCTGGTGGACAGCAAATGGTGGACGTAAACACAGACTACAGTCACGTTACAACTGGAAAACAGGTTTGAGCCAAAAATACGTCTCCACGAGACACAAGCCGAGACGACTGCTGATAGGTTATCTATTAGTGGGCCAGAGCCGATGGTCAACAGAGGGATCAACAGGCTCAGCAGACTGTTATCACTGAATACACGACTCAGCAAAACCTGCAGTCTGAAAGGGATCAACTACATTGATAACTTCTATCTGTTCTGTGGCATCTTTTCAGGGCAGATACGACATAAAACTCTCAGGGGGGAATAAAAAATACTGAACATAAAATAGAGACATTTCAGTGACTGGACAAACCTTTTCTAGCTTGAACAAGTTGCTCGACAGTTCTCCGTAGATCTCAGCATTCATGTCATTCTGGGACTTGGGGCTCACAGCATTTCTGCAACAACATGTCCAATAAATCATGAACCAACATGTGTGTCAAACAACTGAAAGAAATAAAAACAGTATGAGTGTATTTGGAGACGCCGTTACGAACTAAATGATTATCAGTACAATGAGCCAGCTCTTACTCATTACGGATGTGTTCCCCCATGGACACCAAGGAGTTCAGACGATGCTCAAGAGCCACGATCTTGAAAGCCATGTAGCAGGAGGACAGGACGAGGACACTAACTCTGGGGAGACAAACACAGTAGTTCCTTTCATACAGCCTGTTCAATGTGGGTATGAGGCATTTGCTAATACTTTTTGACATATACTTAATTGAAAACAGCACAAAGACAATATATTTAATGTTTGATCAACTTCATTGATTTCTGTAAATATCTGCTTATTCTGAATTTGATGGCAGCAACATGTTTCTAACAAATTTGGACAGGAGCAACAAAAGACTGTGAAAGTTGTGGACTGATCCAAAAACAGCTGTTTGGATCATTCCACAGGTAAACAGGTTCATTGGTAACAGGTGATAGGATCATGATTGGGTATGATTTTAGTTGTTTTACACAGTGTCCCAACTTTTTCGGAATCTAAAAATCACACACTGGAGCAGCATTATGTCTGAATCTCTTCATCTCTTCTTTTCGGCCGTGTTGCAGGATCTCCGTGCAAAAAGGCTTTATTGACATTCAGATACCAACCGGACGGAACAATTGCGAACACGCCCAAATAATGGAAAGAGAAATCTAACTATTGTCCTGTCAGGGCGCTCTGGCTGCTCATATTCCACATGATAAAAGGTTACTCACAAAAACAAATAGATAAGGAGGATGGCGTGCAGGGACATGGACTGGGGGGATTTGTCTTTGACTCCTCGGGTTGGTTTAGTCGAAGCTATGAGGAAAAGCAAAAAGAGATTTAGTTGTTTGGTAGAAGCATCAGATTCTTTGCCTGTTCCTTTAAATATTCATCCATTAATCTTGGTTTATAACTGATGCTTCCACTGACTGATGTTCTTCTGGGAAATACTGAAACCCAAAACTACAGAGCTATTAACAAAGCGTCTTTTATTCCATGAGCTCCAGTGTTAAACTACCGTTCTTATGAGCAGCTCCGTGTTTCGGGGTCGGACTCTGGAGGTGAATGTCAGCGTGGACCGAAACCTCTCCAGTCTTCACTGCGCTGAGGAACGTTCCCGGCAGGCCGGAGAAGTCTGCTCGAATAAACAGAAAGAGCCCAAATACCTACGAGTAAATATTATCAGCAGAAGCACAAACATCCTCACAGACCAACGCGAGCTCTATGTCGACTTGTAAGATTAAACAGAACACGCTGACAAAAACCATGAGCTGCAGAATCATTCATCACTGAACGGGATCATCGCTGTTTACACGCCAACCGTCTTCACTATAACAAAACCTCCATGGGTCAAATTTCACTTGGCTTCTCTCTGGTTATTTGCAAACCAAAGAACCACAGTGACACCTGACACGCTAAGAACATGTGCAGACAATAAAAAAACTACCTGTGTACAGTAGATTATGTCAGTGTATAGTAGTAAATGGTAGAAGTACACAAAGAGGGACACACACACACACACACACACACCGGTTATTTTGTCATAATCTGGAGTTTGCGAGCCGGAGCTGCTGCTCTCCATCATCTCCTGCCGCCTCTGTTGAACGACCCCGTCAAGGTCAGAGAAGTCTCGAGAAAAGTCCTGCAGAGCACATACAGGAAAACATACAATGGACGCCACATACAGAGTGGGTGTTGTATAACATGAGAACAAGGCATTTCTATAGATCTTTTATCACAATGGAAAATCTATAAATAAATAATTAAATAAATACACCCTGTACAAAAACATCGAGCGGAGCGCTGACTGACCAGAGGAAGAGACGAAGGACATTTCACTCTGAAGCTGTTTTCACAGGAGGAAGTAATGGGGCTGTTACAAGTTTTATCCACCTGGAAGGACAGAGGACACACGTTAATATGTAGAAGCACTGATCATTTGCCACTTTACACACAATAAAAAATGAAGTATTATTGCCTTATAAACACCTGACAGTTACAGAGCAACATTTGTTTATTTCCTTTTAGCTCTGTTTTGGTTTCCACCACCGAGTTAAGCTGCTGTAAGCTTTATATTTAGCAAACATGAGAGAATCTGTTTCGACTGTAAAATGACAGAAAACATAGCAAAATAAACCCATCACAATTTCCTGGATCTCAAACAGCCCAAAATACCAAAACATTTAATCCACTGGTTACTGATATAAACGTTTTGGTTTCAGGCACTATGCACTTTTTAAACAGAACGAGTCCTACATTCCCCTTTAAAGCTTCATTATCTGATGGTTTCTGTGATTCTCCTTACTGTTTTAATTAATTCCTTGCTTATTGTGTTTTTGTGAATGTTTCTTCTTCTCAGGTCTCTTTTGGAAAAGAGATCTTAATCTCAATGAGACTGTCAGACACATTTGTGCTTTAACAAAATTGTTCTGGAAAAATGTAAATAAAAACTTGAACTTAACAAATAAGAAGATTCACAGAAGATGTTCTTTACCTCCAGATGAATGCAGATGGACTTGAGAAGTTTGTAGGTGGTGTTTCGAGAGAGGAAGGACACAAACACGTGCTGGAAAACAAACATAAAGAATCGTTTTCACGTTTACGTCAAAAGGGAAAAAACTGACTGTCTGAACAGTCTTCTCACCTGATAACTCGTGGTTTCAATCACAAGTGCATTTGGCACCAATATCGCAGTTTTGGTCTTTTTGATAAACGTCACCGACACAACAGGGATCGAAATCTGGAGGCGAGAAAACATGAGAGACTTCAGCCGTTGATCATGAACTGGCACTGAACTCAAATCATCTCTTTATTATGGCTACAGTGTCGTACCTTGGTATCTCTGCCAAAGACTTTGGAGTGGAAACAGATCCAGTTATCAGAGACGAACATTTTGCCCTGATATAAAATGTCTCTCTGCAGGGCACAAGTGTAACCTGTTGGTACAAAGAGTTCTTCTCATTCAGATTCACAATCTAACATTTCTTTGCTTCTCGTGCTCACGTGAAAAAGGAATCTGAAACGTACTCTGTCGGAGTAGCTCATCTTTGCTGACCTCCTTGAATAACTTGTGATATTGAGCATTTGTCTTTGATAACTGAAAAAAAGGACATTTGTTTTGTTAGAAAACTGATAAAACTTATGACATTTGTAGAAAGTTTGGTGCAGATTGTTAGGCGGCGTCCCTACGTGGCTGGGCTGGGATTTCTTCCTCTCAAACTTTGTTTCACAGTCACTGGGACTCGGCATGGGCGAAAGCTGCTCCACAGGTTTCAACCTGACGAATGAAAAGTCAAATAAAAGGTCAGTGTTTATCTTTGGTGGAAAGATAACACCTGAGGAGAGGACGGGGAAGATTTATCAGCTGTTGGTAGGTTACACTTCCAGCTCCTAATAAAACCTGATTTGTATGCTCACGTCTACGGACTCAGGCTGAATACACTGCGAGTCAAAGTGAACGTCCTTCATTTGGCTTTCGCGGTGTCACCTGAGGTTATGTAAGATCTGCTTACACAGCAACAGCAAAACCTGTAAACAGCACTTTGCTCATGCAGGTGTTCAGAAGAATACAGTTAACGTCTGCAGACAACTTTAGTGAGATGAATCCAGCTCAGGCTGATACGATTGAATATTCTGGGGATTTCTTTAGGGCCTAATTTTAGCTTTGAATTCACCACTGAAGAAGAACATATTAGTTTAAAGACGTTTAAAGAAGCAAGGACATTAAGTCCAGTTGTCTTAGCACTTCAAAACATTATTATTTAGTCAATTTTAGGGCAACAACTAATGATTATTTTCATTGCACATTAATCTTAATCAATTTAGTTTTAAAAGCCTCTACTCAGAAATGTGCAATTCCACTTTTGTAGTTGTCTCTAAGTTGTCTCTGTCTGTCTGTCCATACTCAAACTGTATATGTATATTCTTAAATACCCTAAGTTAATAAAAAATAAAACCAACCAGTTATTTTCTGCAGTGAAAAAGTCCATCACAGTTTCTCAGAGAGTCCAAAGTGACATCTTGAAATGTCTTGTTTCGTCCAACCAAAAAATCCAGATCTCAAAAACATTCAATTCAAAGTGACATAAAACAGAGAAAGGCAGCAAACCTCACACTGAAGAAGCTGGAACTGGAGGATTCTGGTTGAGAAATTGCTTAAACAAACTAAATATGAATTGACTGATCCGTTCAGACACAGTTGTTATATCAGGTTTATGATATGAGCAGCACACAGAGGACAACATGACCTTCCTGACCTCATGCCGGCTGCTCTCCTCCTGCTCTCTGACAGCTCAGACTCTGCGTCCAGACACAGGTGGAGGTCTGCAGGTGAGCGTCCGGACCTCCTGTGTCTCCTCTCAGCTCCATTCTCCACCTCAGACCTGGACACATCACATCAAACACTAGACTGTCAACACTGTCACAACACATGAACTGTGCAGGATCTGAATGTGATGCATGAAAAAAAAAAAAACTTCAGAACTAGAACATAAGATGAAAAGTTTCTCATGCACATGAAGCCAGTCTGCTCCTGTTCTGTGCCACGTATGCAACCAGCAAAAGTCAGCACAGTTCCTTTAATGCAAAAAGCAGGATATGCATGCAAACCAGCACAAAGCATGAGGCCCGAACCAGGGCCCTTCCTCTGCATCTCAGCCACACTCACATCGACCGAGTCCCTCTGGACTCCCTGCAGGGAGCCGGCTCCGGGGTCCCAGGTCTGTCCGCCGGCTCCGACATCAGCACCGAGTCCCAGGCTTCATACCCGAGACGTGAATCCTGCCATCGGCTCCGGCTGAGCCACACACAGGCCAGGAGCTCCGGGAAGCTTGGGCACCGAGACTTTGGGAAGTTTGTCCCGAGGAGGCGGAGGAGGAGCCGGGAAAAGTGGGAGGGAGCAGCTGGGAACAACAGGAGGGAGAAGCCTCCTCCTGCTGGAGCTCGGAGCTGCTGGATCATGGGACAAACAAGATCCGCTTTAAGAAAAGAGACGAAGCTTTGACAAAAAAAACTTTGAGCCAAAAGTGCTGCAAAGTTCAGGAGCTGCTGCCAAACTCTTATTGTGATAGTCAACTTCCTGCAAGTGTGAAACTGTTTGCACCCAAAAAAACCCTCCTATGTTAAAACAGGGTGTATGTGAGAGATGTTTCCAGCAGGGGGCAGCAGAGTCTAACTCACGTCATCTCTGTGCTCCCAGGTGTTTTACATTCAGCTGCACACAGCTGGAACAAGGATTCAAAATCTGACTTCAAATACAGAGAAATACTTTTTACTCCATTATATGTATTGAATAACTTTAGTTACTCTAACTATATAATAAACTATAATGTATAATTATCAGTTAAGATGATAAACTATGGATTGCAACATAAAGGTTTATCTTATCTTATCTTAAACTGATGAAACAGTTTAAGATAAGATAAGAATGCATCAAAAATTATAATCCAGTAATTTTGTATTTGTTATTTTGAAATACTGCAATTTTTTGGTACTTTAAGTATGTTTTGATGGAGGTACTTGTACTTGAGTACTTCCATTCTGTGCTACTCTCTGTATTTCTGAGGAAAGTATTGTTCTTTTTACTACAAAACATTTATATGACAGCTATAGTTACAAGCCATTTTCCAGGTTAAGATATTACATAAAAACACATGATTTATTATTAAAGTGTTTTACTGGAGACTTGAGTTTGAACAATGTTCAGTTTGGCCCAAAGTCATCTGCTTGTTAAAAGGGTTAATTTCTTAATGTAGTTCTTTATTACACATAATGTTTTTTCTACAACAGATGTTGAACATAATGATGTTGAACAAAAGAGGGAAATTCGACTGAAAGAGAATAAATATTATAGGTTAAAACATGCACACCTGTTGTATATTGGTAGACTGAAGCAGGAGAACTGTGTCCTAAATAACTAAAAGTTGAGTTTATTGAACATGTTTTCATAGTAGAATAGTTGTTGTCGCTACTTCCACTCATCCACCAGCAGGTGTCACTGCAGCAGCATTTAATGAAAGCAGTGCTGGCGGCAAAGACTTGTCAAGGTCCATTAAGTGTCCAGGAGACACAGGCACAATACAAAGCAGCAGCCAGTTAGTCTGTCATTAATCAGTCTGACAGGGAACAAGGAGTTAAAGGCTGGAGCTGCCTCAGACTCTGTTTTCATTCTGCAGGCTTCTCCACAGAAAAGGACGAAACACAGACGGAGAACTGGGAAACATTCAGAATTTATTTGTTTACTGGTTCACATCTCCAAATAACAGAGGTGGAAGAAGTACTCAGATCTTTTAATGAAGTAAAAGTAGTAATACTGCTCTGTGAATATACTCTGTCACAAGTAAATGTCTTATATTCAAGATTTCACTCAAGTAAAAGCACAAAAGTATCAACAGCAAAATTTACTTGTTGAGCAGAATAGTTTCATAGTGTCATAATAAATCACATTATAAACTGATCATGTTTTGTTTGTCAAATCATCTTTTTGTCATGTGTGAATTCTTCTACAGGCAAGTATACAGTTCAAAATATATGGAGCAATAAATATTAGAAATAAAAAAAACAACTAAATACTTGTTCTCAAATGTCATTTTTGGTTCAATTACATTATTATTTCCCTCATAATTAGTACCAATTTACATAGTCCTTTAAAAGTGCCTTTGTGGGAAACTACATATCTTTAAAATATTAAATATGAATAATAAATGTTATGAAGTAAAAGTGAAACATGTGCCAGAGCTTCAGATGTGCTGGTCGGAGGATTTTGTTGAGCCAGGCTAGCTGTTTCCCCCTGCTTCCAGTCTTTATGCTAAGCTAGGCTAACCCCGGCTGCAGCTCCATATTTAACACACAGACCTGAAAGTCGTATCGTTCTGCTCATCTGACTCTGGGCCTGAAAACAAACAGGCATATTTCTATAACTGCTCCTTTAAAACCCGGTGAAAAGAGCTGATAATTAGATTAAACGAAGCATCAGCTGACGCCGATATGTGTGTGTGAAAGATTCCTTCGTCTTTCGGGAGTCAGAAGCCTTTTCAGCCGCTGTCAGATATTCCAGCGCAGAGAGACAGAGAACAAGGAGGGCGTAGAGAAAGGAGGGCGCCGTGTCAGAGAGCGCAGAAATGGTGCTGGTGACGGGGGAAGATTGAAGTCCTGTTAAGTGCTCTGCTTGAAAGCATGTCTGGCCTCATTAGCTGTCAGTTGTAACAATACTGAGCTGGCAGTGAAGACAGGTTGGAGTCTAGTGGTCATAAATCACTCCTCGACAGCTGCCTGACAAGCTGGGAACCGACACACAGGCCCGGGCACCCTCGCCGCCTCGACGCTCGCCGCCGTGCACGCACTCAGGAATCATCGCCCTGAAATCACAAGAAAGAAGGAGCGGTGTTTTGTAAGAGGGGCCTCACATGCATGTGCACTCGTATGCAACTCCGTCCATTAGTTGAACGAGCGGCGGCTGCAGTGACTCCTGCGGGTTGGAGGGGGGGTAAAGAGCGAGGCCTGCAGGTCATTAATCACGGCCCCTGACATGCAGAGCAGGAGGCCAAGGCTTCCCTGTGCATGCAGCTGCTGGGCCACACTCGGTGCACAGGCGACGTGTTGACCCCTCGAATGCCCCCCCCCCCACCACTCCCGCCTGCAGCTCTCATCTGTCCGACTCCCTCACCGTTTGTGTCAGTCATCTGTGCCGTCAGACGCCGCCTCCTCCCGACCGACCTCAACACGAGGTCGGTCTCCTCCTGCTGCTGCTCCTCTCACAGGTTCACAGCTTTTTACTTTTCATGATTAGACAGTGAACTAGTCTAGAACATTTTTAGCCTCAGTAGCAACACAGCTCCAGATAATGACTCATGGGTGACATGAAGTTCGGTCCAGATATTCATGCTCCCCAGAAGATGAATCCTAATGACTTTGCTGAGCCCCAACTTTTCATCTAACACAACCAACAAGTTTTTAATTAGCCTGTAAAATATCTCAACATCTGCTAAACGGATTGGAGCAAAACTTTGTACATTCATGCTCCCCAGGAGATTAATCCTAACTTCATCAAAATGTTTGCTGTGATAGGGGCTTATTGTGAACAAGTTACCTTGCTCATGTTAGCATTTAGCTAGCCTTGTATGTATAATATTATTATGACAGGAAGACTAAAACATACATGTTCATCGTTGGATCCTGTGCGGCACAGACGGACTGAAAAAGAATAAAAAATATACTTCATTTAAAAGCTGATTAGATGATTAAACATTAAGTCAATCAACAGAAAACTAAGTGGAAATTATATATAAAAAATAAGTCTATTAATAGAAAATGAAAGTAGAAGTTTTGCAAAACAGTCCTGACTCAAGGTCTGCTTACCAGCTTTCAACTGGATCTCTGAAAAAAGTTAAATTAATTGAAAAAATGGGGGGAAAATGGTGTAAGACTGGACAACGACAATAAAAGTTTTACTAAATGGTGCTAAATCAAGGTTTACTTAGGCCATCTACCTTTTTCTCAGAGCTTTCAAGCGGATCACGCGATCCAGACAAAACAAGTGAGTGGCCCTTGAGTGAAGATTATTCCAAGGTCAAAGATGAACCTTCCTCTCATAATAACATTTGGCTGCAGTCCTGCTTCTTTCGTGCTTCATTTCCACATTCCAGCGATCGTATGTCACGTTTTAGAAAACACGTCTGAATCCATCAAATGTCCAAAGACACAAAAATGTAAAAACTAATGCACCATCTCATTTCTCGTTCCCATCCGCTGACATGACGTCACCCAGATCTGCAGCTGCCTGCATAATGATTAAAGCCAGTCGAGCCGTGAGACACTGAAACACTGTTTCATCATTCACAGCTACTAAATCACTGAGTCCAGGCACAAGACATCTGTTGAAAGCTGATTCCTTATCAGCCTTCCAGCAGGATTCGGGGAACATCTGGACTTTCTGAGGACTCTGGCACAGTTTGGGCTTGAAAACTCACACAGACGACTAATTTTCTAGGACGTGTTGACACTCATGCTGTAGACCAGGTGATCCGTGGCGGCGCAATATGTATTTTGAACGAATGCGACGCACGTGAAGGAAACCAGAAAAACATGTCTTGGACTGCTTTTCATCACAAACTGACAAACTGAAAATTAAAGGAAACATTTGTCATTATTATCCTAAATTGTTTATATAAATGAAATTAGTTTTGATATTGACCTTTCCCAAAAGCCACATTTCCACTGAAGCCCGACTCGGCTGTTTTTCTTTTTGCTCTGCGGATACATGGTACTTCTTTGGTATCAACTCGAGGTTCCAAGTGAACTGAGTCGATACTAAAAGGTGACGTAAACGACCCTTTGATATCCTCTGATATAAGTATAAGAGCGCTGCAGTGGAAAAGTACCTGGAAGTAAAAGCAGAGTCGAGTTGTATCAATCAGTGGAAATGTGGCTCAGGCCCCAAACCCCCTGTTAGACCAGTGAAAAAATGATGATGATGATCTTGATTTCAGGCAGACGAAGACAAAAACAGGCTTCTCATTTCTCTTCTCAACATTTGCCATCTGTAAAGGGTTTTACATATTCGCTTGATGGCTACATGCAGTACATGATATGAGATATAAGACTGAGGCTAAAGCTGCATGTTTTTCATGGTTGATGAAAAATGGAAATAAAGAAACAGCTTATTCATGTTTCTTGTGTGCGAGTTAGTCCTGGTACATTTTTCCTTCATTCTAACGTAACCTCGTTTGGCTTTTTAATGTCAGCTTACATACTTGGACAAGCAGGTTTAGATTTATGCTTTAATGTCAGTATTTTTATCCAGATATGATCGATTACATGTTACATTAGACATAAACACACCAGTTGATTTATTTCTTCCGATTTTAATCTTGTGTTTTTGGTTTTGGAAAATAAAAACAAGACTCTTCAAACTCATTAAATACTGAATAACAATCACAAATGAAACGTGGAGGAATCCAAAACTTGACAGGTTTAATGCAGCTGGTTACAAGATGGACAACCAATGTTCAAGTGAAGGGGTTTATTGAACTGGTCTCTTAATTAATTACTATTAATTAGAATGACACAGTTAACACAGCAGTTCAGGCTTCACATCATACACATACAACATTACTGTTTCAGAGCACCCTCTCCAGCTTTCCTCTGTAACCTTATTATTTTTATTTTTTCAACATTTTTTTAGTGATTCAACACACACACACACACACGCACACACATCCTGTCTGTTCTACGTTAGAGGCAGAGATCAGGTCTGCTGGTTAGACTAAACAACAGCATTTGAGTGGATTTGCTGTCCCTCATTAATCATCCTGACAGCCTGAAAAACAACATTTCCTCCTTAATGACTGTATTTGAGTAATCACGCCTGCTCATTTCCATGCAAGCATCTCTTCATCGTTCCGCTTTGTACTTTCTGTCTCTCCGTTGCCGTCCATGTGTGTGTATTTTGGAGCCTTTTCTCTGACCTCCCAAGTCTGTGGCGTGGCGTCTGCTCCGGGTCACGCCGGCCAATTACGGCGGTTGCATTCGCGAAGAGGGTGAAAAACCATGAGGAATGAGAGAATGTGACTGCGAGGATCCAGATGCGGAAGGGAAGGCAGAGGATGGTGTCACCCCCCCTCCTCCCCCTCCCGCATGTGGCTGAACCACCAGCACCCGCTGGCCTCCAGGCCTCGGCCGGTCGCTGCCAAAGCACGTTTTTCCGTTAAGCACCGGGTCTGTGATGCATGAGAGCTGACAACTGAGCTCGGAGCCCTCAGAGCGCAGTCAGATCAAAACCAGCTGGGGCCATGCACATTAGCAAAGAAACCATAATTGCGTTTGCCCTCTTGTACGCCACTAAACTCCCTCGGTCGACATTTTTTTTTTATACAGGACTTGAGACTTGGGGAAGGAGAGGTGGGATTGAGCCCTTTTCAGAAATAAAAATACCTGCTCAAGGGTGGCTAATGCATTGCTGGATGTGGGTAATTTAACATACAAGCGCTGTGGAGTCTCAGCATATTGTGTAAAATTCAATTTGAAAGTTTTGCAGAGTGTTTTTTTCTGTGAGCGAGAAAACAGTCTGTGGGTGGATGTAAGTTATGGGCTTATGGTGGTTTAGAAACATCAGTATAGCGTGGCTGACATCTGCGTCCTCTTTATTTTTGGACCACTTGAAAAGCCCACATAGTAGGATGATGGATGAAGTGATAAAGTTGGAGAAAAGACAAAATGAAAGCAGAGGAGTCTATTTCTGGGAAGCGGTCTATCTGTAACTCACAGACGATTCAGAGGAAGCATCGGGGCAGATGTTCGTAATTTGTGCTTAATGATTTTAATGGAAGAAACGATTCACTATCTCTCTTCTTTCTGGTGTTTTTGCGCTGAGTTCGTCTGATAGAGAGGTTAAAGCCTTGTCATGTGATGAAGGAGCAGCTCCACAGTCTGTCATCATTAATCACTGGGGCTGTCAGGCTGCACCCTGTGTTCGCTCAGACCAACCAGGGAGTCAGGCCTCATCTCCAAGAACAATACCCAGAGACTTTTTATACATTACAGCAAAATATGTCCTCTGCTCTCTGGGTTTAATTTAGAGGGCTAAATAAAAAAGGGCTGTGGTAACCAGAAGATCAGGGAAGCAGAGCTGTTGTGTGAGGGATGAATCCTCTGGTTGAAAGGGGAAACGTGGGTGGGAGCAGTGAATAAGTAACCTCCGCCCCCTCCCTTCAGTCGTCTTTGAGAAGGACATTTGGCCCCTAGTTTCTCCTCTGGTCGAGCTCTGGGGCCTCTCTGTGGTGTGAAGCCAATATAACTGATGGAAAACAGCACGACTCACTTTAACTCCTGAATAAATAAGGGTTTAGGAGGAAAAAGACCAGAAACAAATATGAATAATGACTAAGGGACTGTGTGAAAATGACTGGGGCTCAAAGACTCAAAGTCTGGAGCCCTGCTTTGAGAATGTTGACAAAGCTAACATGCCGATGTTTGGACAGTATAATGTTTTTAATGTTCACCATCTTAGCTTAGCATTTTAGCATGCAAACATTTTCTAGTTAGCACTAAACACAAACTACAGCTGAGGCTGATAGGAATGTCATTCATGTTGCAGGTAGGTGTAAATTATTATTTTGACCTGATGGCACCTGATCAAAAGTCAGTGCATCACAAGTTATAATATTCAACCTGATGACAACAATACAAGTCATCAAGTTTCTTCTTGCAAAAAAATAATAAATGCCATTAATGAATTTCATGGCAATAAATCCAATAATTGTTGAGATGTGAAC
Organism: Holacanthus passer; assembly: GCA_025331565.1. Lineage (NCBI taxonomy): Eukaryota > Metazoa > Chordata > Actinopteri > Pomacanthidae > Holacanthus > Holacanthus passer. Next base: position 3,002,128 of record JAFREQ010000046.1, on the reverse strand, counting down.
GTCATGATGTTGTGAGAGAAAAAGTCAAGATCAACAAAGTCTGTCGGCTTCATCAACTGTGAAACATGAATGTCTGCACAAAATAGTAAAATTAAAAAGTTCACAGTCCTTCCCCTTTTCTTAACCTCCCCAATAATTTATATACAGTCCCTAAGTTACTTTTATTTACTTTACTTTTTCAGGGATAAACCATATGAATGAAAATCAATATCAGTAAATTAACAGAAAAACAACACAAACCATAAACTGATTCCTCTTGATTAAACTTAGATGACAAGCTGGTTTTGCTGGTCACCAATAGGTGGCATCCCAGTCCAACACTATACATCCCACTACACCTTTGGTACAGTAAACACAACTGACTGGAGATACTTGAAAAGCAAACGTGCACTGAAATCCATCCGGGAAATGGGAAAACCAGGGAGAAAATCCTCTCAGACCAACTAAAGCCTGGCACTCCCACATCGTCGTATCAGCATCCAACTCGTTTCTTCGACTTAATAAACTAAGTGTGTCTTTTTTCTGGGCCATGTCTGGCAACGTGAAACCTCCGGGGTGGGCCTACGGGATCTCGTGCCCTCCTGCCGAACTCAGACACCCCAACGGCTTCTCAGACCTTCTGAAACAGGAGCGCTCTCTCTTGTTACAACAGCGACGGGCTGTTTTGACCCCCGCGGGTCCCTTGTCAGAGTTGTGAGTGACCGGCGTGGGTCATCTATACTTCCCCAAGGGTGTCGCAGTGTCATGTTGCAAGGAAATGGCATATTACGGCTGCCAATCATGCGGCAGCCTGCATGTGGTAACTTGAGCGACTGTCAGGGCTTCATCTCGGGAAGCGGCACTTTGGCTCTGACGCTTATGGGGATCCTACAGTATGTACAGTATACATTACAACCCCATAGGTTTGACTTTTCCATCCGGCCTCGTTTTTGTAAAACACACCGTTTGACTCGATCCGTGAGCTTTAAATAAGGAAGCTGTTGCTTTAAGGTGACACTGCCTTTGCTGCAGAACAGAGGAATGTGAGCTGTTTCCCTGTGGTCTGCTCATAAGCCGCTGTCGACACGGTGAAAAATTAGCGGAAGTAAAGCACACCTCAAGTCATCAATCATGGGATTCTTTCACAGCAAAAATAGCCACTGGTACAAATCCAGTCAGCATCGAGTCCAGGCTGACGAAAGTTTACATCTTCCTTTCCTCACATCACCTCTTTCTCCCCTTCAGGTCAGGTTTACTCCATCAGAACTAGTTTGTACGACGTTGAAAACTCAGTTGTTGACATGAAAAGTGACACAAATTGCTGTGTCAAGAATAAAAAATGAGAGCTGAGAGAGAAGTTAAAACTCTGAAGGTGGAGTTCGGTCAATTGGCAGAACTGGTCAAGAAAATATTTCAGGCATATTTCTCTTTTTCAGAGAGGCACTGTCCAACATTTCCTGACATGAGATTGATTGTACCATGGTTTTTTTTGGTTGTAAATCAAGAATTTGTGCTTATGTCAGATTGTGTTGTGTCCTCTCTGCTCTGGTTTCAATGAGAAAAGGTCAAATTAAAGTGGAACAGATTGACCTCCCTGAACCTGAGATAACCATCAAAACATGACAGTTAGAACATTTGCAGAGTAAATAAAAGCAATTAAACTTGAAATTTGTGATTTGTTGTTAAAGTAGATTCAACCTGCCTTCCTTGTGAAAAACAGACCAGAACCATAGAAATGAAGACAACAGAATTTACATCTTCAGTGTGATTTATTTATCAAAATATGACCTCCCCTGTAACTGGATATACCAACACAAGGTATTCCAATTTTACAAAAAATATCACATCTCATTGTTATTGATTTGTTGTGGAAAATAATAAAAAAAAAAAAAATCAAAAAGCTGAGGAGTTCAAAGAGAGAGATGTGATTTCAACATTCATCATTCTCGGAAAAAAAGTGTTAAGACTCGACATGTTCAACATCTGTCATCTGGTTTCCCACATGTCCGCTCAGAGGACTGTAAAATGAGAAGAGATTGATATGGTAAACATGAAAGCCAGAGTCCCGGTAAAAAATAAATACAAGTTCTCAGTAGGAATAAACGAAACATAAGGAACCAAAACAAATCATCACACACCATGGGGCTGGATAAACAGTTAAGTGTGTACGCTGTGTCAAGCTTACATGCATCTCTCGCAGGGAGAAAGCGACTGTGGCCAGACTCACATCAGTCCACGGCTGCAGCTTATTGCAAACCCCCGCCACACTACATTTTTCTGCACTAAATCATCATCATTTGCAGCGAGAACCCTGAACATCCAAGTGCTATTACGCAGCGTCCAACCATCAATTTTGCCGAGCCCACGGGGCGGCACGAGTCGGCGAAGGGCAGTCGAGTCTGTTTGCAAAAGTATCCAAGCGATGTGCAGACAAGCCAGAGCCACATGTGTCCTCTGATCTTTACGGGTGGAGCCTGATTAGAAACACCAAATCTCATATATAATGAATAAAGAAAGTGTGAAGAAGTCAAAAATCCAAGACTTGCACTCCCGTCCTAGTTCCACTTGAGTCCAGTTTTGAGTCAGAGGAAGCAGCAACTTGCCGCATTTAAGTACAAAGTAGTAGTTGAAGATTCTGGAAAATACGCCAACAAGGCTTTCTGGTGATGACTCAGATGAGAAGTATAATATCACTGTTGTATCTGTCTGTTAAATATAAGGCTACGGGCAATAGCAGGTTAGCTTAGCTTAGCACAAAGACTTGAAACACGTTCTTGCTTGTTTAGTTTTGTACAAAAACTGAAAACATCAATTCACTGTTTTTCAAAGCTTCCTTCAGCCCCATCTTGTGGCCTGGACTGACTACTTGTTTCCCCCTGTTTCCAGTGTTTGTGCTAAGCTAAGCTACGCTGGAGTGTGGCATCGGTCTCCTCATCGAACTCTCCAGAGAGTGAACAAGCATATTTCCAAACATGTTGAACCGGTCCTTTAAAACAGATGTCGTGTCACTGGTAGCCCAGAGCAGATGCAGATCCAAGTCTTTGACTGTAGAGGGCATAGTGGGGGTAGTACGGGCCTGTGGTGGGCAGAGAGTGCAGGGACAGGGACGAGGGTCCAGGGGGCAGGTGGACTTTACTGTAGGGGTGATAGCGAGCTAATCCCAGGCTGGGGGGCGCCCTGAGGGAGAGGGAGCTGGGCATGGAGCCCGGGCTGCTCTGGTGGGGGAGGTGAAGGTGGCAGGAGGCAGGTCCAGAGGAGGAAACAGAGAGCAGCTTACTGTCCATCCCCACCGGCAGGGCGGTGTGCGTGCGGAGGTGAGCCAGGAGTTCGTCCGATGTGGCGAAACGCTTGTCGCAGGGGCCCCCGGCCGAGACCCAGTTGCAGGCGTGGGGCAGGGGGTCGTTGGGGAGCATGAAGCCGTACGTGTAGAGGGGATGCGAGAGGGAGGAGGACACGCTGGACGACAGGGAGCTTTGGTGGAGGGAGTGCAGCGGGTGGGAGGGATACACCAATGGGAAGTTTGACTTGAGGGTGGAGGACGGGTCGTGGATGCAGGAGTTGCAGTTGCTGCCGCCGAGATGGGAAACGCTCGGGTAGCTTAGACAGTAGGGGTCCCTGCACAAACCCTGCATGAAGGAAGGAGGGGAGGCACCTGTGAGAGGGCTGGAGCTCGGGTGCTTTCCAGGAACCCCCATGCCTCCAACGCCGAGGCTCGACTTTGTGGGGTCCAGCCCGGGAACGAACTGAGACGGGTAGCCTGCGTAGGCCCCCACCACAGACCCGTGGTAGCCCATGTTAGAAGAGGGCAGGGGGAAGAGCGGCTGGCTCGTCTTATAAGGAGAAATGGGTGTAATGCGTCCAGGGCCGATGTTCAGCTGAGCGGATTCCGCTTTACCTCCACCCTCGTGGTTGGAGCCAGCGTCAGAGCTGCCGTTGCTGCAGTTTGTGCTGGCTCGAACGTGGCTGGAGTTTGCATCGTGCGGACTGTCCGACCTGGTCTTGCTCACGTCGGCGTCCTTCTTGTGATGGTTGTTGTTGCTGCTGGTGCTGGTGGGGCTGCCCTGCTCGTGTGCAGCTTCTCCGTTCACAGTCTGGGAGTGTGACGTGGGCGCTCCACCAGGTGATTGGCTGTGTTTGTGAGGCGGCGGCTGCTGAGCGTGTCCCGGTGGGCTGCTGCTGCTGGTCCTGGAGCTGGGTGAAGCAGCGTGAGGCGGGTACGACTGCTGGCCGGTGGATGAATTTCCATTAGTGGTGACATTATTGCTGGGCACCCTGAACCCCACTTTGTCGCTGCTGCTGCTGTTGGAGCTGCTGCTGGTCACTGCGTCTCTGCGACAGTCTCCGCTGCTTTTGTTATAAGGCTTGAAGCTACACTTGTCCTCCAGGGAGGGGCGGTGCTCCCCGAGCTTCAGGCTGGAGACGGACGACCGGCTGCTGGGCTCCTTGTCCCCCTGGCTGCAGGAGGAGCCCAGCTTGGAGGAGGACGGAGGGTCTGGTTTACCGATCTGAGAGCAGGTCTGAGCCAGCAGGGCCAGCGGACTCTTCTTGGCATCCAGCTACAACAAAAGACAGATTCTGATTAGCTCTCTGAGTTTTTTTGATTTGGGCTGCCGTGCAAAAAATGTGCAAGATCCACGGCAACATGAACCAAATCATGTTTTCATCTGTAGGCCTGCAAACTGTGGATAATCTTGACTATGGCTGCAACTAACAATTACTTTGATTAGCAATTATTTTCTCGATGAATCGTTTTGTCAATAAAATGCCAGAAAATAGTCAAAATATGATTCTCAGTCTAAGGGGACGTCTTCAAATTGCTATTTTAAAGCAATTAGTCGACGAGTCATTTAGTCAATCAACACAAAAATCTTTTCAATGACTTTGATAATCAATTAATCATTTTAGTAATTTTTAAGCAAAAACATTAAAAAATGCCAAATGATTGATGTTTCCAGATTCTCATATGAGCTGCTTTTCTTTGTCACACATCAGCTTAAATCAATGATCTGAGGTTTTTTTGAAGACATTGTTGGGCAGCTGTTTAACATTTCATACAATAATCACAAGTAGATGAATCAATTATGGAAATCACTCACAGCTCTAATTTTTATATGAACAATGACTCTGATAAAAAAAAAAATTAAAAAAAAATTCTGTCTGTGACTATTTGATTAATCGACTAATGCTTCAGCTCTGATTTAAACATGCAACTAAGTTCAGGAACCTGTCATGTAATTTGTGACATGTCCTTCCTACAGATGCATTGACACCAGTCTTTGCATGCAGAGCATCACTGCAGTGTAAACCCTGACTGACACGCTTCCGGACATCAGGTACCTCGATGCTGACCGGAGCGGCCGTCAGAGGCTGCAGGTACTCCGGGTGCAGGAGGTGTCCGCTGTGCGCCGTCAGCATCCTGAGGACTCGGAGGGGGACGCGCTTGGACTGACGGAGGGGGTCCAGAGGGGTCAACAGGGGGACCGCGGCACCGGGACGACGCTGTGGACTGTGGCCGCGCTCAGCGAGCTGGATCCGGGGACTGAGTCGATCCGGAGCGGGGGGATCTTTCATTGGAGAGGGGGCGCTGCGCTCTGGAGACGCGCTGTGGAGACGCGCTCTGGAGACGCGCGTCTTCCTCTGAGTCCCAACCTGGAGCTGGTTACATATAATCCATGCAAAGTGCAGTCATGTCCCAGAAGACACCGCTGGACGTCCCGATGTGTCCCTCAGGGACGGAGGAGCCTCAGTCCCTCTGCAGCATCTTCAGGTTGGACCAAAGCTCCGGAAACTCTCAGAGGACAGACGGGAGCCGGTGTCTCTGCTGCTGCTGTCTTCATTCAGTCCAGGTCTGCAGAGGAGGCGACCAGCAGCTCCGGACCTCAGCGGCTCTCTGATCACAACAGGCGGACTTCAAAGTGTCAGCAGGAGGAGGAGGAGGAGGAGGAGGAGGCGCAGGGAGGAGGAGGAGCGACGGCAGCCTGCGAGGGACAGTCCCTCCACAGCCTCACACAATGACTCTGAGGAGGAAGCTTCAGAGCTTTTATCCAAGTGAAAGAAGCAACAATATACAAATAATGTTACAAATAAAAGTTCTGACTTAAAGAGAAACTTTGTGATGGAAAAAGTACTCAGATCTTTTACTAAAGTTAAAGTAGCAGTACTGCAGTAAATGAATAATCTGAAAAGTGAAACTGAAAGAGCAACTTGCAGGATTATAAGAAAATCATATGCTATTAGAAAAATACACAAATACCAGTGGTGGAAAAAAACATCTTTTACTTAAAGAGGAGTCCGTGTGTAGGATTTAGTGGCATCTTGCAGTGAGAACCTAAAAAACTAGAAACAGGAAAAGTCCCATGTGTTTGGTTTGTGTTTTTCTGAGCTACTGTAGAAACAGTGGAAGATGACATTGATTGCAAAAAAGTGTGTAAAAGATTAATAAAACAGAATGTGATCATTTTCTAATCAACAGTACAAAGACAATATATTTAATGTTTGACGTCATCAACTTCTTGTTTTTGTAAATATCTGCTTATTCTGAATTTGAAGGCAGCAACACTCAAACGCTGCCTGGACGACCACACTCGTAAAACCAGAGCTGACGGCGCTCTTGTGTTTTCACAGAAGCTTATCACTGATGACATTTCTGAGAGCTTAATCAGGGATTAGATTCTGAGAAACATAAAAGTTCCACCTCCTATAATTATTGGGCAGCTTCGTGTCATGGACTCACTTGATTTGAGGAAAATAATGTGATACTTTGCTTTTATGTTCATCATAAATTGTCATTCTGCTTTTCTGCACTTGAGGTTGCTTCGAGGCATCGTCACACAGAAACAGCTGCGCTTGTTTATCTTAACTGCTCCAAATTAAAAATTAAAAAAAAAGTTTAAACCTTTTCAAGGCGTAAAGTCCAACAAATAATATTCAGTGGGCAAAATAATTCACATTGATCTTTTGTGTATTTATGAAGTGGAAAATAATATGCCCCAAAATTCAGGACAAATTATTTCCTTGATCAACGGATGCACAAAGAAAAAGCCTAAAATTTGCGGTTTTTGCCCAAAACGTTGTCAAACAGGACGGAGAGAGAAAGATGTGACACGAGGTTGCAGTTTCACAACACGGATGAATAACAGAGAAATCATGAGCGCTGAATCATAAGTTTCAGTCTCAGAGGGCAGTTTTTAAGACGCTGAACATCAAATGTTTGACTTATGACCACGCAGCATTTAAACTTAACGGTTTGTCTAAATGAAACCACACCATCATGAATATGTGGAAAACTAAACTTTGCTCAAAACGTCAGATGGAATCGTATAATTTCCAGCTCGTGAAACACAGATCTGAGGCCTGAACAGGAACTTTCGCCACTGACAACTTCACAGAGAGGGACACCATGAGCGTACCGGGATGTGGTGCGTAAACCTCTTATTAAAACTAAAAATGCACTTTTGTGAGCGTAATGATGCAGAGAACAAAGTCAGCGAGCAGTGGAAATAAGTCATATGGTCACATGAGTCATCCTTCAGTCTGTTGTCAACAAGCAGATGAGTAGACGCAGGGCAAACACCAAAAGGCTTTACTAGTCCAGATGCTTGTTTTTCATAGCGGAGGGTCACGGCGGCTCTGTTATGGCTCAGGGTGCAGTTCTAGCAGAGCGAGGCGTGAGCTGCAATTTGCTCAAAATTTGTAGTCCTGCTTTGAGTCATCGTGTATTTTTAGATTCAGTGTGACTTACACTTCCTTAGGATATCATTATCCCCAATATCCACGAATAAACATCCATAAATCTGCTTGGAGATCAGAGAAACAAGATGCTCCTCGTGACTCCAAAAGCCATCACGTTTTTAAGTTTCTTCAGGATCAAAGTAGCCCAGCGAAGGATTTATGATGCAAACAGGAACTGCTGATAGCTAATTCTGCTACTTTTAATGTCATAATGTTAACAAATATACACAATGACTCAATTGCAACATTACTTCCTATTTATATCCTAAAAAGTGCCTCACCTATAGAAACTGTAGTTCCAAAACTCAGAGCATAATCATGCCCCAAATTAAAAAAGTCAATCACAGACAGTCCATTAATGTGACCAAAGTCATTAGGATTCATCCTCAGGGGACCATGTCTGTCAAACACTTAGATATTTCAGTCTAGACCAAAGTGGTGGATCCATCCCCAGAGTCATGCTGCTAACTTGGTTAAAAATAAAGAATTCTTACATCTCTCTGTAAAGTTAGCAAAACTGGAGCCTGAGCCAAAAGCAAAACCTTGAATGAACTCAGGCTCCTGAATTTAAGAGAAAAAGGGTTTTTATTAAAATCATTATCATGTCCAGTAAACCTGAGCTGGACTATTCTCTGTACGATCATCAAACTGTTTCAATATCTGTCTCTACATTTCTGTACATCTCTTATTGGATGTCACAGCTTGTGTTTAGTGTTAATTTACTCTTTACATAGAGCAGAAATGTCCAAATAAGAATCATTTCAAATTGGATCAGATGTTGTAATTATATATGACATGACCTACTTTTTTTTTTTTTTTTTACACAAGTCTATTTCCACATTACATGCACACGCTGTACAGTATGTTCTTTTACAAGATGCAAATCAGGGAACCCATCAGGGAAAGACATGAATGCAGTTGACAGATGCACAAACAGGACAGGTCACATATTTCCTAAATCCTCGATTCTAAACCCTCTAAAGTTCACGCACCTGCTTGTCAAACAGCGACATGTCAGGCAGCTGTTTGACTTTCACTGAGATTAAGAAGATATGGTTTTGTTATTATATCAAGGTTTAAGACTTATACACTGTTTTAATAAGCACTTTCTTCTGTTCAGGAATGTTTTTAATGTTAACACGTGGAGCGACGGATCATTTGTCTTCTGGCTTTTGCTCTGAGCGGATCTGAGCGCACACACAAAAAAAATCAATAGCGTATACAGAACGTGTCATTTTCTTTTATTAATTTATGCCATTTTTACCAGGAAAGAAAAATGTGATAAAGACAGATCACCTCTATATTAATGGTCCTATAAATCTGGAATGTTAATAACTTTATTGCATTACCGCCTGCTGACTGACTGTGCAATGAGCTAATTTTGTTAACCTAATTATACAATGAATTGGTTAAAGTACTTAAAAATTACGGCTGACAAGAACTATTAGCAGCAGCCCAAAATAGTCTCAGTCTGAGGGGCTTTGATTCTCTGAATCCTTTGCAGCCTCAATTGAGTGAAATCATTTCTAATCCCTCACAACCTGTGGGCAAAAGGCTGCATAATGTGAGTTAGCTGACGGATATTTGGACGTGTCTCGCAGGGTCCTCCTTAATCTTCAAAAGCAACGGTTCACATGCGAATATAAAGGAAGGATAGAAAATTAATACTTATGTAAAAGCACCGTTTCTATAAAAAATGTGCGTCATATTGAAAAAAAAAATCTCCTTGTTAACAATCTGAAATCAGCACTGGGTCACTCTTTAAAAAACATTCGGCTAAAGTAAGTGTCGCCTTGACCTCGTGCCCTGAACAGCGGAGCAGCTCCTCCCGGCCATCCATCAATGTCCCGTTTGTGATAAGAAGCCGAGAGTGGGAGCAGCATCTCATCAGGAAACAAGGTCACAGTCTGCAGCAGTCGAGGAGAGAGAGAGCGCTTGTGTGGCTTTGGGGGGAAACAGAAACAGCAGGAGCAGCGGTTTGCTTGATCCAGTGTTGGCACAGTACAGGCACGGATCTGCAAAGTGCATTAACAGTCTAAAAAATGCACAATGTTAATCAATACATCTGCGTCTGAAAAACTTTTCTTTCTTTGCTCACATGAAATGGCATGTATCTAAAATAATTTGTCTTTTTGTAAAATGTCCAATAGATTCAGGTCTCAGTGGGACCAGAGGCCAGAGGAAAAGGTTGCAGATGGTTGTTCAGTTCTCTCCACATGAAAACATGAATAAATGAGTGAAGTCAATATAACTGAAATGATCTGCAAGCTGCAGTAATTTGTTATTGGTGAACAAATGGTGCAAAGTATAATGGAAACCAATCTCTCTTGATTCCCTGTAAATGTGTAAAAGTGGCAGTGCCAGTAACCATACGCCTTTAAACCTTCATTAATGGAGTTTTTGGCCACTTGGGGGCAGCACAACAAGCTGTAAATGTAGCGGCGGCTAATGTAAATTCGAGTCACGTTATGTGCAGGTCAAATTATATTTTCTCTCTCTTGATGAACGTTAATTGACGATTGATGAGCAGATGTACAACTGTTGTTTCCAAGGTTGCACATACAAAATGCAATCATCTGCAAACAAACTGTGTTCCCTGACAACAGTTTTACAAAGTGTTCCTGAGCCCATGTAGTAAAATCCTTTACCATGTGTTCACAAAGTGTTGAACCTCTCTCCATCCTCGCTTGTGAACGACTGAGTCTTTCCAGGATGAACCTTTCATACCCAATCACGATCCTATCACCTGTTACCAATGAACCTGTTTACCTGTGGAATGATCCAAACAGGTGTTTTCAATCAGTCCACAACTTTCACAGTCTTTTGTTGCTCCTGTCCCAACTTGTTTGAAACATGTTGCTGCCGTCAAATTCAGAATCAGCAGATATTTACAAAAAACAATGAAGTTGATGAGGTCAAACATTAAATATATTGTCTTTGTGCTGTTTTCAATTAAGTATATGTCAAAAAGGATTAGGCAGTTATTACACTCTGTTTTATGTTTCACACAGTGTCCCAGCTTTTTTGTGGTTGCTCATCTCTGCTAAACCACAGATTCACACAAAACATGAAGCAGCATATAGGAAAGTCCCATCCAACGGGACAAAGGCTGCAGGTGTGGATCTCTAAACAGGAGAAAGGTCTGTGGGAGACAAGGGGGAAGACTGAGACAAAAGGAGGGAGAGCAGACGAGAAGCCAAAGAAGGTCAAACACTGAGCACGAAGCCACAAACAATAGGACTCTTCTCTTTAACTTCTCGTGACTCGCCTTGAAGATGGTCATTAACAAGCGGCGGCGCGGTGTGAGTGATTACTGCTTCCTGTTGTTGCTTGATTTAAGACGGGTTTCCTCATGTTCCCTTATCTTAAAAACATAATCAAAGCGGCAACACATGGCAAAACAATGGAAGCAAATTTGAGAGATGGACTAAAGCTGGTTTTAAAGATTCCCATTACGACACCACTTCACAAACGGTGAAGAACTGTGACGGAAGGCAAAGAGTGATTTATATTCAGTTTTCTCTTTCATGTGCAGATTAATAAAGTCAAAACACAGGACGTGTCCTCACTGCACCTTTTGGTCTTTTATAGTAAAGTAAGACAAAAAGGTTTTTCAAGCCGCTCACAAACTTATGTTCAAGGAAAAGTTGGACAATGGTCAAATAAACAGGGAATAGAGCTGATTCATAATAGTGAGAAATGACATTTAATGATCCTGCATGAAAAATGAAAATATGCTGCACATACACCCTCGTGCATGTTCACACATACAGTACAATAAGAAATATATGAGTGATCTGTTAAACATTGGTTCACGTGTCAGTCAAGTAATGAACACGCTGCACTCTGATCAACTGGCTGATCAACTTTCCCTCACACATGTAAATCCGCAGCTCTTTCTTATACCCACACAGACGCGAGCGCAGACACACCAAACCACACACTTCCTCAGTAGCGCAGATGCACTTTTCATGTCCTGTGGGTGGAACGATCCAGAGAGATCAGGCTGCCAGAGGATGCCAGCCTGCAATCAGATTCTACTGTGCTGTTCGCTGAAATTTCATCTGACATCAAAGATGTTTTTCACACCCCTCTAGATTTGGCTTTTTCTCAGATATCTTCTTCCAAAAACTCAGAACTGCCTGCTGGCTACCGTGGACTCTGAAATAAAAAGGTTGAAGCACCAAAAAAGATGTCTTGTTTTTACTGCTTTTGAGGCAAAATCTACTTCATTTTAATATATTTTTTTATTTGGATAAAATGTTACTCCTTCCTACCTGATACTGTGAAAATAAAGCTTTTCTGCTGCTCCAATTTTGATTTTTTTTTTTATTATTTACGACTATTTTTAAACATTTTATCTGGATGTTTCATCTGTAAGATATGAATTAAAAATTAGTTGGACAAGTCAAGAAGGATTGTCAGTCATTTTAACAGTTGGTGCAGGTTAAAAATCAGAGTTCACAGAATTATTTCAAACTGCCCGGCAACAAGGTGAGACGTGATGATGGCGAAGCACAGGAACAGGTAACTCAGGTAGATTAGATAGTTTGTTGGATGTCAAAGCTGAGACCGTCGTCCAAGTCCAAACAAAATATACTGTAATCATGTTAAAAGAGAGTTTCTCATTTTGTTCTGGGGAAATCAAACATGTTTAATATTATCAGAAGCAACAAACAGGGTCGTTAATTTTGTAGCAGCTGAAAAAAAACTGTCACACATATGATAGATGGTGAAATAACAGTGTTATGAGTTGGTGTTTAATTCAACATATATCTGATGCACAAAGCAGCAACTATGAGAAATGAGATGAGAAAATACTTGAAGCGAGTTTAGGCAATAAAATCCAAATTATAAAGGTTGTATGTAAACACAGTTGATCTTTAAGAAGAAGATTGCCGACATATAACTCTCCTTAACGTGTGTTTCTAGAGTAAATTATGTTTTCGGACAATTGTTAATATGTCGTATTTCTTAAAGGGAGTTTGGTGTAAACTTCATATACGTGCCAAACTAGAATGGAAAACTCAACAGACATGGCAACGTCTCTTTTTGATTCACTTCCAAAAACACTGTGGTTTCAATATACATTAAACGCTTCTCTCACACGTATACAGATTTGACAACAACTCTACTTTTACTTTTCATGGTGTTTCAGAGATCTAGAGGAGCTTTTCTCGGCCGCTGCAGGGAAATTGATTGTGACTGCGCGGCCCCGGAGGCGCTAAACAAACCTTTCCATCGCTCCCTGCAGCCTTCACTCCACACAGAAGCTGGACAATCATTTACCATTGATTTCCCTTCTGTTTGAAACACTCGAACAGATGCAAAGAGCAGAGCGGGTTTATCGCACTTGTCAGGGCTGAAGCCACAGAGAAGTCTGATGCCCGTCTGACTCACATGCTTTGGGAGAATCAAAAGAGTTTATGAAAGAGCTACACATCTTCATTCAATCAAATGAATGCGTTTTGCTGGGGGAAAAAAAAAAGCATTTCTAATAAGCTTTGAGAAATGTGTTGTTTGGAAAGTTTGGAAGCTCAAAGCCCAATAAAGAGTAAATTTATTGATGAAGATGAGACAGTAGGTTTTGCGGCCAACAGTCAAGACAATACGGTTTCTGTATTACGGATTGTTTGCTGAGCTCATTGAGACGCTCATGACATCGACTTAAATTTGAGTAAATTATCATTTTATATTCTGGGAAGTTGATTCAGTAGTGTTTTAGTAGTTTAGTTTTGCAGTTGCATGAAGCTTTTAATTACCTTCCTGTTGTTAAAGAAAGGAGGCAAAAGTATGACTGAAGTTGTAAATCAGGCTTCCTGCAAATGCTATGGACATAATAACGCCTTTATTTAGGCCTCGGTTTGGAGGAAAACAACAAGCCCCTAAAAGCAGATGAAACAGTAATTGGGGGAAGTACACTGCTGTTAGGATAAAGACTGAGACAACAATGGACAAATTGTAAAAATGAGTCAGGAAGCTCAGTATGAATGATCTTTAAAAGTGCATGAAAAAGCACAGATGATATTTCATAAGCGCGATTTAATCGTTCAGGAATAACTGCACTGTCACACAGTCGGTGTCTGCTGAGAGCTAAATCTCTTAGAGCCATTTTGTATTTCGCACCGATTCCCCGTGTTGTTAATGAGAAAGAGGGCGACAGAGAAGTCAATTGCTCTCATTCTGGATCCTCATTAATCCTGAGCCTGTCAATAAAATCAAAGGAGAAGCAGTTAGCTGTAACAGGGCGCTGGACCAGGACCTATGTCACGCATCGATTGGCCCTGTTCAATACGTCACACTGATAGAAAACCCTGCGAGTTGTTTAAACAGAGCAACAGAGAGGAAAAAAATGAAAGAATGCTGGAGGAAGCAGCGAGGGCGACTCTTTGCTCCCCACTTTGATGGCTTTATTTACTTAACCCTCGGCACAACCCTCATTCATAAATGTCAGGAATGAATCCACGCACCATTTAGAAACCCAAATGTGAGCTACACCAAACATAGGCTGTGTTCCTGCGCGCACACGGCCGCATAATCACCGGTCAGCAGCAGCCATTTCAACCCAAAACACACCATTACAGAAGGAGAGATGCATTTCAGAGTTCATCCCACATCTGTCAGCGCTCAGCACACACCACACGCCTCCTCTGCTCGCCCTCCAGACATGCCAGCAAAACAGACAAAGTCTGTCATAACACTTGACTTGTGGTTAAACAGACTATGGCAACACTGGAAGGTGGTAAATGAGATTGCTTTCTTTATTTGTAATTCTGTCTTTGCAAATAAATCAAACCAAGAGCACGCATGTGGCACGGTTTCCCTGATGCAGAGCTGAATAAAACCCAAGTGCCCTCCAGTAACTCCGTTTTCTGGGGAGATAACCACTTTCATTTCAAATTCAGTTTGGACAGACCGACGTCTCTCAGGCAAAGGTCTCCGGTTTCACTGTTGTTCGCAGCCGTGACAGTTAAAGGAAGCCGAGAGGGACGAGGGCGACCATATTGCGCCTGTCAGTCACGGAGCGGGGAGAGAAAGCGCTGTTGTCAAACCACTTGTCAGGCTTTGATGTTACAAAGGACGGAAGAGCTCAATTAAAAGGCCATTATTGTGCAAGTAAATCAACGCCTATCAGCCACGTCGCTTCAGACAAATGATCCTCACCCGGCTGCACCAGTCCAATTCATTTTATGCATCATATCTGACTGCAGGGGTCAAGATAACGGATGCGGCTCGTCTCGCTGCGTCAGGGAGTCGGAGAGGATGAGGAATTATTTCAAGTTAAAACAGTATTTTGTCTTCCTGTTGTGATTATTTACAGTTCGGCTAATTCTGAGGATGATGTGCGTCGCCCTGTTTTTGATGCTCAGGACGTAAAAAGGCCGTGAATTATTCTGCTGATCACCCGACATACCTCCCCTTTAGTTTGTGATGACAAAGTGCTCTATTTAGGAAGTTAGATTGAAATGTCTGGGGTCTAATTTATCGCTCCGGGATGAATACATGAATGTGAAGTAGCGCCATATTTCACACACGCCCCCGCCCTCGCCGTGGAATATTATTACCGCTGCCCCAGAAAGTTGCGGAGGGAACCGTTTTTCACCTGAACAAGCATTACGGTGTCATGTTGAACATTATTCACCGTGTGCCGAGCGCTCTGACACGCCGTGAAATATTCTCTGCGCTGACCTCAGATTTCTGCTGAAGTAGGACAGTTTCCCCTCCAGCTCCGAATGTACGACGAACTTTACAGGGTGAGATGATGTCGTGATTTTCCACAGAATCATAAATACGGATGACTCCTGATATCTGTGAAGTGAGGATCGCTCTTTTTCCGCTGTTCACCTCCTGCTGCTTCACTCCCACTCGCTCTCTGTTGCTCATATCCGTATGGGATGTTGACTCAGTTATTTTATTGTGTCACTCAGCTGATTGGCAGGAGCATTAATAACTTCTGCCCAAAGACACATCTGGTGAAAAGATTTACACTTTAATGTGTTTTTCACCGGGTAAAGAACATCTGGAAAAGGTCCAATATTAACACTAATACAATCGATTCAGCTCGTTTAAAAGAAGCAATACGCAGTTTGTTGGTTTCTAGTTTCTCTTGCTAAACATTGCAAATGCCACTAAAGCTCATTTTTTTAAAAATATTTAACTACAAGACATGAAGGATCTTCTCTTTCTGCCGACATTGCATGACTGCAACATAAGCTGCAGACCTTATGTGAATGTATTACAGGAGCTGGATAACTCGCCAACTTCGCTTCCAATTTTCCCCAGTGGCCACTCGTAGTATTGCAGTCCAAAAAGCATTTTCCCATTAAGACTGATGTAAACATGGAGAAATACCAAGGATGCACATAAGTTTTTAGTCAGGTACTCTGGGTTGCATTGTATTGTCTTCAGGTCAAAACCTTCAGCCGAACCCTGGGAACATGGACACATAGGACCCTTTGTCATGTTCCCATTATGTGCCATGTAAATCTGGGGAGTTGAGTTGAGCTAATGTTTTGACAAGGAAACAGCTCTAGCCTCAGTGTTTTAGCATTATATCATATCTTTAACCCTGAAGTGCAAATTTAAGACTCTTTAATGAGACTGTTGTTTCAAAAAGAGCCACAGAGCAAATGTAAATTAACTAGATTGCTGCAGTTGAAAAAAAAACTCATTTCATAAAAAAAAAAATTGTCAGTCACTGGCCAGAAATGAGAAACCTGACACATGTGCTACAAACACTTCCACTCTAAGGTGTTATTTTGTGGGTAAAGTGCAGGTTTTCTCCTCACTTCCTGCCAAATGGTGCCGTAAATGAGTGCACATCCAGCCGTGCAGCGGGTCTTCACCGTCTCCTGTGTCCGTGTCGGTTTGTGTGTGCACGTGGGTGGCGTCGGCGAGAGGTTGGAGCAGATTGTCACGAGGATAACGGAACGAGAAGCACTTTCCTCGACTGTCATCCGTGATAAATGGCTTTCAGAACGAGCCCGAGCATATATTATATCACCTGTAAGGTGTACACACCGCCGAGACCATAACTCTCCGCCTTTACCAGAAGAAATGGAAGTATGGCATTGTATATTTCTCCACTCGACACATTTACAAGCCCTCCCTGTTGTATAAACTCGGTGATTGGTATTTCAAAGCACCTTGTCAGAGCGAGCGCTGAGCACTTCCAGCTGCCTCAGCAAACACTGGGAGCGTTTCAGAAAGTAAGACTGAGAGAGTTATTGCCTTTGCAAACTTGAGTTCCTATTAAAAAACTCTCTCTTGTGACTGTAAATTTATAGTGTTTGTGCTCGCTGCTGTTAAAATCAAAACCGTGGCCTGGCCGGTGTTGCTCATTCCTCTGAACCAGTTGGGAAAAACTTTTGCCTCATTACAGGAAAGCCCCGAGTGTTGGAAAACAGTGGCCCAACAGGCAAAGACTATAATTTTTCCTCAGATAAAGGGGCTTTTCCTGAATTAACACGGACAGATGAGATTAATCATCGAGTCAAAATGTCATAACTGAGGCTCTGAGTGGATTTTTGGCTTTTTACCCTGCAGCCTTTTCTCCTTCTTCTTTATGTCGTCCCTCATTGGAAGCCTTGTCACAGTCTGTTACGGTCGACCAGGACGCTCACGTATATTTTATTGAAGCTCGAGCCAAGCAGAATTATTGTTGTGTAAATCTTGCCCGTTTCAAAAGATCACATTAGTTGGCCGACTTCTGCCCGACGACGTTATACGAACAGCGTGGAAGGAAGACGGGAACGTTTCATCAAAGAGTTCGACCGTTTACAATTTATAACATCTCTCATGTGTTACATATGGAAGCCCATAAGTAACAGAGCCAAGATAAAAAACGTGAGCTAAAAATAAAAAATACATATGGTGAGTCAAAATGATGAGATAGTGAGTCAAGCCAAGAGCATCAATGGTAAAATCAAAAGGAAAAGCATGTGGGAAAATGGAAAAGCGTCGAACTGTTAATTCAGTTTGTGAATTCATTTTTCTTTTATGAAAGAATTTAACATGAATTTGATTCATTTTAATTTGACGTAGTTTCTGACAGTTTTATGTTGTTCATAAACGCATTTTGTGAATAAATTAAAACATTAATTGGTAAAATAATAATCCGCTTTATAGATCATTTAAATGTCAATTTAGAAATCCCTCATTTTTCAGTGAATTTGTTGATGAATTAATGGAATTATTTGTACAAATCGTGTCGAGTCCTGCTTGTGGTTCTTCATACTGTGACTTAGTAAGTGAAAAATTTGATTCAATCAAAAATTTTGCCTGTATTTTTTCCCTCTTCTGTTTTTCCTTTTCACATTATTTCCTTTTTTTTATTCTCATTTTTATTTCCTTGGCACAAAAGGACTTCCACAGTTATTTAATGACGCCACCCTGTTTTGTTGTTTATTATTTTTCTTTTTTTATTATTATAATTTTTTGTCACGCAGGCAATCAGAAGAGGATCCACACATTTTAAAGCAGCATGTAAATGACTACAATCATCAAATGAAGTTTTTAAATTAGGCTGCCACTCATTGCACACAGAGGAATATTATTTTGACACTTCGTCACCCTCTGGGGGGAAAACGGACCTTTTTGATGTGCGATCCGCCAAGACTTGCATCGGCTGGCAGATTTTATCAGCAAACAAGACAGCAAAGCGGAGCGCAGACTAAATAAAAGGGGGGTGAACGATAAAAATGTCAGGGATTATCTTCACGTCGCGGGGAGCTGTGATGTCGTATCAAAATGGATTTCGTGGAAATGATTTGGCAGGAAGGGAAGCGATGATGGGAGGAGGGGGAGGCGAGATACGACAAGAGAGGGTCGTGCTGTGTGTTGACTATTCAAATGGTTCCTCTCCTGATTTTCTCTGACAATAATCTCATTATTGAAACATTACATTCACAGAAACATTAAGCCGTCAACATACATGATGCCACATTGACTTTTGTTCCATGTGTATAATCGAGGGAGAAAGAGACAAAAGGCCCGTTGTGACTTACATTCCACTTCATTTCAATGTCGACCTCTCAACCACGTATCCTTGTTTTGACCTTTAATACTGTGCATTTTAAATTCTGTCAAACTGACGAGCTGTGGATAAATCAAAGCCGTTTTTCTGTGCTCATCGCTCAAACACAGGCAGCGTTTGTTCCAGACCGCTCCATCCAGGGATCCGGCCTCCTCTCACGTCCCCGGCAGCACCAGCGCCGCCGCCATCTTTCTGACAGACTGACAAATGAGGGTGTTGCCTCTGGCACATCAGCCCATGTGGAGAGTACACAAGGTATTAGGGAGCCGTGACTCCCAGCGCCGGTGTTTTACTGGAGTCGTTAAAGGTTTTTATCTTTCCCAGTTGGTCGCTGGGTCCAGGAAATGACTCGCAGTCGGGTGAGGACAGAACAGTGATCAGCAAAATAAGCTGCTTGAAGGATTTTAGGTTTCTGCCAATTTCTGCCAGTAAAGGAAAAAACAGAAAAACAGATAAAAGTTAAACATGATAGAAACAAACACTGACATGATACATCGTGTTTTGGTGAACTGAGTTAAAAAGACAAGATATTATGTCAAAATTACGATACCAATCAAAATATTGACTCAAGTCACAAGTATTAGGATAATATGTCATTATTGGCTTACTAAGTCAAAGTTATGAGGCACAATGTCAAATTTTGTCTCACTAAGATACAGTTTTGAGATGACACGAATTAATATTGGCTTACAAATTACATATTATGAGGCACCAAGTAAAAGAGTCAAGATTTTGCCTTACTAAGTTAAAGTCATAAGACAGTAAGTCAAAACTTTAGCTCACAATCTCAGCATTGTCTAACTATGTCATAAGTTTGATTTGTTTCCTAATAATCTTGACTTCTCATCATTTTGATTTACCATGAGTATAATTTTATGTTGTGGGGTTTTTTTTTCTGGTTCGTTTCTGGTTATAACCACAACGTCTTGTCAAAACAAAAGGTTTTTTTCTTTTTTTTTATTTAACTCACGTCTCTGAATGTATGTTGAGGTTTGTTCTTCTTTTATTTTTTTTTTCTCATTTCAGTGAGTCAGTCATCACAGGTGAGACGTTACCAGTAAAGGGTGTGAAGGGATCGTGTGATTATTGTTTTGCCGCTGCTGTGTGTGTGTGTGTGTGTGTGTGTGCGTGTGCGTGTTGCCCGAGGACTGTCATTTTGCTGTCACCCCTCCACTTAACATCGAACGCCACTTCCCCCTCCTTCTACCTGTCCATCACGCTGTCACTGAGTCTGACAGGGAGGATTAGAGCTGCAGATCTTGTGCACATGTGCGACGGTGGCGAGACAGCCTTTGTAGTCTTCACCCATGACCCACATTTTTTTCCACGCGGGGCCTGAGGCGAGCGGGAGGGTTTCAGGTAATGCGTGGCAGCGCGTGTCAGTGTGTCACCACAACCTTGTCATCTATGCTCGGCTGAATCCAGGCTGCCTGTGGATTATCTCTGTCATCACCTGAGAGGAATGCAACTCATTCTGTCATGTTCGCCGTTTTGATCTCTGAGGAGCGGCGGAGCCGGACGATTGGTTGAAGGCTCAGCCGTCTTGGTCTTCTGAGGGAAAGTTGGATTGTGGTGGAGATTTTGCAGGAGCAGGCCCGTTTGTTTGTTTTCTCACATCTTCTTCCTCGTTCGTCAGCTGCTCGTCCTCTTCCTCTTGCTCAACCTCCCGTCCTCAGGCGAAACAAAGCCAAGGAGCAAGCCCCGACAGAAGAAGCATCCACAAGGAAGAGGAGGTAAGATAAACCTGAGTGGAGCCTGTCGACGCACCGAGCCGAGGTATTGCTTAAAACTGGAAAGCACATTTTTGAACAACACCTTTGATGTGGAGAGGATGAGAGGAAGAAGTGTAAGTCAAGTCACACCTTTCACTCACGGGGGTGAAACGAAGCCTCGTGCTGTTTACACTCGTCGGAGAGACATCTGGAAAAGACGTCTCTTTGTTCTTTTTGGTATTTTTTACGGGAAAACATTGTCTGTCTCGCCGGAGATCATCGGTGGACTGACAGCAAATATTTACCTCAAAATGTCTTTCAGCTGCGTCGGTTGAAAATAGGCAACATCAGGCAGCGTGACGAGAAGAGGTGACGACAGAGAAGACTCACAATTCGACGGCGTGTTTGTTTGGAGGAGAGGAGGACAAAAATGGTGGGAGGGACGAAGAAGCACAGGAGAAACTGTACAAATCGTAAATTTTGATTCTTTACTTGCACAATGTCGTGTGACTTGTATCTGTTTTACAATCTGCACATGTTTGCTTCCTGTCTGCAGTGACTTAGGCGGCAGCAGAGACAAGTTCTGAACAACTTTCAAATTGATATGTACAGTTGCTTATTTCCACATCTGGCAGCTACAGAGCAACATTAACATTGATTTAGAGTCATGTTTGTGTCACCTGTTGAATTCAAGTCCAATCTCTTTTAGCTCTGTTTTTGGTCTCCATCAGCTCCTGAGGGAAACATCTGGCTCTTTAGCTGCTGAATGCTTCGTCATGTTCAGGTCTGGGTGTAACGGTACAGGTTTTGGTTTGTACCTGGGTTTTGGGCTCTCGGTGCTGCACAGCAGGAAGAAGAAGAAAATGTAGAATACAACATTTTTGTCATTTATTGTGTAAAATGTAAAAACTCAGCAGTGGCCATAATTCTCACTGTAACAGTCAATGCACTTAAACTGACATATTGTCGATAAGAAAAAATAAGTAACACAAATATCAGCAATGCTCCATCGTGAGATTCCTGTCGATGATTCCTGAACAACTGCAGCTCGTGCTCCTTCATTCAGGGCAGCAGGCTGAAACACACGTGACGACACAGTGAAGCAGAGCCGAAGCACATTGACCAGATGCTTAAATCCTTAAATATTCTTTACGACCGAGTGTGGTCGCATATCCGCAGCGATAAACACTCCTGTGCAGATGTGGATCTTTGCTTTGTTCTGAGTCTGCAGTGAGAGGTTGCTGTTTATCCACAGACTTCAGTCGTCGTCCATTTTTGCTGTAACTAACCAGGAAACCATAATGTCAACATACAGTGAACTAAATGTAATGGGAGGATCCTCCAGCTCTGGTCACTTCTATGTCTTTCCCATTTGGACCTCGTTCTTCATTTTGTGTCTCCTACCTCTTTAGTTCTCTCTCTCTCTCTCTCTCTCTCTCTGTTTTGCCTCCTTCCCCTTCATGCTGCCCTGCTGTCCAGGCACCACTTCAATAAACAAAGCCCAGGCAGCAAAATGCTTTTGAATGGGTGCATCCTGCTGGCAGGATCTGAGCAGGCTGTTTATAGAGGGGCTTGTCAGCTGTTACCACTGGGATGTTGCAGCATGTGGAAACAGTGGAGAGAATCGGTCTTTGATGCCTCCCCCACTCGGTTCTCCCTCTCTGTTCTTCTGTTTTCTCTTTGATGGAGTTCTGTGAAGTGTTCTTCAGCGACGGGAGGCCGACATATCAACACCCACACAGGAGAGGAGGGGAGACGAACACACACAGTCCTGAACTAGCCACACACATTTCAACGCAAACCTGCTCAACTCCACCAGATTCTTCTTCCACATATTTGTTTTCCTGCCACAATGAAAAATGCTTTTCAACAACTTTAAAGGGATGAATAAATTAAGGCTTGTTAACAGTTAGAAGTGGAAGATCATCTATGTGTGAAATAGTTGGTGCAAGAAGCCCTGATTCCTAAAAAGTTGGACATCTACTCAATTAAAAACAGCACAAAGACAATATATTTAATGTTTGATCATCCGCTTCATTGATTTTTGTAAATATCTACGTATTCTGAATTTGATGGCAGCAACATGTTTCAAACAAGTTGGGAGAGGAGCAACAAAAGACTGAGAAAGTTGTGGACTGATCCAAAAACACCTGTTTGGATCCTTCCACAGGTAAACAGGTTCATTGGTAACAGGTGATAGGATCATGATTGGGTCTGAAAGGTTCATCTTGGAAAGACTCAGTCGTTCACAAGCGAGGACGGAGAGAGGGTCAACACTTTGTCAACGCAGGATTGTATGAAGGAGATTAATACATGAGCTCAGGAAGACTTTGTGAAACTGTTGTCAGGATACACAGTTTGTTTCTAGATGATTTGCAGAGTCACAACTTTTCCAGCCACTGACCTGTAACACTGATGAGTAATAATCTCTCTCATATGTTGTGGCTTCCAGAGCTGATCCGGTGAAGGCACAGGATTTTGTGTGTGTTTCAGATAAAATACACAACCTTACAAATCCATGCGGTGAATCGTACATGACGGGCTGAGCTGCAGCGACCATTACACAAAGTGGAGCTCAGAACAATAATCGTCCTCTGTGACAAGATGCTGATGACATTAAGAGCTACAGACAAGACTTCGATTGCTGTCTGAACAGACTGACTCCATCTCATGAAGCGGCCATTATCCGGTCACGAGTTGTTAAAATGTGAAATTTGTCAGGGAGGAAAATTATGTCACAAGATGCAGCAAAGGTGGGTTGAAAAATTTGTGCAGTTGTGTGTCAGAGGAAGGCTTCCTCTGACAGAGGTCAATACCGATCTGTCGACAGCTCTGTTGGTTTAATTTGACAAATTAATTCAAGCTGCTGATGCCAACAGCTCAGGTCAAACACAGAGCAGCTCTCACCATATGTTCTCACTTTCTGTAGAAGTCCATAACTTCGACCGCTCTCATAAAACATTTAATTGGAGCGACAGTGAGGCTGTTTATAAATGAGAGCACTGTCCTGTGTTTTTCCTCAGCTTGTAAAGTTGCGAGGGAGAAAGAAAAGGCTCCTCAGATCTACACTAATATGATTTTTTTTTATGTTGTAAAATGCTTCTTTCTGTGCAGTTGTAAATATTTTGCATTAAAGGAGTAGTTCGACATTTTGGAAAATACCATTGCTGCCATGTCTGTCTGCGTTCAATCTGCAGTTGCAGCCGGTTAGCGTAGCTTAGCATAGAGACTGGAAACAAGGGGAATCATCTCATCTGACTCTCAATAAGAAAGTATTTCTGAAAATGCTGAATAATTAATTTAATTTAAATCCAATCCAAAACAGATTCCAGCTGCTCTTTTTGATAATATGTTGGATGCAGCAACAGCACTAAGGGAATAAGATTGTGTTTATTGGTTCATAGCTGTTTGTACTGTCATTTATTAGATTCATCTGGATTCACATCCAAAGTTCATTCGATCGAGTAAAGAAAAGTTTCTGAGCTCATGAATTCCAACTAACTGTCAAATTTGGCCTGAGGACAGATTAGGACAGATTAGATGGTCTGAATTCAGGTTCATCTGCACGAACACTCATTCAACAAATCTAATCCTGCAAGTTTTTTTGGTGTCATTGTTGATAAAACGCCGACTTGTACCGTGTGTATGCTTCAGGGTAATGAACTTCAGGTAACGCCGTTCCCCACATGGTAGTTTGGACATGAACTTTTCACCCGGAGAGGAGCGAAGTGAAGCTGCACCCTGAGCAGCTGTCCCATCTGGCAGACGAACACAAAGCCAGCTCATGGTTTGCGTTTACTGAAACGACTTGAATGTGAACACGTTTGACTTTCGCCTCTCTCATGATCGTCCAAGGACACGAATCCAAACTGGCGAGAAACTTGGAGCGGCTGAGAAATTATTTCTACTAACTGTTGAGACCGTTGTCATGAATGTTTTTCTCGGCGGGGAAACATTGAGGGTTGATTAGACTTCAAACATCAGGGCTGCAAATGACCCTAATCATCAACTTAACAGGCGTGGAGCTGTTGCACTGACTAAGTGTGCAGAAATCTGTAGCTTCAGATCTGGTGAAATCAAGCAAAGCAGACTCTGAAAAGGAAGATGAGATGAAGGGAGAGACCTGACTAAATCATTAGGACAGCACTGTACTGGGCAAAGCCTTGAAGCATTGTGTGACGAGAACAGAGCTCAACACCTGACAGAGAGAGAGAGACGGATGATTTACTTCAGATTAAAGAACAACAGACACATTGTTCTCTCTTCTTTCTCTCTCTTTTCTCTCACCCCATTTATCCCCCTCAGCGAATCATTGATGCCATTCATGCCCCTGAAATGCTACGCCGTTGTGATTTTCTTCCCCTTCTTCTCCTTTGTTTCTCCGCTCTCTTTTTTTCTCCCAACCCCAAGCGTTCCCGGGGCACTGGAGGCTCTCCTCTTAAGTTTTTCTTTCCGCTCAGATTAAGTGTGACAGATTGGCAAAAGGAGCACATGACAGGAGTTCAGATGGCAGACAAGAATAAGATCAGACATGTGATGCGATATTAAGAGGTCACAAGAGATGACGCACGTACACATGCAGACAAACCGTAGGCCTTTCTTTCCACACACACACACACACACACACACACACACACACATTTTTAAACATATGATCCGTGGCCACACTATCAAAGAGCACAGCCTCCTATACATGCTCTCATTGAGATCTTATCTCTGGTTTATCACAACAAAAAAAGGGAGCAAGAAAGTGCACGAACCGTCAGCGGCGGGCGGCTGAGATTTAAAGTGAAGGTTTGACATCTGCTATAACAGCCATAATTTGATTAGACTTGGGTGACATTCTTTCACACAGCTCAGGAGGGAGGACGGCATCTGCTACTGCCAAATGCATTAACTCCTGTGAACTCTGAGACAGGAAGAGTGAAGTATTGTTTGAATCTACTCTCTTTCCATTTGGTCAAACAACAGGCATTTTAATGCTTTCAAGACTCTCATGACAGCTCTGCACAAGATTTATAATGCTTAAGAATTGTGAACACATGTAACTGAGGAGGGTTAGATAATATTACCCAGAGGAGATAGATGGGTAACAAGAACCTTTAATAGTAAGTATGCAGGGGATTTTCTGCATGCCGGGCACAGACACTGATTTTACAATGAACCGCTGGTGTGCAGAAGAACTTAATGTGTGATGATGCTCTAATGTTCAATTCTCTGTCTTTAAAAGGGCGAAAAGGAGAAAATGCAACAAGAGGAAACCTGGTGACAACAGGGAAAAAAATGGCCTCGGCAGCAGGGTCCAGCAGGAAATTCAATAAAAACTCTTCAAAAGGCTCGGCCCTGACATTGAAAAATAGCAAAATTATAACATACAGCAGGGTAACGAAAGAGAGGAGTTATTGTATTTGGCACAGGATCGGGAAGAGAGAGCCCAGGGCCGCCACGTCAAATGAGCCGTCACTGACGGAGGGAGTTAAGCCTTGTGGTGATTAAATATAGGCCTCAAACCTGCTGGCTGCCAGGCAGGCAGACAGCAGACATGTTTGTGCACAGGCAGCAAAATGAACAGAAAACAAAGAGAAGGAGGGAGGGAGAGACTCGTCTCACTCCAGCAAAGAACAGATGGGTAATATCTAGACTCAGATAGAGGAAACACTGTTCACGCAGGGTTTGTATGTGAAGATCACAGGAAGAAGAGGATGCAGAGCCCGGATGTCATGAGTGCATGAATTCAGCCATTATTAGAAATTACAGTGATTGGAGTGAAACTTCAAGAAGAAATTTGTCAGGGAGAACTTAAAACATTTAGATTTTTATCCAGATAACCAATTTTCATCTTCGCTCAAATTCGATTCCATTCATTATCAAAGCAACGAGTGACCAAAGCAGATTGATCTCCAAACCAGAACGCCAGAGATCTATGAATCTGCTTCACAAACGCAGAGAAACAAGAGGAAAACAGCGTGTGTCCGCAGGGACAACAAGAAAAAACTAGAGTTTTCTGGTTGAGCTCAGTCAAAGGTTGACGTGCCACACAGACAGAGCACAGAGAGCCAAAGTGAAACCAGAACGTCCGGGTTCGTGTTCCAGAAGTAAGAAAACCTGATTCAAAATCCCGTTGACATTTGTAACATCTGAAATAAGTAAAAATCCAGCCTCGGAACGGAGTCTTTTCCAAGAGTTCTCCACGGTACGTCGTGTGATTCACTCCACATGTTTAGAAAAGGATGGTCATTTTTCTAATGACCTAATATTGTGTTCATTGAATATTTCTGTGGTTTGACCTTCAGTTTCTAAAAGCAACTGTCACAGTGGATTCAGGTTTTATCTTAATATGGAGAATAAACCCAAACCCAGCTGATGAATGAGAGGGCTGACGAGCAGGTAATGATGAAGACGCAAAGAAGTAAAGTAAAAGAGGAGCAAACCAATGAGGAATAACTTAAATACACAATGCAACCGGCCGAGACGTGGACTGAAACAACGGCCTGTCGATGAGCTGCTGCGGATCCGGGGTTGATAAACTGCAGAGCCGATGAGTTGATGGATTGCAGGTGAGCGGCCGGGAGCAGGTGTGTAGGATGGACAGCAATCAGGATGTGAGTGGGGGTCACAACAACACACACACACACACACACACACACACACACACACACACACAGGAGACACCAGGGCAGGAAAAACCACAGGAAACACAAGGACTAACTTAAAGCCGAGGCCGTGACAGAATGAGAGATTGAACTGAGTTACAGAAGCCGGTGGAACAGGAAGTGACGTCAGGACTTCGGCTACTATAAACACAGTTGGTGCTTCCGAATGATGAAGTGTTTTTCTCATTCTGCCTTCCCATTTCCACATTTACTTTAAATATCCTGACTGAAATATTAACACAGAAACATTCTCCCAGATCATGTGATCATCTACCTTTATGTTAAGGCCACCAGTTTTTATTATTTCAATTCTGTTTCTGAGGAATCATGTTTTGTCCTTCAGTTTGGTTTAACACTTCTAAATACCACAATACCCATGAGCCTCGGCTGCTATGCTAAAGAGAACAAGCCAGTCAGAAGCATGAAACAGTGCTATGCTAAACGTTTTGTACCTGGATGACGCACTTTGTGAATTTACATCTGTTGTTTGCGTCTAAAATTCCCTTCACGTTGAGTCAGAACCTTCAGAGGCCAAGAAATGATTTGGCTCTAAAGCGACGTAGGAGACGACTTGGCCAACTTTAAAATGTTTAAGAGCAGCCTTATGTCCTGTTAAACGTCAAACCCGGACCCTGCTTACTGCATTGTTAAAACATCGACGGAATAACTTCTCAGACGTCTCGAACCTCCTCGACAGCAGCCGGTCACACGAGACAAACGCAGCTCCAGATCGTCACGATAAATCGCCTCTCGTCTTTCAACTTGTCTTTCTCACCGTTGCTGTCCGTCTCTCGCTGCTCGCTGGCTCACGCTCACCCCGGCGAGGTTACTGGATACTGTGTCAGAGTCTCTAAACTCTACCTGACAGGGTGTCGCTCCAAGCAACGCGGCTAATGTTACAGCACCGCTCGGGAGCCAGACGAGCGCCGGGGCGAGCGAGGGCGAGCGAGGGGGGGTGGAAATAATGAAAGCTCACATTTGGTGTTTGACATTAAAGATGACATCTTACTTATTTTCCTTTCATCACATGGCTGGATATTAAAAGGCTGATGGGATATCTGTTTGCTGGTTCGCACACAGTGGCCGACGTGTCAAGAACAGGGGGTAAAGACGGCGAGATGGAAAGAGACAAGCGTGCAGGGTTGTACATGACATCTGCTACGACACCAGTTTGGGTTCATAGCTCAAAGCGAGATTGTGACACTGGCGGCAGAGTGACAAATCTCGCGGAGTGACAGCGAGGACAGAAAGCAAAAGAACAGGACTGGAGGAGCCTTTTGTGCTTCGAGAGCTTCTTTCATCGGAAATCGTCAAAGCTCTTCTCCCTCCTCATCTCTGATTCCTGTCTTGGAATTTCGGTTGATAACCTTTGAAGAGGAGCGACGAGGAGGAGCGTCTCTCTGTCAGCAGCGCCGGGGTGTGAGAGGCATTACAGATTCCTGCAGCGTAATTAATTCAGCGTCTTCTTATCTGCTGGAATATAAAGACGGATAACGCAGACAGGGACGGCCCTTAATGGCATTGTCAGCGTCTCTTTGTGGCACGTCTGAGCCAACTTGTCTATCCGTCTGTCTGAGGGCACTGAACCGTGATTGTTTGGCTGATTTGAGCCAGATGATCCTCATTGTCGCACCCTGAACTGAATCCTCACATGAACATGCCCTGAGGGTGAGGCAGCAATTTAAAGACTGTGGCCCGTCTCTCAACTCGAGAGAGGCTTCACATGATGAGCCGAGGCCTCTCAGGGATGATGGGAACGGAATATATCAAAGAGGAATGAGACTGAACTGTAGATATGTCCGACTGTCAGGTTAACGCACACGAGCCTTCTGTACCAAAACACCTGTGTTTCTTCTGTTATTTGAAATATGAAACATGAAAACACACTCAGCTCCCACCACTAATATCGCCTGTGTTTGCATGACTGTTTTTAGCTGCAATCGTGACACGACTCTACCGATGGAAATGTCGATCTTGTAGCTCATTGATCCACCAAACTGAACTATCAAATGCATCATCATTAAGTTTTGCACATTCAGGTTTTCAGAGTTATCAACTTTTCCCCTTGGTTTGATTTCCAGCGAACCAGAATACATCACTCAAAGCCACGAGGAGGTAAACACAGGAAGGAGACTGCGTGTTGGTGAAAACTTCACAACTTTCTCTTTGACACTTGCAAGTGAGCACATGCTCGCAGGAGAGAACACATTAAATAATTCCTGAATAATTACGTTTTTTAAAATTCAGCTGGCTTCTTATTCGGAGCTGCCTTGGCATCAAAATCAAACGAGTCATTGATCTGGATCGAGCAGTTGAGCTATTGTGCCGTTCTACTTTAATCTGCTTATACTGTTCAAGCAGATCGCAATAAATTACTGTGTATAAAAGCTGCGTGTTGTAAATCACTCAGTGGAGCGCAGGACGCTTTGACAAAGGAGCAGTTAACACAGTTTACTATGGTTCTTTGAGTTGGTCAAAGGTGGGATGAAATCCAAAAGACCTCACAGCGAGGAAGCAGGTGTTGCCTTAGAGCAAACGAAGCAGATGTGGGACCTTTATCTTCCAGCATGGCCACGCTAACACAGAGACATTTGAAAAGGCGTCTCTTGGTTCACTAAGCCGATGTTTTAACCACAGAAAATGAAAGTTTGTTAGTAACCACGAACGTGACCTGAGTTCACATTTCCAGCAACAGAAACTGTGAGATGCCTATTTTGTGTCAACTCAAACGACACATTTACCTGACTCACCAATACAGGTGTTGTCAGTGACACATTTCTCTGTTTCAGCCACAACCCAGGAATTAGCCTCAGCCTTGGCAAACTGCAATCAACTATGCAGACCCTAATAAAACACAACCAGAGAGGCTGAAACCCTGTCTCCAAATTATTCATTTTTTTACATTACAAATTTGTTATGCTGGTTTTTCCAGCACAGGAAGAGTTTTTGTTCTGCACATAAGAAATTTTGAGGTGGTCAAGATGAATTATCCAGTGCCAGGATGTGTTGTGGTTTAGGCAACAAAAGCAATTTGTTGAAGGTTTGAAAAAATGGTGGTTTTGGTTACATGTTGAGGAAGAAAACTGGTCCTGTCTGAACCACAACCACGATCCTTCCCTGACTGCAAGAACATTTCTTTGGCTATTTGGAGGCAGTAAACACAACACTGACCCATCATGTCCTTTTAAGTTAAAATAGAGAACTTGTGAACAAACAGTTGCTTATTTACACGTCCAGCAGCTACAGAGCAACATTATCACGGATCATCATCATGTTTGTGTCACCTGATGAATTGATGAATGTTCACCCTCTTGTAGCTCTGTTTTTGGTCTCCGCCACCTCCTGAGGGAAATATCAGGCTTTGAAGCTGCTAAATTTCCCACTATGTTCAACAGCTATTCTTGGAAACAGCTGCTTGATGTGGCTGAAAATGTCGACGTGAGACTGATGATGAGTCGTAAAAACTTAATTTTTATGAGACATGGTTGTACAGAGAGATTCTCAGACAACTTTACTGTGAAGATGAAGAGGAGAAACCAGCCACGTTTGTCAAAAAGTCTTTCACTGAACACTCCTCACCAGATCATGCCATACTCTGTTCCCTGCCATTAAACTGAAGGAAGAAGTTTCAGGGGTTTCTCTTCTTCTGGCGTTTCAGGCCGGCTGTAATCTAATTGCAAAGTGTGGAAGGAAAACGTTCAAGACATAAACAGCGAGTTAATCTGTATCTCTCTGATCTTGCCGTCTGTCTGTCAATCGAGGAGAGGGGCCGCAAAACAACACAGTATAATTGAGCATGACAGCCGTCTGTCGGCAGCTGAGGTGAAGAGTTCACAGAGAGACACAAACGCTGTGTGTGAGAGACGTAAAGCAACATAAAGCAGAAGTTAGATTCACTATATCTGAGCTATATTTAGATGTTATGGTATAACTCTTATGGAAGCATCTGAGAGTTTGACAATGTGAAAAACACAGCAGCGATTGTTCAGACTTGGGCACAGAGAGGTCAACTAACTGCAGCACAAGCACGTCTATTCAAAGCCTTGAAAAATCAAGTGTGGCTATGCAACAAAACTTCTTTTATTTGCATCCCAGCCCATTACATTGAACGTACTGTCCCTTATTCTGTGTACTGACACTAAGAGAATGTCTTTTGACAACGGTGAACGGGATTAAAGCGCAGGATGACCCCGGGCCGGGGCAGCGCAGGCGAGACAGGGTGCTGGGGGCCCCGGAGGCATACGCTGTGCATCCATGACGGGGGCCGAAGAAAGAACAGAGCGAAGCCGCAGAGAGTACGGGTGTGATAATGGATTCCCACATTAGGTCCATCAAGGTCTGATGAGAAATGGGATATGGCAGCACCTTGGCACTGGGAGTAGAAAATCTGGTTTGAAGCGAAGCCGGTGACTCTATGCTTGGTGGCAGGCGCTCGGGGCTTGTGTTGGGATTTTGGAGACTTCCCTGGGTCACAGTGTGGAGTGGAAACACATGGTTTCAATGTGTCTCTCATCTCCTGCTCTCACAGCATCCACAATTTTGCATTTTGTAACTCTGGAATTACTTTTTGGTTAGTGAGGAAATAGAAACCAAAAAAAGCTTTTAGTATGAGTGCTTGAGATGGAAATCCCAACATTTCACCCCCCCGCACCTGTTTGTGTGCTGAATTCCTGTAGAGTTCATGGGTAACGCTGACATCCTGTAGGTTTGAAAACCATAAATTACGTGACAGCGACATGAAGACACGAGCAACCACAGAAGCTTTACTGGGAGCTTCAAACCAGCAGGGAGCAGCTCAATGGAGGGGTCACCCTTCAGTCATCCAGACACTCATGACACAAGAGTTGTTCAAAAACATCTCTGGAATAAACTAGAATAAACTACTATTATGTGCATTATGACTATTGGTCATCATAATATTTCACTCACCACCTCAGTTGTAAAGACTTCAGCAGGAGCATGAATCAGCACGAACCTCCTGCAAAAAACATAAATCATCTCAACACTTGATATCGAGTCTGACTGAAAGTAATAAATGCACATAAATATGAGAATCAAACCCAGGTTGATGAATATCACACACACAAAGAATCCAAGTAACTGCATGCAGACACACGCCCGTACAATCACAAACACACACCTTTATACACACACGCACATACAGTAGTGAAGAGCGCACGTGTTCACACACACAAAGAAGAAAATTAGATCCAGGTGGATGCAGGAGTTTTCATTTTCTTTTGCTCCCAGCAGGGTGTTCGGGGGGTTGAAAAGGTGAAAACAAGAGCCTCCACACACACACACACACACACACACAGACACACACAGCTTAAGACGAGAGCAAAGAAAGGGCGACCTTTGGCTCTGATTGTTGGTCTAGACCCAGGCATGAACCACAGGCCCCAGGGCATGCTGGGAGTTTAACCAGGGGCCAGAGGCCAGTGAGATGGGCAGCAGAGGGGTTAAAGCAGAAACAGAGAATCACAGCTCTTTCATTCACACTGCGATTATTCACTATTTCATGCTGGCAGCGTAGCTCCATGGATGACAAATCTTAACTACTATCACTTCTGTTGCAAGTCTTTCAGTCGCTTTTCACATCCTGCATTTTTCTCACTTATCAGTCAGACTGTCTGTTCTCATCGTTCCTGATCTCTGAAGTTAGTCTTCACTTTGAAACAGGCTCATTTTCATTTTCAGTTTCCTCCCTGTCTGTTCCTGTAGCTTCCTCTGCTGTTTAAAATGGGTGGGTTTGAAGTGAGTAAGTCGTGGGTGAGGAGGGAGGGAGCTGATGGGTAAACCTCTTCCGGGCAGATCCACCTTAAGAAAAAGCCAGAAGGCCCCTCTGACACGCTGACAGCTTGCCATGAGTGACGTGTGATCTGTACTTTCAGGACTAATAAATCTACCTGTCAGAGGAAGGAGACTTGAAAGGGCCGCTGCCCCACGGCGCAGCTTAAATGCAACTGCCGTTGATGAAATTCTGTAGGCTGGAGAATTACAGCTGTCAGGAAGAAACGCCTACATCAGATCTGACGGCTCGCCTGGCTCCTTTTTCTAACCTGCTCTCTGCCTCTCCTCTCTTTCTCCTTCCTTTTTTCTTTCATTTCTAATCCAAAATATGTGTGACGTGAACTTTAAAAAAAAAAAAAAACTGGCGTGGGAAATATTATCTCTGCGACGTGCGGCAGGAAATATTCTCTAAATTTACTTGTTTGTTCTCTCTCACAACAAAACTCACTCTGGAAGGAACAAAGCTAAATCATATCGCACACAGCTGTTTTGCTTTTCCATTACGGAGCGGCTCTATTTTCTTATTGCTTTGAAGTTTGGTTGGACTATCGCCAGTAAGAGACATATTCACTGCTGGTCCGTGACAGCTATAAACATCAGCTCGCCCGTTCCATCGTCTCGAGAGAGAGAGAGAGAGAGAGAGAGAGGCATAAACCAGCTGAGCGTGTTGCTGTATTTATGGGTAAACGAGTGGAAAAGCCATTGCTCTCTCTTATTTGTCATAAAGGGGATTTATGGGTGTGTGATGTGAGGACCTTGTTCAGACTGTGTATTGACTCATCTCATGCAGACAGACTCCATGAGGCAGCTCGCCAGATTCCACATCGCCGGACACAGGATTCAATATAAAAATGTCCAGATTGCAAAAATTTTGTTTTCAGTTTTCATTTAGAGAAAAAGCTGCTCTGTGAGATTAAATGTGCTTTGAGCTAAATGTTTCCATGCTGATGTTTAGCAGGTAGAATATTTACCATGTTCACCATCTTAGTTTAGCAGGTTAACATGTTCACATTTGCTAAAAACAAAAGTAGAGCTGAAGCAGTATCCTAAATCGACATATTTCTTGTATTTTTCTGCAAACGAAGTGAAACAAAAATGAGAGTTCAGTTACTATAATAAGTACAGTCGGTCAAAGCTGATGGATGTTTGCATGAAGAGTTTGGGTTTTTTCTTTGCTTTTATTTGTACCAAAGCGGTTACAATAATGAATTGAACCGAAACTGTGGATTTATTGAACGTGTGTGATTATTTATGTGGTTTCCTGGTGCATTTTATTGTAAAGTCGTCACGAACGCTGGTTGTAAAAAGTTCCTTTAAGGCAAAGACCTTTATTTGGCAGCCGAATCACAAATGTCGATTAGCCGTTCCAGTCAGCACAACATTTACATTAACCTAAAGCACTCTGTCATATTAACAGCGGTGTTACAGCTGAATGTTGAGAAGGGACGAAGAGAAGAGGAAGAAAAATCACGAGCAACAGTTAGAAAAATGAAGGAGCGAGACGGGAGAGGGAGAGAAAGCACTCTGGGGTCCGTCTCTCAGTTCCACATCTGGCCCTGATATTTCAGAGTTAATTAGTCATGCAGGGGTTGTGTGTAGATAAATCTATCATCCCGCAGAGCACAAACCATTTGAGAAATGAAAGGAAGTGAGGAGATATACACAGTCGGAGCTCCTTCATAAATCACCGGCCCAGATTAAAAACAGGCTCTGCTGTGATGAGAGGGAGGGATCAGGACCGAGGCCGGGCCTGGACTTTCTCACACAATAACACACTTTCATGGATGCACATACGCACACAGGATGCATATATATATATATACATACTGTATATACACACACTTTACTGCAGTGACTCTCATCCAGGGGTACAAGTACTTCTACATTTACCAGGAAGTACATGAAAGAGATTGTGGAGTAGCTCGATCTGATTTTCAAAAATATATTCACATATGGTTGCTGCTGTGAAAACTAGCTAGCAAGTGAAGAAGTTGCTTAACAGTGATTATAATTAGCCCAAAACAAAAGTTCAAACAGGCAAAACTAGTTTGATAAAAGTAATGGAAAAGCTCATATTTAGCTAAACCTAAAGTATAAATGAGGTAGTGGATAAATGGATAAAATACATCAATAAAAGTAATGAATATTTTTTTAAGGTTTTACCTATGCAAACAATATCGTATAAATGTAAGTAGCTGAAAAACAGCTAAAACAGTCGACCATAGGTATCGGACAAACGGTTGAAAGGGCTAAAAATAATAATGAAATTTAAAAAGTTTATCCATTATTGTAGTTAACTATTAATACGACGCTAAAAGATGGATAAATACCTGAAATTGTAAAATAAATGTGATGAATAAACTGTTGAAATAGCTAACTATGAAAAATGGATAAGAAGTTAATAGTTAGCTCAAAGTTAGATAAGAAATAACAGTTTGCTTAAAGTAATAGTGAGAATAGCTGAATGGTTGGATGCATGAAAAAAGGATTGTTTTAAATAACATCCAGGTCAAATTCAAACGTCTGGATCACGACAGGCGGTGTCAGCGGAGGCGTGCTGGAGTTCATCCGACAGGACTGCGGAGGTAAATACTCCTTCTCCAGAAACATTAAGAAACAAACTGAGCTTCGGGGGGATTTTCCTCCGCCGACAGCGTCATTAGTCAGACGAGCTGTTGAATGTTTACACAGTAAAACAAACTTAGTCAGCAGCGAACGCCTCATCTACGTATGGCGGCTGCACCAGCTGCTCTCTGTTCCTGCAGGATCTCAGTCAGCAGAGGAAGGAGCGACAAGAGAGGAGGACGAGGAGCTGAGAGAAGGACGACAAGGACGTGTGGAAGAGGAGGGAAAGAGGGAAAACAGAGTGTTGGATCTGGGGAGGAAAGACACTAACAGGGTCTGTCTGTCTGAAGCAGGAGGCCTCACTTTACTCTTATTCTGACGGGGCTTCGTTAAAACATGTCCACCCTGGAATCACTGCAGATGTGTGCATGTGTGCGTACACCTAAAATAAGTGATATAAAAAAAGGGAATCTTAATTTATATCTTCATATTTTAAAAAACTGTTGATGAGTTATGAGTTTTTTATTCAGGATTAAAGTTAGAATTAGGAATCAGGGTTGGAGTTCAGGTTAAACATCAAAAGACAGCAATATTTATTATAAGAAAAACAACTATCATTGACCTGATTTTTTCATGATCACGTCTTGGTTGAGTTTTCTTGGTTGAGTTCAGTGTTTACGCTCTGTTTACTGTCAATCTGATCGACACAGAAAGAAATGTGAGTCTGTCTCCTCCAGGAAGTGAAGCCTCACCAGCTTGTTGTATTACAGATGTTACCGTCACTTCATTTACATCTTAATTAAGCCTTTTTTTTTTCAGCTGTCAAGACAAAAACAGGCAACTATATAAAAACTCAATACAGCTTTAATTGGATTAAAACAAAATGATTAGACAAAAATAGGTGTTTGACAGCTGATGGGCTGAACTTTAAATCACCTCAACCTTTACTTTAAGGTTTGGGATTTATAGGCTTTAGAGAATTTACGATGAGGTCGGGGTGAGGGTGAGGGTGAAGGTGAGGAGAGGGGCAAGGTCAGAGGTCACGGCGGGGAAAGTGCTGAGTATTAACAGGAGCGTGTGTCGGGACAGAGGGGGGTCGGGATGCTAAGGTCTGCAGAAAGTATTGAAATACCGAGGAATGGAAGAAAGAAAGTGGCTTAAAGAAACTGAGATAAGTGGAAAACCTAAAAGAAGAGCAGATGCAGAAAGGGAGTAAAGAATACAGAATCTAAATGGATGTTTCTACTTTATTAAAGCCACAAAATGAGGTTTCTCTTGGATGCATCACGTAACAGTCATTCATTTATTTCAACATTAAAATCTCTGTGTTGCATAATGTCATTCCTACGATTCTTTACAGATTAGTTTGGATTTCTGAGGAAGAAACAAGAGAAGCAACACTTTCTGTCATCCTGATACACTTAACTGGATGTGACAGCAAAGAGGAAACTAACTTTCTGGAAACGGTGCAGCGTTATTTATGATTCATATCTGATGATTCAAATAATTGCTGTCTTCCAAATTATATTATCTGTAATCCTTTTACTGGCACAACAGCAGAACCACTATTGTCTGGTTTGGCTTGTTCATAGTACAAACACACAATTTGATCACCAGTGGTGGAAAGTCCATTCCATCAAGTACAATCTGTGAGGTACTTGTACTTTAATTGAGTATTTCCATTTTCAGCCACTTTATACTTGTACTACACAACATTTCAGAGTGAAATATTTACTTTTTATTCCACTACATTTATTTGACAGTTGTTAAGACTAAAGCAGTGGTTTCAAACTGTTTTGGCCTGTGACTTTCTACAAAACAAAGTCAGTGTCTAGCGGAAGCTCAGCGTCACACATTTTTGAGGTCTATGAGTTTTTTTGCAGCTAAAGTTCAAAGATATTTCCTCCCCTTTAAACTTCTCAGATGATTTCATTTTAATAATTGTCTGAGGCTGCATGAGGTCAAGTTGTCCCATATTTCACAAACAGCAAAGATTAGGGGAAAAATGAGCGTTTTGTGCAGCAGAAATGTTTTTTTCTTTTATCTTATCTCTCACATTAATCACCTCAGATTAGGAAACACTGGACTAAACTATATAATAACTGCATATAAAGTCATTTCTATTCGCTCCAAATCAACCAGCTACACCAGTAAAATGTGGATCAATGCATCAGTATCAACAATCAAATATGTCAAATATAAAAATGCATCAGTGACAGAACTTATAATAAGTACATTTTTACTTGAATGCATGACTTTGTATTTTTGCATTGTTGACTTTTACTGAACTAAAGGATCTGATCACTTGTTCCACCACTGATGATTATCATACGTGCATGAGTTTGGGTTATTTCCAGAGGATAGATCACTATGTTGATACACATCTAGTTGAAATGCTGTTGTGCAAAGTGACTTTTGCCGAAAGCTCTTCTGTGTCCTGCAGGAACCGAGCGGACATGTCGGGCGGCCGATAGCCATCTGACCGGGAAACACTAAATCACAGATGAAACAGCAGGGGGGAAGCTGTAAATCGCACATTACAAAGAGGCTGGTGAAAGCGCAGGAACATTGCTCCGCCATGACATCGTCCCTCGCAGCCTGCCTTCAAAGCCGGCACAGACAGGAAGCACTCATTCCCATTTCCTGTCGGCGCCACCCAGGGGACGAGGGCACAACTGAGGTGTGAAGGAAAATTGTATTTTTTTTCATGTTTGGATTTATTCTTTGTCCCAAGGACGTGTGAATCCATTGTGGCTGTGCTCACGACAGTTTCTCTGAGCCGATGAAAAGAGGACAGGAATCACATTTGTATGAATGTGAACTCTGACCCAGACGAAGCTGTTGTCGTGGACCGATGACGGGTTTGTTGGTGTCAGGGTTGGTTCGGCTGAAAGTTAAACAAAGGAAGACAAAGGACTTTTCCAAACGATAAACACCCACATCATCATCATCAGGGCGTGTGCTTGTTTTTGTGTGTGAATGTATAGACAGTATATTGTGCATACTCTGTATTTAAAGAGGCTACAATCGATATTTTTATAATAATAATGTATCAGGTGACATTGAGAAAACAATGCAATCATGTGAAACGAGTCACTTGTGGTTATTAAACTACAAAGAATTATCAAAAAGACAGATTTTTCCCTCAGGAGTTGGTGGAGACCAAAAACAGAGCTAAAAGAGAGAAAGGGAGAAATTTCTCAACATCCACTTGATGGATTGGCACAATTTTTCATACAGACATTCATGGTTCCCAGAGGATGAAACATTCAGTTTAGTGATCCCCTGACTTCGCCTTGAGGCCTGGGGTTCACAATTTTGGGTCAGAGTAAAATATTTCTCAACTATTGAAAGGGTTGCCATGACATTTTTTACACTCATGTCCTCTTCAGGATTAATTAAAATAACTTAATCCTTTACATTTTGAAAATGGTAACCTGCTAAACAACATGTTAGCATTGTCGTTGTGAGTGTGTAGGATCTGAAGTGGTATGTACAGGAGCAGGGGACCGAGTACTGAACCCTGGAGGACACCTGGGTCAGATTTATTGTTTATGGATATGAAATTATGTCTGTCGGTGAGGAAGGGGCTGAACCAGGTGGTGTCAAAGATGATGCCGAGGTCGAGAAGGATGAGGCTGGTAATAATAGCAGGTCATTATTTTGATAAGTGCAGTATCTGTGCTGTGTTTATGGTAGAATCCAGATTAGATGGTTCACAGAGGTTGTTTGTTTCCCAGTTGGCTGATATTTTTTTTGGCAACGACTCGCCTCGCAATTTTAATAAAATGTGTGTATACGCATATGTGAGAGTGTGAGAGTGGTGGAGGAGCTGGCGTGGCTGCTGCAGCTCGCTCTCACCTGCTCCATCTGTCACTCAGCAAATTGCCATAGCGAGTTAGCTGACACATCCCGACACAGTGATGTGACACCGTCGACGTCGTGCCACCGAGTTCACCTGTCACCCAAAGGCACCCGCCGTGATTTGTCCCGTCAATCATTCCCCTCCTCTTCTTCCTCAGAAGGTCAGAGGAAGGTAAACGTAAAATAAAATTTTAAAAAAAACAAAGCATGTGTTAATTATGCTCCACTAAAATCTCAGTTTTATTTTCGTCTAATTCAATTATGCTGTAATTTCCTGCTCTTGAGGATTCTTGCGGATCTTGTGACCACAGCGATGATGATGCTCATTTGGGCGCGTTTGATTTGTCACATTGCCGGGACGCAGTTAGTGAATGTGAACCCCATTAGCCCCGGATCGCCAGACTTGTTAGCAGCAGCACCTTCTGCAATAATTTACAACCCTTTCATCTCAGCAGAATGTGTTTCTTGTAGAGCGTAATGGAAGTAATCCATTCTCCCTGTCAGCGCTGGAAAACACTTTGTTTTCTGTACAAATTGTGTTTGGCTGGAAGATGCTGGTCGGGGTGGAGGTGTTGGAAGGGGGAGCGGGAGATTTCACCACGAGTGTGTCTCATATGTGCAGGTTTTGAGGACAGGAGTGTTTCTATTTTGGTGCACAGAGGATGTATATACAGTACAGAGAGTCTGCTCTATATACTGTACTGAACATGAATCTTACAGGGAGACTTATCTGGAGAATATACAGCAAGTTAGTGTGTGTGTTTGTGTCACAGTGGATATTTAAGGAGGTGTATTTATTCAAGTAATGTACTTTTGCACAGTTTGAGGTTTTTCTTCCTCACAACATTTCAGAGATAAATGAACACTTGTACTACTAAATTAATTTGACAGCTAGTATTTAGTTAATTTATGGATCCATAATTTACACACAAACATATTAAGATTCTATAAAATATTGTGCATACTGTATATATTGTGAAGTATATGACATGATTTGCTTAATATTGGTGAACCATGAGATCAACATGCTGCTTACATCGGTGATAATAATCCAATAATATAACATATATAATAAAATACAGGGATTTTCTGAGTAAAGTCGGTTCACAGTGACACAATTTAGTGAGAAATCAACTGCAGAACCAGTTTTCAAAAAGACAAGTGACTGAGTGACTCATATCATCTTTCAGCCTGTTACAAACAGCAGCAGTAAAACATGTGATCAGGATTCAAACAAACCAAAGCTGTTCATTGTTGCTGGTTGTGTTTTGCCACTTGGGTGAGACTAAACCAGAACAGTGAAGAACAGAGTCTGGTGAACGACTCCTTTCATGTTTTACACAAGTTGGATCCATTGATCTGAAAACATTGATTAGTGCAGCTGGTAACTTTATGGCAACTTTTATTCAGGTTGAGGATCTGATAACTTCTTTCACTGCTGGGTCACTACTGTTCATTGATAAATGAACATTTGGTTCAAGCAATAACTGTAAGCCAGTGTCTTCCTCAATAGCTCCTTTCCAAATATAATCTGTGTTTCTTCCCCTGTGTTTCTGACCACATGAGAGCAGCAAGTGTGGAGACCGGCCTCCAGTGAATGATGCATTACCTCTTGGAAATGAAAGTGTTAGCAAAGATTATACTTCCGCTTCCGCTCTGATTTATAATCTCACAATTAAACAGTATTTGTTTACAAGGAAAACATTTTGATTTGCAGTCGCTGGCTTTTGTTTAACGCATTTCCACCAAACTTTATTTTTACCCCAGCTTTCAAACCGAATCGCACCCCCAAAAACAACAATCCATCTCTCATCCTCCTCCATATATCTGCTCGCCCTCCTCCTCCTCCTCCTCCTCCTCTTCCTCACATCCGCCCGCTCTCTCCCTCATTCCTCTCCTACTGTATCTCCCGCAGCCCCCACAGTCCCCTCCATAAATCCTGGGACAGCAGTGCTTTAATGGATAATTAATTGATGCCGCTGCAGCACTGTAATAAGACAATAAATTACGACACAGGCCGGTGTGCTGTGTCAGTGTGTGTTGCTAATGGCCCTTCAGGGCCGGGGCAGGAGGCTAATAAATTAGACAGGTATTAACTGTTGTGTGCTAAGTAGCCCTCCACTACTGACTGCCATGAGAGGAGGGAAGGAAAGAAGAAAGGAAGAGATGGAAGAGAGGAGTTAGGTGGTCACATTATTTTGTTCAGAAAATCAGTTTAAATATGATGTTTGATTCCCAAAAATAAAACCTGAATTCAATCATTTACAAACACACTGTGTTTCTGAGTCCATGTATTAATCTCCTTTCTACAACCATGTGTTCACAAAGTGTTGAACCTCTCTCCATCCTCGCTTGTGAACGACTGAGTCTTTCCAGGATGAACCTTTCAGACCCAATCATGATCCTATCACCTGTTACCAATGAACCTGTTTACCTGTGGAAGGATCCAAACAGGTGTTTTTGGATCAGTCCACAACTTTCACAGTCTTTTGTTGCTCCTGTTCCGACTGGTTTGAAACATGTTGCTGCCATCAAATTCAGAATAAACAGAAAAATCAATGAAGCTGATGATCAAACATTAAATATATTGTCTTTGTGCTGTTTTCAATTGAGTCTATGTCAAAAAAAGATTAACAAATTACCACATTCTGTTTTAATTGATGTTTAACACTGCATCCTAACTTTTTTAGAAATAAGGTTATGATTACCAAAAATCAGAACTTTATGGTGTAGATTTGTTTCCACAGAAAGTGAAAAGCATTCAACATTCAGAAATATTAATACTCAACTAGAGACACTGGTCGACAACAGGAAGCTTCAGCAGCTTTACATTATGATTCCTACAGTCTCCAGATTTAGACCCACAGGTTCAAAACACTGGAGTCTCATCTGTGGTCTCACTGGTCTGAAGCTCCAATCACGGCGAGTTTAATGGATTATGTCGCTTTCCAAAGAGGAAAATCACAGATTAGTAAACAAGGCCGACGTCTCCCGCTCGGAAACGTGGAATTTCAGCAGATATTCTCTAATCCCATTTTAATGGTTGTCTGATGAAGAGGTGAGAAGGATTAGGGTGTGAACGAACACGTGTGGTGTTTTGCATGCGTGCACACATCCTCATGGAAAATACACCACATGTGGCTTTTAGAGAGACGGCTTGTGAAAAGAAGAAAAAACTAATACAGGGGAAAGCGAAAAATTGCAGAGATTAGAAATGAGCAGCAGAAGAAGACAAATGTCTGCTCAGTTACGTCGTTCCAATTAAAAATGCTGCAAATCTCTCATCTGCTAATGTTGGTGCTAACGAGCGCGGCTTAGTGGCAGTTATGTAGATAAAAACTCTTTCTGATTGATTCCAATGGCCCATTGAAATTTGTTTCACTCCACCTTATTGATCACACCCCGCTTGGTGAAAACTGCTAATTAATAATGATAATAAAAGTGCCACGGCTCATTAAAATCAAGCACACGAGGCTGAACTTCAGTCCCTTTTACCCTCTCCACTGCTTTCACTTCATGCAGCCGTTCCTCCGCCACATCTGCTCTGCACGTTATTTCACTTGTTTAAAAATCTACGTTTTTAACGTCAACAATCTAGTCTGAAATATGAAGCCTAATAAATATTAATACTGCGCTTGCTATTATTCTTGTTGTTGTGTTTACTGATTCACTCTGATGCCGGCAGATACGTGTCCTCCCACACACACGCCTTCATCCAAAATAATAATGTCTTTGCCATTTTCTGCCCACAATCATTACACTGATTGACATATTCATCCTTTTATCTCATTACGTTTGGGGTTTTTTATGATTGACATTCTCTGATTTCTGTCTCTACTTTGAAGGACTGGTTCACCCAAATTACAGTTTGTATTGTACTGTCGCCTTATTGGTAATAACAATGAAGATTTTAGTTTTATTTGCCCCAAATTTTGAGATACTAGACTGAGATTTTTGCATTCACAAACAGTCCAAAAGTCAAAAACACAAAGTATGAGATGAAAAAGGGCAAAGGCAAGAATCTAGATCCAAAAAAACAGCAGAGGTCATACAGGTGAGGAGAACTACCTCAATCTGGCAAACAGGTAGAGAACAGCTGGGAGTTTAAGTACCGGCAGGA
Source organism: Holacanthus passer (assembly GCA_025331565.1). NCBI lineage: Eukaryota > Metazoa > Chordata > Actinopteri > Pomacanthidae > Holacanthus > Holacanthus passer. The sequence goes on along the minus strand of JAFREQ010000046.1, from coordinate 2,958,676 downwards.
CTGATTGGATGATAGAGAACAGGTGTTGACAGAAACTGAACAATGGCAGGAAGTAAAACTAACTGAAATGCATGAAGGTAAGCAGCTACAAAATAAAACAGGAAATGAAGTCAACTAGTGTCCACAAAACTGTTTACGGGTTGGTTTGGTTTAGGGCACACATAGTGGTTTAAATGAGTACTGCGTTCAATTTCTGGCAGCTCCGTGATCATGATAACAGTAATAAACATGAGATCAAGGTTTGGGAACCATCGAGGTCACGCTTAAAAAACAGCCCCATGTTTAAGTCCAATGTTTCTTTAACCCATCCATCCGCTCCGAGTTAACGAGGTAACGACAGATCTGGCCTTTGGACGCAAACTCTGGTCTCGACCACAGCAGGTACATTACATCCAGCATTACAACGTTGGCACTGAGTGTAAGTAATATCGTCCGATATGGGTGTAATTTCTTGGGATGCCGCTGTTTTACCTGCAGCCTCTTTGTGTTCAGAAACAGGTGAAGAAGGGTGGAGACGTCTGGGAGGAGGCGGGAGCAGCAGTAGCAGTAAAGCGCCGCTAACAGTGACTGCGGATGATGATAAAGCTGTTTGACTGTGTCATAGGCAGCTCTGCTTCTGCCGCGCTCTGCAGAGAAGTGGAGCGCTTAATATATTATCAGCGGACGCGACTGACACCCCCAAAGACAGAGTGCCCAGCGCCGAGCTCTCGCAGCCCGGGACCTGAAACATTCCACCATATTTTTCGCCGGCTGTCAGGTCATCTAATAAAGCGGGACAAAATGGTGGGATGGTGCAGGAGCTGAGGGTGGATGAAGTATCTAGCACTGATGTAATATGGCTTATAAATCTAATTTAATTACCCAGTGTGGGGACAGGCTGTAGAAGCCATGACTGGATTTATTGTGTCTTAACTTGGCATCTTAACGACTTTGTGCTTTTAATATCATTACCCTGTAATTTATTCTTTTTCATGCACACACACACACACACACACACACACACACTCACACTGTATAGCCCAACACCCACAGTGCAGTCGTAATCTTTTTATGCAGGCAGCTTTACAGATCGTAGGACTCCTGAGCTGCGACAGCTATTGATCCATAAACTCCCGCTTTGACTCATCCCATCCCGTCCTCACGGTGTGTCATCAAGGTGATATCACTGACACAGGCTTCATTTAAGACTTGCAATTACATTTCATTACTGACAAGTTCAATAAGCGCTATATATGCAGAGGGCAGGTTGAAATGCATGTTAGTCTGACATCCCTGTTTCCAATGCAACTTTCCAAAACAGACATTCAGACAGTTATTCCCACTTTGCCCTGTTGCCAAGCTCTCACAGCAACTTTAATGACTTTATGTTTCTGACTTTAAGTGTGCACCATTATACTTTTTGAGACTAAATCAGGGAGGCAGTAAGATGCAGCCAGGAGGAAGATATCGTGTAGCAAATTCACCTTGTTATAAATAAAAGAAAACTTCATTGACACAGTCATATAATCATAAAGCACCATTTTCAATCAATCTAACCATGAAACCGTGTGCATGAAAAAACTCCGTCCCTTCATCTCTACAGAAACACAAACAGTGATTCACTCAAAGGAATTCCATACCTTCGTTCTTTACTCAACATCTGCCTTTGTTTTCTCTCCTTCAGCCGTTCTACATTCTCATTTCTTTCATTGCAGCTTACCCCGCTGCTTGTCTTTATCTCATTTCATCTGTCTCCTCCCTTCTTACACTGTTCTCTCATCCTTATTCCCACCGGCCATCCCACGCCCTCCAGTTCAGCCTGTCGACTTAAATAAAACAGACAAAAGGTGGAAAATAGACAGAGAGAATTAAGAAGAGATAGAAAATGAGGGATGGGAGAATGAAGGCAGCTTCACTCCTCCACGCTCTTCCCCTCTGCCTCCCACCATGGCAAATAGTTCCCAGAGGCCCCTGTTCCACATTAGCTTAGCTTGCAGCTGAGCCATCGACTTAATGCAATCCCCTAAATGCCGTCTGCATGGCCTCACTGACAGTGACATATTTGTTTTGCAGGCTTCTGCAATCTGATGTCTGCCACCGTACTAAAGATTTGATTAATGCCTCTTCTTCTGAGTGCTGTAATTGGCTGCGACTGCTCTGGCAAACAATCACAAAGTCTTTCCTGCCTGCCATTGGCTGGCAAGGTGTTGGGAAACTAATGAACCAAAAGGTTTGATTTGACTGTACCCACCAAAGGCGACACTCGATGACAAACAACCAATCAGTCAAAGACCATTTGTTGCTCATTTAATTGGCCGTTCGCGGCGATCGTCTAATCCGAGCTGAGCGACCATAATGAGGCACGACAGGTCAAACTTTGTCCGCATGCTGAAACGTGCATGTGATTCAGCATTAAGACTTTGGAAGGTGGTGGCTTTTTTAAATAGCCTTTCCAAAACCAATGAAATGGATGAATCAGTGTTTTTATTTGCTGTAAGCTCCAACTGTCACTCAAGTATGAAAAAATACTCTGCTAAGATTAATATTTTGTTTAATATGTTTTTTCCGTGTTAAGAACCCTGAAACACATCTACTCTCTCTCTCCTGGAGAAAGTCTGGATCTATGAATCAAAGGCCTCATGCAGAGTCAACATCAATGGCCTGATTCTTCTAGATAAAAGAAGTCAACAACAATGTTAAACTGTTAGCCGAGCTACTGTTATCAGTCCATCAGTAAAGGTTTCAAAAGCCCTCAAACTACTGAGCTGGATATAAACCCAGTGTTGTTAGTATGAAGTTCTTCGGCTCTTAGTGGTTTTTGTCCCTTTCATCATAAATGAAAACAATTACATGATCCACCATGTTGAACGTTGATGTTGTCGCCAATGAAAAGTTAGAAAAATGCTTTTTCACACATCGAAGTTCCGTCGTTGATGTGAAGGATTCATTGACAAGATATTTGTTTGAAAAATTTTATTGACATGCCCTGAGCCTCGATCCTTGAGCATGATGTCATGTATATATATATATATATATATATATCAGCCTTTCATACATACATCAAGACCAATTTTCTCATTTTAAAAGCATTCAGCTGGAAGCATTAAAAATTCAGCTGGAGTCGTCCTTTTCAATCAACTCATGAAACGAACATTAGTTAAATTAGCTGCTATCTCCAGCCACTAAAAAACAAGAAGCCTGCTTTTAAAACCTGACCACCTGAAATTAAGGACCTATTAAAGAGTTTCGATGGTGTTTGTCCAGATTTCTGCCACATAAATCCTGGTTCAGGAGCTTGACGTCCTCTCCTGCCTTATTCTTTCCCTCCCCTCTCTCGTTGCTCCTCTCCATGTGTCCGACCATCTCGGCTCAGACCGACGACAGAGACAAGAGATCACAACATCTGTCTTCGCCGTCCTCGTGGCTGAATCCTGGAGGGTGAAGGAGACGAGGAGGAGGAGGAGGACAGGGAAGGTGAAGTTGGAAAACTCTACTCTAATGAGATTTGACCTCGGCGGCTCTGGCCTGACCCCAGCGGTTCACACACGGTGGAAGGCGAAGGAAGCGAGGTCGAGGAGGGAATCACTGACCCATATTAAAGACAGACAAGACGAGAAGAAGCAGGAAAGAGGAAATTAGTGGCTTAAAATGACACTAACATGACACGTGGTTCAAAATCATTTCATTCGTCCTCATTTTAATGCTTTTTATGCCTTGGATACGATTCCTCTCCACATGATGCTCCTCTTATTTCCCTGGTGCATTTAAACAAATCCTCCCCTCATGCACACATGTTGAAGAACAAAGATAGATCACATGCAACTCGATTTATGAGGCTCTATCTTAAGACCCGGAGGCCGTAATGGGATTTATTCATTCTGTACTTTGTTCTTTTGGTCTCTTGAGATGCTATTTGTTTGTTTTTAATTATAGAAGAATATATCTTAGTTTTGCAGTTTTTCTAACTTCTCGCTCTGTTTTTTTGCCTTTAGTGCCAACAAGCCTATACAATACATGTGACACTGATACAAACGCATACAGCACAATGTCCTCTAGTGTCTGCAGCTTTGCTAATGCGAGTCACATTCGCTCTGCCTGCCGCTGCCTATGGGGCTGTTGTGTTAAGGTTAAATATGACCGAGGTCACACTAATGATTCATATCATGTGTTTGCTGTAAACACGCGGAGTGAGAGTCATCGTACTGCACACACACAGGCTCTGTCATATTTTACACCATTAAAACACCAGCTGTTGCAGCGCTGTTTACATTCATTACACATAATAGGACCATTCACACAAGCTCCGAGTGCAAGTACACACTCACGGACACACAAGCACAACACACATCATTTGCAGCAAATGAGCCATAGTGGTTATATTTATATGTGGACTTCTGTACAGTACAATGCAAGAATAACGACTGATGGATCAAATGACTGCTTGTGTTTGAAAGGTGCTGCTTTCAGTGACTAATGAGCCCTTTTAGCTCTATGGAGCATTTTAGCATCCTTCAGCTCATTGTTTTGGTTTTCCAACCACAAATTTTACTGTTTTGGTTCAGAGGAAGCAAATTTGTGCAAGTTAGGTAGCAAGTGCAGACACCAAGGGAAGAGCTGATGCAGTTCAGTTATTTATTAACCAAATCAAAAGACTTTCTGGATGGTCATGCAAGAGCCAAAAAAAACAGATGAGGTCGTTCAAACAGGCAGACAAATCCAAATAGGAGCAGGAATCAAAAGTCCACAAACAGATGATGTCCAAAAAACCTCCAAAAAAAAAAAATAATAAAATCCCAAAACTCTACCAAATATCACGGACAAACATTATACATGAAAATAAGTCTAAACAAACTGTCACAAGCTCATATTTTGCACAACTAAAAAAATATTTCTTTTTGCCTCTGACGAGTTTTTCAAAAGTATTTTTACAACAATTTTTGTCACTTTATTAAATGCATCATCAATAGCGTGGAGATCTCTAAAGAAGCAGGTGTGTTGTTTGCCGCTGGACTAATCCATGAGAGGAAAGTTGTTTAAGCTTCAAGCAGCTTTGAGATGAAGCTTTTTATTCCACCTGAAAATTCAGGAGCGACGAAGAAAATGAACACTTTGAGGCAATTTCACATTAGTTTAAACTGTCTCGAGAATATAATGTGTTTTTACTGCAGTTAAAAACAACTAAATATGCTGAATACTTTGGAGGGGATTATGGGTAATATTCAACTTAACACATGTCTGCTGTGAAGGAAAGAAACAGTAAGGAGAAACTCAAATGACAGATGAGTTTCAGATTCATTTTTAATGCTTTTGTAGCCAAACCAAAGTGTTGTTCAGCTCCACTGTGTCACAGCGAAGACAGAAACTCCAACTCCAACTTAATGTGTTAACTCCCTTCTAATGATTGTTTGTGTATAACTTCAAAATCCCTCTATAAAGTTTTCTTTTTTGGACGAGCGTATAGGAAAATAAGCGTACAGTATTTGTGCCTGTATTCGCTGTGGTTCAATTTGCCCGAGTCTCCCAGGATTCAGTATTTCTCCAACAATTTAAATCTTGGCAGGGTTGAAAAGCCTGAACCAGCACTAAATGTCTCCATCAATATCCATCACGCTGAAATAATTTAAGGCGGATTAGCGGCTCTTTAAGGCGAGACAGGGCAGGTATCTCTTGTGCCACAGAAGAAGCTGTTGAGTGAATCACATCCTCGCCCTGTTTAATTAATTGTTTCACAAAGGTCCGACCTCAATAATCACTGAAATAACAATAAGAAGAACATCCTCCGGTGAAAACACGAGGGCAGCCGCTCCCCGACCTGCCCGCCGGCCGTGGTCAGCGCGTGGCCCGCTGTCAAAACACGGCGAGCGTGTCGGCGCAGAGGTCAGGGCTGGGCGAAGAGGAACTGGCACTCCTCACCCTCTGTGGGCGGGGGAGGGAAGTGGGAGGTTTGAGAGCGACAGAGCCCACAGAGAGAGCGTGGATCGGCCACAGAGCGCCCGGCCTTGGCCGCAGAACCAGGGGAGGAACAACCCGGCAGCGAACGCCAGCGAAGTTTTACTGGACTGCGAGCGGAAAATGCAAAGGTCACAGGAATGTTTGGAACTTATTTTCCCTTCAGCACAAACAGTTCTCTGCTTTTCTGTCTCGTGTGAACAACAAGAGTGACGAAAGCAGGCGAGGACGAAGAAGAAGACGTAAAATTATTAACACAGCAGTGTAGACAAGTAAAAGTCCATCATTGCACATCCATGTTTTTTTTGCACTGACACCTTTTGCACTTTCATGTTACTGTAAATATTCTGTACATTTCTTTTTATCTGATTTTATTCTTTATTTTCTTGTCATTTCTATTTTTATTTAATTTTTTCAAAATGGTGTTCATAGTGGAAGGCAAAGGAAGAATTTCATTGTACAAAACTTGATTCTTTTAACTGTGCACATGATAATAAATGCTTTGACCTTTGACCTTCAAAATCCCATTTATGCCACAATGCAAAAGTATTATCAGCAAAATGGACTTAAGTTTTCATCCTTAAGATTTCAGTTCTGATTGATTTCGCGAGACCTGGTGGTCACTGGTGGTAACTACAGGTGTGGGTTAACAGCTCAAGAAGTCGTGTAAATATGATTTATGATTTAATTATCATTTCAAAAGTAACAAAAGTAAAAATACTGGTCCAGCAGAAAAATGACTCCTGTGACCTGATGTTTTATCATATATCACATTTTTAGTTATTGATACTGATGCAACAACGTGCAACAGCATTTTATAGTTGTAGCTGGTCGAGGCAACGTTCATTTTAACTACTTTATAAACTGTCAGCTGAGGATTGGTCAGATAATTGATGGGAGATAAAGAAGAAAAATTAGAATTCATGTTTTGGCTTTTAATCTTTGTTCTTTTGCCGGAAATATTGGATAATTTTACCTCTTCGAAAAACCACGCGAACATTAGAGGGGAAATCTGACTCATCTGAAACGTGACCTAACGTCAGGTTCAGGTTCAAATGTAGTGGAGTAATAAACAAAATATTTCCCTATGATAAATAGTGAGTAGAAGTATAAAGGAGCAGAAAATGGAAAAAGCGAAGCCCCCAGATGGTCGGAGTGAAAGAAGAGACCGACATTTTTAAAATAAGCTGTAGGAGATGTGTGTTTTCTGTTCACATGTGGATTTCTGTGCGTGTGTGTGTGGCCGTGGTTGTGTTTTACTGTGTTGTTGCATGTGTGTGTGTGTGTGTGTGTGTGTGTGTGTGTGCTGCCAAGTGATTTATGGGGCCTGTCTTCCTCTGCCAGCAGTTTGTCTCTTGTAGCATGGAGGATGAATGGCCCACTGTCAGCTCTGCCTCAACCTCCTCTACTGGTCTCTCTCTCAAATTACCTTTCTTCTTCCCCGTCCTCCCCTCTCTTTACGTCCACGCTATCTTATCTCCCCACATGCTCTTCCTCTGCATGCACCTTGTCATCCTCACTTCCTCTTACCCGTCCTCTCCTCCGCTCACTTAGTTGATTTGATCCTTATTTCCCTTGTTTCGTGACCCCGCCCTCTCCATCTGTCACGGCGATGAGCGATCTCCGCTGTCGATCCGGGACGTGCTTTGACCAAATCCTGACCTCTAATCCGAGCTCTGATTTCAGGGACACTTCATTCGAATCCATTTCAGATAGTCAGTGTCCATATCTCCTTTTCATATACCGTCTGATGTTTCACCGGCTTGATGTTGAGTTTGCTTTGAGCTGACAGAGCAAAGTGACACCTGACTCATGAAGGATTGTTCTGAATTTCAATCAGTGGTGGAGGAAGTACTCAGATCCTTTACTTCAGTGAAAGTACTAATACCTCACACAGTCTGTTACACGTAAAAGTCCTGCACTGAAATGTTACTTAAGTTAAAGTATGTAAGTATAATCATGAAAGTGTACTTGAAGTATTAGTACTCAATGTGTGTGACTGTGACCTCTGTGACTCTTACACTATTATATATTCTGTCATTATATATTATTATTCCGCATGCATTCCTCTTTTGTTTTGTCCAAACCTCAAAATTCTTAAAACATAAATTAAAATATTGAAATTACTAAAAGGAAAAGCAGCAAATCGTCACATTTGTGTAGCTGAAACTATTAAACGTTTGCATGTTGTATGCCAATGTTTGGCATTTTTGCACTAAAAATGAGAAATACCATATCGTTAAAATAGTCAATCAACTGATCGATGAATTGACTAATCGCTTGCAGGAGATGTAGGAGGCTTGTGCAGCCCTGATAATAACGGAGGTGGCGAAGTTAGCATGATCCAAAGAGCCATGATAGCCAGTGTTATGGGAAGTAAACCAGGTTGAAATAAACTGCAAAATCCATAATGTCTGAGTTTGATTGACAGAAATAAACATGTGCACAAACGCGAATGTGTACATTTTTGTATCACTGTGCAAAAGTTCACAATAAGCATCCTGTGTATTTTTATTTCTGTTTCTTTTCTTCTCAGCACACTGCACATCTTCAGCTCCACTTACAGCTGTGAGATGCCAAAAGGCTGAAGAATAATGTCTCCCAGTGTCATTAATTGTCCTGTCATTATCATAATTTAACATCCTGCTCACCCCTCTCCGTCTTTATCACTGCCTCCGCCGCTCGCCCATTAATCAGACTGGAGGAAGAAGGAGGGAGAGAGGCGAGCGGGCAGACAAATGAAATTTACAGAAAAAATGACCTCTCTATCAATCCCATTTCCAACACATTAAAGGAAGCACTTTTTCTTCCACTCCTCTCCCTCCCGCTCGCCTCGGCCTTCCTGTGCTAATGGTGGATATACAGTGACACGGTAATGATCTGGCCATGGCTGCGCAGCACAGGCGGTATTGATCGGCGGCTGATTTATTGCAGGTTACGGCTGATTATTGGGCCATTAATCAGTCTGGGATTACCCTATCAATAAACTGCTTACGTTTGTTTGTAAAGTGCTCGCCAGGCGACAGGGAAGGGCAGCGCATGTCCGAGCCTCAGTAACACGCAGCTACAGTTTCAGCCCACAGATCAGCTATTTAAAGAGAGATATTCCTTCACATGTTCTCTGAAAGCTTATGGAGGATAAAGGAGCTCTGCTGTGAAAATAAAGAGGAGAATCACTACACTGATGCATCTGTCTGTCATTTGTGGAGACAGAAAAATCCTCAGTGACTAAATGACTGAATATTACTGAATCAACGCGTGAGATCTGGTGAGACCAAGCAAGGCATTGTTTGTTTGTTGGTGTCCAAAACGACTCATATTCTCATTACAAAAATAATTAGCCAGAGCATTTTCTAACCTGACACCTCGATGGTTTATGGTTCTTATGGTTTGATTGAGTTTAGGTGCAAAAATTTCAAATCTGCCTTGTTGAGTTAGCAAACTTGTTTGCAAAGAGCATCTTATTTCTTTATGCAGGAGCAACATTATCATTTATTTTGTGTGTTTCTGGTCAGCTAACAAATGCAAATACTAAAATATTGACTATCTTTTAACTCTGTCTTTGGTCTCAACCAGCTCTTGAGGGAAATATTTGGCTCTTTAGCTGCTAAATGCTCCACTATTCTCACTGAAGGCTCATCACTACGAGCGACTCCTTTCACATCGACTCATTATTTTTACTTTATCATTTGAGATATTGTTATAAAAATATCGATTAAAGCTTCTTTAAGTTCGGAAAAGATCGTGGTCATGGTTAAAAGAAACCAACGTGGATTATTTGGAGGAGTTTTGCCATTGCTTCAGACAGACGACAGTTCGAGTTTGCACGACCGCAAGAGGCGGCAAAGAGGAAAGAAAAACATGAGTCATTTCAAATGTTTTGAATAAAGTGTCACAAAATAAGATACGTAGCATGGATAGTGAGAAAAGTCTGCATATGGAGGACGTTGGGTCGGTCAGATCGGCCAAACTCAGGACTCTCACCCAGGAGGCCGGGGTCGCTGAAGGCACATTAACTAACATACCTATTTTAACCCAAACCACGAGCTGTTCCTAAACCTAACCGAGTAGTTCTGGTGCCTGAACCCAAACCAAACTGTGACAGTTTCACAACCATGTGTTCATTATTGTTGGCCACTGACGGAGCCGCCATGTTTGACGAGTTGGGAGTAAGAACATGTTGTGACTATCAACAAATACGAAAAAAGACATTGCCATGAATGTAATTCACAACCTTAATCTCCTTCCTTAAATTAGCAGCCAGATAAAAAGATATGGCCTCTGTCGGCCTGCCAGCAGCTTTACAGCGTGCCATAAAGCAGGAGGGTGGGGGACTCGCTGGCGTTGCTTAAGCCCCACCAGAACCCACAACCACTACCTGGAACAACTTTTACAACAGCTAGCAAATTGAGAATAGTGATTTTCCTATAAAAGCCCTCAAGAACGGGGGAGCCTGGATCCAGAGAGTTTAATGAGAAGGTTTGATGGCTCTCCACCTCAAACAGACCGACTTCCCTGCCAAACGTTGTTCCCTCTTTTTATTTGTGAGGGTGTTCAAGTAACTGATTAAACATCCCAGAACCTTATGGACGCGCTGCCAGCGGTCCCCTCGCCGCCTCCGAGTGCCGCGGTCGTAAAACCCCGGCTTGACAGTGGTCTCGTAAAGCAGACATAATGCTGTCGTAAACATGTCACGACACCTGCCATAAACATTAATGACTGTTTATGAATGAGGATGATGAATCGAGGCGCTCTGGCTTTTTTCTGGAGGCCGTTCAGCAGGTCGCGGCTGGAGAAACACAAAAGCTGTGTTATGATCCGAACTTTGGCAGGAGACTCAAAACAACTCTGCGCTTAGCAGGACGCGGTCCAACGAAAAGTCAAAGCAAAGTCATGAAGTTCAGAGCCGAGCAGTTATCTGATTCATTCTTCAGCCTGTCATTAATAACAATAAAGCTCATTCTCACTAATCTCACCATCTCTCCGCTCGCTAAATATTAAAAAACACTGGGATGAACACGCCAAACATTTCATCAGCGTCATCTTTTTGTGTGCAGACACACGAGCGGCTGTTCTGCCGGGTCGAACACCTTTGCATAACAAAGCGTCAGGCGGCGTGTGTGCGGCTGATGGAAACGTGTAGCTGCGAAATCACAGGCTTGACGCTCAGCAGGCCGCAGAGGAACAGATAGCTGTAATCCCACTTTCCCAGCAGGCGGTCCAGAACGCCGGTCTGCGGCGCTCGGAGATAAACATCGCCGTGCACTCTGCGTGACCCGACACACACCTGCTGAGACGGGCTCCGTCACACAAACACACAGCCAGTACATAAATGCAGGTGCAACGACTGCTTTATGAGTCAAAGTATGAATTATGGTGCACGGCGTGACAGTTTGTATTTAAGTGATGTCAGCAGATCCAATAAGGCTACGTGGAACAGATGTATGTGAGCTTCATATACTTTGTGTGCTGTGCTGTCAGACGTCCCTGAGGGGACAGTCTAAGACAAATGTGTTGGTAATTTACAAGTGTGCTTAAATACCCATTATTCTTTCCTCTGCGAGCTCTCTCCGGATCCGCCGCGCTCATTTATCATCGGCTGCACACACACACACAAACGCAGGAAAGAAAAATGAGGAGTTGTGTCGGGAGTTGTCGCTGTTGGGATTGCGTCAGTGCGGAAGCTTTAAAGGATCGTTTCGATTTATTATGACGTTTTGGGTCGTTTTAGCTGTCAGTGTTATCGGTAATCATAACACTGCTCTCGACAAGCGAAGATCTGGGAACATGGCGTCTGTGCTACAACAAAGTTTGACGGCGCAAGAAATACAAGCGGAAAAGAAGCCAACAGTTCAGTCAGGTCATCGAAACCAGTTTTAAGTTAAAATTAAATACAGTGCATCTGAAATGTTGGAAATAATCACTCTACTTTCTGAATTTACGTAGATACACTTAAACAATCTAGCAAATAGGATAATATAATGAACCTGTTATCATGTTTTCAATAATAATGGAAGTATGAAAATATTTGCTTGGATTTATGCTGAATTATTAAAGCAGTATCCTACACTTAGTGTCCTTGGCAAAATGAACTGTGAAGAAACAGCATATGTTAAATTCGAACAACAACCTCCATAAGCAAAGATAGCACAACTGTTAAATAGCCAGAGAGACAAAACTCGGGGCAAAGAAGTACAAAGCCAAAAATATGGAAATAACTCTGCATTCCAGACAACTCAAACTCAAAAGGTGCAAAGAAAGCTACTCAAAGTCCTACTTGTAAAATCCATCACACAACAATGAGTGCACCCAGAGAAACTCACATTGTAGCTGGTAAACAATCAACTAATATGCAACATAAAGTATATTATGAAATGTAACTTCTCAATATCTAGAAAACTGCTAATATTTAGATAAAAAAAATTAAGAGAGTCATTTCAAGTCATCTTTTCATGATATCAAGTCAAAGTCGAGTTGAGTAACAAAGTCAGTCAAGCAAGTCTCAACTCCTCAAATATGCGACTCGAGTCTGACTTGAGTCAAGTCATGTGACTCGAGTCCTCCATCTCTTGTAAGAAGTAAACAAAGGTAGCATCTTGGCTATCTAGGTTTTTTTCTAACCTAATCTGTCCCACAAAATAATGTAGTTAGCTGTTGAAATGCTCCTCGGCTTCAGAAGCTTCTTTGAATAACTATTGTGCTGGTTATTAGGCCTTTATTTGAGACCTTATGTCATTCCTGAAAACGTTCGTGTGTCTCTCACCACAGCCAAGCAAACAATCCTCCGTCGAATTCAGTGCCATTGTGCAGTAAGCAAATTGAAACGTATGACGGCGTGACGATGTGGCACAAAACACAGAACGCTCGCCGAGCTCATCAGTCACCGCTGGAGGGACGACGCTGTTTATAGCGAGGTTACAGTAAATCACACGCTGACGCTTTTATCCCAGGGAGATTTTTACAGGAAGACGGGGAATTCAATTTCCCAGCATGCCTGAGCAAAGGTATGCTGATACAATACAGGCAGGGAGAGCCAGCTCAGCCCAGACGTGGGCCGGGGAGGGCGAAGCGTCGGGGGGTGGAGGGGGTGGAGGTTGTTTTCTCTGGGGTCTCACACCTTTCATGCTGCTCAGTGAGATTACATTTCAAAAATGCCACCCACAAGACAGACGGGATAATCAATCACGTGAGTGCAAAACACACACAAACACGCGTGCGCGCTCGCTCCGTGCACGGACGTCTGCTGCCTGCGTCTGTTCGCACGAGTCATAAATCAATGCTGGGATGTCAGAGAGTCTAACACGAGCGGGAAACAGAGCGGAGTCTGATCCGCCGCCTCTGCGCGAGTCCAGGCCGAGCGACAGAGGACGGATAGCGCCGGTGATCTGTGTGTCCTTGTAACAGGCCACAGCAGCAGACAGCAGCCTCATTAATGTAACACAGTGGCTCATAGCTGACCTCATTATTCTCCTCCCTCAATCTCACCGATGGCAAAGTGTCGCCTGCCCTCTATTCCAGTGTGTGTGTGCGTTTTCACAGTCATGAATCAGGCCGAACCGACGTCACTCTGTTTTGATAGCAGCTCTCCTGTTTAGCTCGGTAATTATAGCGCCCGGGCTCGCGTTGCTCCAGTAAATCGCTCATAAAAATTCCAGCACACGAGCGTCACACAGCTCCAGGAAAACACAGGTAAACAAGGAGCAACAGGGAGAAGATGCTGTGAAAGCACAGGAGGATTATTGCTCTCGTTCTGAATTTGTAAACAGTTGTTTCTACCATGAAAACGAAACGTGTCCTGTTCTTATTTAACAGCTGCAGAATGGAACATCTCGTGAAATATCATGGACATAATCAGCGAACACTTTGAATATAAACTTAGCTGTACTTGAAATCTCATTATTGCATTCAAATTTTTATGATCCTCATCTTTTCAGCGTCGTGACATTTCATATTTGCATTCAAAAGCATGAGTGGTTATAGATAATGGATGGATGGATGTTTGCACTCTTTCCAACTTTGTGCTCCAACTGCTGCACAACAATTTCCCTCAGGATAAATACGCTAAAGTTCAGTCTCATCTTCTCGAGCACGTAGATCATTTTTGGTTGTGTTGGCCCAGGTTTTGACAGTGTTAACAGCTTTCACATGAATTATTTCTTTGGTAGAAAGTAGTTCCAGTGGAAAAAACATGTTACACAGCAAACAAAGCAAAATCATCCAGACTCATCCAGACTTTCACTCATGATGTGCAAATTTCTGTCACAGGTCAACTTTGGTGAACATGCAAATTCATCACTGTCCAGTAGAGGAAATAGAAAAAGGTGAAGAAAGCTACTGACTAACATGTTCACAGTTTGGTGTTAAAGCCAATCTTCATCACACAGAGTTTGTTGTTGTTCTTCATTCAACTCAATTTGCCATAGAGCAAGAGGGCGACTGGACTTGTTTGTTAGCAGTAGCTCCAGCTGCATTTACTCTTTTTGGGTTTATCAAATAATATGTGATTGAAATTCTTTGAGCCTCTTAGATGTGGATGCAAACGACCTATCACGTATTTCAGTTCACTCATCGTTCGCTTCAAGCCTCGACACATCTTGGACCCGCTTTTCAGAGGAAAGTGTTTAATGTCAGCTTAATGTTTTTTGGACGTCTCTCACAGTTGGTTACTTCATTGGGTCAAATTCATTGACAGGAAACACATGCAGACAAAATATACATGGATGACAATGACAGTTACTTCCTGGTTCACGAAGGCACGATTTGAAGGAACTGAGGTTATGCATCTCTGACTTTTGTTGCACCATCTTTACCTGCGAACCCGTTATCTGCACCTCTGTCAATGCAGCGATAATAATACTGCAGTAAAATAATGAAATAGCACTGATGGGGCCCATTTTGACACAGGAATACTTTGAGTAGTTACTTGTAATTGAGTATTTCTACAATGTGGTACCTTTACTTTTACTTAAGTGAATTGTTTGAATGTGTTTTCCACCATTTGGTCACCGGCCCCTTTAAGAGCATACAGTGAAACAGCCACATGTTTTTTAATGCGAGACATTCAAGTGCACGGCTCTCTGGGTAAGTGCATGTTTGTGCTGTCAGGGTTGTGATGTGGACAGCTGAGAGCTGTTGTAAGAGGATCTGCTGCTGATGACGGTGATGATAGTGCGGCTTATTGGCCTGTAACTCCGCTGTCTGCTGTAATAGCGGCGTTGACAGATACAGACCACCCACTCTCCTCTGGCCAGAACACATTCATCATACTCTTAACTTCTTTTTTTTTTTTTCCACCACAACATCTGAGCCCGAGGCAAGAAAAATATATATTCAGAACAGGCAATCCGCGTGCTCCACTTTTGAAGCAAAAGGATGTTATAGATTTACAGGACGGCCAAAATAATAAAGTGTCGTGATTTCGAGTATCTGGTTTATATTGAGGAGTCGACCACAGCGCGGCCGGCCAGAGCTGTGGTATGAGATGTAGGCAAGAGAAAGGAGTTACCATCTCATTCCTCTGCGTTTTCTTTCCTCCCTCTCTCTGAACTTCCAACTGAAATTAAGCTGCAATCTTTTTCTTCTGCAGAATACATGTCTGCTATGTAAATCACTTGTCTTGTACTCTCCCTCTCATTTGGAAAGAAATGTTCTGGTTTCATGATGGTGCTCCCTGTTTTGCATTTGCATCATCTGAATATCTTTAGTTCTCCATCTACACGCACGACGTCTCTGAACACGGCCTGGACTCGCTGCTGTTTCTGTATTTGCAGCGTTTTTTTAAACCATGTGTTTTCATATTAATAAAGCTGTTTTCTTAAATGCTTGCGTTTTATCTATTTGCATGTGTTTTATTTGGCTCTCGGGGCCAAAGTACATATTTGCATAAAACAGTAACATCCGCATTCGATCGTAGGCAGCAGGGTTATAAACTTAGAAAGTCTCACAGTCCTGCCAAGACCCAGCAGGAATCACTTGCTATCTTCTGATAAACATCATAAAACTCAATGATTCTTTGCATTGTAATCAGAAGAAATGCACCATTGAACAAACATTGGAAACACATGATATTGTGAAAGTGGAATTTCAGCCAGTGAGAGATAGAAGCTAATTTAACTAATTTAGAGAAGTAAAACTGATGGAGCAGAAACTTTTTTCCAAAGTTTGCTTTTGGAGCAGCACAGAAAAGACTGCGTTTAATTGAAAAGTTGAATAAATTATAACCTTTACTTTAATTGCATCTGACTGCTGTATTTATTAAACACATAAAGGATCTACTGGACAGATTTCTCTGCAAAAACGCTTAAAGAGTGGAATCCTCACACCATAAATTACAGTGTTATGAGCCGGTTTACGACTTGCTGCCTCCACAGTGATGGCAGCTTGACCTTATCCAGGTTTGTTTCCAGATGCTAAAATAAAAGTTCCACCATCAGATGTAGTTTTAGCTATTAAAACTGCTGAAATGCATCAGTTTGTGGGAGGTGCCTTCAAGCTCAAACAGGATAAGTTTAACCTTTCCGATCTGTGATTTCGTATCTGTACACGTCGACGTGGGGTCTGACTTTCCGACCGGACTCTGACCATGTTCGTGATCCATAACTCAGTTGTCTTCATGAGATATTCGGGGCCTGTGGGAGCTGCTGGACTGGCAGTAATTCAATGCACAATCCATATGTCGGTCAGAGCGTGATGCATTCACTTCCCCTCCCTTTTTGACCAGGACGCTCCGGCTTCACCGACTCGGAGCCCGTCAGTACTCGGTCTCGAGGAGGATGTGATGTCGCAGCCTCGTATCAGCAACAAAGCGAAGGCGGCTGAATAGGTTGATTCATCTCATCTCTGGAGAGAGATTCCTGCCATGTCTGCTGCGCTCCATCTCTCATGTCTTTCATCCTCTGTCTCTCTCTCTCTCCGCCATGACAGTGATTAATGACCCTCAGCTGCCGTGTGCTTCCTCGCTGACACTCCCATCTTTCTTTTTCTCTTTCTCCTCTCTGCGCTCGCAAGAAGGAGGATTAAAGTGGGAGAATCCAGCCAAAAAAACGATTGATGCCACATGTTCTCAGTGGGGGGAAGAAGGTGGAAAAACCCTGATATTGGTCAACATGTTAGGTTTTACAGGCGTATAAATAAGTGTTCATACCAAACAGGAGAATGTGCCTGAGCTGTGTTAAGACTGCGAAGATCAACAGGTCAGCATCACTCCTGATACTGTGTGTCACACAGTATCAGGAGGGAAAGGGAAGGAGACAAGACCTCACTGAGGAGGAATGACGCGTCAGTCACTCACTGCAAAACAATTCAAAACACTAAATCCACACGTTGTTCATATTTAGCTTTCATGCAGCAGAGGAGGAAATCTGAAGCGCTTTAGAAATCACTTTCAAAGATTCATAGTCGTTATGTAGTTTCAGCACTTTTTTCCTGCATCAGCGTTCAAATGCACGTCAGCAAGTGAACGCAGCGTGGCCACTGTTTTCGACGGCCTTTACTTCAGTGTCACATTCAGTCTGTTGTTTCATGTTCAGTTCAGTGCAAAAAGCGGTTCTCAGATCATGATTGTTTCTGTGTCTTTCGCTCTTTTAATGTGTTTTTAAGGAAGAAATATTGAAGCTGCTGATTTATTCAGTGACAATGGTGAATTAGTTTTGTCAGTTCGGTTTAAAGAGTCATTGATAGAGATTTGTTGTCGTGCACCAAAAAGGAAACATGTCTCTGAGCTTGAGTTTGATTTTCAGTGGTTTATATTTACTCATGTAGAAACTGTAAAAATCAATGGGAGTTAAGGAGTCAAACAATTTGTGGTACCACTTTTTAATTTGGGGTTTTTAAAGACTACTGGACTAATGCTTTAATTAATGGTTATCAAATCATTTCATAATGTTTTTTAGATCTGTCTGTAATTTTTGGGTTGCCAGGTTGTGAAAAGTCCCTTCGCTTGATGACTTGCTTGATGTTTTATGTAGCCTTATGAATAAAGCTATATTTTATCTTATATCCTGAGTAATGGGGGATTTTTACAAAGTGATTCATACAATTTTGTGCACATTGATGCTTTTTCTATAAGTTGCACAAACAGTCAAACCAGGTGGAGGCAGGACGAGGAGGACTGGCATCATTTTCCTGTGTAGCTTGTCTTTTGAATAAACTCTGTGAACTTGTTTATAAAGAGCAAACTGGCAAGTTGGAGAGATTTTTTTTCCCTCTTAATAAAACCTTTTATTGAATGAGATGATTCCAACAACAAAGTCAAGACAAAGCCAGACAAAAGTATTAAGCATTTGGTCCAAAATCAATTACAAGTTATTAACATTTACTGCAACTTCCTGATCAATGAAAACAGATAAAAGTCATAAACAAGTTGAGCTGCAGAATAAACACAAGCTAAAGGGATTTTTTTTTTTCAACCTGGCAACTTATTATTCATATATAAAGCTTTAACAATTGATTTACTAAATGCTGAAGAAGGAATTCAACTTTATAAACATTATATAAATAATTCGTAATCATGCAAAGTGAAAGTGAGTTAATACCAAATGTCAGGTAACAGCAAATGAAGAGTTGAGCTCTGCTGGCAGCGAGGAGCAGCCAGATGCTAACAGGACATAGTTACACCTCATTCTACAGACTGACAGTCTTTATTTGGATCGTTCCCACCTTCAGTGTCTAACCCGTTAACTCTCAAACAAGAGGTTTCCTCACAGGATGTGCAGGTGACGAGAGGAAGGGAAACATCTCTCACCCTGCGTGTCACTTCCCGTTTCTCTGTCACTCGCTTTCTTTATTTGTCCCGATGTCTCTCCTTCCACCTGATCCCCACGTGTCAGACTGAGGAGCCTCGTCCTCGCTCGCCGTCCTGACAGGTGACAGACAGCAGGGCGGCGAGGACGGTACACAGCTCTGTTTGTCTCCGTCCGCTCTGTCTCCTCTTTCTTCCAGAGAGGAGCTACACCCTCAGATGCTGCAAAATACAACAATGCAATGGAAACAGATTCAGTGAATAAATGAGCAGGTGAAACGTCCACTGAAGAGACAAAACCATCAGATCTGTGTGGAGCGACGAGGAGGCCATAACCTTCCAACCAATTTCTCACATTAACATAATCGGCACTCTTTTGAATATGTCGTGTCTTTGCACTCGATCTGAGAAATATTGATGCCAGCTTCACAACTAACCAACTCCAATCTAACATTTGCAAATTTGCATCTTCTTTTCCCACTTTCTGGGTGTTTGGTTCAACACATTTGGACTGAAAACTGGATCTAACCATCGCACGCTGAAGCACATTTATCTGTGAAGTCCCCGTTGTTGACAGATACATTATCAAACACTTAAAAAGATCAATATTATAAAATATCTATGAATGAAATAAACCTCCTAGTCTGGCCTATTACTGTCTGTAACCTGTCCTCTGTCATTTTCTGTGGCGTCTTCCTTGTCAGAGCGATAGAGGTTTAAGACTGTGGACTAATATCAGCACCTGCCTGTTGTGCAACACGGACGAATCATGAATAAATCATTGAGGGAAGCAGCGAGATAAGACGCAGAAACAGGCTGTGACCTCGGGATTATTTCAGTTTAAAAGCTCCCAATCAGTGTGAACAAGCAGTTTGGGGAGAAAAGGAGTTCAGAGGAGATTAACCTCTGGTCACAGCTGTATGTCAGCCGAGATGGTATCGCCGGCTTTGGTGCCACTCAGAAGCCTTTCCCCAACACTCAAACAGCAGTATTTAGGCCTCAGTGTTGCATAATGTCCCGACTTCGTATAGAACCTAACATATTATTTCTGTCTGCCGCCCACTCTTCCTTGTGCTTCACTTCCCCTCAGCTGTTCAAACACAGCTCTTCTATTTATATGCATTAGCCTGAGAACATATTTACTCAGGTCCAATGAAGCGGTCCAGTATGAAAGAGCAGCAGTGGAATTACCCTGCACCTGTGCCGCGCCGCCTGCTAATGACAGATAATTAAGCCGCTGGCAGGTTCGCCCGCCTGCTTTCACGCCGAGATCCGAGTCCCCCGTCGCATCGCTGCGACTCTGGGGTCGTGTCAGTCTGCGAAGCCTCGACAGAAGCCGTGTTGATGAATGTGTGTCAGCGGGGTGGAGTCGGCTCTCATGTATCACCGCAACAGTCGAGTCTGAGAGCCGAACAGTTGCTTCTCTGAAAGTTAAAGGATTTTTAGGATCCTCAAAGACTCTTAACCATCTGTATGAAAAACCATTAAATCCGAGGCACAATGAAATAGATGTCTACACACGTTTTCCAAGATGTGACTCCAATCCAGGTCAGTGGAAATGACATTTGCTGTTTTTGTGGGAAAAAAATATGCTGTTTTATCTGAATCAATACAGGCAGACAGCTGGTAATGAAACATTCAAAGTTTTGGTTCATGGTGTCAAAATCGAGCATATTTGTCATGAAAATGTGATGAAAAAGATTTTTTTAACACCTTTTCCCAACTTTATTTCCTGAATCAGACAAATGTGGGAGCTGGCGTGAAAAGTTAAAAAAGTTGGAAACAAGATAAAAAATCTTTCTTATCACGCAGGTGACAAATTATTTTTTCTTCCAGATGGTCAGAAGAGGATTTGAGGATTTTGAGAATATCTTCATAACAGTGCAAAGTGTTGAACAACCTTCTGGCTTTTTCACCAGGTATTTTTTGGCTGTAATGTAATAATAATACACAGGAGGAACAAACTGGGGTGAAACATTCAGGAGTCTCAGTATCAGTAGTTTTTCTATTTTCTGGCTCATTTAGATTCGCTGTGCACCTGCAGAACAACTGCAGCCAGTTAACCAGCGTGTCCTCAGCCTCCACCTACACCAGCGAGGCCGGCGGAGGCCAATTTATGGTTAGTTTGCTCAATGCATCCAGTGTAATTTAATTCATTGCCAAGAAGCCGTGAAAAAGTTTAATGGCGTTAAAGAACAAAAAGAATTAGCGATAGCCGAGGAGATTAGAGAGGCATTAAGATCTGGGAGGTTTGGCTGCGCTGCTTAACGACTCCTCTGTTCTGAACAAATCAGTTTTACTAAGCAAAGCTGCTCTCAGCAGAGTTATAGCCACTGTTATCCGCTCTTATTGCCTGCCCCCATTAACTGGGTCCTACCTGAAGAGGGATCGCCGGAATAACACCATCAATTCAGGCCGCAAGTTGGTTCCTGGGAAAAGTTCTCCCGCAATAAAAAATGGATCTTCTGCCTCTTTTTCTTTGGCTCATATTTACAGAAACACAATGCCAAACACAAAAAGCATCCGATCCACCACTTTGATCCAGACTGGAATATATCAACTATTTGATGGATTGACATTAAAGTTTGTGCAGACGTTCGTGGTCCTCAGAGGATGATCCCTAATGACTTTGTTGAGCTCCCTGACTTTTCCAGTAGCACTTTACTAAAATAAATGTTAGTGATGCGACTTTCTTCACCACATTTATTCAACTACAATAGTTTGATTTTACATACAAAACATAACTTATTAAATATGATGCACTGTTATAGATTAAAGGCCCGACAGATGCTCACAGGTGATTTCAGGTGTGTCGCTGATTACACCAGCTCACGTTGGATTTTTACACTGTGATATTGTCATTTTTACCTCAGTAAAGGATCTGAATACTTCTTCCACAGCTGCACTTTAGGTTAAATTTTGGTGACATTTAACTCCAGTGGAAAAGTTATTTAAGGTGAGACTTGATATGAAAATAAAAACATACCACTTGTACTTTAATTACATGTCAAAGAGGATAATCTGGTGCTACTGACATATGAATCTGGTCCTGTTCCATGTTT
This sequence comes from Holacanthus passer, assembly GCA_025331565.1. Lineage (NCBI taxonomy): Eukaryota > Metazoa > Chordata > Actinopteri > Pomacanthidae > Holacanthus > Holacanthus passer. Next base: position 2,936,947 of record JAFREQ010000046.1, on the reverse strand, counting down.
CAGGTGCAGCTGAAAAGGCCTGACAGGCTGAGTTTTCTCTCAGACCTTGGAAGAAATACAGTGAAGAGTAAAGGTGGAGGAGGAGGTGTGGTGAGAGGAAGGAGCAGGGGGCGAGGGAGGTGCAGGGGGGAAGGGCTCGTATTGATCATCCGCCAGGTGTGATGGATAGCGCAATAAGTGGCAGCGGCCGGCGGAGGAGAAGAGAGAGTGATTTCTGCTTTTCAAAGTCCTGATGAATGAGAGCGTCTGAGGGAGGCCGGTGTCCAGAGCCCGGCACATGATGGACTGTTGTGTCAGCCGCAGAGAAATTGAAGGAGAAAGGAGAGGTGAGGGGAACGGAGGGAAGACAAGAGCTTTTTTGCAGAGGGCAGGCCGAGAGGAAGAGGGCGAACTGAGGGATGGGCCGCGAGAGATAAAGGACATCGAGGAAAATGTAAGGAAGGCGGCCTGAGTGAGATTTTCAGAAGGGGGTCAATAAAGTGCAAAAGGGAAAGGAGACGAGTGAGAGACGGAGATAGAGAGACGAGGGCAGGAGGCGACAGCAGAGTGAGTTCATCTTTATTAATGGCCAAAGAGCAGAGAGGGAGTTATTAAAAAGGAGAAAGATGAATGAAAGAATGAGTGCGAACGAGGGGAGGGGGTGACGAAGGGAGATGTGATATATGCCCCCTCCCGGCTTTCTGAAATCCAATAATAACACTGAGCAATGGGCCAGCTGGTGGACCGAGGGGAGGAGGAGGGAGGAGAGGAGGGAAGGAGTCTTTACAGGAAGCAGCCGGTGAAGGCCAGACGGGGGCAGCACTGAGACTCACACGCCAAGCAAGTTATTTTCATATGATGCTCATATGATGCAGAATAATAATCCAACAGCCACGAGGAAAAACACTTCTGTCTCTTATTCCAATCATAATGTGACAAGTAGTAGTAGTAGTAGTTTTGCAGGTATTTTATCTCAAACCAAAGTTCTGGACAAATTTAAATTTTGCATTAAGCATTAAGGGATCATCAAAGGTTTTACAACTCATCCTGAGGGGGACGTGAATGTTTTTACCAAATATCATGGCAGTCTATCAAATAGTTGTCGGGGCCGTTCACTCAAAACCAAAAATCTCATGGTGGAAGCTAAACAAGCTGTGAAAACAATAGTGACATATTATCACCTGATAAAGTTGATAATGCTCACGTGTTATCTGACTGTTGCTTATTCACACTTTCAGCAGATTCAGAGCAACATGATCGTTCATTTAGAGTCGTGTTTCTGTCCGACTGATGAATCTACATCGAAAATCCTTCTGCCTCCGTTTTGGTCTCCACCTGCTCCTGTTCACCAGCCAGCGGAGCTCAGATGGTTTTACACAGCTCTGATCTGACCAAAATATCAAAACCAATCACTGAAAAGACAAACACAGGTGAATTTCAGCTAAGTCATTTTAACATCAGTCACATTGAATAGTAACGTCTGATGAATTGTTGCCAGAAAAAGGTTCTTACTAGTGAACAGCTTTGAATGTACATGTGTTAAAAACTGATCAAAGCTTGTCAGATGTGCAACAAATCAACACTCATCAGCTTTAACATTTGAACTTCACTTCATCTACACGACAACAATGACTTGCATCATCGAGTGGAGAAAATTTCAGCTCTTTCAGGGACGACATTAAAATCAATGTAGAAGCCTGGCAGCATTAACACTGATTCTCTTGGCATCAGCAACGTGTTGTTGAAAACCGAGGAGAAAATCATCTTGCAGGATCTCTCAAAGGAAAGATGCTGCTTCCATCATTGCCGCTTCGAAATGTGCAGCCCAGAAGCTGAACTTGGAGTCAGGAGCTGGTATTAAGAGGCCATATGTTACCAAAACTTACAAGAGCAGCAAATGAAGCAAGAACTAAATCCCTGCATCAAGCTCCACTTGATAAATGGCCTCACTCTTATAGAAGGACCAGAGAAAGATGACAGCTTGTCCTCACATTGCCAAGCACCGACAGACAGTCCTGAACCACCTCCAATGAGACATGACCCACACTGGCAACAAAAGAGCGCTCGGTTTGGCAAAAGAAGAAGAATAAAATAGAGATGGAGCAGTGCATCACCAAAAGACGTCCTGGCGCTCCGAGAGAGACGACAGCCACATGAAATCAAACTTCAAATAAAGCCGGCCTGCACTTTGAGGCCTGTAATGTATGTGTAAGACCTGATGTGGGAGGATTATTAAGAGCGGTGAGAGACGACCAAAATATTAAAGCTGTGCACCGTAAAACCAAAACAATGATGCTCCGTAGACCTGAGGGCAACTTCAGAGTCAGGTGATAAATCTCATCGGGTTGAGCAACAGTCGTCACATGAGTCGGTCGTTAATCCATTAACTGTCATATCTCTGATCTGTTGCATTGATTTTGATGCTTCAAAAAAAGTCCAACATGTTCCTTTAACAAATAAACATTGGAGCAGCCAAAAGCCCAAAGAAAGAAAAGTGTTTATTGTTTCTACAGTTGTGGGAACAGGTCGTCTCCTGTTGCCACATTTCAGTGATCTTTCCATTACTGACAGTCACTGTTTGTATCTGGAGAACGTTTGTGCAAGACAGAAACAGAGATATCTCTTTGTGCCAGGAGTGAAAGTACCTGATATTCTGACTGTTACTCAACAGTTTATGGTAAATGTGACGTCTACTGGAGTTTACTCATAGTGCCATATTCATGCATTGGGTTACAGTTAATGGAGGCTACTATCAGAGAGGAAAACAGTATCTACATCTCTGATTGGTCATATTGGTGGAAAATGTGAGTGTTTAAAAAAAAATCCCTTCATTTCCAAAAAACTGACAACTGTTGATGTATTTGGTAGCTGGAAATATCTCGAACATGAGCTCAAAGTGTCTCAATGAGACATCACTTTAGTGAAGACAAATACACCAATAAATATCAAAATGGCTCCAGGAAAAACAAGTTATATCACCAATCGTCATTTTTTTAAAGAGCTTTTTAAATAGTGTCTCAGGATAAATGTTCCCCTTAAGCCTCACTCCTCTGCACAGAGAGAATTTGGCATCTTCCTCCGTCTGTCTTTATGTATCTGTGTCCACAGGACGTCATCCATTATAGCTGTGATTCGCAGCCTTTGATTCCCTCGTATGTCTCATAAATCACTGTTTGGAACTCATTCTGAGCTGGAATGGCACTGAAGCATAAATACAACAAGCTGCGTCCAACTCAGTTTTAAAACATGGACGAATCCTCGGCTGGTCTGAGTCGCCAGTAGCAACTTTCCATGAACAACATTGAAGATGAGGGTTTCACATGCAGTTGTTCTCCTGGAGCACCGTCAGCATCACGCTGCAAACTGTGAACTGAGTGGCTGTGGGTCCGCTTCGTCTTTGTGGTGACGCCATTGTTTTGCATGTTGACTGCATCTTTGCACAGCTGCAGAGCGCAAACAGAGTCCGTCAGAGAGGTGCAGACGACGAGATTTTAATACAGTTAAATCTGCTATAGTTTATATTTTCATATTAGCAATGGATGAAATGAATGAGGCGTTGCTTGTAGTGATGAACCCACAGAGAATCATCACCTGACTCTGTCCCTTTTAGTGTTGTTCAGCTCATTGTTTTGGTTCATGCCTCTGTCAGTGTCATTCTCAGCAGCTGTTTGCAGCCAGAAAGCTCTAAAAACCTGCTGATCACGACCTGCTCGGCACCAAACAGCAGACAGTTCAAACGCGCCTCGTGGATTTTTCCTGCAAACAAACACAACTCATGTTTATGTTCAGCATTACTCATCAAGACGGACTGTTTGTATCCTCGACATCTAAAAGCTGAAGTCTTCTTTCATGCCTTTCCTCGATGCGTCGCTGCATTAGACCCATCAGCACCTGGAGATCGGTGGATCAGTGTGAAACCATTTGCAGGATTGTGTGTGTGCTGCAAGTAAAACAGGGACATGCTACTATCATGCAACTGGAGGTCGACACCTCGTGTTTATAGACAGTTTCTGAGGCCAAGAAAGTTAAGTGATGCACTGATTTTACATGAAATCTGCTTCAGTAGAAATACTGGATTTGCATTTTTACTGCTCTTTATGAACAGTTACACTAAAGACGAGCATCATAAAACACTGTGTCTGTGCTTTTATGGCCTCAGAAATCAACATCCTAAGCCACAACTGTAGAGGAAGAACACGCACACGAACACGCGACCAGCTGATGAGGTGTTGTGTCTGGGATCCCGGGGCCCATGCATCACCTCCTGCGGGACAGGTAAGGTGACTCCTGGCAGCCGAACCAGAAGCGGCTCCACATATATCTCTTAATAGAGTCGCTCACAGCTCCTCCCTCCCGCTTTACACAAACAGGTAACAGCTCATTTATCTGGGCTTCTTAAGACAGATTAGCTGCTCGGCCTCAACGGCGACTCCACATCCAGCATCGTTACCTGAGCAGGTTTTACTGCCGTCTCAAATTTACTGACCCAGCAGCACCGCAGACTATCCACTATCACCCACAGGCAGTGGTGGAAGTACACATGTGAGGTACTTGTACTCTACCTGAGAATTATGTCACCATGCTACTTTATACTTCTACTTCATTCTAATCATCCACAAGCATTTGGATTTGCCACTTCTCATTGTAGCCTAATTACTTTGTTTACACTGTAAAAAAAGTAAAGTTTTAGGGCTTATTATGCTGCTATAATCTTGGATGTTCACATTAAACGTGGCCAAAGCTTCAAACAATGAGGTAAACATATGTAAAAGTAACCCCTGTGAGTAAAGAGCTCAGGTTTCACACTGTCCTGAACGCTCCGTTTGTCCATCCACCCTCAGTCCATCCAGTTATTTGTACCGAGGTGATTTACAGCAGCTCCGACCAGGACTCTGATCTGAATCATATTTTATGGAGAAAATATTTTCAGGTTTTCCTCCTGATGTCCTCCGGCTGCTCTGTTTGAACTCCCTTTGATTTATGGAGTTTCCTGATGGAGCAAATAAAACCACAGTGTACAAATACTCTGTTGCAAGTAAAAATCCTGCATTTAAAATACTACTACTTGTGGTACAAAAGTATTGGCATCAAAATATACTTAGAAGGTAAAAGTACTCATTATGCATGAGTCATGGCCCATTTCAGACTATTGTAATTTATATTATTGTGTTATGATCATTGATAGATTAATATACACTTTAATATTGCAGCTTGTAAAGGTGAAGCTGATTCAATTATTTTCTGTGTAGCTTAATTTTATTGTTGATAATATTTAGTATTGATCATCTAAATGTATTAAATGAAGGCAGTGGAGCAAAAAGTATAATATAGGATATATAAGTATAAAGTGAAGTACCTGCCTACTTATTTACTTCCCACCAAAGCCCACAGCTTGTATCATTACCTAAATGGAGAAGAAGGGGGGTTGTCAGTGGGACAAGTGGGAAGAATAAAGTGTTTCTACATGCAGGCGAGCGGAGTCAAAAGATGGAAACAGTCGGCCGAACAAGGGATGAGAAGTGAGGAGGAAAGAGAAGGAGGAGCCGAAGCCAGACAAGCTCATTAAAGAGAGGGCAGCGGCGTGACAAACGACGCGCGGAGCTGGCGGCATTGATCTCCTCACGAGGGGGAGGAGGCCGTCTGGGCTGGGAGATGCATGGAAAAGTGTGTGTGTGCACTGAGAAATACTCATGTGCCACCGGCCTAATGGAGAGGCCAGAGCCGGCAGCCTGCTGACAGATGACTTGTCAGAGGAGGGAGGAGAGAAAAGGGGGAGAGGTAGTGATTAGATAGTTGTGCTAATGCTTGACCTCCGCTACCCCAGCGCCTGTCCTTCATCGCCGCAGAAGGAGGGAGTGGAAAAGAGGGGAAGAACGAAGGAGGGAGAGATAGAGTGCTGAGATGGATTTTTTTAAACTGGATTTCTTGGCACTACATCAGCACATTGTTCTGAAAGCTGTAATACATGAGGTTTTCGGGGATTTGTTAATGGGACAGCTTACACATTTTAAATATGGACGACATCATCCTACATCATATCCTGTCTCATGTTTCTGCACTGAGGGCTTTTATTAATAATGCTGGAAGCTGGAGGAGGATTTTCACAGACTTTCCTCCCAAGAAGGACGACAGCAAGAAACGACATATGTTTATGTTCGATTGACAAAAACCTCCAGCGGCTGTAACTGTGACGGTCACAACTTCAGACTTCAACACAGGAGACGACTGGTTGTTCTCTTATTCCAACCAATAGTGAAGTTTTTGTTGTCGTTCTTGTTGTTTTGTTTGAGTTTGACCACGATTGTCCTGCAAATTTAATCATTTTGACCTAAACCACAAATTCTTTGTAAATCTAACCAAAGCAAACCTTAACCACAGCGTTGTCACTTCATAAATTCGTCAACTGTTTTTTTTTTTTACAGTTTTGTTGAGTCATTGAATACGATCAGAAAACACTTTATTTACATCACACGCAGCCTGGACAAACAATGTGTGTCGTCTTTAATCTGTCGTCTTTAATCTGGTTTAGAACAGATCTATAAAGCATTATGACTTATTAACCATTTATAAAGTCACAAATTACAGATTGTAAACACTTCACTGGTTTGACCAACTTTGAAATGGATGCAACCTGGAAACACAACAGTTAGCAAACGAATGACGGTGTTCAATATTAAATACAGAACACACAATTATGACATAAATAATCGCATGAACATTTTATGTGAAATATAGACATGAAACTATAAATTTTCAAAAGTTGTTGATATACACATTACACGCTTTATTTATATGATTATTTAACTCACAATGTGTTTTTTATTTATTTAATATTGAAGACTTTGGGTTCCACATGAAGCAACACTGCAACAAATATCACCTTGACAAGCTGGTAATGTGTGATTTCTGTTGCGATGGCATCACAGAGGTGTTGAATAAACTCTGTAGTAAATTCTGAGGTCACTCTCTGCAGAGTTCATGTATTTGGGTTGCGTTATATTTTAAGGTAAACCTAAACTACGGGCCGAAAAAAATGTGTGAAGAGTCGTACCAGGCACGGCGCCACTGTGGTTGGCTCCGAGAGAAGAGGAGCGGGATCGCTGTTGGCAGCATGAAGAAGGCAGCTGCTGCGAGTAACATCCAAGTTCTGTCGAATATCTAAAAAATCTGGTTGAATGTAGAACTATGAAAACAGTGGAGTTCAGCAAACACAGCACGTTTCACTTTCAGCGTTCATGAACAGTACATAAACATGGAGCAAAAAGAAAGATGAAAAAATATGTCTTGATAAAAAAGGCTGAAAGAGCAGGAATCTAGTAAGTGGACCTTGAGCTGAGGTCTGTTTATAAAGTCAACAGTGAAACTTCAAGAATTAAAAAATCATGCAAGTGCATCAAATTCAATATGTTGAACTGCTTCAAGTTCTACATTTAGAAATAATTGTGCCATAATCCTCAACTTCTGTCTCACCATTGGCGACGCATGTTACAGAATTTTAAGCCCTGTGATTGGATGTTTCTTGCCAAGGTGCATCTTGGGAGTTGTATGTAACATCTCATACCTTTGACTCTTTATCAAGGTACCAGATATTTTGAAGCACAGTTCTTAACCTTTTGTCCTGATGATCAAACCGGGAGAGTTTCTCGTCCGTCCAAGTCATAAAAAGTTCTCCAACTCTGAGTCACGTAACATTATCTGTGGGAAAAATGAATCCTTGTCTTCCACAATCCCACGAAAAGACAACCAGTCATAGGAGACATATTGTCCTTGAAAGTGAATGAAGAAAACTTTATTCCCAGTTTGGAAATGTGTCATCATAAATTTTCAGCTGACACCAAACAAGATGTTTCCCTGTATGAGACAAAGAAGTTTAAAGACACAGAGCTTGACCAACAACAAAGCGTCCTCTAACACACAGTTTGAAGAGGAAGCTGAAGTCCGTCTTTTTAAAATAACAACTGCTTGTCAACAATCAACGAAAGCAGCAAAGAAGCTCTAAATTTTCTGACAACTTGCCACGTAGTATTTTACACATGACTGTGTAAAAGGCTTTGTCAATTTTATTATAGGTTGTCCAGAGAGACAGTTTGATGCATTTGTGTGCGTCCGTGCAAAGATGCAAATGCCAGCGTGAATTATCGGGAGACGGGCCGAGTCAACTGCAAGGACGAAGTGAAAAGAAAACAGTTTGCAGAGGAAAGGCAGTCGTGAAGGGAAGGAGGGAGGAGAGAGGAAGAAGAAGAAAATAAATGAGTGGGTTTGTTGCGATTCAGGCAGCCACACCGGGACTATCATTACCATACATCAGGACAATGAATGAGGCTTTCACCAAGCGGTAATAAGAATTTGATAAATCATGAGCCGAGAATTAACTAGACGTCAAAACAATGAGAGCACCCAGATAGATGAAGAGAGGATGATGGCATAGATTAGTCAGAGCGGAGCAAAGGAGACGAGAGAGGGAGGGGAAGTAAAGGTCCACGCAAGGTCAGGAGAGGTCTGAGAGAGGGTGAGGACGGGTCTGCGGCCGCGAGGACTGGAACTAATGGCAGACGAGCAGGGAGACGGAGAAGAGGCTGATTGAAGAGGTGATGGAGTGGAAAATGGGGAAGTGAGTAAGGAGCGAAAGAGCCGACACAGCGGAACAAAAACTGAGCAGGTTCGTCTGCTGGATGATACAGTAACACCTGTGTATATCTTCACTATCCCTCAAGAGATTACACTTTCAAATCTTTCAGATCACTGTGTCATGTTTGCAGATGGTCTCAACGACCTCTGACCTTTGAGTAATAAAACAGGAGTTTACAGCTCTGAGAGATTTTGACACAGCAGCGATTTGAGCTAAATGCGAACATGCTCATGTTAAGATGATGTTATGTCACACATTCCTGCAAAGCCTGAGGCCCACATTACCCACAATGCAACAGTTCAGTTGAGTAGAGGATGTGCTAATCCATGTTCAGATATTTACTGAATAGGTTAACAGTTTGACCTGCTGGTGGCGCTAGAGGAAAAGTCAGAGGATCATCAGAATTATTGGATTATTGGTGGTCATTACGATTCTTCCTCTGAGGACTAAGAATATCACAAAAATTGAAGGCAATCCATCAAATAGTTTTTAAGAAATTTCATTCTGGACCAAAGTGGTGAACCATTTCCATCAGTCATGTCACAAACATCAGAAACAGCACAGCAAGAAATTCTGCAAGAACATCAACACAAATTGTGAAAATGATTTTTTCTAATTTTCCACTTCATTTCTATATTAAGCCTCATTTACACCGATTCAGTTCGTTACACATTAGAAAGGTTATGTTTGTGTTTCCATTGTCCAAAGTTGAGGATGGTACCAATAGAACCAATTGTTCATTACCAAGCACACTGATCCTGTGGGCTATATTCATACTATATTTATACTATATTCATACTATATTCATACTATATGCTATACTGTGCTAATACTAATGCTACGTGTTTGGTGGAAAGGCAGCCTCACTCACGCCTCCTCTCCCTTCACCCCTCCTGCCTCGGCTGCTCCTCTGCTGGTCGGGTGAGGGATGTGACAGGAGGATGTTTATTTAATGAGAGCAGTCTGGAGGGGGTAATGAAATCTACCCTAACACCATTAACAACCAGGCTTATCAGCTCCCAGGACACACGTCAGCACGCCGCAGCCTTTTGTTCTCCGGCTCGAGGCTGCCGCCGACCTAAAGGACGGATTAAGGCTGCTCTGAAACGACGTTGACACCTGCCTTGAGAAATTAAAAACTGACCACCGATCTCTGTTTTGAAGTGACTCGATCATTTTTCACTTAGCTCATTATAAAATGATACGGAGGCCTTCACAGAGACGGAGTAAGTGGGCAGGTGTCTGACAGGTACATGTAAGGTATCTGTGAGTGTGTGTTCGAGTGTGGGAGGTGGTTGGTTTGTTACCTGACCACACAGACACAATCAATCTCCCTCCGCGTCGCCGTAATTGATGCTGATGGATGGACTTGGACGTCTCTTTCTCTGACACACGTGCACAAACAAGGCACGCAGGAAGTCTGCACATGTACGGCAACATGCAGACGGACAATAAACCTCAATCTTATGGCGGATTTATCTGATATCGTCCCTGTTTCAGATCCATGTTTCTGGCCATAAGTGCCATTCTGGTGCCGCCGTTCCACTCCTGAGTCGTACAATATCCTGTGAAGGGCTCATTTGCTGAGCATTACATTAGAGCGAAGCTGCTGATGGCCACACAAAAGCCATGTAAATGAGCTGTGAGAGAGGCCCATCAGTCATCGTGCCAGATGCGCTCTCCCATTATTATTTATGGCCATAATTGGCCCGTGTTTCCTCAGGCAATGACTCCACGCTGATGGATCTGAAGACGACTCCGCTCAGCCCAACAGTCAGGAAGCAGTCAGAAGGAAGGAAGAGAGAGGAGGGAAAGTTTGCATGTGCAGCAGGGATGCATGTACGAGGAAAACGGGAGGGTCGTGTTTACATGATGCTGGATGGTCTCGAAGGCAAACTAGAGTCAATGTTCTGTTGTGGTTGAGTTGCACAAAATTGGATTCAAATACTGACAGAACTTGACTGTAAAGGTGGAAATTATGAACTTTGCTGATTTGAATAGTTTTTCAGTTCAGTTGAAAGATTTGAAGTCACCCTGTTTCTTTTCAAATGTAGCACAAATTTTTAGCTCATTTCCAAAGAGTTGACAAAGAAAATGTTATGTTTCATTCCGCAACTGTTCAGTAAATATTAAGATGAAATTACAACAAAATAAAGATTAGATATTTTGATTTGTGGTATTGTGCTAGATAAATAAAATTGACGTGGCTGGAGTATTATGATCAAGACAAACAGTTGATCTGAATTCTCCAGTCGGTTGATATTAGATTAGTCGACAAATTAAAAGAAATGCAGGAGACATGATTTATATATGTGCATAAAAACAGGTGGATGGAAACTCATCACTGTTCATACTGTCACAATGATTCTGACATCTTTCATTTTTGCAGCACAAAAGGCTGAGCTCTCCGTCACCAGTGAGGAACTCCACTGCTAAAATCTACATCGATAAAATGACTTTGGTGACTCAGTGTTAAAGATTCCTTCTTATATGGACTGAACACTTCTACTTCGTCTAAAACACAAGGGACCGACACAATGCAAACCAGAATCGACTCGCTCCACAAATTCATCCATCATTCAGGGGTGATTGAACCTTCCTAATATGAGTCAATATGTGTTGTTGTGCAGTTGGGGGCAATCGGCAGAAACAGTTGGGGAGTTGAGATATAGATCGTCAGGGGACTGACGCTGGATTTGGTTGGTTGACTCGAGGACTGACAGGCACGGCTCTGAGGTCGTTGGGTAAGTGGTCTATCGGCTGCTGGTCTCGGAGCTGACGCTGACCTCCCTCCTGATCACTTTCTCTGTCGGGTCCCGCCTCAGCTCGGCTATAACGCCTTTCTGCTGAGGACGTCCGAGTTCGTCTGGAGGCTGCAGAAACGTTGCGTGTCACAGTTTGTCGTCAGTCATCTCGGATGTGTTGACAAGTCCTGTCAGCCTCCCTCTTTGTCTTACAGTTGGCAGGTAGGCTACTTGTTGGCAGGTCTATTTCCCCTGTGTCATCCACTGAAGGGCACCACGTTAGATTAGTGCGTGCCTTGTTGAGTGCAGGTGCACTGAGGATGCATATCTAATGCGTGTGTCTCTGCCAGGCAGCCTCACATAATGTGTTTTGCCTTGTTCATTTGGCTCAGAAAACGCTGACCTCTGTAACTGATGAGCGGCGTTTCCTCGAGGTTTTTCCCCTTTTAATGTTTTAGTTTCGCTCAAATACAAAGGCACAAAGCTCGGTATGCACTCGTTGCGTGCAGCTTGTTGTGACCTCTCTGACCTTATTATCACACGGCTGACTCGGGTGATGACGGACTCAAACATTACAGCAACTCTACGTCCAGAACGCCGCAACAACAAACCAAGTGAATGAAAAAATGGATTTGTACCTTCTAGGATTTAAGGACTGTCTACTTTTATAGTATAACACCAATGCAAGATGCCATCGCTGTCCAAACAGGACAAAAATAACATGATTTAGATGCCTGAGTGATTCCTCACAAGAGGAATCCACCGTTCTGACACATTCATGTTTTGCATTTTTATTTTGGGAACTTGTCGGTCTGAGCTACTTTATTTCAGGCCACTGAAAAAAAGTGTTTATTTAGTATAAGATGTCCTGAAACCTTTTCTTGGAGTGCGGTCAGATGAAGGAAAATGATGATGGTGCACAGCCAGTTTAATGTCTTCGCTGAGTTTATTTGTATATGGACACATTTCACAACTGTTGTTTTTTTTGAGTGTATTTCATTGATAACACAAACGTGACAGAAGCTTTTTTTGTTTATTTACATTTACATTTACATTCAAATGTCCCCGAACTCCCGAGAAAATATTTGTCTCTTTAGCTGCTAAATGATTCAATATTCTCACCAGCTCGTTGCTATTTTTATCCATCTGTCGTTTATTGACGATCAGATAGTGAAGAATGGGTTTCTAGGACTTTTCCACTGAAAACAGCTGCATCTGTAAATCGAACCAAAACAGTAAATTTGGAGGCCGTAAAACCAAAACAATGACCTAAAATGCTCTAATGTTCCCTGAAGGGTTACTGAACATCGTGTCATGCACCTTTAAAAATAACTCATTTACTGACTGATACAGATTAATAACCAACCTGTCAGCCTTCAAGTATTTTTGTGCATTGTGCGTTATCCTAAAACCAACATGCATTAGAGGATGATGGATGCAACGTGAGAGCGCAGCAGATTAATGCACACAGTCGAGTTGTGATTAATGGGAGGTGGGAGGAGAATCATAACTGAGATAAAACATCTGCCATGGGTGGTTTCCAGATGATGTAACCTGCTCTCAACCCCAAAATATGCTCTGACAAAAGACAATAAAAGGTGCAGTTAGATCACAATCTGTGCGTCGGTAAATTCACTTTATGCGATGTTGGAGACAATTTGTTGTGTGGATGATGCGGAGTGACGGAGCGGGACAGAGCTGTCTGCTGCCGGGTGTTGACAGACATGCAGTCACCGTCGACAGGATCTTGGCCGCTTCCACGCGCTCAATCATATAATAAGAGCGACAGACAGAGTTGACTTGGCCATGAACTTCACTTTCCACTTGACAAGCGGTTGTGAGCTTAAACCTAAATTATGTCTTTCTGTCTTTATTTACCAAACTCTTTTTAGACATGTGAGCAGCGTCTCGGGATGGCGAGGTCTGTCTGTCGGTGCACCGCATTGGTTCAGACTGAAATGTCTCAGAAAATATTGGAGGGATTGTTTAAATTTAGTGCAGACATTCATGTTCCCCTCATGATGAACTGTGATAACTTTGGTTTGCATAATTTACTTTCATCTACAGCCAGAATTAGATCAGAGTTTTAATTTTATTTGTCCAATACCTTGTCCTTTACCTGCAAACTGACATTATTCCCATCGGCCTCAGCTCTACTTTGGGTTGAGTCCTAATTTGCAAATGAACACACCAAACTAAGATGGCGAACATCAGCATGTTTAAAATTAATGAATAATCTCAAGGGAATTGCTGCAATCAGTGGATTCATTAGTGGTGAACTTTGACCCCTAAATTCCTGCTATTGACAAACAGAAAGTCGTGTCCAAAATGGAAGAAGCTATTGTACCTTATTATCTGCGTTGCACTGTTCACATTTATTTAATCTCCTCTGTCGGAGTTTAAACTGAACACTTACGAGACACGAGTCGATGATCGAGGTAAACCATGTGAACTCACTGACTTATTGTTATCTTGTAAACGTTGTTGTTAAATGAAATGAGCAAAATCATGCAGGAGTCAATAAAACAGTAGAGACACAGAGAAGCTTGTGGAGCTTTTATGACTGACTAGTGCTGCCTGGCCACTTTCTCATGTGATGAGCTCTTTCCTTTTTTATCAAAATCCAACTTTTCTGCTTTCTAAACAACATTTTTTCCTTCTTACTCACGCCCCCCCCCCCTCCTCCTCTCATCGCCGTCTCTAACACGTCTTTCAGGCGATGGAGGAAGCCTCTCTGTCACAATGTGCTTTGCTTTCCCTTCCAGGAGAGGATTGATGCGTCTCTGTGACTGACAGACTACATAAACAGCTGAATGCGTGGCTCGGAGCTGTCTGGCAGCCGGGGCCCCCGTGCAGGCAGAGGCTGTACTCACACTGATGTCCTGGGGGCCTGTGAGGGAGGATGGAGGCCGGGGGCTGGCACTGTTCTCGTACGCCTACACCCCTGATGTAGATACACGGCGTGCAAGCTGCTATTCTGAGGAGTGCGTATAATTTGGCGTGATGTTCTCATGGTATTAACTTGTAATCTTAATTAATTCATGAACATTTGGACGCGTTTCGGAAGCATGTGTGATGTTTCCAGTGATACATCTCACAACAAGTGTGTAATTCCTGCTTTGTGATGCCCAGAAGGGAACGAGACAGATCCAGCCAAATTATGAAATGCAGTTAAACACCAATTTCGCTTCGATGTCAGTTAATTTTCTACACTGATTTTCTCAAAGTGAGGCAGTTTGAAAAGCCCTTTCACATATTCCACCTTCTCTACATGTGTTTACTTTGTTGAACCAGGCCCCTGCTGGGAAAACCAGGCCTTTGCCTCCCTCTGCTGGTGAAGACTGGAACATCCATTAACAATCAGGACTAACGGTAACACAGTTCTTCCAGTGAAGCAGGTTTCAAACAGCTGAATTTGACTTCTTTCAGTCATTTTATGTCATTTATTCCCTTTGTTTGAAGTTTATAATATGACCTCATGCAAATTATTCAGCATTTTATACGATAAACAGGACTTCGAGTCTCCTGCAGCTCAGTGAGGCGGCATTGCTTTGAGTTAAAAGCCAACATGTTCACATTGATGTTTTGTCATGTTCATCTTCATTTAGCATGTTTACAATCACTTCAGTTCATCCTGAGGGGAACATGAATTCCTGCTCCAAATTTCATGATTTCATTCAATAGTTGTGGAGAAATTTCACTAAAAAAAAACAAAGTCAACCTCAATGTGTCGTCGGAAAACATGAAGAAAAGATGAACCCAACACATCTATTCCCATTTTAGTGAGAGAGTTATTTATCTTTGCCAATAAAGAGACACTGTATCCATTCAATGTGTTTTATTTTCGTGATGCTTACATAGCAAGACAAGCAAGACAAGTTTTAACACACAGGTTTTCAGAAACTTAGAAGTTAGGAAATAGTGAATCTGTCTTTTTACCTGCTATGAGAAAATGTTCTTATTTTATTTTAAAGGGTTTTTTTATTCTTACTGGTTGTGTGATCTGTTTTGAGTAAAAAACATTCAGGTTATATGTTTAAAAAAATAGATATTTTTCCAAAAATATTTAAGGAAAGAGTCATAATAATCCATATCTGATACGACAAACGATGACTGGGCCATTAGACGACCACCTGCAGGATTTCAACAGCCTTCGTGAGTTTGGATTGGCTCGAGTCCGACTTGTTACGACCTCCTTTCTCTGCCGAGCTCATTTTCTCACAGTAGTCCGGCTGACCGCTCTGCTGGTGGCCAAATTCAAAGCTGATCCTGAGCTCTCCCATCTGACAGCGAGGCAGAACGTTGGGGATCCACTCGATCACAAACGGACCGGCCTCCTTCTGATCTGCTGAGCCTGCTCCTGCAGAGATACAGACAATCACTATGAAAAATATACACCCCCTTGGATGTTTCACCCTTTTGTTGCTTTTATACACGACCTCCAGTGAGTTGGAAATGATTTTGTATCTCCTGACTTATACTTTTCAATGATCTCTTCTCTGAGTTGTTCTTGTGTCTTCATTTGCAATTGTAGCAGGAACACTGATGAACCAGAGACTGGAGCTACAGGTGTTTACTGCCACAATCACCTGACTCACATCAGCTGCACTCAGGTGAACTCCATCTCACTGATTGTGACACTGCCGGCATCAACTCGCTGGACCTCTGTTGAATTAGGTCAGTCACTTTAAAGGGGCTGAATATTTATGCAAACACTTATTTTACACTATATATTTGAATTAATTGACATTAGTTTGTAAAGATTAGTTTGATATTAAAGAGTTGTTTTTTTGCAAATTCTTGTCAAAAAAGCCAAATTATACTGACCATGATTTCATGTATAAAAGCAACAAAAGGGTGAAACATCCAAGGGGGGTGATACTTTTTATAGGCATTGTACATGACTATATGAACACAGACCTGCACACTGACGTCTTGGTGCTACTGTGGCTGAAAGGATCAATCACTCACCGACTTTGAGGAAAGTGCGGAGCTCCATCGGTCGTATCGCCTGCGGCCGATCTGTCCTGTATCCCTCTGGGAACTCTGGTTCAGGAAGAGGCTCAGGGCAGCGGAAACGTGAGTAAGAGCCGTCGACGTTCTTTACAAAACTCTGAGAGACCTCCAGAGGCAACTGGAGGAGAGAGAGAGATGAAGAGTGGAAGTTTAGTTTGTTTGTTTGATTTCCTTGTTTTGCATCCTTACTACAAAGTACACTTTACTGTCTTATCTGTATGTGAAAGAGAGGGAGGGAGTGTTTACCTCTGGGGTGTCAAAGATGCGTTTGACCTGCATGAGGTTGGTGATGTGCCAGGTGTACTTGGAGAAAGAGCCGAGAGGAAGTCCATCGTTTCTCACAAATGCTGACGTCCACACAAAGAGATAAAAAGAGTGAGAGAGAGAAAGAGAGAAAGTCTATATTTGTTCAAGTACTCTTTCATAAAAAAAAGTGAAGGCACTAATACAATATAGAAGTACTCCATTACAAGTAAATGTCCTTCATTAAAAGTTAAGTTGTGACTAATTTATATTATCATATATCACTTTATTAGATTGTTAATACTGATGCATCTGTATTACTAAGTAGTATTTTATAGTTGTAGCTAGTGTTGAAAATATTTCATATGAATGTAGGCAGCTCTATCAGGTGGTTCTGAACCTCCAAAAGGTCACAAGATAAATTGAATGGAAATGGAATGGAAAGAAGAACATTGGTTTTTAAAATGAAAAAGTTTGACATAATTTAGTGAATGATGTTGTTGCACCTGTTGTGAAGTTAGGCAGCCTCTTCTTCTTGGAGCCCAGCGACAGTCGATGCTGCAGAGCGTTGAAGAAGTCCTGGGGAATGTGGAACACCAGAGGTTGTGGTTTCCCTGAAGGAAATTTACAAAAATCAATTAAGTTGATGAGGTCAAACATAAAATATATTGTCTTTGTACTTATTTCCAAAAGGATTAGACAATTATCACATTCTGTTTTATTTATGTTTTACACAGCTTTATGGAATCAGGAGTGGAAACTGTGAAATGATTTATCTTATTGCTGAAACAACAAACAGTGCAGTAAACAAGCTTCAGCTTTACCATCAAACTGGTAGTGCATGGTCTGGTGGATCCTCTCGGTGACACTGGCCAGCCACTGGTGGAAGCCCATCGTCACCGTACGCTCATCCACAACCTGGTTACTCCCTGAGACATGCACACACACCGATTAGAAGATACAACAAACACTCATTCATTATCTGCTTTGTTTCTAGCTGGACCACCCACCGACCAGATATTTAGTCTTTAAGTCTGTAAGCCTGTCAGATGTAATTAAATAAGGCCTGGAAATGTTTTGTCGGTCACTAATTAAATGTTAAAATATGCTCTGTGTCCACTGCAGTGCGACCCTGTTCTTTTCAAGAGTGGATGAGGATTAGTGCTGCAGGATTAGACAGAGGAATGATAAAGATAGAGACAGATGTCTAAGACGAAGTAAGGCTCTTTAACAGACAGATTTAAGCAGCAGAAAGATCAAAAGGCAGGGAGGGGAGGGCTCAGCAGTGAGACAGGCAGGCAGACAGGCAGCACCTGGAGCCTTCAGCCCACCAGCACCAGGGGCTTTCCTCTGACCAGCTTTCCTCAGGCCGGAGGCCGACACTCCCTCGTTCCCCACCCCAGAGGGAGAGGCCACTGAGGGGGCAGGAAGTGAGAGAAGAACAGGTTGGGACAGATAAAGATAGAAAGAGAAGGGAGGACAATGGAAGATTCAGACAAACATGCTCTGGAGAATCATCCTGAATTAATGAGCGATAAATGCTTGTAATAAATCTGTCAGGACGTATTATGATGAACCCACCAGAGAGAGATTCATCCAACCGAAGTTTCTTTGTTTTATGATGAGAGTTGACTGGTTCGGCCTGTTGCAGAGGCTTCTCACTGGGACTAATTACTCTGCTGGTAGCGTTCTGCAGCACGCCTGAAAGGAAAAACAGGGAGGGAGACGTGCTCAGCAACGAGCTGTATTGACCCAAATAACACATCAAATGAATCATCTGATATTTCAGGAAATATGCTTATTCGCTTCCTTGCTGAGAGCAGATCGATACCAATCTCACATCTGTCAATAATGAAGCTGGGGCCGCAGGACAGTTAGCTTAGCTTAGCATAAAGACTGGAAACAGGGGGAACAGTTAGCCTGGTGCTGTCCACAGGTCAAATCAGCCCAAGAACAGAGAAATGATTAACAGAATAGAGCATGATTGATTTTCTGTCAAACATTTAATCAATGATCAGCCGATTGTTCGTCTTTCTGTGGATTATCTCAGGATAGAAATCATTGATGTATTTTATTTCTTTATTTCTAGTTGTTTCTCTTTTTCATAATAATTCATATTTGGGATCTTTATGTTGTGAACTCATTTGCCAGTTTAGGTACAGCGAGCTAAAACTAACGCAGTCAATATTAGACTGTGTTAGTTTTATCAATGTGTAATAATAGTAGTAATAACCTGACAACTGCATGTGGCAGCTTTATGTTTTCTCTGCGTGGGAAGGCAGATTTGAGGGGAGGGGAAAACAACCAGTGGACACTCTCATTGTTCTCTTGGTGAATAAGCGAATACGTGTATTTTTCAAAATGTCAAACTATTCCTTTAAAACAGGTTGAAACTGACAGAAGAAACCAGTAACTGTACCACTGGGAGTGTAGTTGATGAAAGCAGCAAACTCTGAGGCCAGTTTCTCATCGCTTGCAAAGGCACACACGCAGGCGTAGAAGTGAAGGCAGGGTTGTGAAGTGACCGAGCTGAGAGGAGGATGAGATCCACCTGCTCCGTCAACACCAGCTTTACTCCTTCTGCTGCTCAGCTGACAGGCGCAGTGGAAAACAGCCTGCTGCTGCTCTCTGCTCCTTCTCTCGCTCTTCGAACCCTCAGACACCCCGCCTGCGCCTACAGTGAGGTGCAGCAGCCCCAGAGGATGCTGGGAATCTGTGTGGCACTTCACCACCAGGGTGTCTTTTGCGACGCGCTGCACCAGGGGCCCTGGAGACTCTGTGGCCAGCCTCCACAGCTCCTCCCGGGCCTGAATGGAGGCCTGCAACCCCTCCAAGACGGAGCTCTTTAAGGTCAGCGGGGTCGCACGGCTCTGACACTCTATGGCTTGCTTGATGTGGACGCAGAGGCTGTCGGACGACTGTTTGGAATTGGCCACCGCTGATTCGGACTCGCCTTGATTTGACCTTTGACCTTGCCTGCAGGCCGGCAGAAAGCAGCGGCCCAGGTTGATGCGGGTGAGCAGGGTGGCTCCGTCACCTGTCGCGATCGCAGTATCAGTAGGAACAAGTTCAACAAAGCCCAGCTGAGTAGCCGTGGCTCCTCGTCCTCTGTGACACACTGAGAACACCTGCACTCCTCCACCTGAGCCTCCAACCAGGACTCCTCCTCCGCCCTCCCGCTCCTTCGCTCCTCCTCTCTCCTCACTGTCTATTATCACTTTCACCACCTCCACTGTGCATTTCTTGCTGTTCCTGCCCGCCGCCGCAGCATTTCTGAGGGAGATGCCACAGGCCTTGTTCTTGCAGCTGAGCCCCCGGGTGCCGTTGTAGACGCCACACTGGGGGCACTTCCGGATGCCCCGCAGGGTGGCCCGGCCCAGGTTGGAGAGGAAGGAGGGAGTGGTGGATGTGGTCTTTCTGCTGTCTCTCTGTTTGGCTGCCAGGTTGGCCTGGGTGGTGGAGGTCTGTGGGGTGGAGGATGATGAGACCATGCTGGAGGAGGAGGACACTGGAACTTCAGTTTCCATCCTGGGACTCTATCATGAAGAGTTAAACTGGAAAGATGGCAGAAAAAAGTGACCCATGTGACTATGAATAAAAACAATCAGACTAGTTTGTTTGAATAAATTAAAATGACACAACTGAACTTTATTTAAAATCACACAGCCTTCTTAAGTTTTGCTAACAAACTGACAACATTACACCAGTTATCACGGTTTGTAACTGCATCCTGCTGCTATCATGAATCTGTTTGACCAGCTCGCTGTAAACACACCAGCTGGGTCACACACCATCTTCCTGCGTGAGTTTTCGAAAGCTAATGTTTAAACTACCTGTGATCCGCTTCTGTTTGGTCACATTCAGATCTGCTCAGGCCTCCAAAACCGTCTCGACCGCCGCATTTCCTCCTTACATCCCGACTTCCGCATTGCGCCTGTAACGACGCTCGCCATTGGTCGGAGGCGATCACGTGGGTGAAAAGGGGGCGTGGGCGGCCTCGCTGAGAGCGCGGCATCATGGGAGGGGTAGTTCGTGTAGGTTGCGTTCAGATTATTGGTTAGTTTTAAAGTGTTTTCTATTTCTCGAGCTGACGAAATAGTAATAATAAAATAAAACTGGCCTTTTAGAAGCAAATAAATGAGAAACTTTACTATAGTATAATATTTGAAGTATTACTGGGTCTTTTGTATTAGATTACATTTAATCAGGACTGTAGCAGCTGTGAAATGTAACTAAGCTACATTTACTCAAATACAGTACTTAAGTACAAATTCAAGGTACTTGTACTTTTTTTTAATGCTACTTTCTACTACAACTCTACATTACATTACTTTTTACTCTACTACAATTAACAGCTTTAGTTACTTCACAAATTAAGATTTTTGCAGGCAGAACTGTTATAAACTACCCAACAGTTTATAAATTACACTATTATTAGTTTTCTCCATAATTTCAGCTCTACCACCTATTGAAGTCCAACTAAAACAACTGTCTCATAACTTTTTGCTCTATTTCCCTTATAGTAAGTACCAGATGACAGATTTGTCCAGGAAAATTTTAAGCATCAGCATTTTAATGGGACAAAGCAAAAATTCAAACCATGTTACTGAAGCATCAACAGAACTCCCGTCGCCAAAACATAGGTTGAAAACATTCTGAGGCACCGCCTACTCTTGGATGATGTTTGGTTAAATTAAAAGTAACTCACTGATAATAAGGCAACACAATGGATTTTTTTTTTCAACTATATTAAAAATGATGGTGGCCACAGTGCAAAGATCTGATCCTTACAAGGTTGTTTCGTAGTCTATAAAAACAATCGATATTTAGGTTTAAAACAGAATAACTTAAATTATGTATTACTTGTCAATTGAAAGGCTTTTGCATTGCATAGCAATGCCGCTTGTCCTTCAAGCCTCTGGAAGAATCAAATGTTGCACTGTCTCTACTGTACACGGACCAGCGCTGGACAGGGATGCTACTGTCAAACAGCTGTTTCCTCCAACCAGAAGCACACACGCTTCTCTAATTAACATGATGTCTTTATACAGATTCAGTACAATTGAGCAGACTGTTACATACAACAGACTTTCAAAGGAAATTACAAAAGAATGTGGAATGCAAAAACATAAAAAAAACCCTAGTATTTCAATTTTTGTGAAAAGATAACCTTAAGTATTTGTGCAATATTTGTCTGCCTATAAGTAAGATAAGAGTGGCAGTAATCCCTGCAATTGGTTTATTTGAGATATTGAAAATCTAATTTAAAAAATAAAGTTGACAGTTGACAGCCACATAATGTTTTATCAACAAACATAAAAGGTCTCATGTGTCACATGACTCGGTGGTGTCACTGCAACATTTCTTTATAAGACAGTCCCGAAATGAAACACAAAAAGGCAAAAGCTCTTTATACAATGTCAGCATTTTAAAGAAAGAAAATGACAGCAAAAAAAAAAAAAAAAAAAAGATGGCGTAGTCCTTTTCTGTTTCAGGGGAAGATGAACTGGACGTTGTCTTGTGTGTAAAAGCATCAGAGTTCATGCACACACGCGAGCACACACACGTTTCTTATCCACAGACTGGATTCTCAGTCCGTTCAGTCCGTTCTGGGAGATGAAGTGAAGGAGCGCTGAAATTTACTTGTTTTGTGGCGTCTGCTTTCCCTCAGCCTGCCTACTTCTACTCAGTGATTCCCTACATTTCACAGAATGACTGGACAACACCCTGAGAACTTGCTTGGACTCGTATTTCACTTCAGTAACAGATGGACAGACCAGAACAGTGAGAGCAAGAGGTTCCAATTGAGGAAAACTAAAAATCGCACCCCTCACTGTGGACTATTGAGGGCTTTCTGTGGTGAAGTTGGTCGCCTCTTCTCCCTGTCTGATTGTTAAACATTGGTATAAAATTCTGCCCTTGCTCTTTGGCTCTGAGGGGCTGAAAACAAGCAAAACCTGGTGTTTTACGATAGATTCCATTAGTTGAACATTTCTTCCTTTTAAACTTAAATGTGGCTGTGCTAGAAATATCTCAACACAGCCTTACAATTTACATTTGGCCGGTTATCTGCAGGCATTACAAAAATACGCCAAACAATAAAATGGGCCCAGGAATGCAAGGTGCATTAGCAATGGCTGCTTAGACAGTGTTAAAGTGTTCTGGAGTGGATTGTTTTCTTTACACTTGCAGATTTGGGCAGTGGGTGAGGTTATGGGCTGGTGAGGTTGATAAGAATGGCATACCAGCCTCACTAACAGAATAACTTGTGTGGTAACAGACAGAGCACGTCTAATGCACTCCTTCCCCCAGCAGAGTATCATCCTCGTGGCCTCAGAGGCTTACAGAGGGCTACTGTGACCAGTGATCAGTGGGTGTGGTAGCCAGCAGTGCTCATGCCAGCCTGATTGGTTAGCACCGTCCCGTTGACTCCCTGCCCGGGCTCCACCATGCCCCCGTTGCTCACAGCGCCCACTCCTGTCCATCCAGCACCAGCATGTAAGTGACTGAAACAGAAGAGAGAAACAGCACAGTCAGGCGAATGGAGTCAGATTAAGATTACACTAAGTGATAATGCACCATTTGAGATGGACTGAAATCAGATTATCAAAACCATCCAGTGCAAATGCATCTGTTTCACCAAGACACATATATATACTTTACTCCTTCCAAGTGTAACTACATCACTGACCCATCTGTGGAAATACTTCAGCTCTGTCCCCTGTGAAAACGATGGCTGGAGTAACACTGAAATCGGGTGATTTCTACACATATGGTCTGACAGAAGGACGACCAGATCCACCATAAGTTTAACTGCTTAACGTGTGTAGGTGAGAGAAAGTGCTCGTAGTTTATAAACATGATTCGTCCATTTATGTCTTAGTTTGCAGAGTTTTTAGCCAAAAGTTTTTCATGTTTTTTTTTTTTTGACAGTTATCAAAAAGCTTCAGGTGCATTACTACCACCCACTGGACTGGATTGGAGTTTACACTGATTTGTATGAAAAACCAAGATGGACTGCAGTCACACTTGCGATATCAGACATTTGCAGCCACAAGTGAAAATAGGGTGGGGCGGGAATATAATTAAAGCATTTTGATGCTCCCTGTTAGTGTTGCAGTGGTGATATTAACTGACTGAGATTAACAGGTTCAGGATGGGGACAGAAACAATGGAAAGATGGTTGCATGAAAAGAAGATTTGCAAGACAAGTATTTTGCATATCTGACGAGGAAACAGAAAAACATTTTGTCATGTTCACACTCGAGCGGCTGCTTTGATCCTGGGTCAGCTCTGGTACTCACTTGTAGCCCTGCTGATCCCAGGTCTGTCCATAGACTCCATAGCTGGGCACCTGCCATCCATTGGGTACATACTGACCAATCTGCTGCGTGTTGCTGTACCACTGACCCCACTGACTGTAGGGCTGCGCTGTGAAGCTCACCGTGTTCTGCTGACATACAGAAGAATATTTCAGGACGCAGAGTATCACCTTGCACCAACATCGCACAGTAACAGATCTCACAGTCAAATGAAGTGTAGCTGTCCACCACCAGAGATTTAATTTGATGTTAGTTGTAGGATGATCCTGGTACATACCTGTGGCATCTGTACCTGCTGTATGGGGCTAACCATGTCTGTCGTTTCCTTGCCCCAGTAACACTTAACAACATAGCCCTCTATGGACGTGCCATTGACAGAAACAATGGCATGAGCTGCTGCTTCATGGGAGTTGAACCTGCACACAGAAAAGAGATATTAGATCCTGCACATATGTGACACTTAAGCCATCATTGAATCAAATATACAGCTGGCAGGTAAATCAGAAAGTCAGCTTACCTCACAAATGAGTAGCCTTTGTCAGGGAAAACACGGATTTCCATTATTTGGCCAAAGGGTGAGAAGGTCTGTCTCATAATTTGCTCTACAAACAAAATAAGAATGTTAATGTACAAGCAGTGCTTTTAAATCTGCAGCTTCATCTTATGGACAAACAAAGTAGGACCGACCTGTGAGACCCACTGTGACTCCCCCGCAGTAGACGGTGCAGTTGCTGGGGCTGGACTGGTTGACCACCTCATCGAAAGACAGCTGCTTGGTATTGGTTGCTTAAAGAAAAATGTTGGAACAAGACTTTATTGAATGTATATAATACAACAATAGTTTGTTTTGCTGCCCCCAGAATTAAGCTGCACTTGCTGTTATCACCAACAGGTGTCCCCAAATCAACCAGGACTGAAATCTTAAGGATTACAACTCTCAATACGGTGAACTTACTTTCATTTGTAGTTTTAGGAGCAGGCTTTCTTGTGGCCCAGTTGGTCCTGATCTGCCTCCCTCCCAACCACTGTCCTCCCATCTGCTGGATGGCATTCTCTGCATCCTGATGATAGAGAAGAAAAATACAATCTCCTGAGTCACAGAACAACAAATACAAACCCTGGCTTCAACAATCAGAACCTGCTAATGTTTTCTCTGTCCTCTAACACATGGGTGTTATTGGTACACTTACCCATTTGTTGAAGAAGGAGACAAAGCCATAGCCTTTAGATTTACCTGTGGCCATGTCTTTCACCACTCGACAATCCCTGTGGATGAATGTCACACACAGATAGTTGAGAAATTCAGTTTATGATATTAATAAATCTATGACAACAGATTTTTGATATATAGCTATATTATTGGTCTTTTCATGGGATTTGTTGATATTATAAAGATATTACTCAGACTAATGAGGATCAGGAGAATACACTTACGATATTTTCCCAAATGGAGCAAAAGCTGCTTTTATGTCATCTGTAGTAATTTCAGGACTTAGATCTCCAACAAAGACATGGAAGTGACCTTAAAAAAAACACAATCACACTGTAGTTCATACAAACAATAATTTCACACAGTAAAACAGTATAACAGTTTGTTTTTGCCAATTCAATGATAAAAACATTCCCCATCTGTTCTTATAGTAGTAATATATATATTTATGTGTACAACCTGTTCTCATTATAAATATAAAGGTAATGTATCACTGCTCAACCTGTTCATAGTTTATACATTTTGCTATACATTTTATTTTACTATTTTATATTCCTATATTTTAACTTCTGCACTATTTTATGTTGAAATCCCTTGAACCTTCAAGGAGAAACCATGGAACCTTGAAATAGTTTTTCTTCCTACTCACTGCTTGTGTCTTTCTTTTGGCTGGTTGGCGTCGTGGCCCAGTTGACCTTGACCTCCTGTAAGAGAGACAGTTGTAGAGAACGAGGAAGAGGAAAAAGGTGAGAGGTGAAATATGTTTACAGAATAGAGGAAGGTGCTTTTTCTTTGATTAGAGGTCTTGTCACACACCAGTTTTTTTTTTTTTAACACAGGTTCTATTTTGTGATTGTGACCTTGTTTTAATAAGGTGCCACACTTGGGTTCTTAAACCACCACTACAAATTGATTCATCCATTGTTATCTAATTTTACAAACCTTGGCATTAATCAAGAAAACAGTAAAATACAGTGGAGAATATAAAGGGATATCAAGATTTCACCTTCATAATCAGGAACAGTCTAGTAAAAATTTGGAGCAAAACTGAAGGAAGTAAGGTCCAAATAACAAGGGACTTACAAACAAGTGATTTTTACGAACTTGTTATACTCCTCAAATGGTCCTTCAATACCTGTTGAGGATAAAATATTTTCAACTGAATGTATTTCTCTTGAAGTTGCTCTTATGTGGATTCTATGTGGAAATAACTTTGCAAAAAGAACACAGCAGTAAAGATGCAGGGGCACAGAAGAGCATCAATTAAAGTAGGTCAAAGAATGTTACACGTAGCATGATTACACAGCAGGGCCATGTTAAATCAATTCATACACAGACGGCAAATTCACTTAAGGAAAATCTTAATTAAAGCAGAGACAGCATGGCGCATGAAGTGACAATAAAAAACCCAAACAGCACTTTGTTTACTCCTTATTGGGTATGACTGTAATGAAATGTAAAACAAATGCCTACAAAATCCTGTCATTAAAGCTTATAATGTTGAGTATTTGTTGTAACAATATGTGGAAACCATCTATTATAACAACTACTGTATATATGTTAGTGTGGTGACAACTGAGTCTAACAACACACAAACTACTCTACATTATTTCAGGTCATTTTTTTTCTAAAAATGACCCAAAACTCACTTGTTCCAGCTTCTCCAACGTGGATATTTGTTCGTTTTCATAGTTTTCCATAATATTAAACTAAATATTCTTGGGTTTTGAACTGTTGGTCTGCCAAAATAAGACACCTGAATGTCAACTTGGTTTTTTTCATGACATTTTATAACCCAAACAACCGATTAATCAAGAAAATAATTTATAGATAAATCAATAATGAAACCAATCAGTAGTTGCAGACGGCTTGAGTTGTTACATTATTATGTAAAAAAGATCCTATAATAAAAAACAGACGGCAAAAACAGAAAACTGCTGCACAAACTTCAATTATCTTGTTCCACAGCTCTGATATTGTTCAGTGATCGCAATATTGCTAAAATAAATATTATTGAAATATTCATAGCTTCACGCCTGTGGAAATATAAGAATTGCTCTAAATTCAATCATAAATGATCAATATTTAATAAACTGCATCGGCCTGAATGTTGTAAACAACACACTGAATTTGTTTTTTTTGCTTTTGTCAAGGAATGAAAAAGCCTCCTAAACCTACTACTGTGAGGAACAAAAACACATAAAAAGACTGAATACACTAGTAATAGTAGCAGCTAGTACTTTACTGACTTATTTTTATGCATTCATCATGGTTTTGATGTTTCAAATACATGGCAATCACTTAATGGTGCATTTACTGACATGTGTTAATACCATTAGAAAGCAAGAAACCAAGGAACAATTACTAACAAAACCAAAAGCTCACATTTTCGAGTACTCTGAAATTATGTTTTTAGGATTGAGATACTTCACAGCAGTAAGGTTACAGAGATCAGTGTCTGATGTTCCCATCCAAGTCATTTCAGAATGCGCACAGAAGAATAATGTGCACAAGGGACTAAAACAAATTAAGTGAAGTGGAGCAGGAAGATATGGTTTAACAAGATACAAGGTTTTCCAGCAACTTCATTTGAACTCTGCCCACCCAGCCTTGCCCTAGTTGACTCACCCAGGAGATATGATTGCTTACCTTACCCAGAATTTTCCGACCATTCATGGCTGCAATTGTGGCAGTGGCATGTCTATGCTCATAGAACTCCACAAAGCAGTACGGATCATGACCTGCTGTCTGGAGCGGACAGGAAACACAAATATTAAAGTCCAACTGAAATCACATTTAGTCGTCAGTCTTTTGCAGTCAAAAATAATGTCAACGCGTGTTTTATTGTTTGTTTTTTATTATTAAAATGAAAGAAAATGTTTTTGTGGAAATATCAGAAATGCTCCTTTGGTCTCAGCCTCCTGGAGGAACATGTCTCTGCAGCTGATGTCTGACATGTCTGAGCAGCTAAGTAGCTATCTGGTTAGCAGAGCGCTTTTGCCAGTGAATGTTTGTTTGATGCCTCGTTCAACAAGCTATGGTGCAGGACAAGACATGTGTTCATGTTTATAAGTTATATAAGAAGGAAAGTTAAGGCTCCTGTCTGTTTCATTGTGGCCGTCAGCTCTGCCTATTATAGACTTTATGCAAGATTGGATTTGCTGTAAGGAAACAAGGTACCCATCTATGTGGATGAATAACTAACAGTAATGCTTTGAATTAATGCAAAAATATGGGGCGTCATCATGAAAACAAAAAACATACAATGTAAATTTCTCCATTTTGGTTCTTGTTTTTTCCTCACAGAGCAGATATGTATGCAGATTGAAAAATGTAGTTAGTCACTGTGGCTATGATACAAATCTTAGCAAATATAATGACACCATTTAGTATTAAAATTGGAGGCCTTAATACTACTGGCCCCTGGAAACATGGTGTTTACGCATGAATTTTTAAAATGAGCACTGCTGTATGACAGTTCCCCTTATACTTTACTGCTAAAGGGGCTTATTGTAGCCAAGCATCTTCTCAGGCGAAAGGGGAAACGGCAAAACAGAGTGAAAAAAAATGAGACACAAACTTACATCTACTATCATTTTACAGCTCTTGCAGGGTCCAATCTGGCCAAACAACTCCAAGATGAGGGCCTCTGTCACGTCCCTGGACAGATTCCCCACATACCTAGACACAAAAAAAAACAATGGACAGAAAGCACAGACAATTCTAATTACCGCTTTGTGATGTAATGGCGTTCAAAAAAAATTGGCATCTTGTGTGGGTGCTGAAGCAGGAGCACGCTTTTCCTCCAACTATTACTATGGTGACTATATGAAAATACAGCCCGAGAGATAAACATCATTCATAGCCTGTGACTTGTTAACTTGCCCTGGAGCCACTCGATCAGCGTCTCTGAGCCTGGCTGGGTTTCTCTTTTACACATGTGCCTGAACACTGCTACATGTAGGAATTGTATGTGTCTACTGTGTATAGTGGTTGCTGCTTCACCTGTATTTTGTTTGGAAGGTAAGAAGTAGCTTGCTTCATTTGTCATAGTAGCATTGTGTTTGTATTTATTTCCTCTTTGCCTTTGCCTCTAAACAATAAATGGCTTTACCGCCCTGATTATAATGGTGACACGCCTCTTTGGTGTTTTTGGGTTCAACTATAAAATCATTCTAAAATCTATATTTACAAAACTTGTGCAACAATTCAGCTGCCTCTTTGTCTTTGGTCTCCCTATAACTATCATGTGTATGTGCATAATGTGTAAATGCCAAAAGCACACACACTTACTCACACACAAAAAAACAACAGGAAAACAGATATCAGCACCCGAAAATAGCAGATTTCTAGTCCACCTTCAGGATTGAACTGATTGCAAATCTTTTTAAAGATAACTAAATCTCAAGGCCGTTCAAAGCAAATAATTTTATATTTCTAGTCTGTATTTCATAATAAGCTCTTGAGCCAAACACAGAGTGCAGCTAAGGACAACTAACATGATTGAAATCTCAGCTATTGACCTTGTCCTTAGATCACTGCTGGCTTTAAATAGAATTAAGTTAATCTTGCCCTGATACCAAAAATAACCCGTTTTCAAGACCAAATTAACATCAGCATCAGCATATGAAGCATTCAAAGAGGTTAGCAGCCATACAAATATGATTCTAGGCCTAAACGATCATTATTCTATCGCTTGTGGAGGTAATGGCAAACCAAACTCCATAGAAAAAAACAGGCACTTTAATGTTCTCATCGTCACACTTGCAATGTAGAAAATGTTCTGACACATTTGGTTAATATATGCAAGTCACTATTTCATTCGGCATAAACAAAACACATCAAGCAGCATTCATTTTAATAACAATCCAACTTTTACACCCTTTTTTATTGACGAGCAGCGAAAACAGAAACGACGCGTTAATTTAAGATTTTTCTGGAATTAGCTAGCTAGCGTTTAGCGTTAGCTCATTCCGATGGGTTAAGATATTATTACGTTATGTTAGGTTGTGTTTATCGAAAAACAATGCTAAAACAATAAATAATTATCGGATTTCTAATTGAGATAGAGTCCCGTCCCTCCAGATAAAGCACCGTTTCAGGACCTGGATCATAACGCTGCTACTGTTAGCCGTTAGCCGTTAGCTAACGGGAACGCAGACACACACTTACAGGGTTTTGGGCTGGTCATCGTCCATTCTGTTGAACTTGCTGGCCGAGAACAAGTCGCAACCCTGAGAGCAAATCCACGACTGTCGCGGGCGGCCGCCTGTGACAATGTCGAGTGGTTTTATTGCGCAGGATGAAGTGATTTAGCAGCGCTGTTTGCTCCACACTGAACAATGGGCAGCCGACAAAGATGGCGGAGCGACCGGGGCCGACACCAAACGCGCATGCGCAGTAGATCAGCCAGCGGTAACTTCCAGGCATGTTACAAAATACTGAAAATATATGATAAATTTTATATATAATAATGTAAATTAATCAATGAATCTTTCTGTTTTAAGAATATGAGCAGCACCTGCAGACATTAAACCTTGCACCAATAGAAACTGGCTGCTTTTAATGCCTTCATTTAATTGTCTCCGGTTTTATTATTTATTTATTCATACTTGTTTATTTCAACATTCTTCTTCACTGTGTCTTGATATCAACATCCACAAACATCCACTCACTTCTGTTATAGATTATATTTTTACATATTTTTACAGATTGGATTGTTTAGTTTGAGATGCACAGTTTTTAACAGGAACTGTCTGTCAATATAAATCCTACATCCTGTACATAATGCATGTACTGTACACAATCATTATTTTATGGCTATTATTAGTTCAATCTGTAATTTGATCCTTAAACACATGACCAAGTCAAAAAGTGGCGTGCTAGAGACCTAAAAATAAATCAGACCATAAGATTTAGTATCCCTGTATATTTTATTGATATTTATGGCAGAGAACCTTAAG
This sequence comes from Holacanthus passer, assembly GCA_025331565.1. Lineage (NCBI taxonomy): Eukaryota > Metazoa > Chordata > Actinopteri > Pomacanthidae > Holacanthus > Holacanthus passer. Next base: position 2,905,841 of record JAFREQ010000046.1, on the reverse strand, counting down.
CACACAGATTTACTTTAATTGCTTTGTTTAATCTTATAAAAATCCTTCTAGTCTGTAGCTACAACCATGAGAAGTGTTTAAAAACATTACAGCTATATTGTACTTCTGTATATTGGAGCGCTCATATCATCAATACTGACCTCACATACAGTACAACACAACCATCAACTGCAGTGTCACTTTTTCCTGCTGTATTGTGTGTATCAGGTAGTTTCATGGAACATCACATAGGTTTGAGAGGTATTTTTATTTTGTAACATATCTGCATGAGGATTTTTGCTTTGTAAAAAACATGAATGGAATCAGCCCTTCCAGATGTGATCAGCTGTAGCCATGTAAAGTCAATCACTACAGAACCACCACAGTGTTCATAAAGTGCAGGGAGGAAGAATGTAAACTGTTTTTAAAACAATGAAACCTATTTTATTGTCACACCATGACACTTAAATGACAACTCTGACTTGTCATTTATTTTAAATTAATGACAAATATATAAATTACCAGCAATTATCTAAAAACAGAAGGAAAACTCCCAGTCCAGTAATTTGCACCCTGATGCTGCTACATGCTGCCTTGATGATACAGTCCTGTGCAGCACAGACAGCTGAGAATACAAAGATGAGTTGAGCCCCGTTTCTTTGTTCAGTCGCTCCCTCATCTTGGGCAGATGTTGTGGTCAGTGACGAGTTTCTCCATCCTCTTTATCTTACGTTTGTTCTTGGGCATGGGTTTGTCATACATGCCGTTCTTCAGTAGATGCTCCTTGCTGTGATGAATCTGAGCGCCATGCTGCAGCTGGAAGGAGCACAGAGCTTTAAGGGGCCTCAGCAGAACCTGGACACAAACATGATGAAGGGAAGAGTGGTGAAAAACACATGAAATTTATTTATTTTACATAGCAACCTGTTTGGTCCAGTGGACTCCTCAGAAATAACGTCTATGTACAGTATGTATTTTGATAATATAGCTTTAATGATTTCATTGTTCTCACCTGTTTGTAATTTTAAAGTTGCTAGGAATAACAATGGATCAAATTACTACATGTAAGTAAAAGGGGTTGCCAGTAGTCATGAACCTACAGAGATTTATCACCAAACTCTGCAGTTCCTCTCACCTCCATAGAGCATTTTTGAGTCTTTCTGATGATTGTTTTGTTTTTACTGTTTTTGTAACAGCTCTCATGAGCCCTGTCTCTAGACACAGGCAACTGTTTTCATTTTTTAAAAAAAGCTGATAATCCAACTGTACACCACCTGTTCATCATCTAGAGCAGACAGACACAGAAGAGACTAGCTGCTGAACATAGTGGAGCATTTAGCAGCTAAAGAGACATACTTCCCTCAGGAGCTGGTGGAGACCACAAACAGAGCTAAAAGAGCATGAATATTATATTGTTGCTAACGTTGCTCTGTGTCTGCTGGATTTGTAAGTGCACCACTGTTTGCTAACAAGTTCTCCATATCAACTAAAGTGCTGTTTGCTTCCCTCAAGTTGCCAAAAAAAAAAAAAAAAAAAAAAAAAAAATCGGTCCTTTCTGTGGACAGTAACCATAATTATTTCACTGCATCACCTCTTGGATATCATCATTCTGCTCCAGAATGGACAGGGCAACCGCAGCACATTCCAGCGTGGACAGACAGATGTTGGAGGGTTGAGTGCGGATCACATACTGACTGGACAGAGTCCTGTTGAGCTGCACCTGGTAAACCAAAGCACAGGTGATCAGTAGTGGAAGTGTGGCATTCTCTCTCTGTTGAGTTTATGGATTAAACTCATAATCCTTAAAACAAATTTTGCAAAATGAACCACGACTAAAATTTTAAGGATTATAACTTTAGGAGATAAAAAGCTATAATAGATTTTTTTATGATCAAAACAGATGCATGAAAGCAACATTAAAGTCAGTGAAGAAAATTTGCACTAGCAGCTGCCAATAAATTCTAGCAAGAGAGGATCCTTTACAAAATAATCAAAAATCATGTGCCTTGACTCCAGTAAACTGTACATAGTGCTCAGTCTTCCAGACCAAGCTGGTCTATGATCGCATTTTGCCAAAACACTAAACACTACTAGGAAACCGAGAGGGAAGAGAAGAAATGCTGGTGAGTCCATGGTGTTCACTTGCCCACATTTAAAAGATATTTTTTATTTTGCTTTGAGTTTCAATTAGTCATTTCATGTGGGTGAGGCAGCTTTCCCACCAGTGGGTGTAAAGGGAGAGTTTATACTGTCTCAGGTGAGCATGGCACTCTTCCTGTTACAGCAAGATTTTATGATTGAGGCATTATCACACATAAATCTTGCCGAGGATACCTGTAATTGGCCTGAGTGACACAATGGAGGGCAAATATTTGTTAACTGCTTTCAGATTTTAATAAAACGAACTTCCTGTTCTCTTTACATCTAACTTCATCCTCTTTTAATGTGCATAGACAGTTACACTCACCTGTTTAGGCAGATGGAACAGGCTGTTTTTGAGGAACATGTTTTTGGCCTGGCTCCAGGTGCCATCTATGATGATCACATTATGTTTCACACTGCCTACTTCCTGGTATTGCACTAACTCCTCCAGGTTCTGGGATTTGGGGCCCGGATACAGGATGAGTGTTCTGCTGTCTCTACATACTGCAGCCAGCTCTGGGTGCCTGAGAGGAGAACAGATACATATTTGAGAATTCACTGACAATGGTTCTGCGATATTGTGAAATCAGTGTAGTATCATGAAATACTGCTCACTTTTCCTCATTGAATCTCCTTCCAACTATGACATTGCATTTTCCTTGTGGCAAACAAGCAGCAAGTAGAGGAACTGTGCGAAGTACTCTGCTCTCCTGAAAGTAAACTAGAGGTTAGAATAGTTGATCATAACCACGAGTCTCTCATAAAGATGTGCTAATGACTGTCATCAGCTGGCATGTTTGATTAACAATCAAAAGGTGTATACTGTACAGTACATGTATAAAGTCCTGAATAGTGTCTGTAGGTTTAGGTCAACCTGTATGTGGCCTCAGAGGTAAAACCCAGACTACAGTCCTCATGCTCATGAGACTCAGTCGAGCAGGAGAAGTAGGTTTACATGTACCAGCATGGCATTCTATTGTTTTGATGGCCACCAACTGAAGCCAATGGGCCATGAGTTGACCTTGGCAACCTGAAAAAATCATGGAAAGATACTGATTAGGGTCCTAAAAACAGGTTGCAAAAAAAATGCCATTCGAGTACATGGGAGTCCTTCTTTCCTGCTAGACTATTTGTCTGTCCTCATAGTAATAAGTGAAGTTGACTTAGATGAGTCTATCAAACATTTTATGACTTAATTTAAGCCTTTTGAAGCCACACACAAGCATCAGATAAAGTCTGGAAAATATTCTTGCACAGACAGACGAGTGAATGATGATGAATGTGGATGTTGTCCCCCATCACTGACATCTGAAGCACATTATGAAGGGATGTCTTACACGGTCAATATTTGAGACCAGCCCTTCAAAGGTTGACATTAATAACGTGCTACACCTGTGTTGAACATATACATACATACATACATATTGATATTCAGTCACTCACCTCTGCAGGATGCTGCACTACGTACAGACATGTGGACACCTCCAGGGGTTGTGGTGGAAGAAAAGGACAGAGACACACCTTCTGAGGGCGACTACATGGGAGGAAAGTTGAAGACGTGAAGCTGTGATTGCTCTGTTAGTTCCCAGCCTAGCCCCATCTCTCTGTTTCAGCTGGTCTGGTGCTTTTTCTGTAACGACATAAATCTGTTCCCTCATTAAAACATGCCAGTTATTTGAGAAGAAGAAACTGGGAGAGAGAGTTGAGGAGTTTCTGTCCTGCTGGTTCAACCACTATAACTTAGCTAGCTAGCATTAGCTTCGCTTTAATTCAACTCACCGGCAGCGTAGACATGTCGGTCTTCTCTCGCCGACCTCGACCGGGAGGGCAGCCAGGTCCCCGAAAGCGTCGACTAACCCGTCTTCCATCGAGGGGCTGTCGCAGGTGTCCGGTCCGTTTTCTTCAGAAGAGACTGACGAGCAAAAACTGGGGACATTGTCCATTGCGGAGTTAGCAACAAGCTAACTTACACAAGTAGTCAAACACAGCGCCGGCGAGGGAGCTCAGGCATAGAAACAGACTGAGTAGAAAGGAAGAGAACCGGTTTATTTATCCCTGAGTGGATAATTATCTTAAAGAAATTATTTTCTTTGTACTAGGATTGACTGAGTTACTTTATTTACTCTTTTCGTGTTTTACTCCTTTTTCTTTCATCCTCAGCCAATTATTGCTAGCTAAAGAGGCAGCTACAGAGATGTGTTAACTAATTGGCACTAACCTTTTAAATTAGACACATAGATCAGGGAAACTTGATAATCTTGATTTTGATAATTGTTCACCTCACTGCACTTTAATTTAGTGAGCGAAAATATCTGTTTATTAGCTTTGTGAATTGGCATAACGTCTCTATCTGCTATACTTCTATGTCCGTGAGTCTTGTTTTGCTAATGTTAATAGTGAGTTACCGACTCGCGGCTGCCACCTGTCGATGTGGAGGAAAAAAGGTGATTTAAAACAGTACAAAATAGGAAAAGCCTCATTTGTAACACTGGGTGGCGCCAAAGTTCGTTTAACCTGCTGATAAAAGGGTCCAACAGGATGCGCAAAGCCTTTAAATTCAACCATTATTCTGCAAAATCAAAACTCCGGTTCTTGCACTACACCTTTAATTCTCTTTATATCTTATTTATACCACATTTGTGCATGTATGCATGAATATCTGGGAGTGTGTTTTCAGTCTCCTCTTCAAGGTCAGCAGGCGCAGGATCACTGCTGAGCTCCAGATGGGACCTTTGGATTCAGGCCTAGAAGCAATGAAATCTGCAAATAATGCTTAACACAAACCTGCTTTAATGGCCACATGTGTTGGGTAAATACTGCAATGTCAAATTGCTTTTGATTGACTAAAAAGCATCATGAACACAGTCATAAACCAGTGTTTTGCCTCATATTTGGTGTGAATAATGTAGGAACAGATACACACAGAATGTTTTAAATTAGCATAAATTGTAGTTTGATTTTAGACAACATGAAGAATTAGACAAAGAATTAGAAGGTATAAGTAAAGTGTTGTGCACATGTTACCACGTATCACTCACTTTTTGGCTGTTTACGAGAGGGTACACAGTACACAGACTGCTAGTTGAGACGAGGTGTCAGGTTAACGGCCAGGGAGGCTTATTTATAGCTGAAGATCCACCCTAATGTTGCACAAACACAGACACATGCACCGTCACCTTTTTTATTCACACTCGTGACTCAAACCTCTCCCTTCAAACACAATATGATTCATGCACTGTTGCTACCCATCTACACCAGAATGACTGGGTTAACCTGCAGAAACAAAGGAAAATATCCTCATCTGGATATTTGATCAATGTGATTTCTGAGTTCATGCAGTATGAGTACAGGCAGAGACAAATGGTTACAACTTGTAAAAACTGGACTGAGACATACAATATTTTGCACTCTTTATATGTGATATTTTAAAAAGTAATCTCAGTTGATTGTAGTCTAATTCTACTGTGATTTTTAAGACCTTGAATTAGGAAACATAAGCAAGACAGTTGACAAACTGAAAATACTGTAGCTCTGTTAAAGAATTATACACTGTCCTTTTTCTTTAGCTGGTTCAGCTGGTGAGGCAGTTGAACTGTCGCCTTGTTTCTCTGAATCAACCTCTGTCTTAGCCAATTCTGATGACGTAATATCTGCCCATTCTGGTTCAGTTTGTTTTGTAGCTGCTTCAGTCTCACGTGTTCTCTCTTCTTCTACTGTTTTAGTGTCTTTCCCCTCAGCTGTATCTGCATTTGTGTCTCTGACACTTATTTCATTGCTATATTTTACATTTTCAGTTTGTGGGGTCGTCACTGCAGCCAACACATTCTCGGATAGAGCGACATTGCAGGAGGTCGGCATCGTTTCCTCTCCGTCTCCGTCTCCCTCATCTGCAGTCTCTGCCGGTGATGCTGTCTCTTTCTCCTCCTCCCTCTGTTCCTTTCCACCAGCCTCTTCTTTTTCCTGCATAATAACATCAACTGGAGTCAGAGGAGTGAGGTCCAGACATGCCTTAAGAGAGGATGTTGCCTTTCTTCTGGGAGGGGCAACTGGCTTTTGCACTTCCAAATCTTGTTTCCACAGTTCATGATTTCTATGCTCATGTTTCTCGTCCAGGGCTGTAGGATGATCATCTGTACATCCCCAGTCAGGCTCCTCTGAGGGAAACTCAAAGCTTGAGAGACTAAGTGGATCTATTGGTATTTCAGCAGCTTTTAATACCTTGATGGTGACATTTTTGCTAGGCTTATTTTTGCTCTTTGTTGTCATTTGGGCTTCATCCTCTTCAAGTGATCGAACAAAAGGCTCTACGTCACATGGAGACGAATTGGCACTGGACCTGAAGAAGTCTGTGATTTCTTCCTCTGATTTTGGCATCTCACCTTTGTCAGGCTTAGACAGCAATTCACCAAAATCATACAAATCTTCAGATAATACCCGAGGACCTTCCTTTGCACATTTTCCATTATCAGTTGGTTGCACTTCCACTGCAGGAGTCTCATCAATAAGGACATATTTCTCTAAATATCCCCTGGCCTCCCGGTCTGAATGCCTACTGTGGAAGGACTTCTCAGATGTCAAACTCTCTGTATCCTCTTCCTTTTTCCGACTGCCGGTTGCTTCCTCATACAGGTCCGTGTAAAGGAAGGCCATGGCTTTCGGCTCCTCCAGCAAAATGGGGTCGATAATTTTGGGAGGTCCTTCTGGTAGAAAGATTGGAGTCAGGATATCCTCTTGGCTTCCAAACAAAGTGGTACCACTTGGTTTTGAAGGGAGCCTAGAGGGTGCACCTTGAGCCTCTCCACCCCTCTGTCTAGACTTTTCAGATAGTCATCTGTACCACCGTAGAAGACTTCATCGAGCAGCTCACTGGTGATTTCCTCAAGGCTGACTGTGTCTGTCTTGTCATTATCCACAGTTGTTGTGGTGGTTTTGTCTCTAGACGGCACAGGTTTCTCGGTGTCCTGGCTCTCAGTGGCACCCTCTGCCTCTTGTTCCCCCTGTCCCTGTGTGGCCACTGCAGGACTTCCTGGAGCCTGGGCATCAATCATAGTGAACGCCTCGAAGTAGTCCACATTGCCAGTGGTTCCTCTACGTGGAGGTCTGGCCACTGGAGCTCCTGGTGGATCCATTACACTTATAGATGAGGGCCTGATCTGGTCACTTCTCACTGCACCTGATTCAGTTGTTAAGCTCACCAGCTCGTAATCATGCGTCTCCTCATTAGCTTTAGGAACAAGGCTCTCCTCTAGATAAGAAAGGTTGTCCACCAGTTCTTTGCTCTCCTCTTCATCCACAGTAGCCAGTTTTAGAGGAACAACAATGTTGAGGATTTCAGAGCCCTCAGACACTAAGCTGAATAGCCGCTGCTCTTTGTCCACCAGAGGATCATTCGGTTCTTCTTCATCTTCTTCTTCAGTTTTTACATTTGGCTGTGAGACTCCTACCAACTCTGGCCTTCCTGAGATGTTCTCAGAACTCTGTATGAGGACTTCTCGCCGTCTGTCTGCCTTGCCCTTCTGACCACTCACCCTATCTTTAGTTTTTTTCCGTCTTGAAATGAGCTCCTCATCCATGACGAAGATAATCTTTCCTGCTGGAACAGATCCAGGTGTTGCTGGCCGGACTGCAGCCGGAGAGCTGAGATCCAAGGTGGTGGGGTTTCCAGCTTCGGATGCCCATGGTGTGGTGCAGCGACTCGGGGTTGTCTCCCATGCGATCCCACTGTCCTCGCCTTGCATAGTTACCATGGAAAAAGAAGAGTCCATCATCAGGCATTGCATCTTAGGTCGGACATTGTCATCATGGACGGCCTCACGTAAACTGAAGGCACAGCAACAGAGAAACAATATGGCAGTGAGATGAAACTACACAACAGCTACCTACATGCCATATCCTAATAAGCATATTTAAGCCATAGTTGTTTCATGTGTTCTGAAATTTAACCGCTTTGATTCAGCATTTTTGACGTTGGACCTCATGCAGGAACATTCTTGTATTCTCATATTGTATCTTGGATTTTTATTAGATTTAATCTTGCTCAATCAAAGCAGGAAATGATTCACACAGGAGGCACTTGAGTTCATATAAACAGTTCTTACACTGGAAGACAACTATTAAAATGTGCCTTTAAAAAACAAACTCTCACCTCTTATTAAGCACCTTGTCAACTTTGTCATATTTCACACTGTCATACAAATATAAGTAAAAGCTAAACAGGAAATGTGGGATTATTTAGGCTCTTTGTTGTGTTTTACTCCTGTTTCTTTTACAATTTTTTCACAACCTCAGTTGATTTTTTTTCCGCGCTATTACTGTTCCTGTGTTTTCTACTTTACTTACTAATTGAATGTCAGTGGTTTGCACTGTTGCCTCACAGCAAAAAGGTTCTGGGTTCAAACCTTTCAAACCTGTTTCCTTCAGATGCTCCAGCTTCCTCCCACAGTCCTCAAGTCTCACAGACTTAGTTGCCAGTTTATTAGGTACACCCTGCTAAAACTAAATCAGTCTAATACAGTAGTCCTGTAATAAATCCTCCCTCTTTTAAGGTTATAATCAGAAAAAGATTCAGAGAGGTGTTGATTATTTTGGAGGATGTAGTTTGTGGTGCTGATGAACTGTATTACGTTATACAGAGAGGTCTTTCTGAATGAATGAATCTACACTTCTCTAAAATTGATTTAAGTTTTATTGTAACATTCATAGAGGGACAATTTATTTCAGGGCCGTTGTATTAGACTACATTAGTTCAAACACAGCAAAGCACACTTTTAAACACACAAACAGGTTAGTGGCACTAATGGAACTTCCTCCATTAATAGATCCAATTTATTACTGTAAAATAAACAGTTGCCTCTGAGCAACTTGGGATTTGTTGAAAATGAAAAATGAATTTTGAACTGCTTGATTTCCTATGAAACAAACCACATTACAGAGTTAGAGTTACTGATTTGTACCTGTTTCGAAGATGCTCCACTTCATCGCTGGCATCCAGGTTTTGTTCAGTAACGTCTTCAGGTGTCAACGCCGTCATCTCAGTGTCGACATCTGACGCTGCCAAAGCCTCTGTCAAAGCATCCATTGTTGTAATATCTTGATGAATTTGCTTCAGCCTCTCACCACAACTCAGCGCTGCTCTGTTGATCACATTCTAAGCAAGCGTGCCTGAGTTGACTTTTCATGCTCAGCGTAATCTTGAAATAGAAAACTGGTCTTCCAGTGTTTCATGTGAAGCATTTGCAACATGTATGGAGCTCATTTTGTCATCTGTTCACACTGGCTGAACCTTTGCATTTGGCATATATAATAAATACATTGAGCTGGGGGGATTAGTTACAGCCTGTGACTATTTTGCACGATAAAAAAAAATGCAGCAACATGAAGTTAATGCCTTTGCTTTACTTTTCTTGCCAGGTCTAAATATAATTTTTGCTGGTATATCAGATGTCATGAGTCTGTCTGGAAGTTTGTCAGAGGCAGATAAGAAGGTTCAAAATGTTCAGTATGTGTTTTTAGTTGTACACAACTGATAAGGGATAAAACAAATCTCATTTTGAGCTTTGACAGCTGACAGTGAGCTGGCGAGGAAAACAAAATGGATAATGTGCTTCTTAAATCTTCAAAGTACAACATGTTGCATTTAATGATCAGCTTTTCTTGATTTAATTGATCCACACTTCTACAAAATGTCAGCCTCACACCTGCTTACGTCTGTCTTGCAACGTGACAGAGATACTGCATGGGAAATGAAAGACTGGAGGAGTTGGGGAGGGTTTTTCTTTTAGTCAGCAGGTTGTATCTGGGCAAAAGTTGTTCTCATGTGCAAACTAGTCTGGCAAATCATAAACTTGCCTAATAAACATGACAAATGTCGGTTATCAATGTAGTAGAGTCAAACATGCACTTTCTTCTTAATGACTACAACAATGTTTTTGCATATTTAGCTAATTTATTACACTATAGTAAACTAGAGGTGTTTAGTAGTAAACAAGGGTTTTGCTCAGGGTTCTACATTACAGTTAAACACTAAAGTAAAAGTTCCTGTGTGAAGGAGGCATCTGCAGATCGTCACTTCCCACTTCAATCACCAGATTTACTAATTTACTAAACCAAGTTTGCTCTATCTTAATACAATACTCACACACCAATTAATTGTTTGGTCTATAAAATGTCTTTGTCACAATAACATTGTCTTCATTTCTTCAGATGTCTTGCCACTTACATATTAATACATCAATAAAAATGATGCAGTAATATCATGTTCTAACAATGACAGCAGTCACTCTGCATTGTGAGTGCCTTAACTTTTGATACTTTAAGTACATCTTGTTGCTAATAATTTTGTACTTTTACTTGTGACAAAGTATTTTCACTCATTGCTGTTGCTTCTTTTCCTTAAGGATCTGTACACTTTGGCACTGGCTACATCAATAACTGTCCACAAGATGGCAATCATCAGTAGCATATAATTCCAGCTCCTGTATGTTTTCTGTTTACATTTTGCATGAAAAAGAATGACATGTAATATCTGAGCAGTGCATCTATCATCCTCTATGATATCACATAAGGTCATTTCAGTTAAAGTGAGACAGTTTTTGGAAAGTTGCTCTTCACATTATAATAGTGCGTCCACTCCAACTACATCTGAAAGGTGAGACACTGGGTTAACATTAAAACTTGTCATGCATGTGAGTAAACAATGCAAAAATATTATCACAATATTATATTATGAATATAAATGCTTACACATGAATGCATGCATTATTACAATCCAACAATATATACAAAAATCTGAGACAGCTGCATTTTGATGACTTGTGAGCCTTTATTTAAGTAAAGTTTTGAATGCAGTACTTTTACTTGTGAGTATTTCTACACTACAATATTGATACTTTTACTTGAAATCTGAGTACTTCTTCCACCTCTGATCAGGAGATACACAAAACTTTTTCCAATAATTTTTCATGTTTTAATCTGCAAAAAACACAACTTTTATCACAGCCATACCGGAAGTGAGGAACCACTTTATTACCTGTGACGTCAGATTTCAGGGGTGACGTGATGACGTCGCGGGTTTACGGCTCCCCGCAGAGCAGCAGCGGCGGAGGATGAAGCCGAGCAGATGAGCTGAGATGCGGGCTGATGAGAGGATGAAGCGGCCGATGGAGCTCCAGCATCGCACCTGGACGTCTTCTGAATCCCGGTTTGAGGCTTAGACTCGATCACAAGCGAACAAAAAGACAGGAAATTAGCTTGTTGAGCAGCGGCTGCACATGTTTTATTAGCCTTTTCTGTGAAGCTGCTCCTGGAGGAGGAGGATGATAAAACCTGGAGGATCCTGGTTTCTGCTTTCCCCCCAAAACAGAGATGAAGATCCCCGTTGAAAGATGTCTACCATCACCAGGAGGCGTTAAAGGTCTCAAGTTGTGGCAGTGAAACACTTGATTGAAGGATTTTAATGGCGAGAGAGAGTCAACGACTGAAAGTGGGATTTATGAACAGTCGGCTTATTGAGATTGAAGGTTGAGCTTATTTTGGCTGAGGAGGATAATTATTTCAACATATACCAGTTTGTGTTGATCTTATTCACATCAATGTTATGTGGAAATTACACACATAAGCTGCAACTGAGTTTTCATATTAAGCTAGCAGCGGATGGCTAACGCTAGCTTATTTAGAGGCTGTGCGCTATTTTACCGGTTTGACAACATTTTTGTTTGCCTCTTTCCACATTTTCTGTTCGTCTTCAAAAAGCCAACTTCACAAGCTTAATTTGGACATAAATCACCCTGCCTTTGCTGTCAGTCTCCCCCAGAGTTTAGCTCCATAATCCGCGTTTAGTGCTTAACAGAGGAGTTTTGATTTAAGCTAGCTAACGGTAGCAGCTGCTAGCCGTTCATCATGCAGGCACCGACACGTTTGCTGGGATGAAAACCAACACCCTCAACCAGACATGAACCGACGGGCATAACAGCCAGCAGCCAGGTCATGTCGGACTGAGATCGGCACCGTGGCTCCCCTGAAGTCTGCAGCAGATCGGCTTTAGTTGGAGGGAGAGACCGGGGGGATCAAGAGCCTCCATCCTGTTCACACCGCCTTCCCCCTCCAGAGACCAGAGAGAGGATCCGTTTACACTCAAGCCTCCAAATCCTGCAAACATGGGGTATGTAGTTAACTTTCTGTAGCATGACATGTCAATCAAGAGTCCTCTCTCTGCATGTGACTGACTTTGTTATGAGCTGCACAGTCTGGCTGCTTGCTAGCCACCCATGGCTGACTACATGGAGGACTCCTGTCACCTCCTGTCAAACACTAACAGAAGAGATGAGGCACTGAACTGCTGATGGATGTAGCTGCCCATCACATGCACTGACATTTTACATGACTGGAGCCAAAAGATTAGGCTGTAATGAAGGAGGCTACTGTTGGTGAATTGATGGCTGTCAGCAGGTCAGTTGCACTAAAATGTGATTTGTAAAAGAATGCAAGACATGCATTTTTTGTCTTTTTGCTTATACTTTATGTTGTGCTGCCAACTTAAATCCCCACCAAAGAATAATGATCTCTCCTGCACTTGGCTCATCTGATGCATGAGGCTCAACCTGCAGATGTATGGTGATTCTCCTGATCAAGAGCGACCTACTTCTTACTCCAGATGAAAGCAGATGATGTAGCATGTGATTGGTTTGTTGTCATATTGTGGTTGGAGTCGGCCTGGGTGGGTTGGGGGGGTTGAACCGCTTTCCTCATGCAAAGCACATCCTCTGTAATTCTCAAGGCCAATGCTTATAATCCAGTCAACAATCAATTCCCCAGACACAGAAAGGGAGCGTGTCCTCTGTGTGCACGTACCCCTTAATTAGCAAGTCAGACTTAGCTGTTCCAACAAGTACTGGAGCTTCTGTTCCTGTACAACAGATGGTTGTAAACAAGCTGTACTTCTGAAACTTGGCACTTCTAAATAAAACAGCGTCCAGGCAATATTTTCTACTTTGCTGCTCAGGCCTGTAGGTCAGAATTGAAACTTGCTGTCACCACCCTCCATGAAGCATTCATTTTTCTCCCATTTCTCCATTTATTATTACAGCGACAGTTGAAAGGTGACAGGAAATGAGAGGAGAGAGAGGAAGGATGACCTGCAGCAATCAGACATTATTGTGGAAAAATCTCAAATGAATTAATATAAAAGAAACATTAGAGAATGTAACAAAGAGAAATCAAGCAAAATGTGTTTACAAATCCAAGAAGCACATTTCTTTTTATCTTTATCTCAGGTAGATGGACCAGAGCTGCTTTTGATGAAATGCTGTGAAGTCACTTTACAATGCGTTTTTTTTAATATTACCCTAATGAAAATGGACAATCGTCCAAATGTGTGACATGCGGTGAAATCTTATGATGGTCGTCCACCAAATGGCGACAAACAAAATTCAAACACTGTCAGATGTTTAGGACCAAAATCCAACAATATGTCTGTTGCTGTGACCCATGTTTACGAACCAACCATTTAAAGTACAATGTAAAATGACATATTCTAAAAACGTATTTGCTTCAGTTTGCAAACTCAGCCGTCCATGTTGCCTTTTTCTCCTGACCACAGTGCCGTCTTGTTGTGAGGTTTTTCAATGTATGGTAATTATAACTTTATTTATATTGCACTTTTCAGAAACAAAGTAAAATGTGTTTTACAGTAAAATCAAAGTATTGAAGTACATAATCTGGTTGGCATCTTAACACTGTCTTGAGTTTGAAAAATTATTCATAAAGCACCAGTGTGATATTTCTGAGTTGAATTCCATACAGGTGGATGATACAAGTTTATTATTTCTACAGTCTTGGAGAGATTTTATTACACCCATTTCACACAGTGTGACATACTCTGAACATATCACACAGTGTGAAGGTGCCGTTCCTCACCTGTTCACTTCTATGAGCCGGTACAGCCAACTTGTATCACACAGTCTTCAGTCTTTGCTCTTTATTGGCTGAACAGCGAGGCCAGTCCTGTTGTTCCTGACTGACTGACTGACTGACTGAATATTTGTTTCTCATCTTCTGTGCTATTAAACTAAATATCTTTGGCTTTTGGACTGCACGACTATGGGAACTTGTGATGGGCATTTTTTGCCATTTGCTGACTCTATAGACCAAGTGACGAATAGATTAATGGAGAAAATAAAATGTAGAGCACGTTAGTTGCAGTCCCAGTTTCTGATATGATGCAGTTTACATGTTCTCAGCCGATTATGCAGCAGGAATTATGCAGCAACTCAGCTGGGTTTTCCCAGCACCATTTTTGTCTTTTCATAACTTCTTACTATTTCTCTTTCACTTCATTTATTGGTATTATTATATTTTCAGTGGACGTCGAGGAGAAGCGAAAAGGCAAAGGACCTGGTGTCATTTTTTTTACTTTACACTATGTAAAGGCAGTGAATAAGGCTTCAGACACACACACACACACACACACACACTGATAGCTCTGAGTGTGTGTTGAATGGCATATGGGTGTTTTAAACTGGAGGTTGTGTCTTGCCAGGCCCCTGCTGCCTCCCTCTGCGAGTGGGTTAACCGGCAGGGACGCTGGGACGGGATTGGGCCAGAGAGCATGTGGGGAAGGCGAGGGACAGATCGAGTTGGAGGATGTTTCGCAGCTCATGACCGGCCCTGTGTCACATGCCTGTTGCCATGACAACGCAGGGTTATTTTTCCTGCGCCGAGCGAGTCCAGACTGCAACCGTCCGTGATCTGACACTGCAGAGTTTTCTCTCGTTGCAGTCAGATGATTTTATTTGCACAGATTTATTTCTTCATGTTTTGCATAAGTGATGAATGTTTGCTGTTTTATAGTGGCAACATGAAATAAAAAGGCTTTTTATTTTTGAGTGAGGAATAATTTATAGGAAGGCAACTGAGAATCAAGTGAAACAAGGAGGACGATAAGATAAACCTTTATTCATCCCACAGTGGGGAAAAATATGTATTAAAGCTGCAGTGATTAGTCCATAAATCAATTAGTCGATTGACAGAATAGTAATTTTGATAATTGTCTTCCTGGTTCTCAAATGTGAGAATTTGCTGCTGTTCTTTGTCTCACATTATAATAAATTGAATATTATTGGCTTTTGAACTGTTGTTTGGACAAAACAAGACATTTCACTTGTCGGCTCCAGGATATTTGGGCATTTTTCACCCATCCCTGAAACAAGACAATGATATAATGTCATGTTGTCATGTTTCAGTTTTTTCTAAAACAAACAGGAACAACAAAACAGTTGCACTAAAGCAGGATAATAAGATTCAAAAATAAATTCAGAAATTCTACTAAAATTACCATTTCAGTTTACTGACTGCAGCGTAGAGCTACTTAACAAGATGTTTGTGCTTTATAATTGTGGCAAATAACGATATTGTCCAAAAATCTAGTTATTGGTGGTTTTCTGTCAGTTTTCTTAAATATCCCAAACAGACATTTTATTTGTTTTAAAACTCGGCCAATAAAAAGGTTCATTCAAATTATTAACCTTTGAAGATTTCGGAATATTTCACACATTCTTAAATAGATATTCAGAAAAAAAGAATATATAAGTCTCAGAAGTCCAAGATGACGGTTTGCTCAGCGTGCAGTGGATATTGTTGCTTTAAAATGAAAACACTTTGACCACAGTTACCACCATCCAGGCTTGTCTGGGGATGAATGTCAGTGTCCTGACAGATTTACAGCAGAAGCTTGTCCAGATAGAGAACACACTGTCCACAGTCAGAAGATAATCAGAACACATCCCCCTTTCAGTCCCAGACAGTACTGCTCTTTGTTTTCCAGAGTACAAACACTGGTGTGTGTGTGTGTCTTCTGCTTTGGTGAATGTTTCTGCTGGTTGTAAGTGGAGAACTGCTGATTTGATGACATGCGCGGTCAGATTCCTGTGTCAAAGCGCTTGTCATTGAGACTTGAATGCCACAGTACGTTTCATTGTGAAGAGGGATTATGGGCTAACAATCGACACACACACTCTCGTAGAGACACACACCGCTGGGGCAGATTTTGATCTAGGCCACGCTGTCACACTAATGACACCCTGAAATACAAAGTGACCCGCTAACATTTGGTCAGAGCGCCCGCTTCGACACCTTGACTGTGTTGAGCGGGAGTCAGTCAGTTTAAAGTAGTGACTTCATCTAGTCAAGCATCTAAATCTGATTCATTTTCTCTGTTTGAAATAAGGCTAAAGCACAATTTTGTCTTTACTGAAACCATGAAAGATACAAATTATTTCAAAGTTAGAGGATTAGTTTTGAAGTTCTTTTTCAGTCGGTCGAATTCACTTTCTTCTTTCTCCCTTTTAGTTTTAACACCGTTGATCCATTTCTTGTAAAATCAGTTCACAAAACATTTTAATCAAAAATTCTGAGAACAGAAAGCTCAGAACAGTCATCAAGGTTTAGCGAACCGTCAGTTTAGGAGCCAACTTCCCAAACTCTCCCGTCTCAAACCTGCGGGTTTTACATATCTCTTCCTGAACGAGTCCTGATAGATAATATGGAAGAGCTGCTGTATGCAAATGATGCTAGAGGAAGTGAAATGTCACATCAAAGACAAAGTGAGTGCACATACACAATCTGATCTATGCATCTAAAACTTTATTTTCATCTCGTCTCCTTTCTTGGCATTAATTCGCTCTCCTATATACTTACATATTCTCACCATGTCCACCGTTGAGCTACCAGCCTGTTGGAGCTGCTGTGAATCTACCACCGTCTCTCTGATTAACTGTGTCTATCTTTAAATATAATCTGTAGAGTCTCCACTCCGCCGACTTAATTAACACTGAGACATGACGAGAGGTTCCCAGAGCGGGGAACAATCACTGAGTCTCACAGGAGACCTGGGACACTCCGCTCCCAGCCAAGCAATTAAATCTACTTTCCCTGGAAGACTGACAGATAGACATCTTAGGACCGAATCTACATTAAGTGAGTCCAGTGTCGAGACAAAGAGCCTGTTGTATTGTTGAGGAAGTGTTCAGGGCTTCTGTCTTAGTCTTTCTTTGGTGGATTACTCGCTGAGAAAGTCGAGTCCAGCTGCAGCTCGCTGCTCTGTCGGATCCTTTTTGTTGTTAAGTCAAACAAATAGAACCAGGAGATTGTACGTCTACCTGCACACGGATGAAGAGCCAAAATATAATCTTACTTTACTGGTTTATAGACTAAATGAAGAATGACTGAAGCTGCTGGATCAGTGATCAGGAGACCTCTTGTTTATTTCTGTCCACAGTGTCAGACGTGTGAAAGACGATCTAAATCATTTGAGACTCAATGCAGCAGAAATCAGGAGCGATTATAATTTTGTATTCTTGATATGTATTTTGCATTTTGATACCCATTTCAGATATAGAGCAAGTATCAGCATGGCAACCAAAACACTGACAGACGTCACTATCAGCAGGACTTTTACCTGATGATCACCTGACTTTTCCTCTGGCGCCACAAAATTCAGCATGTTAGTCTTGATTGTTTTCTTTTAAATGGGCCTTTTCATCCAGGAGATATTTTCACTCATCACAGAAAGAAAAACTCAGGTGTAATGAATAAAAACATAATGCTTGAATTCCTCTCAGCTGCTTTGGTTTCAGGGTCCTGGTGTCCTGCAGCTTGGCTCACTGTCACACCGTCTTGGCTCGCTGGGATGCCTGAATACAACCGCGCCATTGTTGATGTTATTAGTAACGCCTGTGTTTTTCCTGTCAAAAGACTGTTGCTTTGCTGTGATGGTGAAATTGGAAACAAGTGAAACAGCAGTGCCATCTGCATGAATTGGTACCAAAACAAGACCGTCCTGTATATTGGCACATCGAGTAAATGGAATTTTTTAGGGTGAGTCATTGTCCTGTTCTTGCTTGAAATGTATCTGTGAGTATTTGAAGGCGTAGCAGAGGTCACGATCAGCTACTCTGTGAATATACCTTCACACCATTTTGCACATTCACCTTCAAAATTGTAATATTTAATGTGCCATGCAGAGAATCTTTATGTTGCTGCTTAGTGCAGTTGGTTTTTGTTCTTTTCAATAAATTTTTAACTCTGGATTCTTCTACTCATTTAAATATTTCATTAGTATCAATATTCCATGACTTTGAAAATTAGACACTGAAACATTTTCTTCATTTTTTCAGTTTTTAAAGTAGCAGCATAGTCTGTGTATGTTCTTGTATTTAAGGCAGTAACACAAATGTCATTTTCCATTTTCATTTTCAAACATTAAAATTTTATGTCCATTTTCTACAATCTGTTCTTCTTTCGAGCTGGAGAAGACGACTTTCATCTGTCCCACGCTTTGATATTTTGAAGGCAAATGACAAATTGGGATGTTTCCAAACAGAGTCTGTACATCTCCAGGCAAAAAATCTGCTCAGTTTTTGTGGATTTCAGACGAGTTACAAGCAGGCAGTTATAGTTTGTTTTGTCTTTAACCCAAGACTCAGAGCTTTTCATCCATAGCAGCGCTTGGAAGCCGTCCAGAGCCTGCGGATCTCTGTATGTCGGCACAGGTGCTTCCAGGTCACCTTTGGCATCGTTGCTTCACTTCACCGTCTCTACGTCAGTGTCCGGCCTGCTGCTCGGCTCCGGCCTGCACACACTCACACATACCAGGCCTCAAATATAACATCCTGCCGCTTCTCTCCAGACACATCACTTGAGCATGTGTCTCTGCTTCTGACAGGTGAAGGTGTGCAAAATGAAATGAGTGACAGCCGAACACTTGCAGTGTCTCCACAGCTGCACCTGCCACACAAATATGGAAACTCTGTCCACAGAATCGATCTGAACCACATGATCTTGTCCATCAGTCGACTTGTTGTTTTTTAATGAGTCTAATCTCAACTTTGTCATGCAAGGCGCCCGGGAGCTGCCGGCATTGAAGAGAGGCACATCGAGCCTTTACTTTAACCTGTGTCACACCTTTGCCGCCGACACACAGAGTCTCTGGTCTGTCTATTGTTTCTGAAACAGCTGAGTTGCTTTGCTCATGGGGAGATAATAGTCGTCCACGTCTGTGTGGGCTCTGCCGCATTGTTCAGCTCTGTTATTTTAAAAGTAGAAGCAAATTAGCATATCTCCCCTTTCTTTCACTGCTTTTAAAAAATGCATAATTCCTGTCTGATTTTTATCTTAACGCCCACACACACACACACACACACACACACACACACTGTCTCATTCCTCTCTCACTCCTGCATGCAGGTCATATTCTGTATTTGTTATTATCTCCACCAGTCATAAGCACGAATGAGTCATGTATGTGTGTGTGTATTATCTTTTTTTAACGCAGCTCTTGTTTTATGTGTTATTATAGTTATTGATTTCCACTCGATGATGAATGGATTAGAATTTGGTGGTTGAAGGTCAAAGGTCAAGGTCTCTGTGACAAAACACATTTTTTGGCTTTCGTATGCTCATTATGACAAAATTTCACACGAATGTCTAATGGTATAAAATGAAGTGATGTTTTATATCCAAAAGGTCAAAGGTCAACTTTAATGTGACATCATAATGTGACCATATTTCACATTTGGTCAGAAAATGTGTGTGAAGCATTCGTGTTATATTGTGAATTTCCCCACTGAGGGACGAATAAAGGAATATCTTATATAATTTCTGTCTCTCTGCAGTAAAATCCATATTTAAAATCTTGTAGTCCAACACAAGCACTTAGGTCTTGTTGATATTGAGCTTCAAGTGATTGTCATTGCACCATTTGATGAAACTGTCAGTCCTCTGTCCTCTCACTGGAAATGATTCACTGGAATCATATGTGTCAATATTGTGATAACTTCTGTCTCACCAAAAAATACACTTCATACCTTTTATTCAATTTCTCCAAAGTCTTCACTGCGTATATTTTGAGTCTGGACAGACATGGACATAAACTGTGACTTGACTGGTTGGTGGAGGAAACAACTCCGAGGCTGTTGCCTTCTCGGTCACCACGAATAGAACTTTAACAAGATATCAGTCCGCATGTAATATATTTTCCTGTGTCTCGCTGTCTAAACATAGCACAACACTTCTTCTGCAGTTCATAACGTCACTGTCACTAATATCACTTTCAGCTCTACCCCGATACATTAACATTTACCGACCCTGATGCAGCAGAGTAAATATCATTTGGGTCTAATTCTGAGCATTATGAGTCTTTGTTTGACATTATTGTGTCAAAGCTTCATTTTGAACATGAATCATTCCTAATGACTCATCACCCGCCGACTGCAGAGGTTCATTAACTCCAAGTAATGAAGCGATCATGACATTAGGGTTTATTTGTGAGTCGGAACATTGCAGAAAGTCTACATTATGAGGCAAATTTAAATATTTGCAGATTTGATTTGATTTCTCCTACCAAGTCATTTTTTTCCCATTCAAAGAGAATATGTTTAAACAGAGTCCCTGTGTGCTACATATGTGTGTGTACATTTGAACATGACACACTTGTTCTGAACACAGCAGATGAGTGAATTATGGATGTGCTGGGATCTGGAAGCTGTTTCTCTCACATTCTGGTTCATCCATGTTTCTACATCCTTTCATTGGCAGGACAGTGTTTGACATGAAGGCAAATGTGTAAATAAAGCTCCACATCAAATATCAGTTAGTGAAACGTCTCTGTAACTTTCAGATGGACGTGAACGCCATCATCAGGTCAACATTTAAATGTGTCCAGAACTTTGGTTTATGATGACATGCCTGCCAAACTAAAGACGTCCCATCAGTCTCAGCTGTTCTTTGTTTTTAGCGTTTAGCAAATGTTTGCATGCTAACACGCTAAACTAGGCACGTAAACATGGTAAACTTTCTACCTGCTAAACGTCAACATGTTAACATTGTCATTGTTAGCACGTTGACGTTAGCATTTAGCATGTTAGCACGGCTGTAGACATGTGTCTTCTGGCATCAGTCTGTGTCTTCTTGAACTCACTCGTTTTCTGAATTGGTGATGTGGCTTCAGTTGTGACCACAGCTAAAGTGTTTGTCACACACAAACTGTACTTTTCTGTTTTATTTTTTTTTTCTATATCTATTTCGGTGGAACCAGATCCTGTTTTTCCTCCTCACAGGCTGGTAATTCAGTTACACACCACGTATTTAAGGGAGCTTAACCCTGAGAGTCGAGGCCTTTAACCAGATACTGATTCTTCTTCCCTGTGTTTCTACCTCTCCCGGTGCAGAGAGCAGCCCATCTACAGCACGCGGGCCCACGTCTTCCAGATCGACCCCAACACCAAGAAGAACTGGGTTCCCACCAGTAAACACGCTGTCACAGTCTCCTACTTCTTCGACAGTACCAGGAATGTATATCGGATCATCAGTCTGGATGGATCTAAGGTGTGTGTGTGTGTGTGTGTGTGTGTGTGTGTTGAGGATTTTGATGCTGTCATCATATCTCACCTCTTCTCTCAGCTTGCCTGGCTCGTTTGCCTCGGCCTGGCCTCTCTGTGCCGAGGCAGTGAAGGGGCGGTCGGGTCTGTCACATCTATGTGGCAGTGATTATTTTAGTCTTGCGAGAGGTGCAGGGGTGGAGTTAGCATAGTTATGTAAGAGCCTCTCTGGGTGACTGCCGCCGCTGTCGAACCGGCGAGTTTTACTGCGTTCGGCTGGAAATAGCAGCGATTGGGTGGGCTGGAGCTGGAGGACGTGATTATCCTGACAACAATAAGTCAGAGAAGAAGACAACAACAAACAGAGGCCGAGGCCACACAGTCCCAAATCTTTCTGCTTGTGTTTCTTTTGTGTTTCTTCCAAATTCCAGAAGTGAGAAAACTTGTTAAATTTTGAACATGCATATGCAGAGGATTTCCTAAACCATTAAAAGTTGTTTACAAGTTCAACCGACTGAAGAACATTTTTTTCAAAGAAGTAAAAGTTTTTTCAAAACAAAAAAAAGACAGAATAATAACTTTATTTTGCATAGCACAAATGTTTTCTACTCAACACCTCAAATTAATCTTGGTCCTGACCAGCAAGTTGGGCCACAATACTATAAATACCCCCATGAGAAAAATATGGATTTTTAAAACCAGTTCATCAAATATTTAAGAAACGTTCAGAGTTTCCCATCAGTTAAGAATTTATATGGATGTTTACATCTGGGTTTGATGTCATTGGAGAACACCTTCACATCGCTGCAGTAAGATGAGATGTGAAGTCAGAAAAGGCGTTTCTCCCCTGGTTAACTTCTAATTTCCTGGCAAATAAACGAAGTAAATCTGCTGATTGTGTGATCCATTGAAAATATGTGGATTTGAGTTGAGATCTCTTTCTGTGAATATTAAAGACATCTTAACAGTAAACTTGAAATTTTCCTCGTACCCATCTGCTCGCCTCTCTTCCAGCGCTGCCAGCGAATCCTCCCACACTGATCAATAACGTTACAGGCAGTTGGACTCACTTCAGAACTCCTCATTGACTGCTTCCTGTTACCAAACAGTGGGAATACAAACCCACGTCTAACACGACACACACACACACACACGTCCATCAGGTCCCGGTAGATATCAGTCATCCATCTGCTCTCGACAAAGACAGTTGTTACTTACAGCTGCGACTGTTTCCTGAATCAATGAAGCTTTAACGAACAATTTATTTATTTTGACACATTGTCTTTTAGTCCAGTCATGTGTGTTTTGTCCTCCGCAGGCCATCATCAACAGCACCATCACCCCCAACATGACGTTCACCAAGACCTCGCAGAAGTTTGGCCAGTGGGCCGACAGCCGGGCGAACACTGTTTACGGCCTCGGCTTCTCGTCTGAGAGCAACCTGGCCAAGGTGAGAACTCAGGACTCAGACCCACGGGAGACTTGATTTGGATATGCTCTCAAAAAACATGAAGCTGCTGTTGAGTTTCCGCCCATGCTGTGGTTGTTACTTGCTCCTGTTATTTTTAGTTTGCGGAGAAGTTTGCTGAATTCAAGGAGGCGGCGCGGTTAGCCAAGGAGAAGTCTCAGGAGAAGATGGAGCTCACCAGCACTCCCTCTCAGGTATCAAACTCCATCACCTCCATCACATCCTCACGAGAAGAAGTGAACTTAGCCATGTAGACTAGAGGGTGGAAAATATATTGCCACAATATCATGATAGCTTTTCAGTATTTAGAAATAAAGCAGCTTGCTGGAAAGTTAAGTTAATCACTTTTTAGGGGTAAATTTCTTTGTTGAATTTCACATCCAAAACTTAACATCTGTCAGCTCTAGTTAGCTAAAACAAGTTTAATAAGAAATGGCGGCTAGCAGCAGTGATAGTGCAAACTTAGACGACACAAAGTTAGCTCTAATCATCCTAAACCCCCAACGGATTAAAAGCAGAAAATCTCCCTCTCATACAACTGTTAGCATGTAATGCCTCCTGCACAAGTTAAAATCATAGAAGCCCTCTCATTCTTATAGTCGTATAAATACTGTTTGCAATCAAAACATACCAGACAGTGGATGTAGAGCTATAGAGCCAGGTGTCTTCATCTTGATCTCCTCTGTCGTTCTTGTTTAATCAGCTTTACAGTGGAGCACGTTCACCATTCAGAATCGATGTTAATATGTAAATGAGGTTGGTAACGAGCCCCCTGAGACACCAAAGCCAACCTGTGTGAATCAGTGCTCATTAGAAATTGATGAGGAATGAATGTAATGATGCTCACATTCAGCCACTAACCGAACTCCTTGTGGCTTGTTTTACCTCCTCTGCTCTCCCCAACGATTCCTCCTCAGGGTGGCGCTGTAAAAAGGAATGTGTTGTCAGTCAACAAACCTGTTAAGAAGAAGGTAAAAAGAAGTGGAAAGAAACATTTTCATGATTCCCATGGTCCCTTTTTTCCCCGGTCTTATCCCCAGTTAATGATGCAGACTCCCCTCGGGTGTTTCCCCTGCAGCTTTCATGCAACAACAGTGAGAGGACAATGACGTATTCCACACATCAGTGAAGCTCAGGCTTTTCACTTATCGTCATTGTCTTGATGTGATACTCCAGTCTTTCTTTTTCGGGAGAACCCTGCCATCAGTGTTGTCTATCATCCTAATGTCAGACTAACAACCAGAGTGAATTTCCCCACATAAACCTTCCACAGACGACCCTCCACTTCTCCGTTCATGCTCTCAAAAAATGACAGTCAGCTACAATTAGGGATGTTTGAATCACAAATGGGCCGAACAAACACCCCCACTGACTCAACACAACCAAAATCCATGTGACTTATTAACAGTAACAGCAAAGACATTAAATCAAAAGCACCAAAAGACACAACGTCAAAACACAACAGACACAAAATCCCAGTCTGAGAAGCAGCGAGTCTCCTTCTGAAGCTGCCACAGGAGCTTCTCAGCACTTCATTCTCAGACCAGGTGCAGCTCGTTGAGCAATCAGACGTTACACACCTGGGCAGAGGCAGAGAGGAAAAACTGAAGCCAAACTCTTGTCTCTTGTCTACAGATTCTGCTTTCATATGAAGATCAAAGCATGCCGAACTACATTTCAAAATCCTGTCAGTTTCTGAGAGCGTGGAATCATCAGCACTTTATTACAGTTGATTTGTTTTGTCTCATCATTTAACTTTAAAGGGACAGTTATGTCATTTGGTAAATATGCTTGTTCACCTTCTTGCTGGGAATATGATAAGAATTAATACCACGCTCGTGCCTGTTCACTAAATGTAAAGCTACAGTCAGCAGCCAATTAGCTTAGCATAGCACAAAGACTGGTTCATCTTATATAAGTAATATATAACTTGTTCATTATTGAGTCAGACTATTTGTTTCCCCTCGTTCTTCTTTCCCAAAATTTCATTCTATAACGTCATTTTTTCTCATCATGCTTTTTTCTCTTTCACCAACGTGTCCGAGCAGGAGTCGGCACCAGGCGATCTGCAGTCACCTTTGACCTCGGAGAGCATCAACGGTACCGACGATGAGAGAGTCACACCAGACACACCTCAGCACACTGAAGCCAGAGCAGAGCCTTCCCAGAATGCACTGCCCTTCTCACACAGGTAAACCAGAGCTGGCTACACCTGAGGTCAGAGAGCTTAAATATCATTTAACATAGAAACAAAAACTGGGTTTTTTTTTAAAGCTTCCTGATGATGAAATGATCACATGCAGCGTAAATGAGCTTCTTGTCCGTGAGCGACTCTCCAGAGCGCTGATTTAAAATGAAATTGGCACAGCGCCGCACAGATCGCTGCAACTCATGTCGATTCATTCATTCATTATTAATCTGCTCCCTCGGGCCTCTGGACAGCGTTAAAGCATTACAGTGAAACACTACACATGCTTCCTATTAATTATAAAGCACTAAATGAGTGGAGATAGTTTTGTCGGCTCTGCTTTAGGAGACATTAATGCAGCACAAAGACTTAGTTTAAAAAAGTTATAACCATGTATAAATTAAAGTTGCTTTTCTTTTTGCAAATAATCTTAAATAATAAATGTCACACAACACTGGACTCCTCCTGCAGGGTTCTTGTTTTACTTCAAGTTAAGGGACTGTACGGAGGAAAATCTTATATTATCAACAGTGCGTTCTAACGATTAGTCGATCAATCAATGAGTCAATCAACAAAATTAATCAACAATCATTTTTATACTTCATAATTTTAACGTACAAGATAAAATAATGGAGGTTATTTAAACCTGTTAAACCAGAGATATATAATATATAAAATATGTTGATACATCAATATCATATCATATAACACTAACACGTCACGTGCCTTTCTGCTTCATTGGTTATTGATATGAATGCTTCTCCACCACTGATCTGAAGTCAGTCAGTTCAGGTCAGGTTGTTCTGTGTGAGAGCAGTATTCATGACAGTACAGCCTCAGACAGATCTGACATCTGATTGGCAGCAGCTCCTCATACTTGGAAAGTCTCACACAGCATGAGGTCGAGCTGTGTTCAGCCAAAGTTACAGGAACTGGAATTTCTTTTTCAGCCTCACATGATGACAGTTCACTAAAACTGGCTTTTACTGGTTTGCTTAATGTTGGTCAGTGTGAGCTGGTGTTTACATGGATTCATTCAAAGCAACGTACGAATGAAATACAATCCAAACCACAATAGATGAAACCAAAAATGCACCAAATTAAACTTTTCCACTACAGAAACTTGAAGCGAGTGTTTTGTGTAAAACTGAAGTAAAGGATCTGAATGCTTCTTCCACCTCTGCCTCTCATCCCAGTTCATCCAGCATCAATAAGCACTGGGAGGCAGAACTGGCGGCGCTGAAGGGGAACAACGCCAAGCTGACGGCGGCTCTGCTCGAGTCCACAGCCAACGTCAAACAGTGGAAACAGCAGCTGGCGGCCTATCAGGAGGAAGCTGAGAGGCTACACAAACGGGTATCAACTCTGTTACCGTGCAACTATGAAGACGTGATTCGCTGAAAGTTCATTTTTACCGTGTTGTGAGGAAGTTTCTGTGTGCACAGACTGAAGGATTGTGGGTTTATTATTGCAGGTGACTGAACTGGAGTGTGTGAGCGGCCAAACAACAGTGATCAAATCCCAAAAGACAGAACTCAACCAAACGATAGAAGAGCTGGAGTCGGCTTTGAAGGCCAAGGAGGAGGTACGAGTGTGTGTTACTACACGTTAGTACTGAGGAGTGTTACAGATATCGGAATATTTACTGTTTCTGTAATGACTTCCAGGAGCTGGAGAGACTTAAAGCAGAGGTGGAGAGTGCCAATGAGTTCCAGTCTCAGAAAGACTCACTTGCACTGAAACTACAGGTGAGTTACCTGCAGCTGAGGTTGTCACATCATATACAGATGAGACTCTTTATGTTCTGACAGCTTTGGTTTGTGAAAACTGCTGTCAAATATGCTGCAAAGCCACCATTTTATTTTCATTCATGGTTTGTCTCAGGACACGGAGTCGAGGAACCAGACGCTGGAGGCCCAGCTGAGCGATCTGGAGCAGCGTCTGGAGAGCAGCCAGCAGGAGAGGGAAGCCTTTCGCAAGAGCCTGCGTTCGCTGCTGGAGCTGCTGGACAGCAAGATCTTCGAGCTGACGGAGCTGCGGGACACGCTGGCCAAGCTCCTGGAGGGCAGCTAGAGAGACCGACACCACCATCGTCGGCACCATCGGCACCACCACAGCCAGCGGTCGGAGAAGAAGTCACCTGCATGTTGGCACTCACATCGTCACTGACACGTGAAACGACTTGAATTCTCCTTTTTTTTTTTTCTTTTCCACATGTATACGATACGTGTAAAAGAGTATGTTTACACACGACTTTATGCATTAGCGGTACACACATTTTGCTACGGTACACGTTTACAAAGACGCCAAGTGAAGAGGCTTTGCTTGGACCATGCCTTCCCTCCGCTCCACTCTGGAAGATTCTCAAACAACACGTTAAAACTCTGAACGAGTCCGTTTTGATTTTTCTTCCTCTCTTTGAATGTCATTCCGTTTGACGGGATGTTGAATTTTGGGTTTTTTCGCTCCTTCAATCATTAAGACTTTATTAATTAAAGACGACCTGTGCTTTTTTTTGAGCTTGGCTTGGTGCATCCTGCAGTCGCCGATTCTTCATTTGTCTCTTCCTCACGTCATCGTCAGCCAAATGAACACATGAGAGGGACTCAGTTCTACTTTTCCTACACTCGATTTTAGTTATTTGAGCTCCGGAGGGGGTCGAATGTCACCAAGAGAAAACTACAAATGTTCCTCCGCAGAGGGACGGCCAAAAACAAACAGCCAGTGAGGACAATGTCTTATATTCTTCTACAATATATGAGCAATACAAAAAGGGAGCATCAGAGGGTAAAATAACACTTTCCACTCTCACTTTCAGGTAATTTTACTCTCGGATATGTTCAGACCACAAGCGAGGCGGGATTTTCTTCAGCAGTCTTTCTTTCTATACACTTTTTTTAAAGAATACTACTATACCAACTTCATAGTGCACTTGTAAAAATGGAGTTTGTTTGTGTGTGTGAGTGAATCAGACGTTTTCTTTCTCCTCTTGTTTCCGTTGCGACTCGAAGTGCAATGATTGAATCCTGTTTTTTTGTTAATTTATTACTAAAGTAACTGAAGATTATGATGAAAGTTGTACAAAAGCAAAGATCTTTATTTACATCTTGTTTTCACTTAATCTTTTTTTAATTGTCTGGTACGTTGGTGTCAAGGTGGAAAAACTGGCAATATTTTTGAGCTATTTATCAGAGGAAATGAAAATCTAGCAGCGTCGCAGGTTGGATTTGCAGAGAATCTTTTTTCTTTTGCCAAATAACGTTTTCCTGTACAGATTTGACTTTTTGCTGATGTTGCCTTTGGTACAGAGATGCATCAATGGTAGCTGACTCGCGGTACTTTATTTTGTGGGATTTACTATTGCCAAAAATTCAGCAATGTTGGGAGGAAATACAGTATCTACACCTGAAGAACACTATCTAAGGGCTTGTTGTTGGTTCGGGTACATTTGGGAGACTTGAATGACTTTATCACGTTGAAAATGATGAATATTGCAGCTTGAAAGGGAAAAAAAAAAAACCATTTGAATAAGACTTTTAAATGTTGATTATACCACATGCTTAAAAACACAAATTGTAATTTTGAGTTTATAGTAAAACAAAACCAAATGAAAACCATGCAGTCGTGTTGTTCTTTTACAATCTGGTAAAGCAAACGGAGCAGTAGAGCAGTTTGAAATCATTTCACCACAAGTTTTTTAGCCAGTTATGGAAAAGTGATGCGTAATCTCTCAAATCAATTGGATTTTAAACAGATATACAGACATTTTAACTGTTTATTAATGAACAGTATGTTTGAACAAGTATGATTTCTCCCATGAATCATTTTATATTGTTACAACTGTTTTACTATATTATCATTAATGATCTGTTTATACACCAACCTCCACTTATTAGTGCCCAAAGGAGAAACACTAAAAATGTCTTTCCATCTACTCAGAACTGCATTAGTGTTATAAATCATTTTACATTTTTATGTACTGCAAATAGATTAAATGAGGGACATCTTCAAAAGACATGTTGGTGCTTAGTTTTATTTTGAAAGGAAATATATATAATTGGGATATAGAAAGCGGAGAGGAATGTCATGATAGGAACCAAAAAAAAAAAGCAACAAAAAAGAAAACCTTATAAAGTACATTTACATTTGTATGTTTTAAAAATCATTTAAAATATGAAGTTTCAATAAATACTTCAATACATTTAGGCATGCGGATATATTTTTTCATGATTTACATTTCAGTACAGTATAATTCATAAAATGACTTTTTCATCTTAATTATTGCACTTACGTTGTGATGGGTTCGTCCTAAAAACCAGTCACATGCATAAGGTCATAAAGGTTAAAGGTCAAACTCGTGTCATGTTCAGGGGGGAGGAAATCTACATGTCTGATGAAAAGGTTAAATAAAAAGAAGCATGTTTCCGAAGCCCAAATACAAAAAGGGACTGATGAAGCTTCTGTCGCTGAGTAAAGTCACAATGATTTTAACTCAGCAGCAGTTGATCTGAAAGACAGCTGTAACGCCACCATGTGTTCAGGAAGAGTTTGACATTTTTAGGAAATTCGCTTATTTACTTTCTTGCCCAGACTTGGATGGTTTCAATCTTGTCATCGAACCTCCGACAAGAAAGCAAATAAATGTATTTCCAAAAATATATTCCTCTAAATGCAGCCATGAGACTCCATGACTTGTTAAATACAGGAAATTAGGTGTGAGTTCAGTTTGTCAGTTTAAGACGGGTTTGACACAGTTAACACACAATAAGAGAGACTGGTATCAAAATCACACACACACACACAACAAACAAACAAACAACTTCAGTAAGTAAATGAGTTTGGAAAACAAATCTTTGAAAAGAAACAAGGCAGTGGAAAGAGAGAAGATTCTCTCAGGTTAATAAAACGACAGTAAAAACAATAAAATAAATATAAACGTCACATATGATCCAACAGTTGTCAACATGTGGAGAGCAGGAGGCAGCGTCAGTCACCAGCAGGGGGCGATGAAGCCTCAGATTCAAACGGAAAACAGGCTTCAACCAACAGAAGCTTCATGTATCCAAACATTTGTTATACGTGTGTTTAAAGCATTTTAAATAGGTGCATTTTCCTTCAGTACTTCTTTAAAAGACTCCATGGAACATTTTTTATTAATCTGCAAGTTATTTTCTCAGTTAATCGATTAATCTATAAGACAGTGAAAATGTCTGCAAATGTCCTCTTTGCCTGATCAACTAGAAACTGAACGATACTCAGTTTCAACAGTGTAAAATAGACAAAAGCAGTAAACTGTTACATTGGAGAAGCTACGACCAGAGAATATTTTGAGTTTTAGCTTTTAAAAAAATGACTTAAATGATTAATCGATTATGAAAATAGTTGCAGATTAATTTTCTGCTGAATTGTTCCAGCTCTAATTATGATATTTTAAGAGTAAAGCTCCATAAAATAGATTTTCATCATCTGTCTGAAACACTTACATTTTCCTTTCTGGTCATAAGTTATTGAGTCTTGAAGAGTAATTTAACAGTAATGTATCAGAACAGAGGTCATTATTCATCAGGGGAATCTCTCCAGATATTGAAATATTAATATCCATCCTTTTATCATCTCAGAGAGTGACAGCACAATCAGCCGATCGCAGAAAACCACCCAAGCTAGATTCAAGTAATCATTTATATTTCAATTGGTGCTGATATATATATATATGTACTAAACATATATATTTCTTATTTTCTACATTGCAGAGTGAACCAACCGTGTGCAAAGCTCTCATCAAAGCAAAAGGTGGCTTCTTTGAAGAATCGTCACTTAACTAACTAAACTTTTAAGTCTTTTAAGTTTTTAGTTTATGACATAATTCCATGTTATTTCATAGTTTTGAAGTCTTCATTATTAATCTACAATGTAGAAAATAATAAAGATCATCTTATTTGGTAGATGATCATAGCCGACGTTCTGGGGGATGTAAACAGGAAGTGTAACGTAGCCATGGAGTCAGTGAGTTAGCTGTGAGCTACAACTTCAGCCCCATTCATTCAAACCTCAAATTTGGACCATTAAAGGTTATCGAATTAGTTCTTACAGAGTTATACAGGAGCGTCTTTTTATCTATGACAAGTGGATTTATGGATGTTTATTCACGATGGACAGCAAAAGTACATCCTCAGAAAGTCACACCAGACCTTTAAATATGTGTCATGTCTGTGTGTTCACATTTGACTTTGAGTTATGACTTCGCAGAGGAAGACTAAAGTGTGATGATTCTCAGGCAGGTTCTGCGTTGGAAGTTGGAAGGAGCGTCTTTTTTTTTTAATGATGTCTCGGCAGATTTACGGGTTGCTTTGCGATGGACGTCTGAGATAATGACATCCTTGTGAAGTCACACTGAATCTAAAAATATGTGCGTCACGTCTGTGTGTTCTTCTCAGAGTCATAACTCAAAATGAGCATTGGGTGTTTCAAAGTGCCTCCATGAGCTGCTGACTGTGTTCAGAGGATCAAATCAGAAAATCTAATAACTAACTTACTGTTGTTTTCAGGACCCCTGCACGCACCTGTTCCCTTCTCGCCTCATACAAAACGAATACATCCCCCTTCAACTGTCCCCTCTGGGAGGCGCCTCACAGTTTAAAAACCTCTGAACTATATGATGGAGATTGAAGTTTGTTATCCTTCCTCTTGTTATATCATATTTTACTCTCTACGTATCTACTTCTATATATGTCTGTTGATTATTTGAAATTAAAAATGCAGGCAAGGCTGATTTGATAATACACAAATCAATACCAGTTCTGGCATTCGTCCCACCAGGATGATGAAAATAACCTAAATTAGCTAAATAAAGTTTTAGTTTGACATTTTGGGAAACTCTCAAAATGTCAAACTATTCCTTTAATGAAGTGGGAGTTGTCCTATCCTGCTGACATGTTTAGGTATTTTTACTAACTAAAAATATACAGTACAGACGTTGTCACATAGTTGAATGTAAGAGTGTACAGCACACGTGTTCAGTGAAGAGAGTCTGAATGTTTCCTGTGAGAGAAACTTAAAAGCTAAATACTCACGCTCTAAAACAAACCCATCACAGCAAGCTACAGTACGACTCTGACATGTAGACTGACAGAATGAGAGGTTAGAGG
Organism: Holacanthus passer; assembly: GCA_025331565.1. NCBI lineage: Eukaryota > Metazoa > Chordata > Actinopteri > Pomacanthidae > Holacanthus > Holacanthus passer. Next base: position 2,873,549 of record JAFREQ010000046.1, on the reverse strand, counting down.
TTGTATCCTCGCCATGAATGCCACAGCAACAACAACATAAAAAAAGATTAGTGGTCCATCTTTACAAACAACGTGCAGAAGTATGAAAAAAAACACAACATACTTCTGAGCGGTTTTCTGATATAAAAACAAAAATCAAGGGTTTTTGTTCAAATTGCACCGAGATGTCTCCAGGTGGGTGATTTAACCCTGGTTTTGACTTGAGCCACTGTTTTCTCTTCGTTTTGGCTCCACATATCCAAAAAAGTTAAAAAAAAGTTCTTCCAATAAGCCAAACTAGTTTTCCCAGTCAGTGCATGGAAGGCCTTCATCCTCAGACTCGGACTCCGGCGAAGCCTCTTTGATTCTCCTCAGAGCCTCGTGGATGCTGCGGGTCAGAGCGTCGGCAGAGTGGGGGAAGCTCTTGGCGTGACGCTGCTGCTCCGGCCGGGTGCGAACCTTCTTCAGCCGGACGCCCTGCCTGATCTGAGCCAGGATGTTGTTGCTGTCGTCGTCCGGGTCCGGGGCCAGGACTCGCAGCTCGGCCTTCCTCAGGTGGAAACTGCCCCGTTTGAGAGAGGCCAGCACCTCGTCCATGGGGGAGCTCGCTGCAGACGCACACAGACACAGCACGGTGAGTTCAACTGTTTCACAATAATACTGGTACAAGGTATGATCATTATCATTTATATCACATTTCCTACAGTTGCATTCGAGCTGTATGAAGTTATTAAATATTGCTCTGGCAAAACATGGTGTGGCTTTTATTGTGACAGTCACAGGAAACTGTCACAACTGTCTCTACTAAAAAGGCTGAATATAACCTGACTTCTTTATAACAATACAGGTTTGTTTGCCTACAACCACTGTTTGCTGCTTTGCATTCTGGGATCTGTAGAATTAAACCACATTTGCTGTTCCCACAAATAACAACAGGCATCTTCAAATAAACCAGTGCAACTTTAACCAAAGACTTTTCATCTGTTATGATGAAAGTAAAAAGAAGGTTTATGAAGTGAAAAATGTGAGTTTGCTCTTCACCTCTCCTCCACTGCGACGAGTCCAGCGAGGCCGTCTTCTTCAGCTTCTTTCTTGCCGTCAGCAGCTGACTGCTGTCAAAGAATCGAGGGGAAAATGGAGCCAAAGGCAGAGAGGAAGATTCGGACTCGCACGCGTGGTGTCGCACCGGGCTGCTCGTCTCCCTTCCCTCAACCTGCTGCTGCTCCTCTGAGGGAGGAGGTGGCGGAGGAGGTGGGGGAGGCGGGGGAGGTGGAGGAGGAGGGGGAGGAGGACCCAGTGAAAGGATAGATGGGGAGGCTGAGAGGGGAGGCAGCGAGAGGAAGGGAGGCGAAGCGTCCAGACTTTGGAGCTCAGCTGTGGGTAAAGACACGCTGTCGCAGCCGCAGGCGTCGGCGGGAGGAGGAGCAGAGAGTTCTGGGAGATCTGAGATGCAGTCGGTCTGAACGCTGGCCGCCTGAGTGTTGGGCTGCTGTCCCGCTCTCCTCCGGCTGTGAGGCTGACTCAGACGCAGCCGGCTGGACTTCAGAGTCACCTGGCCTGGATAACGCTGTGAGAGAGACAGAGTGGACAGAAGGACGTCAGACACAAGGATCAGTGAAAGAGAAAGCACTGACACACAGCTGATGTCGGACTTCTCACCTGTTTGAGGCTGCGAAGTCTGTCCAGAGTCCTCTGCCTCTCCTGACTCACTCTGGCATTTCTCTTGGCTTCATCGTGTTCCTCAGCCTCTCCTCCCTTTACAGGAGACAACAAAGTGGATCTGATGTAGCAACAAGCTTGATGTTTGGTTCAGTACAAACAAACTCTGGTGCATTTGCCTGTTTAACGCTGTTCATTTAAGCTGTCGACCAAACTCTGGTGCAGACTAAACAACCGGACGCAGACTGTTTGATAAAGGGGGGTCTCTGCTGTGGTTTGTTTGTGGTGTGGAAGCAAAGTGATCCATATACTTATGTAAATCATAAACCACGTGCATCGACATGTGAGTGCTGATCAATCAGACAGAAGAGCAGCTACAAACAGGCCTGTGTTATGTTCATGTCTCAACTCCATCTCCTTTTCAAGTATCACGTTCATATTACAGTGAAAATTGTTCCTGAAAATAAAATGAAAGTCAGAAACTGATCATTTCTTAGTGACATTTCTCAAACTATAGCTAATTGCTTTCTTTATCCTGATCTTTTCAGACAAACTTATTGTCACGGTGTCTCTAAACCCCCATTCTCCCACAGCATGAAGATAAAAAAACAACTTCTCTGCCGATACGTTTTAAACCCTGTGTGAAGCGCTTATTTTCATTATCAGCATTATTATTTGTCATGTGTGCAGATTGTAATCAGATGCCTCCACAGATAAATGTTTGAGTCTCACCTGTAGGAGTGTCTGCAGAGAACTGTTGTCAGCATGGCTACCTTGTCGCTGTTGTATCTTCTGGTTGTGATTGACAATACAGATTTCCTATTGAAGACAAAAAGCACATAAATGAGGAACTAACTAAGCTGTTAGAAAAGACTTTCCAGAGATGTCTTCAACAACATCTGACTGCCCTGTTACCTTCTTGTTTTTGAGGTAGACTTTCTTGGCAGTGATGCGTCCCCTGCGAGCCTCGAGCTGCCGCGTCCTCTGCTGCAGGACGCACAGTTCTTCATCTCGGAGGGGGGACGGAGGAGTCGCAGGATCTTCTTCGCCCTTCATGGCATCGGGGCTCTCAAAGGCATCGTAGTAAACCACCTCATCCTGTCGCTCTGGAACAACATCAGAACAGATTTGTGATCGTTTTAAAAATCTTGTAAAGTGAATTTAGTTTGGTAGAGCTGATCATTTGTTTCTGTACAGCAATTTCTTGTTACTTATCATCCCATATACCCTGATATCAATCATAGCAGCAACTATAATATAGAATCCATCAACATTACAATGTGTCACATAAAAAATAACAGGTAAAATCTAAAAGCAGAAAACAGATGCTCACCTGTCATTTGCCTCCTCAGACTCTGCAGCTGAGCAGTGAGCAGCAGCTCTTCACACCGCAGCACCTCTGCCTGAATATCATACAACTGCAGCTGCAGCTCATAGTACAGCGCCTCCATCTGGTCCAGACGCAGCATGGCATCCTCGCCACCTTGCAGACTCTGCATCTAGAACCACAGCCAGACAAGTGCATTATTCTTCTGCAGACCAGAGGGCATCAGCCCCAGGCCGGCAGATCTTTCACTTCCTGACTGTACATTTGTTTTGATCTGAAGTGGACCCAGTGGACGTTGAACCCGAGGCAGCGTTCCTGTTCTCTCCAAATACTTTTTATGTATTTACACATGTAAAACAAGCATTTGACCCCAGCAGTTTTCCCAGTGAGTCACTTCCACTGTTGGAGACCAGGATGTTATTCACTTCATTGCAGGATGTTTGAGTCATGAGGTCATTTTTCTAACATGGCCATTATCTGGCCTTTTTCCTTCTCTCTCAACTTGTCTATATTCTAGTTTTTGTGTCTCTCACTCTTGTCATTGTGGCTTCTGACAAACTCTCTGAGTATCACAAGTTGTTTAAGAACACACACTTTGTCGTCTGCCTGCAGTGATAAATCAGTGTGTGTGTGTATTTCACCTCCTCCTTCAAGCCATGTTTCCTCTGTTCCAGGCAGATTTCTTTGGCCCTCATCAGCTGCAGAGTTTCATGGGAAAAGGCGTACTGCAGCCGCTCCATGCGCTCGACCGCTGCTGCCCACGCCGACTTGCCGAACTTCCTCTGGTCAGCACGCATCCGCTCATACAAAGCTGCAACACATGTATGACTGTCAGAAATGGACTAGAGGTGCAATGATTAACTCATTAATCAACAAGATTGACAGAAATGAACTCTTTTGATAATCAATCAATCATTTTCAAGAGGAAAAAAATGCCAAAATTCCCAAGTGTCTTTAAGTTTTAATAAAAAAATTAAATAAGTTGCAGCTTTAAAAACTGTACCACAGCAGTGTTTTCAGGTTCAGGTGAGTGAGGCCTGTTCAGTGCCCCAAGAAATCAGCTGACATGTTTCCTAGCAGTTCATAGCTGAGATGTTTTGAGGATTAAAATACTTTTGGAGGAATGGGGGCTTATGAGAGGTTGGAAATGAGGATCTGTGACAGGGGGAATGTTGTTTTTAAATCGTCTCTGTGTTGAGTGTTAACTGCACTTTGCTATGGAGCGAACATACAAAACAAAGGTTCAAAGGTCACGGCAAAAACAAAGCCCCCACACTGCTGTAGATCAGAGAGGAAATGCTTCCTTTGTGTGTTTACCTTTCTGCGCTCGAGTCGTGGTTTCGAAGAACTTGACAGTCAGGTCCTGTATGGAGAGCACGGCGGCGTGAGCCTTCTTCTGCCACTCCTCATCCTCTTTCCTCAGGCCCTCGACACGACGAGGACCCAGGCGCTCCGTCTCCAGTGAGATCTGATGAAGGTCAAAGCAGGTTGTTAAAGCAGGTCAAACATACAATAAGTGCATCAGATAAAGTTCAGTCAGTATTGATCAGAGGTTTTCAGAGTCTGACACTTTGCCCCCAACTCCCACCACCAAAGTACCATGATGCTGCATGTACAGTGCAACGTGACAAAAGTTTATATTAATAGTTTTCATCACTGTTATTATTACTATTCTTCATGTTGTTTGGTTGATAATCATAGTCTACATTTTGGGGATGTATACAGGAAGTGTAACGTTGCCAGTTCTCAGTTCTGGAATTATAAGGAGTGTCTTTTTTTCTATGACCTCTAAGTGGATTTATGGATGTTTATTCACATTGGACAGTGAAATTATATCCTCCGAAAGTCAAACCAGACCCATAAATATGTTTCATGTCAGTGTGTTCAAAGTTGTGACTCCGCAGAGGAAGTGATGCAGTCATCTGGTGGTGAGAGTTACCTTAAACGCCTCCAAACTACAAGAACTTGCTGTTGTTTTCAGAGGACCAGCATGCATCTGTCCTGTTACCTCACCTCTCTCTCCCACCACGACCCCATTTAAAGCCCCTCCACCACTCGCTGCAGTGCTCTGTCCCACCAGCAGGTGGTGCTAACAGTGAGCTGCGACCAAAGCCTGTCTGTGCAGTGTGTTTACAGTGACACTAACCCAGTGTCCTACTGGGCTGGAGGAACAATAAATTAAAAAAACCTCTGATAAGAAGAAAAATCTGAACACACTCTGGAAGGAGTTTATGTTTCGTGGCATCACATGTGAACCATCTTTCACAGCTGAGCAGCTCGTGTCGGGCCATGTGAAAAAGAGTGAGAAACGGGGGAAAAAGCGGTGCCACGTGGAGTCCTGTCCTGGGTGTCGACTGAGAACTGACCCACCTCCCTCCAAGAGAAAACCACATGGAACAAAATGTACACAGATTAACTCCCCGTGAGGACCTCGTGCACATACAGCCGTGTATTAATATCTCAATGTAAAACAGATGTGTGCACGTGCTCGGAAATAAAGAGGACTGTAGTAATCACCAAAAAAACCTCAACTGGCCTTGATTTATGTTAGCCAGGATACACAGTGCTTTGTGTGTGTGTGTGTGTGTGTGTGTGTGTGTGTCTGCACGTGAGGCACAAGAACAGGGAGTGGTTTCGGGGTGAAACCGGGAGCGAGCGGGGGAGGAGAGATTACGTCAGAGACCAGAGAGAAGAAGTCTGACAGAAAATGAGAAGAAGAAGAAAAAAAAAATCACTTCAGGAATGAGAGAAGTCTGAAGAGAAAGAAAACATTAAACTCAGGTCACTTTTAGCCCTGATCTCATTGTTTAGGTATCCTTTAACACACAGAGGAGAGAGCGTCGACTGAGCTGCACCAAGACAAGAAATTTAACACCAACTGAGAAGCAAATGGCAGAGAGACGTGTCCTGAGCAGATCAGTCAGACCTGGTGACGAATCGCACCGTCTATGACTCCGGTGACATTTAAAAGCACCTGTTGTTTAACTTCTTGGCAAACAACATCTCTGCATCAAGTCGGCCACAGATTGTCAGTATGTTAAACTGGTTTCATGCAAATGAGACAGCATCTACACATCTGGCAAAATGTGTCTTTGTTTGTTCTTGTTTTTCCAGTGAACGTTTAGTTGCTGTATTCAAACATGGCAGATATCAGGATTAGGGATTTCTTAAACCTTATATTGTTCAGTCCAGACATGCAACTCTTAACGTTCGTCTGACCGCAATTCAACATGCCGGTCTCGAGTCTGAATAAACATCCTAGAACCATTTCTGTGTCTGTGGCTGCAGCAACACAAAGTGAAACATGCAGAGAGAGAAGAGAGGGAGGCTACGTGCAAATCTTGAACCGCCATATAAATAAATGCATTATCTCAATAATCATCTTTTGTGTGCAAAAATCAATTCAGTCAAATAGGAAACACTGTGAAAAAGCCAATTAAAAACCACGGAGGATACTGATTGTCTCATATCACACCAGTCGATCAAACGAGGGCCAAAGAGAGCAGATTCAAGCAGCTAGAACTTTACTGTTGGGAGCAGTTGTCTGATTTGTTTGTCATCATTTACAGACCAAACTAAATGTCAGCTTCAACATGAGGCCAAGCAAACTGCAGAAACAGAGGAAAACAAGATGAGAGAGCAGGTTCAACACAAACCTGTGAAGCTGCTCTGCAAACAGGCAGGGCGACATATTACAGGACAAAAAGCTGGATGAGCAGAAATATCACAACAGACTGAATAACAGAGAAAGAATGATGGAGAGAGAGAATCATCTCATCAGCTCACTGCCTCCAAGCTAATGATCGTTAATAGTAGGATGTCTGTACCTAATAACTAAACACCAGTTTTATTCCTGCATCAGCTTCCGACTTGTTTTTTTTTTACGACTCTTCTTGTGTACAACTAAAAACAGGCAGGAAGCAGCAGGGGAGATGGAACTGTGAGCGAATTCCCTCAACACCTCTGCTCAACAGCTGCTGGTGACAAAACACAGACGTGTCAGACTCTCTGAAAATAGAAGTGACGCCAGTTCTCGAGGTAAAGTGCCCGGATTACAGCATGGAGACGGCCACGGTGGTCCTTATCTCATTCGGCTAAAATAACAAGTAACATGTTTTTTTGTGAGTGACACCTTTATCAGGTGGAGGAAGGATAGAGAAATATAACACTGGCTAGTCACTCATTTAAAGTCACTCATTTAAAAAGTGTGATGGTCAGCTAATCGTTAAATATTGTTGCTTTTGATCTTTGTTGACATAAAAAAATATATAAAAAACCACCATCTTTATTCTTTAAGATGCAAAACCTCTCTCACAGTTATACAAGAGTAATTGGAACAAGTAATAGATTACCACCAGGGAATATTGATATGTAGAATTGGAAGAGTTGTTCATGTCTAAATGTGCACACATTAATAATAATCCAGTTCAATGCACATCAACATTCAGGTCACAGAACTACTTATTTGTATATAATGCTGTGTGATATTTCACATCTTGTGTACAATTGGTTTGACAGCTGCAGGTAAACACAGCAGGTGTTTAAAGGATCACCATGACGACCATTTCCAAGCAATAAAGCAGTGGATGTGAAACAGTAACCGGAGCTCGCTGTGGTACAAAAGTATCTCAGACACGTTACAGAGAAACCACATTTTTAATTCATGGCTGCCCTCTGACCTTCCAGGCAACAGGACACCAACACCGCATCGCTCCAACCTGCAACAGGTCCATCCCACAATGCACCATTCACCAAAACACTCGACACCCTTTGTTGTGGATTCATTCAGGTGATCATTCATTCACGGCTCCATCTGCTCTTTCATTCAGTTTAGCTTGGACGTCTTCAATTGAATAGAGTGGAAAGAGTTAAAAAGAAAACGGGCAGAAAGACAAAGCTGAATATTCACTGTAGAGCAACAACGATTAGACGTTTAATGAAAAATAATCAGCAACTATTTTGATCATCTTGTAATATTTTGATTTGCGGCTCTTCTCAGTTTTACGCGACAGCAAACTGAATATCTTTGGATTTGGGACCGTTGTCTGACAAATTAAACAATTTGATGACATCGCCATTTTCTCACATCAACCGATTAATGGAGGAAATGATGGGCAGATCAATCATTAGTTCCAGCCTTAATTCACTATGAAATCCAGCCTGTGTAGCCTCTTAATACAAAGACCTTAAAGTATAACCGCCAAACAAAAACTTTATTAGTTCCTCCTAACGACACAAATTGCCTTTAGTGCTTGACGCCTCTGGTCCACAGGACTGAATGTTAACTCCAGTTCATTCTAACAGTGTGGCTTTTATCTTGAATCACTGTGGCAGCTTTGCAACAACTTCACACGTGCCCTGTGAATTCACACTTGCAGATGAGGGTTTTCATTCTAGCAAGCGGCTGATACTCGGCTGCTCTGGTCCTTTTCACCTCACCTCTGCGACATTAAGTAGGATGCAAACTGTATGTAAATGACTGTATGCCGTGCTCTACTTCCTGACTCCCTCTCCTTCCCCTCCTTCACAAAGGAGAGCATCTCCATGATCCACTGACTCATCAGTTTGAGAGAAACCAACCGCCTCTGCCAGCATCAAGGATTCATTTGCATGCAGCTTTGTTTTCAGCCGTTGGATCGCCCTGAGGGGAGCAGGTGCTAGCTCTGGCATCGTGCAGAGTTCAGATTCTCAGGAATGTCAGAAACCAGCAGATTTTAAGAGCTGCACACCTCGGGTCTTCAGGTGAAGGTGACTCGAACCGTCCAAACATTTCTTCTCTAATGCGATATTCTTTTAACATTTTTGATTTCATAATGCAGTTTTATACAGTTGGAGGACTCAAAGATGAACATGGAAGCAGCAGGGGCTTCGATATCCTGACTTTTACCTTCTCATATGGGCCAAACTCCAAAAACACTGGATACTACAGATCCCATAATGCAACTCAAAAGTATCTCGTGAGGCCAGACCCTCTCTGCCTTCAAACCCTGCACCAGTTTCAAATCTACTCTGATAAGTCTCAAGTCCAAGCCAAGACAACTCTGATGACTGTATAAAGATTTTCCACAAATTATCACGTATGGGTTTCAACGATATCAGATTGTTATTCTTCCAATATGGAGCTGAAAGATTAGTCAACTGTCCAAGTGAAGTCAACCAAATCTGTCATTTTGATATTCTATTAACACAATTTCTCAAGCAAAACTTCACTGGTTGTTGCTTTTTAAATCCAATTTTCTGACAGTGCAAAAGATTATTCATTAACTGAGAAAATAATCAGCTTTAATCAGATATCAGATTTATTGATTCTGGTGATATTTTATGTATTTTTCTTAACCGTGAGCAAGTCCCACGAAAAGACCAACACCAACAATGTGTTAATCTGTTTTTAATTCCCCAGCATGTCTGAGCCCCTTCGTCCTGAACTCATCCATTCCTACTGCTAAATCTTTAAAAGCAGGTCATGAATATACAGTTTCATTCTTAAAAAGATTAAAGACTTTCATAAAAGAACAAACAGGAGGAAATAGTGCATTCGTTGGGGACTATTTTCAGCAGTGGATTAATCCACATTTGGTCTCTAGTGAGTATTTGGGGCAGCAGGACGGTGTTTGTGGGATTGAGTCCAGATAAACTGTGTGTTCATGGTGATGAAGGAACAACAATGAGGCTCAGTGATGTGTTTTTATTCATTCCTAAACCACAATGGAGCTCGATGACAGAGAAATAAGCTACTGCATATTAGACTTTGTACCCACAATACAATGTTAGTGGAATCAATTCATTGTTGGGTTTTGCCTTTTCATGGGACTTGTTGAGCAAAAAAAATGTCAAATACCATCTGGCTGATCCTTTAAGGAAAAGTGCTGCGTAAATTGTCAGTGAAATTTCTTAGTTTAGAACAGCACCCGCCCAAAACCCAAATACCATCATAATAAACACTCATGAACACACCCACACAGTCGTTTGTGTTGGTTAGTGACACGACGCTGGAGACTCACGCTGAGTGAGGAATGTAGTTTAGAGAAGTACTCACAACACAACAGAGGCTGAATGACTGAGAGCGTCTGTGAGAGTCAGAGATACAGGGACAGCAACATCAGAGCTGACACAGGTCGCTCAGTCCAGCCGAACTCAGACTTGATTTCCTCATCACTCCAGGTAACAAGATACAGACTATGTCGACGTTCTTCCTTTTATTTTTGCCTCTCTTCTCTCTCTACCGCCAGCACACGTTCTCCTCTTTTTGATTGGACTCAAAATCAAACCGAGATCTGAACGAACCCTGACACCTCTCAGCGATGACACAAAACGATGATTCAAAAACGTCATAAGGTCAGATAAAACTGCCTGATTGCCACAATTTGCATCAATTATAGCACTCCCTGTTCACGGAGTCATAACTCAATGAAGTCTGAACACACAGACATGACATGTTTTTAGATTCAGTGTAACCTACATCATTACATCATGTATATCACAAACAAACGTCCATAAATCAGCGTAGAAATAAAACTATTAAAAAGGAAAGAAAAGCCCTTATTAACTCCAGAACCTGGATTCATCACGTTTTCAGCTTCTCTTCAGGACCAAAGTAAAGCTGTGATAGTTGTCCGTACATCCATGGATGCATTGGAAGGAACTGCTAACAGCTAATTCAGTAAACTTTCAAAACAGGGCTTAAGTTGTAGCTCACATTCTTCTTCCTGTTAAAGAGTGAGTTGTCCTGAACTTGTCAGGATTTTGTAAACTGATGCTATAAACTAAACTATTGAGTGTCTATTATCTATAAAGTAGTGAATTAGTGAATAAGGGAGTGATGATAAATCTTTTCTCAGGTTATAAACTGCATCATATTGTGAGATTTTGTCAGCAGTTTCCAAGTGATATCACTTGGAAAGTGCAATTTTTAGAAACACCTACTATAATGGAGAGCTTACAACAAACGCCCACGACTAATGCCAGCAGCAGTGTAACTGCACGTCAGCAAAGACGCCGAGTGGTCTAAAAGTAGCTGACATTCCTTCATCAAGCCTGAGTAACAGAGTAATACTAAGAAATGTGACTGAATCGAATCTGGTTTTGTCCTGCTGGGCTGTTGAACAAGTGAACGACGAGAGAGACTGAAGCAGGCATGTGTTGAGACGGAACGCAGCTCTGTGAAGGCCAGGAGACAGTAGAGATTAGTCTGCGGACTTACTTCACTTTTCAAGCCTCTAATGAAGAAAAACAACACAGATGGAGTGAAAGAGTGTGGAAAACAGAAGAGTGTGCTGAAGCTGCAGAATTACTGAGTGGTTTAGTGGCTGCTGTAATAATACTTATGCTGGTTGTTAAGCCGCTCTGGGCGGGGAAAAAAAGCCTCTCTGGCTGATCCTCTGCCCTCCACAGCCCCCAGATGCAAAGCTACAGGGAAGCACAGACCGGCTACACCACCATCATCATCATCACATGAACCCTCAGCAACTAATGCTAATGTCATTACAGTGGGTTTAGGAGGGCAGGCTCAATGGAGGACATTACCGTGCAGTGGTCCAGGGCCTGTTCTCCAGCTCCAACCTTGGCTTTTAAAACTGCCAAACCACAAAAATAGCTCTCTAACTGGAGTACAGTGTAATAGAGAGGCAGCCTGACACAAGTCAAAGTGTGTTCCAGGACAGCCAGTTAGTCTAAACCTACTTAAATCAAGCCCTAAAACAGATGGTATTTGTATCTGTGTGTGTGTGTGTGTCTGTGTCTATTACCTTAATCTGCTGTCTGCGCAACATTGCCAGTTCCCTCATGTCCCTGAAAGGCTGCAGCAGGTAGTGGTAGAGCTGAGTGGTTGCCTCCAGCAGGCCTCCATACGCCTCGTCCTCCTCGGGGTACACCTGCAGCAGCTCCACCATGCTGTCCATGGCTTTGTGTTTGTCCAACACCTGTGACAAAACACGACGAGAAAAGATGTAGCCGGAAAACTGGTGTAGTAAGAAATCCACAGGGTGCAACAGATTCCACTTCAAGAATGAGTCAACACATCCTATGACAAGACCAAAGCAAATGTTTCATTCTAACGAGTCAGGATACTTTTTTAAAAGGCCAAATCATTTTTAACAGCTGAGCACTGTGGATGTTTTTAGTGATAATCAATTAATCATTTTAGTCTTTTATTTAGAAAAAAATCCCAAAAGTTCACAGACTCCAGACGCTCTAATGTGACTATTTGCTGGTTTTCTGAGTCTTATATGAGAGTAAACTGAATATTTTGGGGTTTGGACAGTTGGTCAGACAAATCGGGATCAAATGATTAATTGAGAAAGTAATCAGAATTTTACTAACAATAATTGTTAGTTGCAAATAGAGGTAAATACTTGTTTTGTTGGAGACTATTTACACCAAATACACATTTGGTGCTTAAAGAATGAAGGTGTGGCTCATTGATGTGGTTTTATAGTTTGCCAGACTTCATTGGAGGCAAATACATTAGAACTGTACAATAGAATAAATGTATTGTTATTTTATTATCTATTGTTGAAAACAACAAAAAAACAAAATCACAAGAATTATTCTTTAAGTTTGACAAAATTAAACACTTTTAATTATCAGAAAATATCATCAGGTGCAATAAGACCAAGGTGTGTGATGCTGGCTTTATTAAATTCAATGGGAAACACTGGAGTTTGGTGTGTGGTGATTGAATTCATGATTACAATGAGCCCTAAACAAAAGCTCTTTCAAAGCTCAAGGAAAAAAATCCAAGTCTAATCCATAAAAGCGAGAGTGAAGAGTGGGAGAAAGTGGGTGCAGGCACACGGGGGTGTGTGGTCAGGAATGATCTTATAAAATATATTGTTTGAGTGGAGGACAATGAGAATAAATTGTCTCCAACTGTTGCTGATTCAGACCATATGTCCGTCCATCCACAGGCCGCTCATTGTTGCAGAGATAGACGCTATCAAAACAGCTCTTGTGCACACGAATACAGTTCATCTCCCAGCTCTCAGGACCCAGTAGCTCCAATTCATACAGTACAATACTTCTCCTTCACTTCTGCCTCAGATAATATTGAAATGTACCACCACCCAGTCTCGGTGCAAAGTGCTGAATAAAGTGCTCTTCTCTCTGCGAGGAGCCGTAGATATGAATAGAGACTCTTATATTGACTCCAGGCTGCTTTTCCAAAGCCCTCCACGTTGGGGACTGGGGCAGACAGTACACGATTCAGCTCCAACACTGCTCCCACTGTTTACCTTGGGTCTGTGTCTCCCTGGTAACTACTGGCCAAACGTACACCGACTTCCTGCCCCTGCAGTCGCCGCAGGCCAGGGAAACCCCTCGGCTAAAGGAGCCGACTCCTGCCTGGACACGAGCTGGCAGAGCGGCAGCAGGCATGTGCCGGTTTAACTTTAAACACCAAACTTAGATTCAATAAATAAATCAGTGACACTGGATTGATGTTTACTTCCTTTGGACACAGAGCAGATTCTTTATAAGGCAACATTCTCATTTCCTGCTGTAACTGTATTTACATATTCAAATCTATCTGCTGATGGAGAAATGCAGGAAGCCAGAGGGTCTGTGTCTGCCTGCACGTCAAAGGTTTACTTTTGTTAATAAGATCCCAGACAATGAGTAGATTCATTGATTGGCTGATAAGAAAGCTGATGAGAAAATGAATCTATTATTCATATCAGCTTTTAAACCTAAAATGCCAAACAGCTCCCACTTCCCAACTGTGAGGATTTGCTGCTTTTCTTTGTTGTACACTAACAAACACTAACAAAGTGTCTTTGGACTTGTGATGGGCAATTTTCATTATTTTGACATCTTACAGACCAAATGACAAAATGCACGTGTGATGTTGAGTGTTTGTAGGGTCAGTGTAGTGGAAACAAAAGCGATCATCTAAAAAGATTATTTATTGACTTTAAGTGAAATTCATGTTTTAAAGTTGACAGTCACCTTTTCACACAGCTCATGTATCATTTGTTTAAATCCCTCCATGTTTTCTTGCATCGTTTATGCAACTGTGCTTTTCAACGCTCTCTGGTGACTTCACGGAAATTGCTTTTATTAGTATTGTGGTCTCACACGTGATCTGAAATCTATGTATTTGACTTGTTTGGTGTCGGTAAATCATTGTTTTCTGTTTTTCCAAACACAAACATAAGACAAACAGCTGAACTCCAGAAGCGATGGTGACATTAAATGAACTTATTTTATCACTTTTTCAGAAGATGTCATCAAAAAAATAACGTCTCACATGTTGAATTCAGCTGTTAAGTGAACACAAAGCACTCGAAAGAGCCACGAGTGCATAATTATAAGACGTTCAGTGTGATACGAGCTGTAGCATAGCTGCTTCAGCCCTATCATTAGGACCAACTCTTCCAGTTTGTCTGTACTAAATCTGCTCCGTCTTGCTGGAGGACTTTTCTCTCTGCTTTTTAATTGAACTATCTCACAGGATGAACATGCCTCGGCTGTCATCTGAGGAGAAGCTCCGTTTGATGGCTCTTTGATGGAACTCAGTGCCGCTTAGGAGCCGTAAAAATCAAAATGAGCCTAAAAGAGAAGAGCAGTTATCTTTGCCTAGAATAGCACTGAATGGTGATGTTCTTTGAATCAACTGAACTCAGACCTACAGCTAGAATCCTTTGAGGATTGTGGGCTCATTCTGTACAAGGTTCAATGTTTATTTTGCTAATATTTCATGTGGGGATACACAAGAGGACTAATGGGACCTGGTACCAGTAACATGCAACTTGCACACAATATAACTGCTTTCAGATAAAACAGCTGGTTGGCATCAGTTGGAGTGCAGATAAATATGAGTTAGTGGGTAACACAGGGTAAAAGCTACCTGTAGACCCCAACATAATGCAAACAAACAAAAGCTAAAACGTTGTCCCACAAAGCTAAAGTACTACAGACTAATCCCACAGTGGCATCGGTGGCTAACGTGCACACTCACCATGACAAACACAAACTGTGGGCACACACACAAAACAAAATGAGCACATAACAAAGGAGGAAGCCTGAGAAGTCGTTCCAGTAAGGACACAGAAAAGTTCACTCATTTTACACATTGATACCAGACTCAGTCTCATCTGTGACTCAAAGACACAACACTTGGCAGAAATACTTGACAAAACTTTACTGATACTGCTGACTGAGCATTAACCCACGCACCTCGATACTAGAATTACTGTTCAAACCTTTCTCCATCAGGAAAAAGCACCTCAAAACAAGACAAATAAAAATAACTGGATTGTATTATAAAAGGCAGCAACTATGTATTTCTCATGTAATGACTGTCACATTACATGACAGGACACAGGATTGTTATTCCACACAGCTATTATTTAATAATGATTAACCGATTGAGTCACTTATCAAGCATCTTGATTGTGTATATTTTCTGCTTTCCTTTGTTTTGTATCACTGTAAATTGAACGTCTTCAGTTTTGGATTGTTGATTGCACAAAACATGTGAAGACGTCCCCTTGGGCTCTGCAGATTAGAAATGTATGGAGAGCAAGGAAATTAGTCTGAAATATATATATATATGTGCATTAGAGCTGAAACGATAAGTCATTTAATTGATTAGCCAACAATTTTGATAATTCAGCTTTTCAATGCAACAATGTGTTGGTTTTCTCTTTTATGACAGTAAACTGAAGATGTTTAGGTTCTGAACAGCTGACTGCACAAATATGCCAATTTAAAGGTTTGGGAACTCATGCTGGACATTTTTCACTGTATTCTAGCATTTTGTAGACCAAATGATAAATCTTCTTCTCTCTCTTCTTCAGCTTCTACAAACCTCTGCTCCAATCAAGCTATAGAACTTCATCCACCCCTCAAATTCACAAATCTGGTTAATGTTTCATCAGTTTTCACAGGCTTTACGTTAGAATCAGCCATGAACAACTATAAAAAGCCCTGCAAAGCCATTCAAGTGTAATCATTAGCCTGAAACATGTCAGGTTTAGTGTCGACAAGCTGTTCAGCCTAATTCTGCTGAACAACAGGCCACATATAAGGAAACACTGTAAGACTGTAGTAAATGATTGACAGATGCATGCCCTATATGTGTGGACTGTTTTCCACTAGTCAATCTTTTTGCATCTTTGGCCCAGTTGTCACAAGCAGGGCTGAGATTCAGGCTGCGTCTTGTGATGAGGGCACAGCAGTGATTCTCCAGCTGCTCCAAACACACCAACAACCAGGCCGGGGGTCCCAAAAACACCACGATTACTAGACTGAACACCGGGCTGTGGTACTCAGATCTGCTGTGGTGGTGTTACTGCTAATGGGCACAGAGTCAGGGAGTGTCTTCTAGTCTTCTAGTCCTTATACTTTCTTCTAATCACATAATCTTAATCCCAGTCTGCAGACTCTTCTTCATTGTAGTTATGAAAGAGCTGTCTGAGGTATACGAAACATTAGCGCGTCCATTATGTATTAATGGGCAGATTATTTTCTCTATTAATCATTTTCTCCATAAAATGTTAGAAAATGAAAAATGCCTGTTGTAATTTCTCACAGCCCAATGTACTTAATTTGTTTTATTTGAATAATTGTCAGATATTCAGTTAACTCTCATATATGACCAAGAAAAGCATCAAGCTGGAACCAGACAATTCTGCACCGTTTGAAAAATTACAATTAATCAATTATCAAAATACTTTTCTGCAAATTGATTAATCAAATACTCAACTACTTGTTGTAGCTCTACAGTACTTTACAAAACTCACATTTCACTTTACCAGGAGTGAAACATGTGTCCTGCTTTTCTTCCTACTGTAACATGTCATTAACTCTAGACTACAGCCCCATAAGAGCTGGGACCAGCTCACCTCTCTGCTTATTATATGGCCTGAAGTCAAGGTTTATCAAGGATGGAAAAGGGAAACACGTGCAAACCAATAACTGTGTCCTGGAATACATGAAACCTTGGTTGTTGTTGTTGACACCATCTCGGAGCGATGCTTTTTGAGGAGTCAGTCTTTGCTCTGGATTGTATTATATTGGGATGTGTTTCTAATTTTGTGTTCTTCCATGGATGTACTGTAAATGGGTTGGGTGAAATATTTAAAACATTTCACAACTCATCACAAGATATGAAGACACGTTTGTCTCTGTTGTTTTTTTAGCACAGCAACTAATGGTTATTTTTCATTATTGATTAATCTGCTGCTTGTTTTCTCAATCCATCAACTAATGTTTTAGTCCATAAAATGTCAGAAAATACTAAAAAACTGTCCCATCACCATTTCATTTCATTTCAGTTCTAGTTGGGTTCATCATTTGACCCATTTTTAAAGGCCACCATACATTCTCACATTCAGACACACGTTACTTGACCTCGGTGGTTCCTGCTTCTCAAATGTGAGGATGAAATTGTTGTCCTTTATCGTGCATGAGTAAACTTTTGAGTTTTGGACTGTTGGTCAAACAAAACAAGAAATTTAAGGACATCACCTTGGGGAACTTATAGCAGCCATTCTTATCTAATAGACAAAATTAATAATCAGTGAATTGGGAAAATAATCCTCAGATGAATCAAATGACAATAAACTCTACTTGATTAACACATGAGATCAGGACATATCTATGTGATGATCTGTGTTTTTATAATAGGTCACCTTCTCCTTTAAAGGAACAAATGAGACCTTTTGTCATTAAATAATTTCCTCCTGGTTGGACCAAGCCCTCACCCAGCTGTTTGAGCTTTGTGTGTCAATCAGTTGAAGAAAAATAACACAGGAGGTGAAAGATTGTGTCTGAGGCTTTGTCTCCTCTCAAACACACGGTGACCAGGATTTTGTTTAGCCTTCACAGGAGGATCTGCACCGCTCCGTTTGGATTTGTCACTCATTTCTACTTGGCAATATTTGGCACATTTCCTAGACATGAATGAAAATATACTTTCTTGTTGGACTAACTGCGGTCTTCAGCTGTCTGGACCAACACTGAAACAATCTCAACAGCTGTGGTGACACATCATTTCTGTAAACTCCTCCTCTAATTGTTCTCCTATGTTTTCTATGCAACTCCCTTTAAACCGCTCAGCCAACTGGAGTGTGATGTCTGGCCAGACCGGATCATGTTACAGGCCTGTGAACGTGCAGCAACAGATGGTAGATCACAGGGGGGGACAAAGGAAGAGGAGGAGAATAAGCAGACCACGAGGCACAATTATGCCGAAAACTACATGCTCTTTGGGAACTCACCAGTCTGCGGTCGTCCTGTCCCTCCTAAAAAATGCCTTCCCATGTAATAGAGGACTGACTTTAAAGGGACTTTTATAAACTCACAACATCAAGCACCAAAAGATTCATTTCCCATATGCATTTGCAAAACATCTCTCAAACTACATTCAAGCAAAGTTCAGTCAGCTGGGACCAAGTCAGCACTTATCATATTATCTGCAGTCAAAGTTTATCATGGACGGCAGGAAAAGGGAAACACGTGCAAACCAATAACTTCTGTCCTGGAATACATGAAACCTCTGTCATCTTTGACACCATCTCAGAGCGATGTTTGAGACATCAGTCTTTGCTCTGGATTGTATTATATTGGGATGTGTTTCTAATTTTGTGGTCTTCCTTGGATGTACTGTAAATGGGTTGGGTGAAATATTAAAAACCTTTCACAACTCATCATAAGATATGAAGACACGTTTGTCTCCTTGTCAAGCTTGTTTTGTCCAACCAAGAGTTCAGTTTACAATGATATAAACCAAATCCTCACAACCAGTAATTTTCTGCTGATCTACTCATTGTTTAATCGACAAACAGTTTTCTTTGTTGATTAATCTGCTGCTTGTTTTGTCAATTAATCAACTAATTTTTTAGTCCACAATAAGACAGTGAAAACTGTCCCAGGTGACATCTTCAAGAAGTTTCTTTTTAGTCCAAAACCAAACCAACAGATTTTTAATTTACAATGATATTAAACCAAATCTTCACATCTTCACAACCAGTCATTTTCTGCTGAACTGTTCAAACCACTAACAGTCATGTTTTCTTTGTTGATTAATCTGCTGCTTGTTTTCTCAATCGATCAACTAATGTTCTACTCAAATCCTCACAACCAGAGACTGTTTGCCTTTCAATGTTATCATCAAAGTAGTTTGCTAATTAATTTCCTGTTTATCCTGTTTTCCTGTTTATGTTTAATCGACTAATCACCTCAGCTCTAATTTGCTGGACTGTTTCAAAGGTCACTCTTCATCCTCACATGTGCACAGACTACATGCATGTAAACAGAAGCTGCTTCACCTCTTGCATGCGCCTCTTGGCTCTGTCCAGAGCATCTTCATATCCCTTCTGCCTCAGCTCGCTCAGGCTCTCGTAGTACTCCTCGGTGTCGTCCCCCTCGGCGAACAGCACCTGTGACAGGATCTTCCAGCCGCAGGTGTCCAGGGCATGGCCCAGGTACACCTGCAGCTGGTAGCACAGGGCGTCCGTCTCCCGCTGCGACACCCCGGGGGCGCCGAACAGCACCGTCCACACGCCGGACTGCTCCTCCGGGAACGGGGGCAAACACGGCTCCAGGTCCGAGTTGACGGCGCACAGCTGGAGGTGAGCCGCCCGCAGGTCCTGGAAGGAGAAGAGCCCGGCCCAGCTGAAGTCCTCCCGGCCGGTGAGCTCCCCCTCTCCCGGGTCTGCATCATCCAGGTCCAGGATCTCCATCTCCGTGACCTTCGGCGTCACAACATCCCAGGAGCCGAGAGTGTGGCCGAAGCACTCGGATGTCTTCCCGACTTTTAGAGCCTTCGACTTGCCTTTAGGGACAGAGTGCGGTCTAACTTTACCCGCTTCCTCTTTAGTCTTCACGGGACTCTTGGTGCGCCTCTCCGCCGCTGGCTCACCGGGAGCCGGACGCAGCGGGGCCGGGTCTCCCTCCAGGACCGTGGACCGCCTCTGCACGGTTCTGTTGTGGCAGGTTATGGCGAACTTTCCCTCGATGTCGTTCCAGGCCACGATGAAGACAAACTTGTGTCTCTCCTTCTCATCGAAGACTTTGGGTCGGACCGAGACCCAGCCGGACTCCAGGTTATCCTCCATGATGAATGACATCTCATCCAGACGGCGGAAATTAGCTTAAAAACGTCTCCTGATGTGGAGGCTAACTAGCTGCGAGCTAACAGATGCTAACGTTCGATAGCAGCTGGAAAAGTAAGATTTGATGTGAGAGAAGGTAAAAAAACGACCAGCCGGGTTAAAATGTGAAACAAAGGCGGTGCAGCTTTGTTTATCCGCCGCCAGCTGCTCGGAGCGTCGTTATCCGTCCACACGGTCCGATTCTGGGCTTCAGACATGAAGAAGTTCAGGCGGTCAGACGCGCCCGGAACCACAAACAAAGCGGGGAAGTCGGCTTCATGTTGGGGCACAAAATCCCGTCCGCTGTCATCACACCTGTGCGTTTACCTGCCCGCTGCTCGCGCTCACAGACGCAGACGGTGTCGCTCTTTGTCCGTTCAGGTGTCACGTGTGAGCTTCTGTTTACAAGCAGCAGAGCTTCGTGTTGTCAAATCCGGGGAGGGATTTAACTGCTGCACCCCCCCTCCTCCTCCACCGAGTGGCGTTCATGTCACATGGCGAGAATGGGAAGAAAGAGAATTCTGGAAAATTGAGCTTACTCTTTGTCATAATGTCTAAAATGGAGTTAGTATTCAAAGTGTGTCCGAAATAATAACTTTTGGCAAAGCAAAACAAACACAGAGAGACGCATCATCAGAATCTAATCTACACTTGTATGTGAATGATGGACGCGTTACATCTATCAAAAAAGAACAAAAGCAAACAAAAGAAGTTTATATATAGTTTCTGATCTGTTTCCACTACATCTGCTCACTTTATGTTCTTTGCACGAACACTTTACACTAATCTTGCACTACACTATTACTTTAAGAGTCAGTGGCTTGTTAATTGCACTGATGGTGTTTTATATCCTGTTGTATCCTGTTAGTTAATGTGCTATGTGTTGTGTCGTGTGGCGTCAACTCATATCGTATCTGCTCCAACACAAGAATTTCCCATTTAGAATGAATAAAATACATCTATCTATCTCATACAAAAAGGGACAGAAATGGACACAAAGAGAACAAACACTGAACAAGTAAAGGTAAAGAGCAGTGAAGGTGTCTCTTTCAGTCTGGGTCGTTGTAGGAGGTGTTGGGGGCCTTTCTGTGGCCAGGGGCCCATTGTTTGTTAACTACGGCTATAGGCTATTTAGGGTTACAAATAGCATCTATTTATTAATATTGTTTAATGTTAGAATATTCAAAGTTTTTGATTTTGGCATCCAAGTATTACACTGAATAAACAATGAAATATTTGTGATGTACAATTTATTATTGCAAAGAATCGGGGCTTTGAATTTGACATTTTTTTACACATACCAAATATCAGTCTGCCAGTAAGTTTTTAAAATTATTAGTCTTACACAAAAAAATTTTAAAGCAGAAATCTCTCAGGTTAATAGGAAAACGATCACAATGACAACCTTTGAAACATGAAGCCTGTGCCCTGTTTTTCCCAGTGGGACTTGAACGCAACACAATAGTCTCTTTATTAGAAGATTTAATTTAAAACTAAACGACAAACAGAGACAGAAAATAAATCCGGATGAATTAATTTTCTCTTTGTAGGATTTAATGTTGTCAATTTGAATGTTTGCCATTTTTCCTTCATTGTCTCTTTGCTGTCTGCACGGCGCAGACGTGCACGAGGAGCATAAACATCTGCACGTGGGCAAATCCATGACGCAATGACGCAGAGAACGTGCTGACGGCCGGATGCTGTATGGCGAGTCAACTGGGACAAAAAACAGTTTAACATAAACAAATCTAGAAATGTGCGTTTTATACAGTCTCTGGTTTCAACCTAGAAAGAAAGACAAGGAAGAAAACAATACTTGAACTTTAAGAAATATATTGATACTAATTCCACTTCCTGTGGATTTAAAGGTGAAACAACCTAACACTTGTTTTGAAGCTGTCATTATTTCTCCAGATATATTCGCTGTAACATTACTCTTTGTTTCCACTATAAAGATGCAAACTGCTGTTTATTATGATGTCTAAAACAAAAATATGAAATAGCAAGATTGTGACATGTGAGGTGACTTACTGGGGTTCTTTCAATTTGAGTATTTTCATTAATACATATTTCTGCCTGGAAGTAGGCTAGAGCAGATATTATGGCTGTTATATGGATTTGTGGGCTTGGGTGTGTCTCAATTTTGGATCCCAAGATTTTACAAAAGTATGGACAGTAACAGTAAAACACACAATCAGTTTTAATATTAAATCAAAGAAAGATAAACATGTTTCCTGCCTTTGTATTTGACTTCTGGTTGCAGGTCTCATGAGTCAAAAAGCATGCTGAGAGGTGACGTGAAAAGATTGGTTCAGTGGGTGAAGGTCACGCATTATATCTATTAAAAGAATTCTGCCAGTGGGGTAAAACCACATCCTAACATTTGCACATCACTGTGGAGACACAATACATCCACTGGATAAACACAGGAAATCCCAATTCCCTTTGGACATCCAGCATAAAACACAAACACAAGTTGTAGCTTTAATAATTGTCCTCTGGTATACGAGCACTAACAATGACTAGATGTAATTTATGTTTTATAAACCATACGATAAAAACAACACAAACTTGATTAAAACAAACTGTAGTTATGTCCTAAGATGCTTTATGAAGACTTTGTCCACTAGATGGCAGCAGCAGCACTTGTCGAGTCTAACTTTTAGCTCTATAGGATAAACATATTATTCCTGGGTCAGTGATGGAAGTAATCAGATCCTTAAGTAAAAGTATTGATACCACGCTGTGAAAATCCTCCACTACAAGTCAAAGTCCTGCATTCCAAAACTTCCTTAGTAAAAGTATGTATAATCAGCAAGATGAATTTAGCATCAAAAGTAAAAGTACTCGTGTCAGTAAAATGGTCCCCGTCAGTGTTTTTCTCTCATATCTGAGGTTTCTGGATTCATATTCCTGCTGCATTAATGTGTCTGTTGCATTTTCCTGCTGTAGATGCAGTACCAAGTAATAGTACCAGTAGTACAAGTACCTCAATGCAGGATTTCATTAGGGTTTTCATAAAACCCTAATAGTTACGACTTCTCAGCTCTGTTTAAAGGACAAAACCCACTCACACATGCTGATTTGTTCAATTAGAAGAGATTTATTGCGACAGTTCTTTTGTAATACAACATTAGGCACTTTTGGAGTGTTAAAGACATTACTGATGTGCATTAACAGCTGTTCTTTTCAGTCTTTGTCGTAACAATAATTCACAAAGACCTATGGTCGTGATAATCTTACTTGAACAGGCATTCATTGTCGGAAAAGGCTGGAAAGCTAATTTGAAACGTCAGCACATGATACCAATCTGTCACAGCTTAAATATGGTCCTAAAAAAGACAAAACTTCAGCATTTTGATCTTTTGGTATGTAAACTTAAGGGACTGTGTATTGCCTTCCCTCCTCAGAGGAGCTCAGTGGTCTTTGTTGGCCTTTTCAAAGAGAGCCTTCAGCTGCTCCTGGGAGGTGGCCTCCTTCTGCTGCATCAGGTCAGCGTGGCCTTTGGTGACACCCCAGCCATCGGGTACTGCCATCGAGGGGCAGAAGGGGCGACCGGACGCAGGCTTCAGCTTCTCCCAGTAATCACGACGGGCCCTTCAGAGACAAATAAGTAATTAGTATTAACCAAAACAGGAGGTATTGTGCGTACAAAGATGAGGAAAAGAAAGAAATCTCTACCTGGCTCTGACCCAAGGCTTGGTGTGCATGTCCAGACCACTGCCCCAGGTGCCGTGCTTCTGAGAGCCAGCAGGGAAGAAGCCCCTCTCGGGCGCCAGCTCCTCGGCCAGGGCACGGATGTGATAGGGTTCAAACCCACAGCAGCCTCCGATGTAACGAATGCCAACGTCATATGCTTCCCGGGCGTATTTCTGCATGTCCCACCTGGTCAGGATCCTGGGCTCCAGACCTGTTCAACAACACACAGCTGCACGTGAGTATCATTGTCTTCCATGTTAACAGTTTGGGTTGAGGAATGAAAGGTTGAGAAGCAGCAGTTTTGAGTGTGTGTACATACTGAAGGGGAACTCGGGCAGATCAATGAAACCCTGGCAGTTGCAGTCAGGAGTGTGATAAGCCAGCGGCTGGCTCATGTAGTGAGCCTTCAGCCCGGCCTTCTCCACTCCCTCCTTCATCATCTTCACAGTCTTCACACAGGTCACCGGGTCAAAGTGGCAGTTAACGCCCACAATCTGAGCTCCTATGAACAGAAAAGAGGAAAACTTGATCAGGACTCAAATATGTTATTATAATATATATAAATATTACAACATTAAATAGCCTGATGGTATAAAATTGAGAAAATGACAATTCATGTGAAAACTTTTAGTTTGTGATTCTTTCAGCCCATTCATGCTGTGTTCTTTTCCACTGGATGGCGCCATAGTTCAACACATGCAAATTCTACAGCGACTTCTAAAGGGGAAGCAGCTCAACCCTCTGACCACCAGTGGGGGATCTCAGCTCAGGGTTCAATACTACAAATTCATTATAAACAGGATTTATTGCAGGACTGTTGCATTAGACCAAACTTGTTTTGGCTCAATGAATCTGATAAACTGAAAAGTGAGTATAAAGTGAATAGACTGCATTCTCGCCCACAAGTCAAGGAAACATGCCAAGGAAATGTTGAAATTCTGCTCACAGCGCCTTTGATTTCACAAGATCATGGGAATCCTGACAATGTTTTGTTTGTTGCTTAAAAGCATTCAGTCACATCTGCCAATGACAGACTTATCAGTTTTAATCAAAACCGTGGGAACAGGAGGTTTTAAAATCCTACAGCAGATTGATAGATTGTCGTACCAGCTTTGACGAGTCTCACAGCACAGTCTCCAGGGCTGACTCCGTTCAGATCTCCCTCAGGTCCGATACACAGAGTTGCAGCCACAGGCTTCTTGGTGGTCTTCAGAACCTGGACGGCCCACTCGGCCTCTTCCACATGCTCAAAGTACTGCGAGAAAGAAAAACCAAAAAACATAAACGTCAAGTAAATTGAATTAATGTTTTATGCTGCAATTTTTAAATACACTTTATTAATGAGAACTGCTGGTGGCCAAAGCTGAGAAAGACCTCTGCAGTCCAATTACTGAAATTGCCATTTTTGCATTTCTTGCAGCTTCAAACAGATTCCAGGTGCCGTCAATCAGCACTGAGTGGGTTGGTTCAGCCTCCAAACCTCCATGTGTGTCAGAGTTTAATATGATGAGTTGTGCGTCAATCTACATTGTTCCAACATGCTGGTTCAAGTCTGCAGGGAAGCAGGGAACTAAGGCAGTTTCACATCAGAAAACACTGAAAATAAAGAGTCAAATGTTTGATTTTGTAGGATGCATCAAAATGGTGCAATGCTGCTTTTCTTAATCACTGAACAAACATTTAATTATTGTACCTCAGTTACACGTGAGGTTTGAGCTAGTAAAGTTTTCATTTCTTGATTTTTTTTTTTTTTTTTTTTTTTAAATTTTAAGGGACAATCCACTAATTTTAAACAAAAACCTCAGTTCACTTGTAATGGAGAGGACAACTCATCTTGTGAAGACAGCTGTATGTCTTCAGTGGCTCTGGAGGAAGGTTTAGCTCAAGTCTGAGAATAACTGATGATGGAGACTTGAAATTTGTAACTGAAAGCCTGAACAGAAAGAAGGTATTGATTCAGTTATGGGAAATGTTTGGCCCAATGTTTTTATAGCTTGATCAACACTAAAGGAGGAAAACTCAGGCTACCTCTGTCTGCTTTTTTAAACACCTTGATTTCTTATCTTTGATGCCTAACTTACCAACAGCACCTTCAACACTGGGGGAGTGACTCATGTTCACTACACACCTCTGCGATCAAGAAGTCCACGTTCTTCTTGACAAAGACGTCGAGCTGTTTCTGGAAGATGGCCTTGACATCGGGCTCACTCATGCAGCTCAGGTAAGAGGGGGTCTGAGAGACTCCTCCGGCCACCAGAGCATTCCCCTCGTTGGCCACCTCCCAGGCCAGGTCACAGGCCGCTTCGTTGATTTCCTGCCCCTGAAATTCAATAGAAAAACAGGAAGACACTGAGAACAAGTCTGTTCCCATTCCTGGGTGCAGGGGGTTGGATTGATGCCAGCTCTGGTGCCAAGCTGCCATCTTCTCCTCGTGACCCCACATGAGGCTTCAGAGCAGCTGCAGGGACACGTGCACTGAAGTAACATGGTGCAGGTTTGCTGTTCCTGTGCACAAGCAGCTCTACTCAAACTCACAGTGAATTGTTGAGTCTGGCCTCTGTTCGCCAGCTTGTCATCGCTTGCATAGAAAGTGAATGTCTGCATGACATCGGATCCAGCTCTCAGAAACTCTCTGTGCAGCTGCCGCACTGAAACAAACAAACATTTCCCTTCATGCATTTGCAGGATTTGCAGGTGTGGAAGCTGGCTGAGCGAAGAAGAAGCGTGTCTGTACCAGCTTCAGGGTGCTCGGCTGCAGCCTCAGGTGTCCACGGTCCTGCCTTCACATAGCCTCTCTTCTCCAGGGCGAACACGAAGCCTCCGTCCCCGATAACGATCTCTCCTGCATCCAGACGCTCCAAAATGCCCTTTGAATCGTGCACAAGTAGCAAAATCAGACACAGAAACACAAGTTTGTTACATTTTGTCATCTAGTAGCTGTTTGCATGCAAACTACTTCCATGTGCACAAAACTGCGCAATGCATGCAGCCGTGCAACAGGTGAAGCTGAAAGCATGAAATCCGTGTGTTAAACTCTTCCTCAGTCGTGTCACGGTGCTTGCTGACCTTCTTTGTTCCAGCTGGTGCCATGATTCCTGCAGCAGTGACCGACCCCCGTGCTCAGCTCTGGGTTAGGAGAGAGCTCTGTGCTCGCATCCCTGCTGCATTTATAATCCAAGAAGGGTGCGGTGTTCCTGATGTCACTGAAGAACCGCCTGTTCATCTCTTTCCTTTTTTTTCTCTCTTTTGTTGGACAGTTTTTTTTTAATGAGGGATATGTTGGTTTAAGATTTGTTTAATAAAGTGACTGAACTTTATTGTGGTAAAAACATTGTGTTTGTGTTTCACACATTCACAATTCAAATGACATGTAGATGTTTTTTGAGTATTAATTTATTCTGGTTAATTAAAGCAGGTGCTTCTCAGGCTGAAGGTGTGAGGATGTATACACTCATGCATTTTCATTTTCTCCAGACATTGTTATTCCTCACCTGTCCACCAGGCGTCCTCATAGAGATTCTCAGTTATGCTCCTCTCAGCACACCTGCCCCTCATTACCTCATTATCAGCCCCACAGAATAAGCTACACCTGTCTAGTTCTTCCAGACCTTTATGAGCTGAGTTGTTTTTAACCTTATGATCAGGATTAATCCAGACTTTATATTTAATGTGTATAATTTTAGCAGCTGCAGTTAGTGGAGCTGTTCTGCAGAGAGCGATTTCTGTTGTTTAACCCTCATTGATATAAATGTGGTGAACTAAATACTTTAACACCTGTCAGTTTAATGCAATACAGTTACATGTGGGAACTGCGTGAGTAAGAATGAATACCCAAAGGTATAAAAGTGGAACAGCTCAGTGGAGAAACTGGTTTGAAACCAGATGCACCGGAGATAATGGCTCATATATACACGGGGGCAAAAAAGGGCAAATTTATCCAAAAGCAATGTCAGACAGGAAGATCAACAGACAACCTGTCAGGGAATGGGTGGGAACAGTGTGTGCATGTGCTGCAGAGCTGATGATGGAAAGTGAGAACAGGTGTGCAGGTAGGTGGTGGAGGTCAGGCGACAGGGAGCAGCAGGGAGGAGGTGTCTGAAATGACAGGAGAGTTAGAGTCAGTGTGTGGGAGAGAAAACAGAGCAGATATATGTCAAAGAGGTTAGAGCTGACAGCATATAGAAGTACCAGTACCACACAATAAAAATACTGTGTTATAAGTAAAAGACTCTGTTGATGCAGATGCTCACATGGTGCCAAATGTGTGTAAGTGAAAACGTGACAGGATGAATGTTTTCGTTAAGATTACATTTAGATTTGGTTGAAATTTAAGACAATGCACTTCTTAACAGACAAAATCATATTAATCATAAGCTTATTTTCCTCTGCACTGTACAGCTCGACTCGACTCGACTCACATTTGGTGCTTTTACATTATCATTACTAGAAAAAGATCTTACATCAACAATATATCTTATAAATGATCTTCAGATCGGAGCTCGGTCCAGATCACCATGGTCAAGACTTCAGTAATGCAGTATGCAGTAGTACAGTATGTTCGACAGAGGGGGGGCTGAGGAAAGTCTGAACTTAGTCTGGAGAGAAACACTGAGAGACTGCATGAACCTGCCCACGTTAATACAGTTTGTGGTAAAAGTACAGCTTGTGGATCATCATCAATCAAGGAAAAGACAAAACCTAATGATTACATGTGTTGATAGCAGCAGCCTATATACTCCACATGTTGCTGTGTAACTGTATATAGTTCAGTCCAGGGAACCATGCTGATACACTCACTCACTTATTAACTCCAAGTTTGCCACCCAGTAGATCAGACATCAGACAGATCCACCTCAGTTTCATATCTGCTCCATATTTGATCTTTATATTGATCAATAGATTTTGTTCTGTAGAAATACTGTACATGCGTTTCTGTATTGGAGTGTTTATACAAACCAGCTGTGCAGATAAATGTCCAGTTGGAGCCTGTTGCCGAGGTTGTGTTGCAATAAACGGTTCAAGGACCACGCAGAGATAAATGTTTCTGAATGGATTGGTCAGCCCTGATCTAACAGGTCAGTTCTTTTGAACGCTGTTTACATCTTACACAAGTTACAGTGTCCAGACACAAATAACCTGCACAAGGTGCAGAGATGCATCAGTGTTCATCTGCTCTGTTATGCTCTTTTTCATGGAAGTAGATTAATGCACGCTACATGTGTATCTTTGCAAAGGCAATTTAGGTCAATCTGTCATGAAATGTGCTACAGATATTTATGAGTAGTTAGTAGTTTCCCTCGAAACCTCTTGGATGATTTCATTTAAATAAGATAAGAAATAAGATAAAATAGAACTTCAGGAAATTCTTTCACCAGATTACTCCAAAAATTACAGCCACATAAATACGGCACAGAATTTACAACAATAGAGTGTCAAATTAAATAAGTGACATAAACATGAGAATATAATGTTATATACTTCAGTTAAAATATTTGTTTGAGGTGTACAGAAGGAAAACTGTCTAATATTTTACAAAAAAAGGCAAAGATAAGATAAAGGTCTGAAAAAGTAATGCACATTTTTATGTAGTAGAATTTGATTTTTAATTCCCATACATAAATAATCATCTCACGACCCTCAGATTTATATTGTGAAGGCTGAGAACTGCTGGAATAAACTACTGAACTGGTTATACGAAGTAAAGAAACTTTGCTCCACCTTAACTAACAAGTACAAAAGTACTGAAGCATTAATGCATCAGTATTAATCAAATAATAATTCTATGAGTGTGTTACTGCAGAACTTTTACTTTCCATACTTCAAGTAAAGTTTTGTTGATGTTACATGTACTTGTACTCAGTGTACTTCTTCCACCTCTTATAAACATGACAAACACAGATGACATTCACTCCTCTGATGCAGACTGAATGAACCACAGTCAGATGCACTGACCTATATTTGAGTCCCGGCACTCATAGGGTTAAACTCGGGGCTGATCCGGGTAAAGTTTCGTCCTGACTTGCTCCTCGACCTGTGGGCGTGGCTCAGATCAGGAGTGGGATATTTGTATGTTCAGCCTGCGGCTCGGCTCCAGTGAGAGGAGGCTGCTCCTGCTCTCAGCTGCCTGCACTTTGTTAATGTGTAGTTTGTAAAGTGGGATCATGTGGCGGATTTTCAAGCTGCTCGACAATCAGCTGCGCAGAGATGTGGCCGCATGTGGAGGAAGTGCTCGGCTTCCCTTCAGGACCATCAGCTGCTCTGCAGGAAGACGGGCCGAGGAGAGGTGAGGTGGTTCCGGCTGTGATCAGAACAGATGCTCGTGTTGTTTAACTCACTTTGCTCGGTGCATTTATTATAAATGGTGCATAATTCAATGCTTCCAGTGCGCATGAAGCTGCACAGCTGATTGATCCATGCAACCTGGTGGCTCCTGTGTTTCATCAAGCTGTGTGTGTGTGTGTGTGTGTGTGTGTGTGTGAACAGGCTGCTGCAGTGCACCTGTGCATGATGCATGATGCAGCTGTCATAACTCACCTGTTGCTCTTCCTCTTCCTTCAGTGATGCATCCTCAGCTTTGGGAAAGAGGTGGAAGGACACAGCAGAGACCGTCGTCATCGGCGGTGGATGTGTGGGGACCAGCTTGGCCTATCACCTGGCCAAAAGTGGCATGAAGGACGTGGTGCTGCTGGAGAAGTCTGAGCTGACGGCTGGGTCCACCTGGCACGCTGTACGTCCAACAGAGTCCACTTTATAGAAACATGTTTGGGCTGAAGGACCCTGATGGTCTGAGGGTCCCAGTGAGGTTCATGAGTACAGTGACGCTGGTCAAAGGTTGTAGATGACAGAAGTCAAAGCCAGGTGTCACATGGTGTTTTTCACACCAGCACATGGTCACACTTCCTGCTTTTAACATTTTGAACACATTCACATTTAGTTTGATTGATCTGCCATATACTTTGAAGATTGATTGTTTGGGCCATAAAATATCAGAGTTATTAAAAAATGACAGTCAAAGTTATGTCATCAAACTGTTTGTTTTGTCCGAGCAAGAGTCCAAAACCCAAATACAATCTGTTTATATACAGATTTATATACATTGTACATTATATACAACCAGAGCTGCAGGTTACAGCTGTTTGAATCTTCCATTAATCTGGTAAATATTTTCTCACTTAATGGTCTTTAGTATTTCAAAAAGTAGTAAGAAAAGTTTTCAGTCTTAAGTTGCTTGATTTGTTCGACCAAGAGTCCAAAACAAAAAGATATTTAATTTTCTATCATTCATGACGAAGAAAGCAGCAAATCCTCAACTCAGGAACATTTTTACTAAGAAAATCATTTTAACTTATCAATCAACTCATCATCTTTGTTTGCTTGACAGCTGTGAAACGTGGATTCACAATGTCTCAACCTGGGTTTTTATAACAGGACATTTCCTTGGTATTTTAAAGATAATAAAAATAGAGCCTTTAATACTAATAGATTTAAAACGTGTTTGGAGAGGTTCTTCCTCGACAGACTCGTTTAGTGAAGGTGTTTACAGTCGTTTCTGTTGGTGTCATTCAGTCGTAGCATCGTGTCCAGTTCAGGCAGCTGTTGACCCACTTACTCTTCTCTCATTCACTCTCAGCTCTTCACTGTCACGCTATTAATATACGTTTGACATGTCAGAGGGGGAACTTACTCTTCTTCAGTTACTCTCTTCATATGGGGGGGAGGCAGGGCTATCCCAGCATGCACTGGGTGAGAGTACACTCTGGACAGGTTCACCAGCTATGGTGCAGGTTTTTTGGCTGTGGGAACTGAAACACCTGGAGGAAACGAACAGATAAGATGAGAACATGCTCTTTATAAAAATAGATAAGAATTAGACACGTAACTATGTATTTTCTGACATCTTTATTAGTTGTAGTCAGTTTAAAGAGGAGATGTTGTGAAAAAAAATAATATCAATTAGTTTTTCCATTCTCAGTATTTTGTAATAGAATTCTTAAGAGACCAAATCACAGCCAAAAAGAAGGTGAATATTGGTTTTACATTCATGAGATGGACACAAACACGATTCAATGTTGCTCAATCACATCAGCTCAAAAGTTGCAGTATGTCAGTGTTGTGTTTGCAGCAAAATCTGTTAATGCAGCTTTAAGTTGGATTCAAGTCTTGTGAATTTTCTTATTATCGATCAGCATTAACTGTTTGTATCATGTATTGTGTTTCAGGCTGGTTTGACAACATATTACCATCCAGGCATCAACCTCAAGAAAGTTCACTTCGACAGCATTAAACTGTACGAGAGCCTGGAGGCTGAAACTGGGCAGGTGAGCTCCATCTTTCCGAGCTCTGATGCGTGTCAGGTGTGTTTCTGTGGTCACATGTCATTCACGCTGTCGTCCTCTGCAGGCGGTGGGCTTCCATCAGCCCGGCAGTGTTCGTATTGCTTCCACCCAGGCTCGGGTGGATGAGATGAAGTACCAGATGACCCGCACACACTGGCACGTGACGCCACAGTACTTAATCGGACCAGAGAAAGTCCATGAACTTTTCCCTCTTCTCAATATTGACAAGGTCTGTGTGAACCCTAGTTTTTATTCTTACAGAGGAGGTGCACTTTTCCCACACAAAACCTCCTCAAATCATCAAATATTAGGCTGCTTGCCCTCAGATCTGCTTCCCACATTAATGCTCTCAAGGATAAACCCACATGAACAGGAAATTTGTTTAGATGTTGTTGGTACCACCCACTTTTAGTCTTATGAGTATTATGAAAAGTGATAAATCCTGCATCTCAAGAATGACATTAGGACTCAGGAGCCACATTTATGGGCTGTTTGATGAATTGACTTATGTACTTGAATGTAGTCAGCTGAACCAAGAGAATTGAGTAATGTCTGGAGAATCACTGGCTCATTTTAATGATGATGAATATTTGTTATTATATGACTGTTTGTGTCTATTTCCAGGTGTTGGCAGGTCTGTACACTCCAGACGACGGACACATTGACCCGTACTCTCTGACTATGGCTCTGGCTGCTGGTGCTCGTATGTACGGCGCCCAGATCTACAACCCGGCCCCGGTCACCGCGCTCAACCCGACCGCTGACGGCAAGTGGGACGTCCAGACTCCTCATGGAACCATCCGCGCCAACCGCATCGTCAATGCAACAGGTTTGTACTCGAACATTCATGTTTAAAATGCACGTAAAACAGAGGAAATAGGAAATGTCTTTCTGCTTTGTTCTTTGGGGAAAATTCAGATGAGAACAGGGTTTACAAGTTGAGCTTTTGCATCACACTCTGCTTTAGTGCAGTGTGTTTTTCAGATATGCAACAACAAGGGTGCGTTAAAAACCTCAAACACATTGTAGTTTACACGCTTGCCTTTGGACTTGGACACCTTCTGATCACCATGTGACACTTTTGTTCAGTCATATATATCAGACAATATGTGGTATATTTAGTCATGTGTCCTTCCAAACTATAGAAAAGTGGAAACGTCTCAGGCTAATATGTAACTCAGGTTCAGTATGTCTCCTAACTTCTGCTGATTTACATCCAGTGCAGACACGTCCCGTAGTCGCTGCTCTGTATCTCATGTTATCTGTGGAGACTCTATAACAGCAGACCTTTGCCCACGCAGACCGCGGCCTGCAGAGTTCACAGAATCCAGATTTTGGCTTGAACTGGGTCACACCAGTTCTGGGGAGATTTTGTTGGCAAAGGCTCCTTTGGTCCCTGCTGCTGTTGCTTGTTTATCAGGCGAGGTTCAGGAATTAGGTCTCTTCTCTGTCCATGGAGGAGGTTGTGTAACATACAGCAATATATAGGTCATGCTTTGTCACCTTTTCTCTGCAGCACTGATCAGGCTAACATGAACTAACGAACAAATTTCAAACGAAATAGCAGCTGCGGTTCAACTTTAAAAACACTGTAAAACTCACGGATCAGAATGCTGATATGTGTTCATGTTTAAAATAGAGCTTCGATTGTCGCTACATTGCCAAAAACTGTACCTTAAAATCTTCACACACACTCACAAGCATCTAATTATAAAATGCATCATAAAGACCTTTGTTTTCTGCAGCTCATTCTCATGTTCTTGCCATATCCGTATATGGCATATCTCGCCATATTTACGCCCTAAATTTGCACATTCTGTCCTCTGGTTGAAGCCAGTTATGTTGTGTGGACCTCTGTTGGCCTTTTGCCTTCGCTGCGTCCAACAGCCAATCCAAACAGGCCAACGGTTCACATTTCATCCAATCTGGAAGCAGCAGCACATTCACTCCTCCTGACACACTGGGGGAGTGCGTTTTGCTGCTTTTTCATCCAGAGACTCAAATGTCAAACTCATAGATATTAAAGTCAAACTGATAGATATCGCACCTTGTTGTCCCACTAACTTTTTGGGAAATACAGGAATGGATAAATAGGCTTTTGCAGGTACAACCTCCTGCTTATCATGTTTGCTGCATTTCCCTTTTGTATGTGGAGGCTTTCTTTGTGACTTAAAGGTTAACAAGAGATGCTGTTTCTTTGTGGGCTGCAGAAATATCTCCTATAGAAAAGCAGCTATTTTAAAGCCTCATCCCTGAAAGTCCCATATAGCAAGAAGGAAAACACCCAACAAACAGCAACCTCAGTCTTTTTTGACACATTGTGTTCACATTATTGTTTAAAACCCATTACCCTCAGTGTTTTTTGAGCTTGCACAACAGCAACCTTAAACGTTCTCTCTGCTCTCTCTAGGCCTTTTTTTTCCTTTTACATACTTTATCTCTCCCGTTCTCTGCCGCCGCCCCCACAGAGCCTCGTCCACAACCTTAACCACTCCTTTTGTCCAGCCAGCTTCTCTCCCCAACATCTCATTTTCACAAATTCTGCTCACTGTTTAAACTCAAACTATGGCTACTGACAGTCTGAATTAAGGTCAAAGGTCATGTTCCCTGGAATGTCACCCCATACAATCAGTTTTAGCCTTGTGACCCCGAGAAGGAGTGAACATTAAACTACACTTTTTCAAACCTGCAAATCTTTAAATGTTATAAAAAATAAGTTATTGCTTTTACCTATTTTAACCGTTTATTCTTTGCTGTCAGTGGAAACAGGAAATGTCTGTATCTTTCAGAAAGATGCAAAATGATGTTTCTGCTTTGAGCTTTAAAGTTCAGGGTTTAAAGTTCAGTTTTTGCTTCACACTTTAGTTACAGCATGTTTTTCAGATGTTAAAGACTAACTTACTTACTGTAGTTTGTACACTTTGCTTTGGGCTCATATAATACATAATTCAAGATGCAAATGCAGCAGTGTGGACGGCTAATGTGCAGATATCAGGACTTGTTTATTTCTGAGCTTGTTGACTCCATTCAGCTGTATTCCTGGGTAACTCAGTGAATCGACTCTGTGTGCAGGCATCTGGTAAACACGCTCCTCTGCAGCCCAGTTCCTGTCTCAACTGCCTGGGACCTTATCTGGATGTTTGTGTTTGCACCCCTGCAGTTTCACATATGGAGAACGTACAGAATATAGGTGTTTGAATGTTAATAGACTGCAGACTTGCATGCAACCATTTGAGATATAAAGGATTTGGATTTATTTAAATGTGAGTCGAAACTGTAGAACAGGGTTTTAAGAGTCAGTCAAGCTGAAGATCAGCAGGTCTCAGTGCTCCAGCAGGTTCTGGTCTCGCTCCAGGGTAAAGTTGGCACGAGGTCCACATTGATCTTGACTAAATGTCCCACTGACAGAGCCAGAACACAGAACACTTGTTGTGTGGCTCTAACTGCTGTCATTAGTGTTATTTTCATCCACAGCAGGCCGCTGTTTTTCAACCCTTAAAGACCCACCAAACACCAGCTCAGCAGCAAACTGCACAGACACCAGCTGGAGGACGTTCAGCAGCAGAAGAGCCAGATATTTCCCTCAGGAGTCGGTGGAGACCAAAACAGAGCTAAAGGAAGATCAAGGACTGAATAGGAAAAACAGTTTGCTTACACATTAGCCATATCATGTTTAAAGGTGGTATCAGTGTTGTGTTTAGCTCGTCCTTAAGTGACCAAAAATGAGTTAAAGCTTCGATCTTTTGGGAGTAGAGAAGTGATTTCTTTACCAGCTCAACTGCAGTGGAGGAAATGAATGAAACCAAACCTTATTTTGCCTCTGAAGGACCCAGTGTTTCCCCTGAGCTCATATATGGCCAACACTTAAAGCTGACACTAAAACACTGAAAGAATGCTGTCTCAGGGTTGCAGATCCATATTTCAATCATCTTACGTAATTTAATTCTCATGTCGTGAGATGTTTGAAGTATTTCACAGAGATTGTGCTGCAGCACAATGAGAGAGAAACCCTGAGGAGCCACGCAGTGAAAAACTGCTGTTATATAATGTACAACCACTGTAAAACCCCTGAGGCCGACTGCGACAATGAAAGGAAAAAATATCCTCTATTCTAACAGACACATCAGGTGTCTTTTGGAAAACACACAAAAATGTTGGCAGCTTGCCTTGACAGCGTCACTCGGGGCAAAGCAGCAGAATGTTCGACAGTTTCAGCTCATCAGGTTTGGGCTGTACGTGCACTTCTTTAACCTATTTAAACACACATTTGGTTGTATTTCATCTGCACTTTATAAGCTCCTGTGCTTTTCTTGTTAGTCCAATTTTGTAAATGTCAGGATGTTGAAACAGCAGATCCCTGTAGTGTTTCCAAAAGTTCTCTTCTTTAAAAAGTTTTCATTTCTCTGTGGTCGACACTAAATCGGTGCTGTAGTGTTTTCATTTTTCATATGTTGTTTGTCTTTCTGTTGCTGGTTTGTGCTTATTTCTGAATGTTTGCATTTTACATGTTTAAATCTCAACCTTAAAGTCACAGGATGGTGCTTCTGCCCTGTAATTAAAAACCTGTTGGAAGGTCTGTTCATGGTCTGATCAGTAGCAGCTGTGGTTCAGGTCATACAGCTAGTCCTTCATTAATCATCAGGTTGAAAAATGCTGTTGTATAAGTACATTCTGTTACAAAACATTTTTAACTTTTCTTACTAGATGCTGAAATAGGGGCGTCGCAGGGGGCGTAACTTTTACTTACAGACACGTTCTTTCATTCATCAGACTTTGTGTGACCACCTGGAGACTTAAACTCTTTATTATAGGTCAATAAAATGTAGAGGCAATTGAGAACATACTGTAACTGGAAATTTGCCTGGTACAGTGAAAGCAGGACAGCCTAAAGGAACAGTTTGACAGTTTGGGAAGTTTGCATATTCACTTTCTTATTATTTGCTTCCAAGGGTTTGATGAGTTGAAGCACAGTAGAGTGAGGACAATATCTTGTTAGTTTTTTTTATGCACATTTTTCTTTTTATTACAGAAATAAACATCCATAAATGCATTTTGATCAATCTACCAAAATTAGTTAGCATTTTCTGAAGTAGTGGCTTAATATTTTCTCAAACCATAACTTTGTAATCAGGTTTAATCTGAATGCCAAAGTATATAGTGTTAGTTGATTTAATACCATCTCTGTGGTGTTTAAGGTTTCTGGGCCCGGGAGGTGGGCAAGATGATTGGGTTCGAACACCCCACCATCCCAGTGCATCACCAGTACGTTGTGACAGCAACAGTACCGGAGGTGAAGGCTCTGAAGAAGGAGCTGGCTGTCATCAGGGACCTGGAGGGATCTTACTACCTGCGTCAGGAAAGAGACGGCCTGCTGTTTGGGCCGTATGAAAAGATGGAGAAGATGAAGCTCCAGGACTCCTGGGTCAGAGATGGAGTGCCTCCAGGTCTGTCCGACACGGATAAAGATTAGTCCGTCTTTAATCTTTTGTGTGTTTTAACGGGACAGTCTTCATTATGTTTCTGTCCGTCTTACTTCCTGTGTGGCTGCTGCAGGTTTCGGTAAAGAACTGTTTGAGTCGGACCTTGACAGGATAATGGAGCATGTGGAGATGGCCATGGAGATGGTTCCTGTGCTAAAGAAAGCTGACATCATCAACATTGTGTCTGGACCGATCACATACACCCCTGACCTCTTGCCCATGGTCGGACCACATCAGGGAGTTCGCAACTACTGGAGTGCCATAGGCTTTGGGTATGTGTGGGCGATGGACCTCAGTTGGCACCTTAGTAGATAGTTTCTACATCTGATCAGAGACAAGAGGGCTGATTCCTTATGTTCAACACTTGGACTGTTTTCAGGTATGGAGTCATCCATGCTGGCGGTATCGGTAAGTTCCTGAGTGACTGGATCAGGAATGGAGAACCTCCTTACGACCTGATCGAATGCGACCCCAACCGCTACGGCAAATGGACATCTGTGCCTTTCATGTGCGCCAAAGCTCGAGAATCCTATGGCTTCAACAATGTGGGTAAGAAAAACACGAGACCATCGCACATTTATTTGACAAATCTTTTTGACTGTCACTTAACTCTTCCTCGCTCTGTCGGTTTCTCCAGTTGGTTACCCCAAGGAGGAGCGATTCGCTGGTCGACCGACCTGCCGGACAAGCGGCGTTTACGAGCTGCTGAAGGACAAAGCATCCATGGGCTTTCACGCTGGCTGGGAACAACCTCACTGGTTCTACAAACCTGGAGATGATGTTGGATACAAGTAAGACATCCAGTTAGCAGAGCTGGTCTGAAATATTACATTAGCATACATTCTTTCATCTCAGAACCATCTCAGACCTGAACAGGAGCAGTCAGTTTCAAGAACAAAATGTTTCCCAACGGTTGTTTGTAACCGCTTCTAATTTAACTGCAAACTGCTGTTGCTCTCCTGTAATTGGCCACACCACACCCAATCAGCGACGGCTCTTGAGAGTTCAGCTCGTACATACTGTACCAATGTATGAACAAAGGCGCTCTGATAGTGTCTGGATGCACGCTTGTCTGAACGAGGATTTGAGGACACAGTGTTCTTGGTCTTTCAGTTAGTGCCGAGACGAGTTTACCACACATCATTTAGCAGGTCCTCTAAGTCTAAGCAGCAGCAGAAGAGAACCATTTAGATATTTAGATGCCACAGTGAAAGAACAGGACAGCTGCTAACGCTCAACAACACATGCAGATAACTGTCAACTGCACTCTAAATATGGACCATGACATTATTTAAAAACCTCACTGTCATAGATTATCTTGAAATAAACCAGCGAGTGTTTGGAGTCTTGCCAAAACCACAAGTTCAGAATCCAGCTCACCTTCTGTAAGCTGCATACTTGACTCATATCTGTGACATGGAGGTTTCTCTTCTGAAAGCTGCAGTCATGATCTCACTGTGCAACTTTCTTTCCACAACTTTTTACTATATTGTATTTTTAGATGCACGGTTGGCGTGGCTCTAGGGATGGCATTGATTTAGACTGAGATATCTCAAAAACTGTTGGATGCATTACCATGAAATTTTGTACAGACATTCATGGTCCTCAGAAGATAAACCCTACTGACTTTGTTGATCCTCTAAATGTTTTATCTAGCGCCATCATTAGCTCATGCCTAAGTACAGCCTCACAGAGACTCTTAGTCTTTTCTATATGCTACAATATTCTTTCAAGTCTAACAAGAAATGGGTTATAATTCTGTCCTTCTATTAGAACAGTGTTCATTTATTATATTTTCATTTGGGTTTTGCATTATGCAATGAAGCTAATAAAAAAGGGCCAGAGAAAAAAAATGGAAGAAAGGTTGGTATTAATCGAAACAACAGACCCAGATATAAAGCGATCATTGATCTTTCTGCTGTGCTCAGGCCCAGTTTCCGACGCACAAACTGGTTCAGACCAGTTGGCAGAGAGTGCAAGCTGGTGATGGAGAAGGTGGGAGTGATCGACCTGACGCCGTTCGGCAAGTTCATCGTGAAGGGGAAGGACTCCCATAAGCTGCTGGACCGCCTGTTTGCTAACACCATGCCCAAGGTAGAACACGTTTGCTTTGTTTGAGACAACGACACGACTTCCTTCAATTCGTTGCCCTTTTGACCTGTGTGTTTTTTAGGTGGGTGTGACTAATATCAGCCACATGTTGACACCCGCTGGAAGAGTCTTTGCCGAGGTCACCATCACCCAACTGGCACCTGGAGAGTTCCTGCTCATCACAGGATCGGGATCAGAGGGTCATGACCTCAGGTGAAATGCATCAAACTGTTTACATATGCTTGATCAGACTGGGAGGAGCTCAGTTGGTCATAAATGATTTGTTTGGTTTTCTCCTGCTACAGACACAGTTAGAGACTGACTGGTGAACATGGTGGAGCATTTAGCAGCAAAAGACATGAAATGAAAGAATCCCATCATCATGATTGTTGTCTCCTGGTGTTGAAATGAGCAGCATTAAACAATCTTGATCAAAACATACAATCAAAGTTAATATGAACAGCTGGTTACATAAGCAAAGTTACCATATAGATTCATTGCTGTGGGTTTAAAGGAATTCTGTAAACTTTATGTTGCACAAATGCATCCATTATAACAATTTAGATGTGATGATAAAGTTTTCAAGAGTCTGGAAAGTGCTTGAAAAGTGCTTGAATTTTACTTTCCTTAAAAAGTTGTACAAACCCCTGTGCAAACCAATTCACCTCGTCCATTTCACAATATGTTTCCGCGGCCCCTTTGTCTATTTATAAAGGAACCAGATATTTTCTAACACAGTTGTTCTTCTTCTGTATTGATGATTCGGCTTTCATGTCCTACCAAGCTGTAGAAGTGCTCCAAGTTATCTACATCAGCTATGGAGAAAATGAATGAAACATTTACATTCGGTACCGGTGGTGCAGAGATTTGAGGAATTTATTGTCATATGCATTAAAATGCCAACATTTGGTCATTATAGTTTTAGTACTTGGAAGCATGAGATGTTTTGATGCAGCATTTTCATGCATCTTAGCTGAATAAACCAACGGGCCATATGCACAAATCTACAAACACAAATACACAGTTAGTTCATTTTGCAGAGAACACATGAAGTGAACAGTCACACACACCCTGTCCTCAAGTCTCAAGTTGCGCAGAATAAAATCTCTCTCACAGTTTGTTTTATAAGGGAGAAACCTAACACCCTTCAGCAGCTGTTAACGCAACGCCCCTCCGTTTGCTCCAATCAGGAAGCAGTAGGCTACAACATTAATCTTCATTCCTTCACTATAAGGGACCCTCTACCACAGCCTGAGGGGGGCAGGACAATCTCATGCTCTGCAGCGCCTTCTAGTGTTGAGGGGACCAAACTACAGATGAAGAGTTCAAGGAGGTCAAATCAGCCTGTAAAACCCAGAACACGTGGCTGAGATGTGGCAATATGTGAAATATTTAATGTGATAAAGAAATTAAAGGCACCTTGTGGAGTTCTGTTTGCATCCTTTGTGCCTGCTGACAGTTTTCTCTGTGGATCTGAACTCAGGTGGATCGAGACCGAAGCTGCAGACGGCGGCTATGACGTTGACATCAGCAACGTGACAGAAGACATAGGCGTGCTGGGCATCGCGGGACCAAACTCCCGCAAAGTTCTTCAGAAACTGACGGATGAGGATATGAGTGATGCCGGATTCAAATTTCTCCACTGCAAGTCCATCAGGTTGGCTGGGATTTCTGTCTGGGCCATCAGGATCTCCTACACAGGTACTGCACACTTTGTCAAGTTCCTGCATTTTCACGGATCCAACTGAGTGTATCTCAAAATACTGGTGATACTAAATATACATGTGCGTTTAGGTGAGCTCGGTTGGGAGCTGTACGTCGACCAGAAGAAAATGGCAGCTGTGTACACGGCAATGATGGAAGCAGGAAAAGATGAAGGCATCGACAATTTTGGCACCTACGCCATGTCCTCCCTCAGACTGGAAAAGGGTTTCAGAGGCTGGGGAGCCGAGGTACACACATGGACACACACAAGGGAATTAAAGAAATAGTTTGTCATTTTGGGAAATACTCCTAATTACTTTTTTTTTTAAAAATAGATGAGAAGATCAATTTCACTCGTATTTCTGTCTGTTACATATCAACCTACAGCCAGCAGCTTCCAGTCTTTATGCTGAGCTCACGTCATAGAGTCATATTTGCTGTACAGACACGAGAGTGGTTTCAATCTTCTGATCTGACTGAAAGAAAATAATGTTGAACTATTCCTTTAAGTAGCACAGGTTCTGACAGTTTTGCTGATGAACTTGTCTGTTTTTACAGATGAACTGTGACACCAATCCTCTGGAGGCTGGATTGGATTATTTCATCAAACTGAACAAGGTAACCAACCATCACCGTTTAACACACATTAACTGTTCGTATTAGAGATGAAATAGTATGAAGCTTGCACATCACCATAAGTGATTTATTCTCTCTATAACTATGAATAAGTTCCTGTGTTCCTGTGTTTGTCCAGCCTGCTGACTTTATTGGCAAAGCCGCCCTTCAGGAGATCAAAGCCAAGGGTCTGAAGAGGAAACTTTCCTACATCACTCTGGATACCGATGATATCGACCCCGAAGGCAACGAGACCGTGTGGCACAACGGCAAGGTTAGCAGCAGTGTCCCGTGATCACATCCAGTTTTATTTGGTTGGTTTTTGGTTATATATGTCGTCCCTCGTGTTTCTCATCAGGTGGTCGGCAACACGACATCCGGAGCCTACAGCTACAGCACCCAGCAGAGCCTGGCGTTCGCCTACCTGCCTCTGGAGCTGTGCTCCGTGGGCCAGAAGGTGGAGGTTGAACTGCTGGGGAGGAAATACCCCGCCATGGTCATCCAGGAGCCCTTAGTCCTCACCGAGCCCACACGGACCCGGCTGCAGAAGAAAGCAAAGAGCAAAGCATAAGCACAGACTGTTGGTTTCTCACCAGCTAATGAAGAACAGTTTTACTGTGATATATGAATGAGAGTCTTACAGGGGGAAAAAAGTGCCGTCCTTGTTCTGAACTGTTTGTGTCTGAAATTAAGTGGGCAGTTAACGGAAAAAGAGTCACATCACAGCTTCCTTTGCCTGTCTTGTCTCTTGAGGAGGAGGAGGCTGAAGACGGCTTGTGAGAGTGTTCAGTGCATCTCATGAATGTGTTTTTGAGGAACAGGGAAATAACTGTTGATGTTCTTGCACCATGATGTCTTACAGTGTTGGAAGAGTAATTGGCTTTTTTGTAATTCCATGAATGTTAATGTTTACAGGTCAACAGAAGAATGCTTGATTCTCGAAATTCTTGAAAAGCTTTTTGTGTACTGCTGCATGTTACATTGTCATCAGAGCCGTTTGGGACTGTGAGAAATGTAACAGTACGTAAACACCAGTAACCAAAAGAAACAGAATCCATGCAAACTTGTACAAAGCTTGTTCTATAAGTCTGTTCTTTTTTTACTAATATGTAATTAAAGTGGTGTATGAAAACCTTGATGATTAAAGCAATGCACTCACTGTCTTGTATTTGGTGTTTGTACGTCTTTTCTGTTCTCTCTTACTCATTACTCTTCCTCAGAGACACAGTCTTCTTCAATTTCCTTTGTCTAACTTGTTAAAGCCTCAAGGACCATAAAGACACGAGAGATCACTCTAAATGGTTCGACACTCAGATCCAAGTTTTGAAAATAGTGTCTGGAAATATTGACCCATTATATATTCAAATTATTTTGTATTTTAGTACATTTTTGTCTTTTTATTTGTACTTTTACTTCAAAATTATTTAAGGTAAGAGCAGTTTTATTTACTGCATAATGATAAGCTGTATAATAACAATAATAATGATAATACATGTATAACGGGCTTCCTTACGTTCACGTGATTGGCTGTTGTTCCTGTGATCTGATTGGCTGCTCTGAGCGAGGCAGCGTTTTCAATTTGCGGAACACGGAAGTGATCACAAGACGCGGTTTGAACTTTAATCTTTCAGTGATATATTTTGTATATTATCACAACGAAGACATGTAGATATGACAACTAATTAACTAAACGTTATATTAGTCATGTTTGTCTTTCTTCTCCCGCTAAACTCAACCTGACTTCCTGTTTACAAACTAACTCCACAGTTGAGTTTATAAGAAGCTGAAGATGGACGAGAGACAGTTGATCGCAGCTGTGTTTCTCTTCAGTTTCCCTGTGTTTCTGTCAGCTCAGCCGCCTCACATCGTGTTCATCCTGGCTGATGACTTCGGCTGGTATGATGTCGGATACCACAGCTCAGAGATCCGGACCCCGAACCTGGACAAGCTGTCGTCCGGAGGAGTCCGTCTGGAGAACTACTACGTCCAGCCTCTGTGTTCCCCGTCCAGGAACCAGCTGCTGACAGGAAGGTACCAGGTGAGATCCACGTGCTCCTACCTGCCCACAGCTGGCTGTCATGAGTGTTCAAAGACAGCTGTGGAAAGTAACTAAGTACATTTACTCTTAGTGCTTAAGTACAATTTTGATTACATTACTTGAGTATTTGCATTTTCTGCTTGAGGCAAATGTCCTTTTTACTCCACCACATTTATCTGCTAACTTTAGTTGCTAGATTCTAATTAATAAGTCAATTATATTATTATATTAAGACTTTATCGATTCATTGGTGAAATTCAAAAGCTACCCAGCAGAATATGAAGTTGTAATCTAGTATCTGTTTTTGATGATAATACCAGATTACTGAAACATTTGAAACATGTAAGAAAATGTATGTAAAGATTGTGATCAATATATCATTCAGAAGCATTTACACATGTCGATGAACACGTCTGAGACTGATACAATCATCATAAGGAGCTTCATACTAAAGGACCATCATGATGACAAGTTCACTCCGCAGCATGACTTCGTCCACCTTTCTATGTTTAGAAGAACTTTCCAGGGAAAAAAATCTAAGTTGGATTCCCCCTGTCTATTCTTACATATTTCTTCTTTGTCCCATTTTAACATGTGTATTTA
The DNA here is from genome assembly GCA_025331565.1 of Holacanthus passer. Taxonomy (NCBI): domain Eukaryota; kingdom Metazoa; phylum Chordata; class Actinopteri; family Pomacanthidae; genus Holacanthus; species Holacanthus passer. The sequence continues at coordinate 2,828,925 of JAFREQ010000046.1, read as the reverse complement.
TTTCCTAACGTTATGTGTTTGTCTTCAGATCCACACAGGCTTGCAGCACCAGATCATCTGGCCCTGTCAGCCGTACTGTGTGCCTCTGGATGAGAAGCTGCTGCCCCAGCTGATGAAGGAGGCGGGGTACGCCACGCACATGGTGGGCAAGTGGCACCTGGGCATGTACAAGAAGGACTGCCTGCCCACACGCCGGGGCTTTGACACATACTTTGGTATATTTCATGATGAATAAAGCCTCTGATGTAACTATGCTACATGTGAGGATGCAGTTTGATTCCTAATATCACACCTTCATATCTATATGAATTCCTTGTTTCTGCTCCAGGCTACCTGACAGGCAGCGAGGATTATTACACTCACACCCGCTGTTCCCCCATCGCTCCTCTGAACCTGACTCGCTGTGCGTTGGACCTGCGGGACGGAGAGGAGGTTGCTGCAGGATATAAAGGAGTCTATTCCACTGAGCTGCTCAGCCAGAGGGCCGCCAGCATTATTAAAAAACACAACCCAAACAAGGTGAAACTATAAAATAGGTACTGGATACTGATTTTTATAGTTTACTGTCTGCTGATCAAAACTAGAGCTAAAAGAGAGTGAATATTGGACTTACATTCATCAGGTGGACTCCAAAGGAATGATAATGTTGCTCTGTTGCTGTTGGATATGTAAGTAAGGAACTGCTATATCAATTTGAAAGGAGCTTAATTGTCAATGTGTGTTCACAGTTTGTTTTGCTGCCCCCAAGTGGCCAAAAAATCATGTCATACAGGTTTAAAGAAGAAATAGCACATGTCTCTTCGATAGCTAATGTTTGTAAAAAAAAAAAATTAGGCAGATATTGTCCTAGACTCTTTTTGGCTTGTGACCCCTTACAAAAAGCAGTGTCTAGTTGGGGCAGCTTGTCACGTCTCAGTGCTGTTAACAACAGGAAGTCACAGAGGGGAGTGTTGACATGTTGTTCTCTTTATCTTTCAGCCACTCTTCCTCTATGTGGCATTGCAAGCAGTCCACTCCCCGCTGCAGGTGCCAGAGCGCTACCTGACCCCCTACAGTTTCATCAAAGACCCCCATCGCAGGCTCTATGCTGGCATGGTGTCGGCCATGGACGAAGCAGTGGGCAACATCACTCTGGCTTTGCGGCAGGGAGGACTTTGGGACAACACGGTCCTGGTGTTTTCAACAGGTATGTTTTTGTATTGAGATGCTGGATAAACCATGGTGTTGTTGTGGTATCCAGGATTTAAACCCTGATCCAAAAATGTTCAGGGTGTTTTTGGATCAGTCCACAACTTTCACAGTCTTTTGTTGCTCCTGTCCCAACTTGTTTCAAACATGTTGCTGCCATCAAATTCAGAATAAGCAGATATTTACAAAAATCAATGAAGTTGATGAGGTCAAACATTAAATATATTGTCTTTGTGCTGTTTTCAATTGAGTATCTGTCAAGAAGGAAATGATCACATTCTGTTTTATGTTTTATGCAGCATCCAAACTTTTCGTCAGGGTTGTATTTCCCACAGCTTTTATTCATTTATCTCTTCAGTGTGCCCGAGTGAAAAACAAATCAGTGAGTTCAAAGTAAAGAGCAATTACATTTTACATCAGCAGACTCAAAACCACATTTTCTCTGCGCATCAAAGCCAGTTTTCCAGCATTGAGAGGAGTTCAGGTGACAGCCTTGTGATGGGCTTATCGAATTAAAGCATCAGAGAGTTAGATAACACATTTTATGACACGACACGGTCAAGAGGGAGGCACATGAAACAGATATCTTTGCTTGTTTGATGTTTCTCAGTCAGGATTTTCAGTCGTTCTCCACCGATCCTGGGTGGGTTACACTGAAAATAGCCTTTGTAATACCTTGGATGTCCAGTAGAGAGCAGTGTTTTGTTGTGTTTGTTCTAACTGTGCCAAGATCACTACAAGCAGGATGTGGAGATTTACAGAGAGAAATCACACTGAATGAACTCAGTGGTTGGCTCATCTCTTCACATACATCGCCGGGGTCTTATTGTCGAACCTTGAAAAATATATACTTTTGATGAAGAACATGATACGGCCAAGATGCAGGCGTGCAGTATTATCTGAACATGTGCCTGCTGCCGGCTTTCCACATATGGAACTTCTAATGAATTACATCTGAAGTCAGTAACTCCTTTGAGGGTTATTTTTAGGGGCTTTTAAAGGGTAATCAGAAGACAGGAACAATGCTGTGAAAGGAAAGTGTGAGGTTTTTTATGTCGGTGCTGGGCTGCGGTAGGTGGCCTGTTTCATTGTTCTTCCACACATTTGGTTGTGGCTCTGACTCCAAGGATTGAACCACCCATATGCTGGGCAGACTCTGACTCTGCTGATCTGAAGCTGAGGTTAAAGCTGCTGTGTCAATGTGATGAGCTCATTATGTAACTTACCAAAAACAGTCTATCAGTAAAGTCTATCAGTGACTTTATTAGTCATAACTTTGGTTTATTATTTAAAATTTTCTCACGTTTAGGCTGTTATCATTGACCCACGTGTGTCAGGCTCAACAGGAAATCAATGAGCCCTAACCTTGAAATTCCATTCTGGTGAAATTTTCTGCAAACTGGCCGCCTCACCGGGACTTTACTGTAAGCAAATGAGCAAGAGAGGTGAAAGTGGGGCGAGCTGGGAAAGAGAGAACTGGCCAGTCGAGAGCCAAGGCAGCTTGAAAAGGCATTAAGGAGCAGACGGTCTTTTCCAGAACGGTTCGGGAATCGGGACAGACTACTTCCTGGACTTGCATGACACTCTGCAGCTGAAAGGGGAGCCCTGCCTGAATGTGATTGGTCAGCTGTGTTTATACTGGACAGACGTATTGGGATGATGACAGTCAGTCTAACTGCCTGTGTGTGCACTTGTGTAATGGTTGGATATTATGCAGGAGTTTTGTCTAACAGGGGAGACAAATGGATGAGAATTGCTGTGTTGTTCTAACGTCTTAGATTACTAGTTTTTGACTCTATGGGTGCTAATGATGGTCAGTCCACCACTTTGGTCCAGACTGTAATATCTCTGCATTTACTAGATAGATTGCATGATGTATTGAAGAGACATTTTGATCCTCTGACTTTTCCCCTAGAGCCACCAGCTGGTCAGTGCTGTCATTTATCCAGTGAAATATTTTGACATCTGTCAGATGTTTTGGCACAAATTCTGTACAGATGCTAACATGATTTTGTACATGGTTCCCAGACGATGAATCATAAGGACTTTAGTGATGCTCTGACTTTCCATCAATCACCATCTACCTGCCAAACTAATGACGTTCTCATGAGTCTCAACTGTACTTTGTGTTTAGTGCCAATAAGCAAATGTTAGCATGCTAAAACACGACACCAAGATGGTGAACTATCTGCTAAACTTCAGCATGTTAGCATTGTCATTGTCTTAGCATGCTAGCATTAACATTTAGCTCAGAGTGCGCAGCCTGTAGCTCGGCTGCAGCCTTATTCACCCCAGTGTTCTCTTCCCTTTGTGCCAAAACCAACTTCTAAAAACACTATTTCCACAGACTGCGTCACTCTGCTCTTCTCTCTTGTTCTTCAGTGGAAGTACGTGAAAATTGATCTTTCTATGCCTACTATCTTTATATTTAGTCATTCGAAATCCCTTGTCTATTTCTGTCTTTTTTCTCCTTGTGTCATTACATTTTGTTCCTGTGGTTGCTGGACAGATAACGGAGGTCAGACGCTGTACGGTGGCAGCAACTGGCCACTGCGAGGGAGGAAGTGGTCACTGTGGGAAGGAGGGATCCGAGGAGTCGGATTTGTCGCCAGCCCTCTCCTGAAGCAACCGGGGACCATCAGCCGCGAACTTATCCACATCTCCGATTGGCTGCCAACACTGGTCCGCCTGGCCGGAGGGAGCACAAACGGTACAAAGCCACTGGACGGATTCAACGTGTGGAACTCAATCAGGTGAGCTGGGCTGTCGCGCTGTTTTCACAGGTCTTGAGAACTTGAACTCCCAGCTGAGAGTGTTTCTTGGGTGGCAGATCAGCCTGTGGCCTGAATTTACAGCGTGAGCGATACCAGCTCTTGAGTTTTGACAGCCTGCCCTCTCTTTGTGCCTCTTTCCGATCCTTCCCCCATGTGCTCCAGCTCCAACTCCCTCTGCCTGTCTCCCTGACCCAGCGTCTTTTTCTTGTAGGAGCCCCTGCTCCTTCAATAAGCCCTTTGTTACTGTGGCAATGGGAGCTCAAAGAGAAGGAAATTCCATCAGTCATTCTCACACAAATCTGTAGTCCTTCCATCCCTTTCTTTTTTTCTCCTTATCCTCTCTCCATCTCCGCTCTGCCTCTAAGACCAATGAAAGCCTCCTATTGGATAATCTAATTAGTTTAGCTACAAATCCTTTTATGTGGCAACATACCTGAGATGTTTTAATTCTTTTTATACATAATATATTGAATTATGTGTAGTTGAGTTTTTATGTTACAGCACTTTAAAAAGAAACTGATAGTGATTTAATAAGTCATATGCAGCTGTTGTCAGGCCACGGATGAACTCTGCATGTTACTTTGTGTTCATGTCATCACACAAGTTGTCAGCCCTGTTTGACTGACACATTATATTTGTAAACTAAATGTGGACACAGTGAAGAAGGTGAAATTGAGGGCTACAGCAGAGCCCCAGCAGAAAATCAAGGCTTAGCCTCGACCACAAACTACTACTCACAGCCTCCACTTGACTCGATTGGCTGACGCACGTCAGCTGACCGCTGGCTGCTGGCGTTGCTGTGTGAGCAGCACAACAACTCAGGGCAAAACGCTGTTTGTTTTCACTGCTTTACAGTTTCAACTCGTTTTTAATTGGCTCCCCCGTTACAGAAAACAGCAGCGGACAGCTCGGCAGATGACATTAAAAACCAAATGAAGGCCCAGAACAGTAGGCAGGCCGAGGAGAGCGCGAGTTATTTTAGTTTGTGTTATCAGACACTGTGGTCAGTGAGAGCAGTGTGTTTTCTCTGTGGTGGAGTGCGGTCAGAGCATATGACTGCCTGGTGAACAACAGCCAGCTGGTTTAGATTTACAGATCCCGGCGGATTTTACAGTGCATAAGTCAGACATGGTGGTGTGTGTGTTGGTTGTGTATCCATATGTTTAAGAGTAACACTGCTTTTTATCTTACAGCAAAGGCTTTGCCTCACCCAGACTGGAGCTGCTGCACAACATTGACCCTCTGTATAACGACATCGCACCGTGTAAGTTCACAAGTTTCACTGTGCAGAGAAGAGGCTTCTCCCAGTCTGTCTATATTATAAATATCAAGACCTGATGCCTCCAGCAGGCTTTTATTTGTGGATAAAGTCTGTCTAAGAATGAATATTATATGTACGTATGCTCCATCCGGACCTGGTTAAGAAAATTTTCAAATTTTTGAACATGAATTTTGTGAACTACAAAACATTGGCAGACACAAGCTACTGAGATCCACTGGACTACAAAAAGTATTTGCTGCAGAAAGTCTGAGATTTTTTTTTCTTTATGTAAATCTAGAAACATTGTTTGCAAGTAACAAATATTTTCTTTCAATATACAGTAAATGCTAAATGTCGGAATTCTGTACAGACATTCATGGGCAGACATTCATGAACTGTGTCAACTTTGACACCTTAATTTTCCAATTAGCACCATCATCAGGTCAAATTTTAAATTTGTCCAATACTTTGGCTTATGACCAAACACCCACAGAACTAATAACATTCCCATCAGCCTCAGCTGTACTTTGTGATTTAGTCTGATTTAGCCAATGTTAACATGCATGTCTTTGGACTGTGGGATGAAACCTGTACAGACACATGAAGAACATGTTGAAACCGTTTGATAAAGCATGTTGAGGTGATGGATACCTCATGTTCCCTCTCCTCCTCCGTGTGAGCGTGACGTCGATCATGTGTGTTCCTTCGTTTCTGATGTTGTAATTCTACTGTTTTCTCTTTCTTCCCAACATGGCCAAAAGTATCAAGGGCTCATTGTTTGAGCTGGTATTCATCGTGAATCCAATTACCTCAAGTCGAAGCGGACTGGGGCCTAAGAATAGCACGTTACATAAGATTTGCCTAAACTCACATTAGCGTATTAGAAATCCACGTTATGTTTATTATGAGTGTTGGAAATTTGTTTGAGTGGATCAAGAGTTTATGAGGAATGTGGCCGGAGGTGAGTCTGTTTGTGGCTGATTTCACATGGTGTGAATGATCATAAATATTTTCTGTCTCTAATTGCAGTGAAACGTCTTCCACTTGTGTACAAAGGTTATTTATGAAACTATTCTGTTTAGTATTTTTTTCTCACATTTTATCTCAGTCTTTGTGATTACTGCACGTCATAAAATAGTATTTGTTATTCCGTTTCCATCTGAAGAAAGCTGATAGCACAAGGTTAAAATTGTTGAAGCTGTAATCAGTCAACAGTGTTGAAATCTGAGATAGTTGACATTTGAGGGCAGGGTGTGTGTGCTTACAGTTGAAACTCTGTGATTGTAGGGAGGTTTCCAGGAAATGGATCTTGTGACTGCCTTTTTTCTTGCTGTCAGACACGGTGGAAGGTCTCATTCTTGTCTAAACCACTTAATATTTGGTGGTCCTGGTCCTGGTCTGAGGCCACTATTTCTGACTCTGTGGACGATGCTGCACCTTAGTTACACTCTCAAAAATAGTCGAGGTATAGGAGGAGTACATTTTTGTACCGAAATGTTTCACAGATGTACTGTAATGGGCACATAATGGCTCGTATGAGAATGGATGCCCTTTGATCCACCACAGGAGAATAACATTCATCTCCTGAAAGTACAGTGGTTTTCTTCTCTTCTGGCATGTAGGAGGTATGCAAGGAAACTAATTATGACTGATCAGTACCTGATGTAGAAGTTTGAAGTCTATCACCTGAAACACCTGCATTAAATCTGCATCAAACATCAGCCCTGCTTTAACATTAGTAGTAAACAACGTAACCAAGAGCTACTGGGAAAACACACTAATAGCCTCTGTTAAAGTGTTTGTGTCGTCCAATCTCTGATTTACAGCATTTTTTGAGACACGACTGTTTATGCAGCTTAAGCCAGTGGAGCTCAAATTATCCCCAAAGTTTACTGCTGGTCATTAGCATCTAAATCATGTGGATGATAACAGAACCCGGTTAAGAACACCGCTGCTTTACAAGCTTTCATGTTTTATGTTTGAGTCTTTATCATCAGCCTCTGCAGTGACAACCAGCTCCTCCTGATACATTCCAGGCTGAGATTCCTCCTTCATTTCTTCTTTCTTCCCCTCGTTTCCATTAACCCAGCCTTTCTCTGAGACCCTGCCTTCCAAGTTTCTTCTCCTTTTCTTTCACCTCTCTTCATGCTTCTTTCGGTTTCTCTATTTAACTCGTGAAAAGGCCCCGTCCCTTTCTACGCACTTTCTCCTTTCAAGTTGCTTTTGAAAATCCCTCCTCTGTGCTCTCGCTCTGTGTGAGAAGAGGGATCCCGACTAAATGGGTCACAGAGGGGTCCCTGAACTTCTCGCTCGTCGAGAGAGAGAGAGAGAGAGAGAGAGAAACCCTGGACTTGGCCCAAGCCTTAAATCACCCCCAAATTTCCCCTCCATACTCCTCTGCTCTCTCAGGGTCTCTTCCCACTGCTCCTCCCCTTCCTCTCCCTCCTTCTTCTTGAGCCCATTTGTGGATTCTCCTGCTGTGGATCCAGATGAGGAAGCTTCGAGGCACTCATGCAAAGAATGAATGTGAGAAATGCACAGTGTGTGTGTGTGTGTGTGTGTGTGTGTGTGTGTGTGTTGGGGTTTGTGTCTGCAGAGCTCAAATCATTTATCATCCCACCTGCTTCCACAACAGTATCAACACCTGAATCTGTCATGTCAGTAACGTTCTTATGTGAGGATTTGAGCTCTGTTGTTTACAGAAATCTGCGATAAGTTTCCTTCATTGAGCAACACGGCTTAATGCATGTGAGAACAATTAAGATCCCCACATGTCATTTGCACAATGATCAGTGAAAAACGCAATGTCAAGGCTTTTACCATGTGGTCGCGAAAACGCTGAGATCGGAAATGTTTTAATTCTCCAGTCATGTTGCTGTGGTCGGATCGACTCTATAAAACGAGCTCCGATGGGAACATGGGAATCGTGTGGGTAGGGATTCGTCCATATGCTAAGAGGAGAAAATACTTGTTTTTAACAGCGTTAGGAGACTGAAATTACTTGCAAATCTGCCTAATCAGGGCCACATTGTCGGGGTCAACCGCAACATGAACCTGAGGATTCTCTCAAGGCCGGATCTCCCCTTTTATAGGAAGTGTGCTCACTTCTGGGAGATATTGTCTGGAAGAACAGAAATAGCTTGTGGCAGAAATTTGTGAACACCCGGAGAGCAAGGAGAAATGATCTACTTTGGCCTTATGAAACTGGTAAAACGGTGCCAGTTGGTAACCGTGACCCTTGTTCCTCATTTGCTTTCTGCCCAACTGCAGTAATGGCATATAATTCATTGTGCTTGGCAGAAATGGAAGACTGGTGCTGAGTCGACCACATTACCACCATTTTTGTCAAATTCCTTCGGCCCCAAAGCTCCAAGTGTTTGAGGAAATTCATACAATTTCTGTTCTTAAAGGGAACGATTGTTTTGAAGCAGTTTTTGAACCTCTCAGTTCCTGCTGCCTCACTGTTGATTTTACAGCACAAAAAGAGCTCTTTCTTATTGGCATATTTATTTTCACACCTTCACTTGATAGTGACTCTGATTCCCAGGTATGCACTGACATTTGGTGCCAGTCTTCCTCCTCGTATGGTTTACATAGACATCCACAGAGGCCTTTTTGTGTCCGGTGGTAGTTTAATATCATCTTAATCAGCAGTTATAGTTTAAAAAAAAAAAAAAAAATGGATGACCTCCATGATCAGCTCCGTCCTCTTCTCTCCGCAGGTCCTGGCACCAAGCGTCAGTTAACTTTGGCTCAGGTGGTCAGCGGAGGCTCCCGGGCCAGCTCTGGCTTCAATGTGTCCATTCACGCCGCCATTCGATCCTCGAACTGGAAGCTGCTGACTGGCTACCCGGGTCAGTATCTGCTGTCACCCGTAATGACATGTTTAGTCTAAGTGGGGAGCAGGAAAATCAAGCACATTTGTGCACAGACACACATTCACTTCTTATCTCTGAACTATTCAGATCATTTTACCTCAATGAAAGTACCAATAAATGAGTGAATGCATTCAAATCCTACTTAAGTTAGAGTACAGAAGTATTATCAGCAAACTGTACTTGAAGTATCAAAACTAAAAGTACTTGTTACATAGAAAAACATCCTCTTTTACTGATATATTATTATCACATTATTAGATCGTTGATACTGATGCATCAATGTTTAAACAGTATTTTACAGTTGTGGCTACTCTAAGCTGAGTACTTTGATTTAATTTTAACTAATTTAAAATGATAATCTGAAAAGTAACTTCAGCTGTCAGATAAATGTAGTCGAGCAAAAAGTTCAATATTTCCCTCTGAATTGTTGAGGAGTAGAAGTATAATTAGCCCAATTAAAAGGAAATCCTCAAGTAAAATACCTCCAAATTGTACTTAAGTAAAGTACTTTAGTAAATGTATTTAGTTACTTTACACCACTGCTGCTTAAGTCCATCTTATTCCCTCCAGGTTGTGACATCTGGTTCCCCCGGCCCGGCCACAACAGCTCTGAGTCGAGGCCCTCTGCGGTGGAGCCGCTGAAGCCCGTAATGCTGTTTGACATAGAAAAAGATCCAGAGGAGAGGAACGAAGTATCCGCTCAGTTCCCCTCGGTGGTGGAGTATCTCCTCAGCAGGCTGCACCAGCACCAGAAAAGTGCTCTGCCGATCAACTTCCCCCCTGATGACCCCAGATGTGACCCAGGCCCCACTGGAGCCTGGGGACCCTGGCAATGATGACGACGATGATGAAGCTTTGGTTACAGTGTTTACTGTGAATTACAACAGGAATCACTTTTTTAGAGATGAATGAATTTTTAGAAACATTTTTGCTCTATGATGATTAAAATTGATCAACTCAACGTTTTCAGCAGCCAATAGAGGAACTCAGTCATGACTTGGCTGACTGTTACTGCCGTCATTATTGATCTCTGTGTCGGAGCTCTGAAATGCTTTCAGAGGTTTTCTTAAAGTGATTACGTAAAGCTGCACATGTTGCTGATTTGTAAAGATCATCTCTCTGCTGTTTCAGCTATTTGCACTTCATTTACCTGCTGTTGAGAAGCCACAGGCTCAGTGTGCTGTTTGTGTCAAACATAAAGGCGCATAGAAACAGCAGGTTGTTTTAAACCTGAGAAATATTTCTCCAACCAAACCAAGGTGTCTTTTTGAGAATTTTAAAAAACTTTTTTAGGATTATTAGGAAAGAAAAAACCATCACATGTGTTGAAGAGAGCATTTAGATGCAAGAAGATTTGGCTTCATGTTTTAAAATTTAAAGCTGGACTAATATTATATTATTCTTTTTGTCAATAGATAAATATTATATGACATGAGGGGAGCCTGAAATGATCAAACGTTTGCCTGAGGTGAAACAAATGTTTCTACAGATTGTGCCACTCACCTCTGTTCTTCTCTTTGCTGGATTGAATTCAACTTAAGTCTGTTGCCCAGTCTATAGAAATATTTGATTTGTCAGCTGCTGGATAACGTGTGAAAAAATGTAATTCTTTCAATTTCAATTTTTTCCCTTAAGGGAATGATACTGTGTGTGACCAAATGACAGAGCAGTGCACGAGAGCTGAGGTGACGAATGGAGTTGGTGGAAAGCCAGAGATAAAAGGAAAGCAGATATTTGTCTTCCTTTCATCAGTTGGCCAGAAACATGACTCCAGTATAATGTTAATGTCGCTCTGTATATGCTGGATGTGTAAATAGGTAACTGTTTGCTAACATGCCAAATCTTTATAAGATAATATGTTTTGTTGCATCGTCCCTGAATGGTCAAAGTTGTGCTTTGTTCTAAAATGACAAGCTTTAAATTAATTGTTTCCTTCTTTTTTTATTTTTTAAATTCTTTTAACTAATTATCTGCACCACTATTTGTAAGTGTCAAAGCTTAAGATGTGTTACTAATTTTATTTTTTTCTGAAAACAGAAATACATAATAAAGAGGCTAAAATGCTGTGACACTGTTTGTAAAGATGTGATTCTGGAATCAGTTTGTCTAATATTCAGCCAATGTTTTCTTTAGGTCACTTGTTTCCAGTTGCCTTAAAGTTAATGAGTAGGTGCTAAATGGGTTAACAGTGTATTTCTGTTTCGAGGTTGAAAATGTGAGGAATTTCTTGTGCACTTCAGGTATCTCCTCTGTTATGGCTTCAGCTCCTGCACGCCGATCACTCATTCATTTCAATGTGCTGTTGTCTCAGAGGTGATTTAGATGAAGTTATGGTGACACAGTATATCACCTGTGTTGCTGTGGATGATTTGAAAGTCACCACATGATAGAAACAAACACACTAAAGAGTAAAAATCTGTTGCTTCCAAAGGGATAATTGACATATTTGGAATCTAAGTGGGAGAAACTAATTTCCTTAATACACACACCCTCTTTGACCTTTGACCTCTTGGTGATTGACCTCCCATTGGCGGCAGCATGCAGAGCAGCACAGGAAATGCTCCCTGCTGAGAGTGGGCGGCTCTGTCCTAATGTGGCCCGTGACCCTTAACCTGCCATGTGAGTTGATTGGCAGCCGAGCGAGAGACACAACAATGCTGGTTACTGTGGAGGACAGTAGAGCTGCAGAGCCGCTCGACATCAGCAGCTTAGCTATGTCACGGACTCTTGTTCCCTTTTATAAATGAGCTTTTGGGAACAATCGACCGATCACTATGAAAGTCAAAGCTGCGTTGTTGATTTTCATGGTTGTTGTTTGTACAGTGACAAATCAATCTCAACCCAAGTTTTTTCCAGAGCTTTTGACTGTATCACTCGGTCTTCATCAACAGATTGAGTTTGTTTTTCCTGTTCTGGAGACAGATCTTTTGACACATGAGCTGTTTCACACTTTCAGAGCTTCTCATCCTCCAACAAACTCCACCCAGAAGCCAGTAAGTGGACCTCGAGTTGGGATTGTTTTTGTCTACAACTGAAAATTTCCAAGGCCCAGAATGAACTTAATGCTTTATTAATGAGTGTTTTGTGAGATTTTAGGCTGCGTTTCACTGAATTATTTATGTAACCACAGTCACCCCATATGGCCTGCCCGAGGCGACTGTGTGATCACACTGACAGGCTGAAATTTTAAAAACCTGATCCACTTTTTTTGGCAAATTATTTGTCTATTTTCTTGCCTTTAAGTGGTTTCTAACTTTGAGAACGTATGAACTCGAGCGCACATGTGCTTCACACCAGACCACTATCTATCTACCAAAGTGGCTGTTAAATGGAACTTAAACTGGGATTTTGGTAACGGGTGACTACCAGAATACCACATGGTTGTTTTATGTTTCTGAGAAAGCTCTTCTGACATTGCTGAGGCTATAAATTTGTCACTCACTTGTTCTGTTAGTTTACTCTACAATCAAAACTCTGCATTTCACTATGATGGGATAGTTTATTTAATTAGACGTTGCGAGCGCGTGCCATTCATCAGCGAGTTTCTCAGCTCGGCTCAGACCACTTTTGCACTTCTCATACCCCGTTTGTGGTGAATCACCCCTCCTGACAAGTTATTCCATCTTCCCCCTCTTGTCATTATGAGGAGCCAACCTCGGCGGTGTCACAACTCGTCTCCTCCACATACTTTTCAAAGTGGTTTTGGTGTGTCTTTCACACTTAATCCTGCACTTTGACTGGGCCCTGTGAAGTCTGCCTCACAGAGGGACAAACACACCCCGCCTCTGATTTGCCTCTGCTGAATCAACACTGCGATTCGCCGGCTGTGACGTCGCCCAGGCCCTTTTTACGTTTTGTTTTTTCAGCTGCGACAAAGCTATGTGTGCCACCAGGGCTCCTCCGGTGTGATGCCCCTGGAAGATGTGACGGTGTGAAGATATGATGAGGCTCAGATGTTGTGATGGCGAACACATGTGGGACACGAAGACGGCCGCCATCCTTGATGCCCCTCCGGTATGTCCACAAGGAGACACCGAAGGTCTCGCAGCGAAGCGGGGCTGGAATTCCAAACAAGATTGTGCTGCCTGCCTGTGAAAACAGATTAAAATCATACTGACCAGTGCAGCCAGGAATGTGTTGAACCTTGAGCCTCGAAGGGGGGAAATCCGACAGCTCATCACACCTAACAAAAAAAATCCCCAGCAGCCCCTCACAGTGTCGGCGGACCACCACAGAGCAGGAGCTGATACGAGGAGGCGTCTTTAGACTGGACCCTGAAATCTTTATGTTAATTAAAAAATAATGATGCTCGTCTGTTTCTGTTCTCTCTTGTAGCAGAAGGTGCAACTTATCTCACTTGTTCCTGAAGCATATCATCACTTTTAAGATTACAGACAGAAGAGCTTTAGAAGATAAGAGCTCCTTGGTTTGTAGTTGTGATAAAAGGTCTTTGGCAGAACATGGTTTCTTGTTCTCAAACGGTGACTCAGAATCTTTAGCAATACTAGATTAAATCCTGCAAATTACAGTGTAAATATTTGTACATGTGAAAAACCAATGAAACGCTTATCTGGGACAAACAAGAGAAGAAATACAGAGAATACGTGTTTAGGCCGGAGCTGGAAATACATGACGCTGTAAATACTTATTTAATTTTCCAGTACATATTAAGTAATTACAGGGTGCAAACAAAGGGACAATAGGATTAACATTCATGTCCTTTCACAATAGCTCTCCCACGAAAAAGGAGCCAAACAAATCAGCACGAAACACAAATAACAGCCGCAGTTGGCTGTTGGTGATTCATCCTGAGGGGAACATGAACATCTACTAAACTTCATCCAACAGTTGAGACATTTTACTGGAAAACACAAAATTCAATCTCCTCTTTAATCCCCCAACATCTCGTCCTCTTCTCTTCTACCTACAGTACATATTTGTTCCTGTATAAATATCCATTAAGTACTTTAACGATACCTCAATGTAGTAAGTAATTGCACTGTAATTCCTGAAATGTAATCTAATTCAAAACCAAATATTTGATGCAAAAGCAGAAAGTGAATTTCATGCAGGATTAGTAGCCATGAGAGTTGATTCAGATCTCAGACAGAGAAGTTATTGAAGCACAGACTGTATTTATTGGAGTATTCAGTCATGTGTTACAGGAAAATAATACAGTGTGTAATATTTTGCTTTCAACGGTCAAAGCGAGAGTCAGTTGGAGTCACAGTGAGCCCAGGGACTGGATGGATAACATCAGGGATGTTATTATTGACAACAACTGCCGGGTTGTTTGGCCAGAAACTCCCAGACCGAGTCATGAGACTTCCCTTGTGTTTTCACTCTATTCAAGTCGCATTTGACCGACCGAGGAGCACAAATAAGAGGGCACCGAGGTCCTGGCACCAGTTGTTCCCTCCCAGTCACAACAGCCTCAAAATAGTCCATTCATGCTCCTTCACTGTCGTGCAAAGCAAACGCGAATATACAAAAGCAGTTGTGTTGCACGGTTCCTGTTCTTCAATGGGCCGACTGCACATCCTCACACTCTGCTATGAACCATTTATTTCCACTCAATTCTGAGACTGGGAATGGGAGCTGGTGGACGTATACACACATGTCTGGAAATAATGCTAAGTGTGGCTTTCTGCTGTGCAGCCTATAGACTGACATGTTGGACCCGAATAGATGCGGCCTTCAGAATGTGAGCGCTCCTCGGCTCAGCTGTTCGACTCCCAGGAAAAGGTTAAGACGTGGATTTAGGGAGAATGTGACATGTGGACTTCCCAAATGTCCATGTAATACTGTGTGAAGAGCTTGTCCTCACAGAGTGAAGGTAATCAGAGATGCTGAGGCGACAACTGCTCCACACAGATGATGAAATGTTCAGTTATAATCGCTGAATTATTCAATACATTTAAAGAAGAAGTTGGACTTTGACTGTGTTTTTATGGAAGAAAACAGCGTGGAAAACAATGATGGAGTTTCAGCAGAGCAGCAACACAGTTTGTCAGTGAGGCTGCAACTATTATTTTTTTATCATTGATTGATCTGATTATGTTCTTGATGAACTGATTTGTTGGGCTCATCATAAGGTGATGTCTCAAACGTAAGGATATTTTGTGTCCTCTCCATTCAGAAGACAAAGAAAAGCAGGAAATGTTTCTATTGCAGCTGTTTTGCCACCAGAGCTCATCAGCTGTCAACCTAAAGATTGTCCAGTCGTGGTTGCCAGTTTCACAGTCATACACATTTTAAGAAACATTTGCTTTATGCAGCTTTTGACTTCTTCACCTCATCTGCAAATAGACAACATATTCACACGGCCTCCAACAACACAGCTGTGGTCATTTACATTCTATACAATCACATTTCTATCAGCTGTTTAACTTAAGTAAAAGTAGCAACACCTCAGTTAAAAATAATCTATTACAAGTAAAACTCTTTTAAAAAGTACATAAGTATTATAAAGAACCATTAAGAGATCCCCCTCAATATTTCTCACATCTGTCAACATTATATTCAATCACACATCTATCAGATCTTTAACTCAACTTAAGTAAAAGTAGCAGCACCTCAGTTTTAAATACTCTATTACAAGTAAAACCTTAAGTATTACCAGGAAACTGTGTGATGCCTGCGTGGGAACCATTAAGAGATGAATTTAAGATTTACTCCTGTCGGCTTCATGCAACTTTTGATTTCATTTTAGGTCAAACAAATACTTTTAATAGTATCTGATTACTTTTTGAGGCATGAAATAAATCCTGCAGTGTGAGCAGCAGGGGTTGGAGGAGGGGGGAGGTGAAGGGGGGGCTGGCTGGAGGAGGGAGGGGGGAGGAGGAGGATGTGGGAGGGAGCAGCAGGGGGAGTCACTCCCATCCCTCCCAGCTCTGCTCTGTCCGGCAGCAGGAGCCATTCATTCCTCTGTGGTCCCGGAGAAAACGTGGAGGATGAAGAAGAGACGCTGAAGGAAAAAAAAAAATAAAATCTGATTCAGGATCAAATCCGACAAACAAACCTGCAGAAACAGCTCCGAGAGGAAACAGGAAAGTTTCAGTTGGCAGGATTTTTCTCAGGCGTCGCTTCAGAAGCAGAAAGCAAACGTGAGTAACTGCAGAGAAAATCCTCCTTTTTCGAACCAACACAAACAAACAGATTTTTCTTCTCTGACACAAAACTTATCTGAATAATCACAGTCAGACTGATTCAGACTTTTCTCTCAGGTTTCCAGTTATTTTGATCTGTGAAGGAAAGTCGAGATGTTTCAACACAGTTGGAGACATTTCATTCGTTATTAGACTTTATTACAGTTTTTATTCTTCTCTGTGTCTCCTGCATCTTTAATGAAACTTTATCCGACTGATAAAACACATGTTGTCACTACATGGATAAATACTAGGAAAGAAATGAGTTTTTAAGTTCGACTCTAATCCAGAAATATTCAGTTTGCCACAATATTGAAACAAGGAAAAGCAGTTAAAGTTCATATATGAGAAGCTTGAACAAGACAATGTTTGGATTATTTCATTAATAGTGACATTAAAAAAGTCACTTTAGTCACTAAAGTCTGATTAAAATCCAGTTAAATGTAGTTTACTGTCAAATAAGACAATGAAATGCAACAAATATTCACAACTGAGAAGCTTAAACAAGACAATGTTTGGATTATTTACTCCAAATTGACTTTAATTCAAAATGCTGATAATCAGAAAATTGAGATAATGAGTTCAAGATGATGTTTGCAAAAGTCTTAATATATGTAGTTCACTGACGAAGAAAAGCGACAGATCGTCTCCGCTGAGAAGCTCCAACTTTTTCTGTCAGTGAACTAATTATCTCAGATCTTCACACAACCAGGTGTTATTTTCCATGAAGCCTTTTGAGACGCATCATTAACCTCGAACACCTGATCCTGCCACAGTTTCTTAAATGTGTCAGTGGACGTGTTGAAGGTCTAAGGTTGCTCTGATATTGTAACTTCAAGAGAAAGTCTGTCAGTGATGAAGTGCGACACAGATTCTTGTCCTGTTTTCGTGTCGTGTTTCAACAGTAAACCTGAGAACAGGTTCCACCTGTAAACTGGTGTTTGTGTGTGAAACAGAAAGTTCTCCTGGGGGCCACAAACTTTTTTATATCTGAAGTCTCTGGACCAACAAAAGTCAGGAACCCGGTCGTGTGTTTTGCTTAAGGAAAACCTTACTTTGCTTTTTCTCCCTGTTTCCACGTGTGATGCTCTTTATTGCAACGTTGAATACAGTAGTTGCAGTGTTCATGAGAGATGAAGTGTTTTTGTTCCAAACCTCAGTCCCTGATTCATTGTGGTAGGAAAGATCAGAACCATACGAACTGTCTTTTTCCACGTGGAATTTGTTCTCTCTGCTAATAGATTATAGATGTCACTCTAGCTTTTATAATTTTTTATCTTATATTGAACTTGTTGTAGTTCAATGTATTGTTGTCACTTTATTAACAGCTGCGAGGTTGCAGGGCTGCAGCCACTGTGTGGTCTCAGTCATGAGTCTATATTCTGTAATTAGCTTGAGCCATTTCTTTGTAATTTCTCCTTTTTTTTTTAAAGTCACGCAACCGAGCTTCTGATGTTTAATGATGCTTAGGTCATCTCTGAATGAGTGACTAGCTTTAAAGATGGCGGTTGGTTGGATCGGTCAGGGATTGCCAGTGGTTTGAGCTTATGCGCCAGTGCACGTGGTCCCTCAGGGCTCTGTGCTTGGCCCATTAAAAATGCCCGGGGTTCATTCATTACGACCCTGCAGAACGCTCCTTTCCTCCGTTTAGGCCACAAGAAAAGCAAAAGTACATGTGTTTCTCTCTCGTTGGCAGCCTGGCAGCGCAGATGCTTTGGAAAACGTCTTTAATGTATTTTTTTTCTCTCTTTTCCTAAACAGAATGGTAAACTTTCAAAGCATGGAAAAAATATTACCCGCCTTTTTTTGACCAGTGCAGATGATGCAGTTGGTGATACTTTTAAAGCACGTTACAGAAAATAAAATGAAAGTTTAACTGCTAACCCGTTCATGCAGACCACATCATCTGCCTTTTCATGCTTCCTTCAGCTTTGATGGCTGCGCTTTTGTCGTTAATCCAGGATGCAGGCTGCAGTTTATGGGACTGGTCAGAATATTTGAGCACTAGTTTCTTCTTCATGCATTTGGATCCTAAATAAACAGTAACTTTATGAGTAATGTGAACCCAAATATCGCTGAGCGGTCGGTTGATGGAAATCAGATCTCGGCATTATCAGTGTGCGCCTGAAACCAAGACCAGGATCGCGGTGTCACCATGACCAGAGTGTGAAATCTGCTAAACGAATGGCTGCTCCTGGGTCAGAGGTCAAACCAGATGACTCCGGCCGGCTGGGACCAACATCTGGAATACAGTTTGTTACACCAAAGTCCTGCTGTGGAAATCCTTCAGTGTAGATGATCCTGATAACAAGGCTGCTTTATTTGCATCGTATTTCGACCACTGTCACTTCTGCACTTGTAACATGGAGTCACCGCATTCACTTTTCCAGCAACATCTGGTTTTGACAGTCAGCGCTTTTATTTTGTATTTTACTTCACAGTATTCTTTAGGTTCTCAATGAGTGTGGTCAATAAAACTTTAAACAGGAGCATCTAGGAAGTGCCCTAATGAAACCAACACATCACAGAGGGCTTTTTAATTTGCGTCTTGTTGCCCTAAAGATTGTTTATTTGGCTGTAAAATTGACGTAATGCAACGAAGACAGTCTTAAAATTCAGACAAATCCAAAGTGGGTCACATTACGTTATAAGGTTTTCCATTCCAAGTTTCTAAAAGGAGTTTTTCTGAGTGAATTAAAAGCAGCCGTGTGTCCGAGTTTGTTTCTCTTTTATAGAGGCGCTTCAGAGATGTTGGGCTGTTTGACCGGTGCTGGAAAAATCTGTCTCACAGTCGGCTCATACAGACGTCTTTCTCAGGCCTGTCACTTTTTAAAAAGTCAACTAATCCAGACTAATGTAATGTGATTGGATTTAGTTGAACCTATGAAGCCAGCCACGTCCTAAACTCCATCATATTGATCACCCAAAATCAGTATTGTGATTAACTGCCACATTTATCTCATTGACAATTGATAAAACAATATGTATTTTAAAGGTGACATGTCACGATTGTTTTCAGGTTCATATTTTCTACTAGAATAAATTTTCATTCTTTAAAGGTCCAGTGTGTCAGACAGACGGTCTCGATGAATACTGTTACCAGCCCTTGATGAGAAATCAGTCCAGGAGTAAAATGCACAAACACATTCCAGTTTTCAAGTCAGTTATAGGGTCACAACGTCGTTCGGTGGTAATGTCATGCTCTCCTTTTTTATTTGGCTGCATCTGCTTGTTGGATCTTTAACTTTTCATGGCACCCGCAGCGAGTTTCTGGTGTTTTAAACCTGCCAGGGAGCAAAACAAGAGCAAATGATGTCAGGTCCATGTGAAATGTGATGGAGTCCGGCAGCCTTTACACGATGACCTTTCCCATGTGTCCTCCTGTTCGGTTCAACCCTCCACATCCCTTGATGAAACTGTCTTACTCTCCGCCCGTCTCCCCCCTCCGTGCTACGCTGTGGGCCAGTCATGCACACTGATTAGATTAGGCAGCGTGGAGCTAATCACCCACCTCCCTCCTCTCTCCCTCTCCCTCTCTTTCTCCCCCTGACTCTCCCCGTCCTCGGGCCCCCTGTGGCTCCCGGGGATGAGCCTCTTCTGGGGGGGTACATCTGCCTCCAGCGGCTCTACGGCCTGCTGTTTACGGGGAAACCAGCAGGGTGGGGTCCTCACAATAACAAAGCCCTCGCCCCACACTCGTCCCCTCTGTCAATTGAGTCTGACTGTAGGCTTGTGGGGAACACTAGAGAGAGAGAGAGACATCCACAGAAGTGAATGACTTGTGGAGGGCGGCGAGGGGGGGGCCGGACCCTCCTGTCGGGTGAAATGAGGAGAAAGAATCTGCAGCGGGTTTTGTTCCTTTGTGGCGGGCGGGGGGTCAGTCTCAGGGGAATGCACGGCAGACGGACGCCGGGTTTTGCAGCTGCACGGCCTCCAGCACTTTATCTGGTCCCAGAGCAACTGCAGGCTCATTAAACTCTGCCAGTTGTGTTCAACATTCACTTCAGTTCATGTCTCTCAGTCTCATGTTTTGCTCCCTTGTCTTTTTTTGTTGTATCAGACATGTTTGAATATTGATTAAGCTGCAGTCAGTCAGGGACTCGGGCCTCACAGCTGTATGCTAATGATGAAAGGTTGTGACCTGCCACAATAGGCGGCCTGTGTGTAATGTGCGATAAGGCGGTATCATATGTTCAGTTTGTCTTAGGTCATGGAAAAGTCTTTAAGCCGTGGACCAGATTACACAGGGAACTTTTACATGGTGTGTGTGGCAGCGCTGAAAGTCATAACGTGCTTTCATGTTCCAGTTGGTTCCCAGTTCATGTTAGAGAAAGAAAACAATGACTACAAAGAGTCTATTAAAATATTACCTATTCAAACAAGGGTTGCATCTAATTATTATTTTATTCTCCAAAATATAAAACTGTTGACATCTTTGAATAGTTCATCTTCTCCAACATGCAGTCAAAAACCAAATGCTATGAAGAAAAGCAGCAAAGTTAAGAAACTATTTTGCTTTTTTGTTTGACTAATGACAAATGATTAATCGATTATCAAAAATTGATTAGTCGACTAAATATGTTTGATCAGGTGTGTGAGTTTTCAGCTGACTCCATCATTCATCGAATAAAACCTCCTGATCAGCTTTGTCATAAGACTCATTTCTTTCGCTTTCACTCACTTGTCCTGTGAAATCCTCGAGCCAATCTGACCCATGTTGCTCACAAGCAGAGGTCTGATCTCTTGTGTTTGGGTCCTGGTTTCATCAGCGCCATGGAAACTCTCTTTCGGTTTGGACTGGCAGTCTGTCACCGGTCATTATCACCACAGAGCGCAGCGGCACGACCGGCAGCTGTAACGCTCTCTCTGTCTTTCTCAGCGTCGTTCCCTGGCAGACTGAGTTTTAATAGAGGTGACTCATACTAAACATCAGGCAGGTCCCTGGTTTGACCTAATCCTGCTCACATTACTAACTGTATTCCCAGTAGTTGACCGTTTGCCCCCATTAGTAACTGTTCCTGTGTCTGTCAGGCTTTTCCTTCTCCAATGTATGTTGTATGAAGGAGATTAATACATGGACTCTTTTTTGGAACCGGGGTTCTATAAGAGAAAAGTCTTTTCAGATGAGGACTGTGTTTTGCATGTTACACTGTCTCAGGTCATGAGTTTGAAGTTGTACATTTTCCCAAATCAAATAAAAAGTAGGGCCGAGCTTCTGACTTTAGCCTACATGTGAAAGCATCTTGGTCTGTCTTCCACACTCTGACTCTGGTTATGAACAGGACTTCCTTTAACCTTTAAGCCCACTAACTAGTATCAGTTAATGAAATGCTCCTTGTCCTGGGAAGTAAAGCTCAGTTGCTTCAGCAGGAACTATGTTAACTTTTGCAGCTCACAAACAGTTTAATTAATTCCTTAGACATTTGCTCATCTGTTATGCTTTTTTGGAAAAGTTGCTGTTTGGGGAAAGAGTTTTGGGAAAAACATGTGGGGGTTTAGAATAAAACTCTGTGTAAAATTTGGTGTAAAACCACAGGAAATTGTGACTGAACGTCTCCACTAATCTTGTGTGTGTGACTGAGTGAGAGGCCGTGGTCGCTGAGCAGAGATCTGCCTAACGATCTGTGCAGCTGTGAACTGATCTGCAGCGTGAGGACTCTCCAGGTGAAGCTGACGACGCCAGTAGACCGGGATGAGATGACGTTACAGCACCTGTGGGGCCACACACACAAACCTCAGCAGAGAAATCAGCCTGTTTTAAGATCTTTTGCACATTGTGTCATGGATAAACTGAGATTTCATACCACAGGAAAGGATATGACTTTAAACAAGATCAAACAATCCACCCCAAAGCTGCAGCCATTATGCCGAGCTGATATGAAGAGGCTTAATTGAATTTAACTGGAATTTGCCGGGCTGGTTTTCTGAGCCACAGACGCATCCTGTTTGATACGATCTCAGGTATGATCAGCACCAACATGGCTCCGGTTAAACAAACACTGACACAATTTTAGCTTCAGCTCAGTCAGCTCACCTCTTCTCTGTCGAAATGGATTTTGGCAGAAAAGCATCACTGCAACAGTGCTGCTGCAGAGTCTTTGTCTTTGCTTTGACTCATCCAGAGTCTTTATGAAACATGCGCGCTTGCTTTGGGAATGAGGCATTTCTTTGTTTGCTGTTGTAATTTGGGTCGGCCCTCGACAGCTGAGTGGTATTTGCCATCTGAAGTGAGCAGAGATTACTCCGTCCCTCGCTGCTGCGTGGAGAGGCAGAGCAAACACAGGCACAAGAAAAGTGAGTCACAGAGGCAAGTAATAACAGTGCAGGGAGTCAGAGAGCAGCATGAAGGAAAACAGAAAGAAGAGGAGATTAAAGGGCAATGAAAGTAAGAGACAGAGAGAGAGAAGGTGAGTCTTTTGTTTCATAATGAGCAGCTCTGGGTCAGACATCTGTGATCCATCTCCCGGGGTCAGGAGTCTGGAGCTGCCTTCTTACCCTCTTCACCTCTTTCTGCCCCTCTTCCTCCTTCTTCCATCCTTCCACCGGCATCGTGACTTCCCTTTGACAAGCCCACAGCCCCAAAGATCAGTCAATCTGAAGGGGAACACTTTTTTTGAAAACAATTTTTCACTGAAGCTACTTTCCACCGAAAATTAGTCCTGATGAAAACTGCTGACATTTGCCTCCATTGTATTATGTATGGCGGCAAAAAAACCTTTTTAAAACAAACTAAAAATGCAACATGTGGCCTGAAAGCTTTCAACTCTTAAACAGCGTTTTCAGTGTATCAGTGTCGACGGCTCAGTTCAGACGCTTTAACGGCCGTCATGCACTTCCCTGATCATGTAAACACTCATGAGATCTTATCCTCCTCTCAGGACGGTTGGGCACATTAAAGCAGCCGTTATGGCCTTGTTACTGCAGGGCCATTAGATTCCTGCGAGCCAATAGCCTGTGACACTGAGTGGGAATCTTTATCTCTGTGGGTTCAGAGGAAAGATGATCTGTCCTTTAGACACGATAACACAATTTGGTGAACATTAGTGAGGCTGCGGCACAAATACAGTCCAGAGAGGAGGGGTGTGTGTGTGTGTGTGTGTGTGTGTGTTCACGTGAAACCCCTTTGCTCATTATGTCTGTCAACATGTCTGGGAGAGACTTGGCTCACGTCCATTCCAGAGAAATTACCCTCTTATCCACGTTAAAGAGCACTTAATACACCTGTCTGCGATCATAAAGGAAGACGTCACTGATGCCTTCAACATAACTGAACAATTAGTCGGTAAAAAGTCATTATTTCTAATCTCTGCTTCCTCTTTGATTCTATATCTGCTGTTTTTTCCTTTAAAGCGCTTCAGTTTGTTGAGCGATGCAGCGGCAGCCATCTGTTCTGCTTAACACTGAGCTAACAGACTAATCACTGCAGGGTGATGTCATCTGTGTGTGCGGTCTGTGGTTTACGGGCAGGACACACACACACACACACATATATATGCATGCATGTAGGCGCACACACACACACACATGAGAGGAAATTGGATAGAGTGTGGATAATCATTGCATTAGTGCAGAGTGTGCAATCAGCGCCCGCCTGAGGGAGTAAAACACACCTTGTGTTTTTACTTTACAGGCCGAGTCCTTTTGCGACGGCTTGTGCTGCTGCGTTAAGTGTTTTTTTGTGGAAGTGGAAAAGGGGTGTGCGTCCGTGTCAAAGGGAGTTAGAGGCCGACTGAGGAGACGGAGCTGGACGTTAGTGGTGTGATGTCATCGAAAAGGGACATCGATCGATTTTCATGGACAGATAATCATGTTAGAAAACACGTCAGAAGTTAAATCTTTCTTTGTCTTTGAATTGACAGCTCGCATGAACCCTTCTGGACAGCATCTTTACTGCTAGTATGTCCAGAGTGTTACTTACAAGGCCTGTTTCTTATCAGATATATAGACAGACCTCAGTGATGACTTCACCACATCTTATTCTCTTCTTCCTCTTTGACAGTGCATTCATTTTCCCATAGACAATGTTTGAAGCACGTCTGCTGCTTGGATCAGCATGAAACTCTCCTGGTTAGATTATATGTACAAAAGATTAAGAACTGCATTAGAAAATATCTGACTCTTTGATAAAATGTCTCGGTACAAGCCTGTGCACATAAAACCTCAAGGTTAACTACAACTCTTGAATCATCCAATCACAGAGCTTAAAGTTCAGTTACCTGTGCCACTAATCACAGGTGGAAGCTAAAGATAAGAAGGTTTAAATCAGTTCAATTCTGGATCAATTTTAGGTAAATTCAGCAACTATGCAATGATGAAGTTTCTGAATTAGCGATTTTCTGATTCACACATTTGTCTGGCCCCTTCTCCACGACACCAGCAGCCGAGGCTTGTGGGTATTGTAGTGTTTAGATCTGTCCGCCATGACTCAGACAGGAAGTTGAAAGGATTAAAACTGTTGGTCATAACATCATCAGAGTAAGTCCTGTGTTTCTCTGTTCAGTAACATTGAGGACATCATTGGAGAAAAAATTGAAATGGGAGCTTTCTGACGCAGCGACCCCTCCCACCTCTCCATTGTATTGAACATAAACCATCTTCACGAGACTCATTGTGGCCGTGAAGCAGCATTGTTTCTGTCTCTCAGACGCCGTCGACCAATCTTGCACCCAAACTTAAAGCGGAAGCTGCACAGGCACCAGAAACCCGCCGGTTCTCCCTCCTCTCTTTGAAGAGCTCCTGGCAAAGCTTTCAAAGCCCCTCTGTCTCAGCGCTGGCTCCTCAAATACTGTGCGCTAAATGTAACACAGCTGCCCAGCTGAGCGCGAGCAGACAATGCTTATTATTCCCAGCAACAATAATTGCTTTTATTTATGCTTTTTATGTCCCAGTTTTTCATGCATATCATACATTATAAATGACAAAGTTAGGGATCATTATCGACTGCCACTTGTTTTTAATTTAACAGTACTAAAAAATCTGGTCCCACATGTATGATACTGAATCCACTGTGCTGCCACTGAGCGGTTTCTGTGGTGCTGATGCAGCAACAGTTTTCTAGTCCTGTAAAAATGTTCCAGTGACACAGACAAAACACACACACACACACACACACACACACACGTTGGCTGCAGAGCACAATGATGAGGTCATTGTTGGTCACGTCTGTTTTGTATTGTATGAATAGACAGCAGCTGTAATGCCCATTCACTTCCAGTCTTAAGTCGCGGGGGGGGGCCTTATATAACCCAGTTTACACTTAGGATCCGTATTGTTTTGTTCTCATCCTCAGAAGCAGATGTTCCCACATGGTTAACAACTGTGAATCCAGTTTTCATGTTCACACACACTTAAGATAAACATGTATTTGGTCTTTCACATCAGGCAGGTGAGATGCACACAAACCTGTTTTTGTGTCTGTATCTGCTTCAGTCCTCTTTAAATATTTGCTCAGGTCTCCTGATTGCTCCAAATTGCTTGTTGAACACTTTGCAGGAGCATCTCAGTGATTACAGAGCGAACGAAGCCGCTTCCTAACACCTGTGTTGTGTGTGTTGGCCTGAAGGATGGAGCTCCTGAGCTGGTGATTTTTAATGAGAGTGCTCTGCTCAGCCTCACATGCCTCTCATTACCGCCTGAAGAGACCCAGAGAGCCAAGAGGAGACGAGAGGATCGGAGGAATGAATGTTAAACAGATGCAGATGGCGGCGGAGGATGCGTCTGATTCGTCTTCTCTTTCCTCGCTGCCAGATGCAATATTAGTGCTTCACGTGTCGCGGCCTGGACAGACTCAACCTTTAATTTAGATAAGACAGAATCCACAGTTTGCCAAACCTTGACCCAGCATGTGCAGCTACTGAGACAGGAAAAGTTTGACATTTTGGGAAAGTAGCTTAAATTAGTTTCTTGTTTAGACTAGAAAACCGATACCACCCTCATATCTGTCTGTTGCATGAAGCTGCAGGAGGTTATCTTAAATTGACTTAGTGTGAAGGCTGGAAATGCAAATGCAAACATTTTCTCAGTTAAATGTTTGTCTATAAAACATCAGAAAAACATTTTCCTAAAGATCAAGTTGATCATTAAATGTCTTATTTTGTGCATCCAACAGTCCAAAACCACCCAAATATTAAATTTACTATAGCGAGATTAGATTACTACAACCATTAAATAAATAATCCATCCTCAAAACAGCAGATTAACTTTCTTTTAATTGACTAATTGATTAAAGCAGCTGTAGAAGAAGAATCCATGTATCAGCACATCTGAACTCTTTATGTCCTGTTTGTTTAATCTGTACAAAAATCAAAGTGTAAAAACTACAAGGAACCAGCAGAAACACCAGGAAGTCACTGCTCCCGGCCAAGAAATAGTCCCTCACGTCACCTCTCCATAAAACCACAACTGAACAGATTAAACAAATGAGATACAACGTGATAATTAGTGAGCTTTAGAGGTGCTTGTAGGAAGATTTCCTTTCCTCTTGGACGGATCCAGACCAGCTGTTTCCCCCCCCTGCTTCCAGTCTTTATGCTAAGCTAAGCTAACCGCCTGCTGGCTCCGGCTTCATATCCGACATCCAGATACGAGACTGGTATCAATCTTCATCTAACTCTCAGCAAGAAGGTGAAAAAGCGTCGGCCCCAAATGTGAAATCATTCCTTTAAATGTTGACAAGCCACATACTTCCCTTTCCATTCAGCTCCCCTGTTCCCAAAGCCCTTAAATACAACAAGAAAGACCCTTTTGTGGTGGGCCGGGCTGCAGAGAACATACCTACAGACATCCCACATAATAGCCGGCCCCCAGCTGTGGAGGGGGTTCAACAGCTTAGCTCCAAACACCAGCATCTAACGCGGCCTTAACTAAAGAGCTGTTCCCGGGTTTAGTGCTTGTCGGGGCCGGACTGGAAAATCCCTTCAATTTGTGAATCCGCTTCTGTAATTGGAAAATGCCCAACAAGAGTTTACACTGAGCATCAATCATCTGATGGTGAGCAGGAGAACGGACTGTACCGCTGTTGTGTTGTTCTTCATTCATGAGCGTTACAGCGATTCCGGCCCTTGTGTGTGTTATTGAGACTTTCATGGAGGTTAACTGTGAAATTCAGCTTCCTGTTTTTATCAGATCGCAGCGTGAGAAAAAGGAGAATCAGGTGTGTGGACCTGTGTTTTCACCCTCATTTAGACATCACGCAAGACGACTTACAATCACATCAAATCACAGCAAAGTGTGATCTTAATGTCGGGTCTTGTAAAAAACCAAAGTATGAAACGTGTTCACTGACGGAGCATTGATTTGGAGGCCTGCCGTATGGTTGGTATGTGGTTTATTAGTGCAGTGATCCCAGTGAAGCTTCTGTGGGAAAACTCTATTATTTCAGGCTTATTCCAGAGTTTTTGTGGCAAAATGCTGCTTGTTTTTCCACTGTTCATAAACCTGATGCCAGTGTTGATGATACCTTATTTGATTATGTTATATTTTCTTATCAGTTTATCGCTTTATGCAAAAACAAAGTTTCAGAGTTGGTGTTTCCACAGACGTTTCTCACCTGCTGCCGTCAGACAGGTCGGCGTCACAGTGACGTCAGGATTTGAACCGTGGGTGTTTCAGGCTCACAAACACGCTGTGTGTTGCGATGGGGTTTGATGGCATTTCATCAACTGTGCTGAAAAGGGTGTCGGGCTTCACCAAGTGTGTTTTCACTGCTCATTTTTCCTTTTGCTGCGAGGGAAAATGCAGCTTGCTTCACTGGTGGGCAGCTGCAAAAACCGTAAAAGCTAAAGCAAAAACAACAGTTTCACAGTGGAAATATTAATTCTTCTTGATCATTCAGCAAATATCAACTAAATAACCTTTAAATGTGTCACTGAGTCAGAACGTGTTCGTGTCCTTGATGCCTGTTGGATTAGAAAGAGGCAAAAATCTTATGTATTAGACAGATATTTACTTTATTGATCCTTTACAGGAAATTACTTTGTCACAGCAGCTAAATTAAGACTCAGAAAAAACCCATAACAACCAACAATAAGCAATAAACTAAGAATATATATAGTATATATATATAAATGGGAAGGATAGATTTGTTTGCTCTCTACAAATCTTTGTGTTTTAACCTCAAACCCGATCCAAAATGGACCCAGCTATCAGAACTCATCCTGATAACGCTAAAAAGGCCTAAATGCCCCCTGAGGACACTCGCGATCGCTCACACGAGTCCATTGATCGATGGTCAGTCAAAGGTTTCCACAGTACAACATTGATCTGCCGCTCAAAGTCCATCTTCAGCTTCCTCTCCAGATCTGGGTTTGATGAAAAACATCCAGTTATCGTCATCTTATCTGCTCCCTTCATCCCACAGGAGAGATTTTATGGAAAGTTCTGAATCCTGGTCATGTTGAAGTCAGACTATTGACCTGACTGTTAACTGAGCTGAGAGCCGCTCTCCCCGAACAGTCTCCATTAAAAAGCCTCATCAGTGCCGAGTGAAAGGGGAGCCAGTCGGCCATTAGTTAATTATCTGCAGCCTGACGTATGTGATCCATTAGTGTGAAGAGGGAAGAGAAAGCTGAACGTGCTGCCGACACCGGGACCATGTGTGATGAGTGTCAGAGGTCCAATTAACTGATTCCTGGTTAGTTTAAAAGGAACCATCGCTTCGTGCAGCTTTAACCTTCAGAAAAAGGAGCAGAGAGGAAAATAACACACAACAAACGGCACCTATTTAATGAGTGAGGAAACAGTTTCAACCATCATCTGGAAAATACATTCGATCATGAGATGAGATGCATCCAGATCTGCCAGACTTTACTTTCAATCACATTATATTTTCACTGTGATTTAATTGAATTTAGCCGTTTGAGTTTTTACAAGTTGGAATAAGTTGACTCAAGAGTCGCATAAAGTTTTGACTTGAAGTTCGTCTAAAGTTAGTTATTAACTGGCTGGACTCATATTTTAATGTCAGCATGTTTGTGTCGACTTCAGAGTTGAAATGAGGATGTGGGAAAGTAGGATGTGATATTTGTGGTATTTTAAAATTTACAGCACCTTCACATGGGGCTTATGACTTATCCCACTTAGTGACTCGTTGGCTTATATAATCCACATCCACTGTGTCTTGTTGTGCTAAACATTACGAAACTCTGCCACAGGGACCCGCAGAGTGTCCGATGAGGGATGCAGACATCAGCGTCTCTCCTCTTTCTTTCAGTTTTTATGAACATGTGAAACAGTTTAAACGCGTTCTCCAGGTGCAGCTGCTCCTCCGTCTCAGGTTTAGTCGGAAAATACCGACGAGGCCGGAGAGAAAGATGCTCATGTAGTTGCGGGGCCAACTATGACTGAAGTGTTGCTCTCTGGAGAAGGTATGGTTTAGTGATTTGGACTCATCGTTGCATTGTTCCCGCTGTCTCTACAGGTTTGAAGAGGACTCTTACATCACTTGGATTGAACGGAGGATTTGTCTCTGCAGAGATTCCACACAAGAGGTTGGTGTCTTTGTCTGTTAAATTTCATCTATACTCTGTGGAGCTTTTCCTCAGGAGATGTTAAAGCCTTTGGAGTTGTGTCGACTAACCAAACAAACAGAAACACGACTTCCTGCTTTTCTTGTTCTGATATTATTGGGGTTCCTGGCACCTGTCTGCTGCCAGTGGAAAGACAAGCTGTTCCCATGGCCCCTATTGTTCCGGGCAGATGTTATTTAACGTGACTCTTTAAAGACCCTGAAAACTTTTTTTTTTCCTCAATCAGCTTCCGACTGTGAGCAATTTCTTCCTACATGAGCACGAAGTCATCTGGAACTGTTTCAGCATTTTTTACGAGTGTTAAACGCTCAATGAATAATAACTAAGGATGTTTTTTTATCTGAACTTTAAACTCTCATTGTTCCTTATTCAGTTGTGATTTTTTCACATTAAAGAGAAAAACTGAAGTTTTGAAACCAGGCTTTAAATCTGTGGTTCACACCTGCTTCGGGCTTCTGATCATTTCAAACAAAGTGATGTGAATTTGCAGCCTCTCGTCACAGGTTTCATGTGTCGCATAAGTTGTTTAATAATGATAATAACACAAATATAGTCACAAGCGACAGTTTGCAGGTTTCAGGCTTCACAAAGATGAGCAAACTTCAGCAAGTTTAAACCTGTTTAAAGGAGTGAGACCAATCACACACAACATTTCAATGGAACTCAGTTTGTCTGTTCTGGAGATTCAGTGCGAAATTGGATTTTTGCTCATGTTTCTTGGGAAGCATTTGAACATCATTTCAAGTTATTGGAATAAGTTTCATGTTTCCAGCTCCTTCCAGCTCACAGCAATTTGACCTGCGGCATAAGACAAATAAACAGACAATAGGATTCTGTCCCTTTGGAGTTTCCTTCAGTTTGAACCCTAATAATATAACAGTTATTTTTCCTTCTCAGATTAATTTATTTGGATAAATGTAAATGCAAAATTCACAGAAGAGCAAAGTCAGAAAAAAATCTGTGCCACTGTAACTTTTAGTTAACTGAAGGTCAAACAACATCTTCTACAGCTTCAAGTTCATGGTGTATTTTCATTGTCTGCCATGCCGACCCTTTGCAATCTGTCTGGTGTATTTATCTGGACGAAGTAGGAAGTCGGGGGTGTTGGGGGTGAGCCTGTTTTTCCTATATGGAGGAAAACAACGGAGCGAGAGATAATGAGCAGGGACCACCTGTGAAGGTCATTTCAAAGTGGAAACCCCCTCTAAGATAATAAACACAGTAATCGTTTGTCACTTTGCTCCGAAAATAGGGAGACTTCACGTCCACTTCCTGTTGTCTCATACTTGTTTTTGACTGGACCTCCTTTGTCCTCAGGCCTGTGTTGGACACATCAGTGAGACCAGGCTTGACTCTTTGAATTGAAAGTTGACCAGGAAGTTTGATAAAAGCCTCATATATGTTTTGTTTCTGTCTAAATAGTTTCAGCTGTTATCCGAGGACGTCTTGGCTCAGTTATTCTGGACATATGAAACATGACAGTTTTTATATTTCCTGCCATGTCAGCTCTAATTCAGACGTTTTTTTCTATTGTGTCTGCAGGATGCCGCGCCGGTGTCTGGTGTTTTGGTTTAATCTGACATGGGCAGGTTTTTGTGAGGGTTTCTTAAGAGAAGCGTGACTCTGTGACACTCATCTCTTTGTCCTCCAGTGAAAGCACTTCTCACTTTACTCCCCCGAAACCAGTCCGACAATAGCAACACGCTTCTTCATCTCTCAGCTTCCTCACCTCTTCTTCGTCTCCTTTTCACCCCTCATTTGTCTCCATCCCTCGTCTCCTCGCCTCCTACACACGATGTGAGAGCTGAGGTGATATCACTGGATACTTTTATTATCCGAAACTCGAGCGCGTCCGGTGCCGGCGTTCCTCGGCGGTGCTTACTTTTGATTTGGAGCAGGGTATCGGGTTTGGATCTTGGAGTGCCCACAACAGCTCTGCCCCCAGGGGCGTTTGGATAAAGCAGCCAGCCAGGTCTCAGTTTGCAGGGGAGTTTGTGTCAGAGCCACAGGGAAGTTAGGATTAAACTGCTCTCATCCCAAGCACAAAACACAGCGAGAACAATGCCTTTAACCCCCGAGAGAAGAGGGCCAAATACCATCCACCCAGCTCAGCAGAGTGCCTGGTTTCCTGAGTCTGAGGCCTGGAAAACAGAAGCACAGGGATTTGAAGTGGAGGGGCTTTTCTCCAGCGACCCCCTGTGTTTATGGCCCCCGGGGCTGTTTGCAGGGCGAAGGTGGGGCTGGAAATGGTTAAACATAATGGAGACAGTGTTTGGCCTGAGGGTCCCGGACTCTGCAGCTCTCCAACAGTGGGGAACTGAGGAGAAGTGCTGGGGCTCCTCAGGGCTCCTCAGGGCTCCTCAGTCCATCAGCTGTCAGCCGTCAGCAGCCAGAGGAAGTAGGTGTGAAGAATGTGGCCCCTAAGTGATGTGTCATCAAGTGTAGTATTTTCATTTTTTAGCAATTACATGAATTGAATGCATCAAGAAAGATGGCAAAAGCAATGTGTTTCTCAAACTGTTCCTTTAAAAAAGAAATGCAGCAAAGTGCAGCTGAGGCTGATGGGACTGGCATTAGTTTTGGATGTCCTGAACAAAAGAACTGGGAAAATGAAGATGATGGTGGCGCGAGATGAAAAGGCAGAGGATCATCAAAAGTACTGCAGTTTATCCTGAGGGAAGCATGAATGTTTGTACTTGATTTCATGGTAATCCATCCAGTCAGTGATGAGATATTCCAGTCTGGACCAAAGTGGTGGATGACAAACAGACCAACAGACTGAAACACTACTAAAAATGTGATGGACCACATTTTTTTTGTACTTGGTTTATATAAGGAACAAATGCACTTCTTTGGTTAAATATGCTTTAAAAAGAGTGAAATGTTGCACAAGCTAAAACCCCCTGCGGTGTTTTGCAGGGTCTCACAGCAGCTGCTCTGTTTCGGTTTTCACACAACAAACAGAAGCGATTGTTGTGCTGTTGTTATCGCAGTCTGAGAGCTCTGTGCCATTGTGATGGATGTTATCTCTGTTTTGTTGCTGTTCCTCTGCCTCCTTAATCCTCAGCTCAAACAGCGCGAGCTGACATTTAGCTGAGATGCCACACAGCTGGAGTCAGACCAGGGATAAAAAAAAAACCCCTCTGTTTTGTGGCAAACAGCACAGAACGATCTTTTCACAAGATGACTATCCAGTGAAACCCTGCCCGTCTGTGGCGGTCCGGCTGGCCACCCACTTTGAGGCCAGACTGTGATATGTCAGATGGCCTTTGTTTTCCATCACCCTCTTAACCCTGGTGGCGTGGGCTCGCCCTGTGAGGCCTGTTATGGTCAATATGAGAAGATGAGGGATTGTTGACCTCCGCCTTCCTCCTCAGCTGAAGTGCGGCCTCCGTCCCTCCGTCTGCAGCGACTCCTGCTCCACCTCAGCGCTCGAACCGGGCTGACACACAGTCGGTCAGAGCGTATAAACAGATGTTTCCAGGGGGAAACAGTTGACCACTCACACTGAGATCAAACAGAGGTGTGCATGTGTTCGTGTGCACACTGCTGGCTGTGTTTTTATTATGTTCTATGGACGTATTTGGAGTAAAAAAGACTCTTGGGACATGTGAAATTGTTTTCTTTTTCCCCTCCAGACTGCTTGTTTCTCCACAGCTCCTCCAACCTTTCCTCTCAGTCGGAGGTGTTATAAGTCCTCGACATGTCAGCTCCACACCTCTCGCAGGTGAACTCCCCACAGACCACGAGCTGTGGGATCTGTTCAACGCTCAGGTCTCTGCACCGTTATTCCTCCTCCCTCCCTCTCTCTTTCCCACGCTCCCGTCTCGCTTCCCCCGGAGCTCAGTGTTGGGATTTCCTCACCTTCAACACGTCCGCGTGTTTATGCTTCGGCGGTTCTCCCCCCAGAAAGTTCATAAATTAGCAAATACGTCGCAGAGATGAGTCTCCCACACTCAGATGTGCTGAAGTACGACCACGGTTGACAAGAGCATAATGGATAAAAATAATGTGGCGTGACCTTGCCGGGGAACTGCGTCTGTCTCCTGCTCTTTGCTGTCGCATTAAATAAACGGATCGGTGTCAGATATATGAAGGAGATGTCGAGGTTGTCAGTGAAGATTCAAAACGTTTTATGCAGCTTAGCAAGGAAACATGTTCCTTTCAGCACGTTACCTTCAACACCTTCAAGGTTCAGCTTGTGTTTAGCAACATTTGCATTAAGAAAAATGTGATAAATAAAAATGTTCTTTTAGGAAAACATGTCAATATTTCTGAAAATGAAGTCTCTGAAAGAAAAGCCAGTCTTGGTCGCAGGCTGTGAGTTAGATGCTGAACATCTGCCTCCATGTGCCTGTTGACGGGCTTTACGCAGCCGTGGCCTTGAAGTGGCCAGATGGTCGCAGAGCTGCGGGATTCAAACCGAGCTCAGACTTCTCTGATTGCACCGAGAAGCAAATGTGTAGCGGTGAAGACTCCCCGACATCCATTTGTCCAGATCTGCTTTCAGGCTGCGTTGATACTGAGCTCTGTTGGTGGGTGCTGAGAAATGCCTGACATGTTTTCATCCATATGCTGCCATCAGGTGTGCCATCACATCTCCTTGTCAAGACATTTGTTTTGCTCTCTAGAAAATTTCCCTCGTAATCCACATCTGACTTCACCACACAGTGAGCTGTCATTATTATTCGCCTCAACTGGAAACTCCACAAGCTTTCGTCAGAGCCAGATATTCCATCTGTCCGTCGGTCGCTTCCATCTCTTTCCACAGCGGCTTTTTAAAAGTGAACCCTCTCCGGGGTGGCGGCGTGGCGGAGTGACGTAACACGTGCAGGCGCGGCTCCGATTGGAAACACGTGGAGATAAAAATGTCACGGAGATGTCTGAGGCACGTCCAGGGATCACGAGCCAAAGTCAAGCGTTTGGTGTTTGTAGGATGAAATCAGTTCCTTCCTGACCCTTGAGTCTTGGCTGCTTTATCGAACTGGGGCTGAATATCCAGGTCACACACAGAGACGTTACTGTTTCCATACATCAGCTTTGATTTTACAATCTGAAATCTGTAAATGGTGATGATGATGATGATGATGATGATGCAAAGGCCTCTTCAGTGCTGATTCCAGCTTTAAATGTAGGTTGTTTGAAACCAGAGGAAGAAAACATGATTTTCATGATCAGGCTTCTCCATAAAACACCTTCATCCATAGCTGAGCTGAACTGTCAGGTGGATTTCTTTTGCTCAACCTGTTATCAGGTTTTCACCCTGCTTTGCTTCACACTGTCTTTAGATCTACAAGCGTCGGTCAGAGTCTGACAAGGAAAGATGAATGAGCAGCAGACTCACAGCCAGACTCCACAGACGGCTCTGTCAGACCTGTATGAGTGATGGTTTCACCCTGGCATGTGTCTGGTGTCTACATGTGTGCGGATGTGCTGCTACAATCAGGACGGCTGAGGATCTTTCTCCGCTGTCTCTTCTGATCCTCGGCTCTTTGATGTGAAGGCCTGCGCTGTGTCCGAGCTCCCGGTGCTGCCAAGAGAAATCGCCCGGAGCATCTTCAGGCAGCGCTGCCGCCTTTCCATTAGTCTGTAAGACGATACGTCGTCAGTTTATGTCTGATCTCTATCTCCGAATCAAAAACACGGTGCGTGAGAACGAGGTCTTCTCAGAGTCGTGTTGGCTCCTGATGGGGCTGAGAATATAAACAGACTGTGTGGTGGACTGAGGTGTTTCCCCAGCGGTCGTCCAATCACAGCTCCAGGACGAGACACAGCAGGTGTGTCCAGCTTTGTTGAAGCGATGTGCACCGACCTTTTAATAATATCAAAAAATAATACACAGTCAGCGAGAGTCAGTGTTCTCAACCAGCTCAGCTAACACAAATAAAGTTAGTGGAATAGACTTTTGTGTTGCTTTGCCTGAAATCAAGGAGCCGCTGTTACTGTGAACATTTCAAGTTGTAAACTGTATATGTGCTGTGTGAGAGAGGAAAGCTTGACAGGCGGAACAACACTATCTAAAGGAGGTCGGTGCTTAGTGAACCGTCAGTTGCTTTGCTGGGAAAAAGCATTTTTTTTGTATTCCAGACGTTATTGGGAGACTTTGTGTTGCTTTAAAATGGCCCATTAACCTCTTCCCATCCGATTCACAACCACAGGCTGAGGATGAGTCACCGGGATTTATTGGAAACGGGTCAAAGGAGAGGTTTTATTAGGAGCAGGATATATGCGTGTGGGTTGAAAGGAACTATTTCTGAACCGTTATGGCCTTAACTTCCATTCAAACTGATAAGAAAAGGCCTCTTCCTCGGGCTTTCCAGCGCCTGGCCTATCGGCTTCTCTTCCTGTTTGAGTCGGCCTCTTTTTCCGTCTTCATATGGAACTAATTTGTCTCCCCTCTGTGTGAGAGAACACGAAAGTCAGATGACTGCAGTGTTGGCCGAATGCACCCAGAGCCGCTGTAAGCAACCCTGGGACACTTTGCTCCCATCAGCCGCAAAGGTAATCCATTAGTCAGACAGTCGACCATCTGCTCTATCAGGCCGCGAACTGGGCATCGAGGCAGCGATCTAATCTGCCAGATATGTGTTGTTGACTGAGGAAGGACCAATCTGTGCTGATGTGCTTCATGTATTGGTTATTAGACAGACTTTGTGTCCGTGTGTGCAAACTTAACATACAAACTAAATAACAACAGTGACTTGCAGTGAACTTTTACTCTCAATTTCATTATCAGGAGAAATGAAGTAGTAGTAATACTACTAATGTACTCCCCAGCTTACTTTAAGTGTACTACCACTTATAAATTATGAGTATACTTAAAACTAGTTGTGGAAGAAGTGCGTAGATCTTTTACTTGAAAGTAGTATTACCACTGTATAGAAATACTGTGTTATATAAAGCATCAGTAAAAGTAAAAGTATGCAGCAAAAAATACTTACAGTGCAAAAAGTAAAACTGCTCATTATGGAACAGCTGAGTAGGTTGTGGAATTCACCAATAGATCAATAAAATTTTGTCTTCATGCATAATAATACATCATAATATGTTTCTTCATTATCTTTTGTATTGTTAATCTGAATCCGCAAAGTAACTAAAGATAAAGATAAATAAATGCATTTGCTGCTGAATTGTAGCGGAGCCAAAGTTTGAAGTAGCTGAAAATGGAAATATTCAAAGTGCAACAAGTACAGAAAATGCACACATACAAAATAATAGAGGTAGTTCACTTTTACTGTTTTGCACTTAACAGTAAAACTTAATTTAGTTCACTTATATAAACTATAAAGTGGAGCAATTTAGCCTGGGTCAGTATTAAACTAATCCACTTCTAAGAATATGAATAGTTTGTCCAACAATCCATTAACACAAGTACACTTCTTCCCAGGATACTAACAAGGTTTACTTGTTTGTTGTAAAGGAAGTGAAAATGAATTCAGGCTGATAAAAGTCGGCCTTGGCTGATAACAAAGGTGCAGAGAGCAATGAAAACAGAGCGTGGAGGTGAGAGAAACCGAGGCCGAGGGAGAGAAAGAGGAGAGACCCTCTGCAGCTCCAGCTCTTATTATTCTAACCCAGATTCAGCTCTGAAATATGGCCACCATGTGGACTCTCTCAAGAAGTATGGCTCCGGTGTCTGCCCGGCCAATCGGAGGAGACGCGGTGGTCCGGGGAGGCGGGACGAGGGGGGAGGGTCCGGGAGTCTGGGAGAGGGGCGTTAAAGTGTGTGAGCAGAGGAGGAGAGTCAGGGCAGAGGAGCCACATCTCCAGGAGAGCTGGACTATCCACAGACCGATGGAGACAGGTTGGACTTTTTCTCTCATTTGTCCCGCTTGAATTTTTACTGAGGCGACTCAGTGGGTGAACGTACTCACACCAACTGTCAGCCAGGTTCCTGTCTGCTGTAATATGATCTAAATATGATGTTGTAGGTAGCGACACAGAGCTGCAGGATGCTGAGCAGATGTGCAGAAGTGTTAGGAAAGACTGACTCGTCTGCTGTGGAAAACCAAACTGTGAACTTCGTTTGTTACCGACTGTTATTGTTACTATTGTAATTTTCCTTAAATAAGCCAAGTCCTTTTGTAAGAAAAGTTATTAGTCTGTGTTTTGCTGAATTTGATTGATTTATATCGTTGACACAGACCTGATGATTGTATGTGTGAGACCTGGAGATTTTTAACATATGGTTCACTTTAAACATGGACGTTATTAGACAAGAAAGTATTCAGAGTCCTCTGTGACCAATCATGTCACGCATTCCCTCCCAGTAGCTGCAGGGGCTTTTCATTCAAACCGACTCTCACAGGTTATTAACACTCCCTTTGTTTTCACATTGCTCTGGGTCACATAACACAAGAGGAGCTGGAAATGCCAAAAGAAGCTTCTCATTTCTGAGTTGGATCATGTTTAACACAATCATGCTTCATGCTCCTGACAGCTTGGTAACAGGTTGTTGTCTGCAGCGCCCTCTCCTCTCAGCATGCAGACCTCCTATAAACTGTCCCTGAACGCCTCGTCCGGCTCTAAACAAACACCCTCCATGGTGACGCATCCCTCCAGTCATGGCATGTCCATAGATATGTAGATTGTTTCCTGTCGGCGGCAGCGTAGAGAGGCGTTTCCTGCTGTTTGTGTTGCTGTGATAAGAGAAAAGCTGAGTGGACACTTTCACCACGAGTTGTCCACTCAGGCGTTTCAGCCATAGTAGTAGCACGACTACAGGGATGGAATATTAGTGGTTTGATGGGTTGGTCCATCACTTTGGTCCAGACTGAAATATCTCAACTACCATTTGATCAATTGCCAAGAAACTTGGATTGTTGTTCATGATCCTCAGAGGGTGAATCCTATTGACTTTGGTGACTGACTTTTCCTGTAGTGCCACCATGAGGTTGATATTTTGGGCTTTTAGTGCCACATCTTGACAAGTATTTAAGGGGTTAGAGTGGACTTTTGTTCAGGTATTCATGATTCCCAGAAGGTTGAAGCCAAGTGACTTTGCTTTTCTTTTCAGTTTTTGTGTGAATGATCTCCAACTCCCTTCACTTTTCATTTGGTGCCATCATAACAAAACTTACATTTTGAATACTTTGGTTTATGAACTGCAAACTAATTGCATTCCCATCCATCTCTTCTGTACTTTGTGTTTAGTGCTTCAATGCAGCATGCTAACAGGCCAAACTAAGATGGTGAACATGGTGAACGTTATACCTGCTAAACATCAGTATGTTAGCATTGTCATTGTGAGCATGTTGGCGTGCTGACATAAGCATTTATACTGAAGTCCACCTTCACAGAGCTGCAAACATGACTGTGGACGCTGTGGTTTTTTTAGTGTGAGTGTTTGTGAATACATTAAAGGTGTTTCTCTGTGACCAACCACGTTCATTCATTCCATTTTGATTATTGATTTGCAATGTTAGTAAAAGCTGCAGGGAGACTGGGGTCCAGCTGTGCAGACGTTCCCTTCTAGTGTGTCGGACGTCAGAGAGTCCTGTCAGTGTGTGCGTACATTGGGATTAGTGTCGGGGGTCAGCGGGGCGGTGGGCGCAGTCTGAAGGCCGTAAACTCCTCTGTGTATGTAAACCGAGCCTCAAATAATCCTGGGTCTCCCTCCTGGTTACTCAGAGAGTATAAAAGACATCATAAATCCACCTCCAGCCTCACATATACACACTAACATGCTTCAGTCTATCTTGGGAAACTTCTGCTCCTGATAACTGTTCAGATCTGTCTGGGAACAGTGAGCAGACGTCTGGGCGTATGTTGATGTGACAAATACCAGGTACATTAATAGAACCAGACTTGCTTCGACTTTTTTTAGATCTACTAACCCACATTCAAGGCGGCTTAAGACAAAGAGGCACCCACTGGTAGGTACTGTGTAACCAACAGGCGCGTGATGCAAACACACTGCAGCCAGGCGGGGTCAAAGGTTAAGTGCGCAGGTCTTCAAAGCTCCGCGTCCCCCCCAGCTGGTTCGAATTGTTTCAGCTCCAAAGTGTTTTCCAACAATATTCCTGTCAGTGAGGAATTAGTCTTCACAACTGGCCAGCAAATGTTTGACCTTAAAGCTTCGGACTGCCCGTTTGTCTTCAATCCTAACGTCAAACATCAGTCTCGTCAACGGACCTCTGGGACCCCGAACGGTCTTTTTCAAAAAGTTCAGTTAGTGAATGTGCGTCTGCGTTTGTTCCTGCATCTGTTCGTGGTGAAGCAATGAGAACACTTGTGATTCATAAAATTAATTTTGGTCCAAATCCACAGGGGCGGCTGTCTGTGCCTGTTCTTATGATCTCATCTGGTTTACAGAGTCCAAACATACTCTATGTCAACACACACACACACACACACACACACACCACCGCCCTGTATGAGACCACAGATCTGGGTCATATTCTGCACTCAAAACGAAACAGGGGGAGAATAGAACCGTTGTTGACATCTCTACAGGACGACAAAGATCAAAGTTTGTGTAACGCTCTGACTCACTCGTCGTCTCAAAGGACGGCCGAGGCTCCGGCGACCCTCGCTGTCCGGGCACGTCAGGGGCCGAGTGATGGAAACCTCGCGGTGCGGGCGGCACACGTGTCAGCAGCGGCCCCCGGCTCCCTGCGCCGCTCTGCCAAACAGAGAATGACTAACAGACTCCCGAGAGGCTGCAAGAAAACCAGGGCAGAAAAAACCGACTCAGAGAAAAGAAACAACTGTCAGCTTTGGCTCTGACTTGTATTTATAACATGAGCACAAAGGCCTGTGTACAATAAGCATCTTTTAATCTTCACTTTCATTACAACATTTTAATTTACTTTTTGCTCAAATTTGTTGACTCTCATAGATCAAATCTCAGGCTTTTCACTCAAACAGTGTTTAATCTCTGTGAGTCTCCCAGGGATCCTGAACGCTTCAGACAGAGACGTCATCACTGTGTTGTCTGTTTACTGGAATCTGTGGTTTTTGTCATCAGAAAAAAGGCGTCACTTTGTTTTAAGGAAAACATCATGAGGTGTGAAAATGAGGCCCCTAATTGTGATGTAATTATTGTATTAGCGAAATAGTCCAGTTTATAACTCAGTCACGCTCAGACACTTACGTCAAGGACTAGACCTTTTTATAGAAAACGGTTGAACGAGTTGAATCA
Organism: Holacanthus passer; assembly: GCA_025331565.1. Classification (NCBI taxonomy): domain Eukaryota; kingdom Metazoa; phylum Chordata; class Actinopteri; family Pomacanthidae; genus Holacanthus; species Holacanthus passer. Next base: position 2,788,007 of record JAFREQ010000046.1, on the reverse strand, counting down.
GCAGAAAAGGCTCGTTGAGACGATGTTCAGGAAGATTCTGCTCGGAGAAATAACCAAGCTTTATATGAATAACTTTACATTTTATGAAATACACTTATTCGCTGACAGTTTAGCTTAGTATAAAGATGGGAAACGTCTTCCTACACTGCAATTTCCCATTCAAACTTTGTACCCAGAATTTATATCTTTTGCTTTTGTTTCTTGCTCAAGAGTTTCTTTAAGTGGCGCTTTTTTAATGACTGTTTATCATGAAGGATCTCACCACTCATCCAAACCTTTGCTCGAGATACAAAACTCATCATTGTTTGTGCATGAGATGATCTGCGAAGACTTTCTTGACCCCTGGGTTATAGGACTGTAATGAGCAATAAACAAGAGCAAAGTACACGTTTATTAAAACATGGAGTAAGATATTATCCAGTTATGTGTTGTGACAGATTTTGTTCGTTCTTGGTGACTTTTTTATGACCTGACACCATTTGCAGTGACTGACTCAGCAGTGCAGAAGGGTTGATGTCACCGAGGTTATCAGCGGTCATGTGACAGCCGGACGGCCGTGGTGTTATCCACCGTTGGCTGACCCCAGGTCAGCTGTGTGGGCTGCTGCATGAGAGGCCTCTGGCTTGTTTTTCTCTCTGTCTGCATCCGCTTCTCATTCCGTAGTTTCCACGTTTTAACCCTCCCATCTCCAACTCCACGGCACACACACACACACACACACACACACACACACACACACACACACACCGAGGCAGACATGCATAGTGTTTTTCTAGTTTTCATCTTTACAGCCGCAGTCATGCAGATCCACTGGGAGTAGAGAACAAGACGAGAGCCCTGATCACAAATCCTCAAACATAAACACAGTGAAAACAGAAGAGGCCCACTTCAAATGAACACGTCCCTACACAACTCATTAGAGCCTCTCCTGAAGATCGACACCAGACGCCTCCCTTCCTCCTCTCCCTGCTCCTCCTCCACACTTTCCTCCTTCTCCACACTTCTGCGTTCCCAAATATGACAGAGGAGAAACAGGAGAGCCGCTCTTCCTCAAATTAACCAGAAATTACTGATCATCTTAGAGCTTCTTTTATATACATGCAATTAAAGCGCTCTGTTGTTCTCTGTTTTATGTCTTAGGTGTGTCTGATGTGACGCCAGCTGGCTGGCTCCGGGAACACAACTTCAATACAATGTAGACACCAAAAACCAGCAGAATCAGAGTCTGAAGACCGAGCCAACAGAAGGAGGGTGAGTTCAAGGAGGAGGAACAACAGCTGTGCCGAAGCGACATCGGCACGAGATAAGAAGTGAAAGAAGCGGAGAGAGAAAGAGGGAAGCAGCCGACTGTGAATCATTGACTTGAACCTTTTGTGTGCGGCGGTGTCACCAACTCCTTCCTGAGAAGTGTTCACTCGCTCTCACATCTCCGCAGAGGAAGGATCACGACCTCAGCTCTCGGCCTCTCCGACCCTCGCTCCACCTTCAGCTCTCAGCGGTGTTGAAATCTGAACAGAGGGAGACTCCAGCCGTCAGCATGTGCCATGTCATTGTCACCTGCCGCTCCATGCTGTGGACTCTGCTGAGTATTGTGGCCGCGTTCGGAGAGCTCATCGCCTTCATGAGCACTGACTGGCTGGTAGGATTCCCCCGCACACCCGACGCCGTCTTCGGCCCCCATGGGGCCACCGCAGCCGGAGAGGCCTACAGACCCACTTTAGGCATCTACGGCCGCTGTATAAAACTGCCCCACCTGCAGCGTGGAATACTGTGCGGACCCTATGCCATTCACTTTGGGGAGATTGCCAGCGGGTTCTGGCAGGCTACTTCTATCTTCCTGGCGGCAGGGATCCTGCTGCTGTGTGCCGTGGCGTTCATCTCGGTCTTCACCATGTGCTTCCAGAGCATCATGAAGAAGAGCATCTTCAACGTGTGTGGACTGCTGCAAGGGATCGCAGGTGAGACGTGGACACGACGCATATGTTTTACTTTTCATGCCTGTCACTGGTCTAATGAGCGATAACTGTCTGCTCAAGACTTGCAAAACTGTTCAACTCTTCAGTTTCTATTTTGTTGCATTATAAAAGGAGAACTAGAAGTAGTTCTTTTCTAGCATAACCAGGCCATTAGTCCCACATATACTGTAGGTGTGGCTACAATCACAGTGTCAGCACACGCCTCCAAGACTCAGAAGCACCTCAGTACTACAGCACATCACAAACTAACTACTTTGTTCCTCCATACTGTCGACGTCCTTGTTGACGAGAAAGATGTGACTGTGCCGATCTGAAGAGAACACAGAAACTTAAAGCTAACTCTGCTCATCTAACCTTTATTGTTTCTCCTCATTCCTGTGGCGTCCACCGTTCATCAAGGTAAATGAAAAGTTTCAGCTGAACGCATTCATTACGAGCGCCACAACTCCCACTGCGAGAATGATGTGTTTGATTCTGCTGGAGCCTTCGGTGAACTTTTGCCCAAGCAGTGAGGAGTTTAAAACACACGGTGGCTTGTTTCCACCCTCAGAGCTGTCACTCGGAGCAACTGCCACCCAAATATTTACTTTCTGCCCAGTCAGCTGGAAGCTTTTCTGACACACGATGGGCCTGAAGACGCATGCGTATCTCCGGTTGTGTGTGAAGGGTGTGTATCCGGCGTCCGCGGCTGAGGCCAAAACTCGGACCACTTTGACTCACCGTGGTGAATTATGGAGGGGAGGAGGCCATGAGATAATGTTCAGTGAACTGACTGCAGCTCTCAGCTCTCCGGTGATTATGGCTGTCCTCCCCCACAGTTGTTTATTTGGTGCAGGCCCAAACAGAAAAAGGTGGGTGTGTGGTGAAGGACATGCTGAGCTGTAAACCCAGCTCTGTGCCGGCCTGCTGACCTTCAGTCCATAGTGAATGATGAACGGCTACTGGAAGACTCTCGACTCACTGAGACTGAAATAACTTAATGTCAATGTTTACTCAAGACATAATAGAAGTTATTCCTTATGTTCTGTCCCATATCTGACAAGAGCTGCATGACAGATACACGGTTGAGCAATAAGACAGTATATACTGTTACATGTCAGCATATAAAGTACCTTTTTTATGACATTTTATTTGCTTGATTGCTCAACAGAAACACTTCTTGTTCTCCAGTCAGTTGAACACGTTTTCGAGTTTGCAGGCTCGAATTGCTCCTGCAGAAAACACCGAAGCTTTATTCAGCTCAGATTCATAGCAGTTACAAACAATTTCAGTTTTTCCAAAGCGTCGCTAATTATGCAACTCTCGGTTGAGCGTCTGATCTATGAGGAGGGGATGGTGTGACAACTGTAACTGTTGAAACAACGAGTCTTTTATTTCATGCAGACGTAAACACGAGCAGGTTATTTCTAGACAACCATCGATTTTCTCGTCTGAAATGACAACTGTTGCTCGCAGTTTTTATCAGCTGTAGTTGACTCTGTAAACTGTTTCTGTCGACTTTAATGTTTTCCAGCTGACTCGGTTTGAAATTTCACTTGATGGCCACATACAGTACTAATATACTATGATATTATGCTAAAACACTGAGACTAAAGCTACGTGTCACAGGCACAAACTCAGTGTCCTCAACAAGAGAAGACCTGGAAATAAAGTATGTTCTTCTGTTGCAGCGTCGCCAGCGAGCTCTGCTATTATGGGACAGTATTGTAAATAGAAACGTTATTTTTGTTCCGTAACCGTTTTCCATTACACATTATTTTCAGACATATTTCATTTATATAAGAGAAAAGGGCTTTGAAGATGAAGACTAACGGTTGAGTTTTTGTGTAAATAAAGATCAGGACAGAGTCGCCTCAGCTGTGATTGGACAGTCAGTGTTGGGAGGAGTCTGCTCATAGCTGCTACCTGAGATCGTGTTACATAACCTGAAAGTCCTCTGTTTACCTGTATAAGAGGACTGGGAGTGTTGGACTGAAGGTAATGAAACTGCACCGCTCAGTCTCCTCATTGTGAAGAGGATGAGGATGCGGAAGAGGAAAGGGGGCGAGAGGAGCTTCAAACAGCCGAGGAGGCGAAGGGTTTCCTCTGTGCCTGTGGAGCTGAGGGCCGATAACCCTTCACTCATTTCAACCACAGGAAGAGATAAGACCCGGCATACCTCCTGTCGGACATCTCACAGTCACCGCTGAAGTTTCTTTGTCCTTTTCCAGTCAATCAGTCTGTGCACAAGAGTCTTCAGCTTGTCTTTTCGTGAGGCCTGTGAATGATATCACTCTCTCTGATATCCACCACACTGACTCTCCACTAATCAGTATTTCCACTATTGGCGCAGACCCTCCGGTAATGAGAAAACTGGAGCCAGACGGCAGATGTTTGGGGAAGTGATTGACCTCAGATGGGAAGATTGTGATGCTGTTGCCAGAGATGGTCACGTCATTGCGCCAGAGTAGCTCCAAAGCCCATTAACCTAATCTTCACATACACTGATGTCACTTTTTTACTGGAGGCTCCTTTGTCCCCTCTGACACACTTTCTGACGGCCACAGTTTCTCAGATGCCATTGAACTGACGGTCAGTTTAAGCTGAAGGTAAATCCATTCCCTTCACTCTGCGTAATCGAATGGCTTAAACAGACGGTCTTCTGTCAGGCGTCCCTACAAACTTCTTCTCCACTGGTCTGACTACCTGTGAGTGACTTCTCATCGAAACGCCCTCCTCACTCATGTCGAACTTGAGCCGAGAAGGATTAGAGACAAGACGGCAAACAAACTCGGCCGTAAAACTGTCTCCATTTCTTGTGCGTTCGGTGTTGAATGCTTTTATTACCCACCATAAACTTTCCCTCCAGCCGTGAGTCAACCGTTGACCATGACTCAGCTCCAGGCTGGAAGTGAGGGAAGGAAAACAGTGTTTTACAGGAACTCAAGCAGGATTAATGTGTGAGGAGGATTCTGACATAACATGTCACGTGTTCCGCAAAAGAGTGAAGCAGAACTGGCTGATTGTCATTAATAGCTCATTTCTGGATGTTCGTGTTGACAGTGGTTGTGTGGCTGTTTCATAATGTCTCTGACCAAATGTAGAGTGAACATGCAGCACGAGCAAAGCCTTTATTTGTTTGTACACAGCATTTACATTCATATAGCTGTAATTTTACTGTGGGTGGCATTTTACAACCACTGAATCGTTGCTACTCTAATTGAGAAGCAGTATAGTTACTGTAAACAACACAGGCCGTTTCATGAAGACCTGTTTACACCCTACAATCAAAAACCTGCCACAGGTACCGAACATGTTGTTCTCTAGTTGTTTGGAAGTCTGATGTTTGTGAGTCCATATGTTCTCATCAGTATTTTTACATTCACACTGGATCACATGGCTGCGTGTAATGTGAAAGGTGTTGCTCGACCTACAGAGTATTAACACCTGACTTTCTCTCAGCTCCGAGGATTTCAGTTCATTGTTTTACGGCCCGCAACTTTACGGTTTCGCTTCCATCGTCAAACACCTTTCCAGCTGTTTTCATCAGAAAGCTCTGCTGAACCCACTGTACTTGATCTTCTCAGCAGCAGACAGACAAAGCTAGAGACAAGCTGGTGAACAAAGTGGAGCATTTAGCAGCTTCAGAGCCAGATGTTTCCATCAGGAGGTGGTGGAGAACAAAAGCAGAGCTAAAACATTCATCACATGGACACAAACATGATCAAATTAATGCTAATATTGTTTAGCATCTGTCGTGTCTATAAGTGACCAAAAGTCAATAAATACAGTAGAAATATAATGTTACATATGTGAGGTGATACCTAGAAAATGAGGTGCAACAAGACTCTACAGTCCGATTTCAGCATGACAGGATCTCGGTTACTTGTTCATGAGCTAAAATCAGTGCAGTGCTTCCAATTTTGTGTAGGTTAAAAAATATTAGAAACACCTGCCAGTATAAAGCAACACAATTCAAAAGCAGGATAAATTACAGCCTCTGTAATGATCATAAAGTTGAGTCTCTAATAAAAACAGTCTTCATGAGGAAGGATTTATTGCTGTTAAATTAAACTGCTCAAGTTTGAAGGTTGAAAAGTGTCAGTGCCGATATCAACATATTTAGTATTTGGACCATGTAAGTGGCGTCCAGTCAGAATACAGCAACTATTTTTATAATCGATCAAAAAGTCCAACATTCAGCTTCTTGAATGTGAATATTTGCTGCTTTTCCTTCTCTTAACGTCACAGTTCATTTAATATCTTTGGGCTTTTTGGACAAACACTTGAAGACGTCACCTTCTGGCCTGTTTCACAGACCAAACAATAATCGATTAACAGAGAAAATAACTGACAGATTGCCAGTGTTTCCTTTTGCCCTCTTTCTGTCTCTTCTCATTTTCTCTTCACGTGGATCCCAGAGGTGGACCCGACTTTTCTTTTTTCCTGGAAAGGAGAGGGGTGGCCAGATTTCTTGGAGCGGGCCTGCTGTGCTGTATTACAGGGTGGAGGCTGTGGGAGCAGAGGTTAGAGAGGAGGAGGGGGGCGGAGGTTGGGGTTGGTGGCAGCTATCAGAAATGGATTGATGGTGGAGAATTGACAGTTTGGAAGTTAACAGAGACAAGAGCCAGTGCAGGGGAACAGCGAGGCTAGATGGGTGGAGTGCAGCGGGATATTAGGTTAGAAGGTCCAGCTTGTAGGGAAGGGGTGTGTGGGAATGTGTGTGTGTGTGTGTGTGTGTGTGTGTGTGTGTGTGTGTGTGTGGAGGGGGGGGGTCTTAGGAGAGGGGTGGGGTTGGGAATTAAAACCATACCTTCAATCCATCACTGGAGCCGGTCTGGACGTCAGGGCAATGCAGCAACATGTGGAAAGAATTTATGACCTAGTTTTCATTTCCTTGTTTAATACGATATTGGGCTCTTTAAGAGAATGGGAGGAGAAAGAAAGGAAGCAGAGAGAGAGAGAGAGAGAGGAGAGAGAGACAGTTTCACCTTCACGTTCATTTCTACGATGCAAAGCGGCGACTCCTGCTCGTTGAAGGAGGCCGTGTGGTTAATTTATGATCCGTAATTGCGTTATTGCAAATGTTTCCTCCTGAGATCTGATTGGTCGTCTGGTCAGCTGACTCTTCCACAACTACTGGAGGAAGTGCAGAGCAAAGAGAAGGATTAAAACCTCATGACATTAAATTACCTGAAGAACAAAGTTGTATGTATAATTTTTAAGAAGAGCTGTGTGTGTGTGTGTGTCAGGAATTGAAGCCAAGTCAGCATGAGTAGAAGTGGGTCACTGTATGACAGGAAGTGACCCCATCCTTCCGCCGAGACGCAGGGCGCCGGAGGGTCAGGCGGTGACTGGGGCAGGCGGGAAAAAGCCTTTGGCTACTTCTTCCTGTTGTTCTCTGCTCTCTGTCGGGCACCGACCTGACAGACATGTGTGTCAAGATTCAGGTTGAGGTCGCTCCTTCCTGGACGTCTCGCTGTGATTATTTTCAGTCACGTTTCAGACGGTTGACAGGAAATCATTTCTGCCTGGTGGTTTTCTTTCTGTCCTGGTGGGATGCTTCGAATGCCAGGATGGCACTTTGGCAGGAAATGTTTTCGTAGCAGAGAACTGTGGCCGTCGCGAAGATGATTTGCTGCAGTCATGATTATTATGATGCTCAATCAGACACTTTGGTTTAAAGAAAGATCTGAATCATATTTACACTGACAGTAAACGACATGTGTTGAATCTATAGACAAACCTCCCAGAATGTGATCTAAACAATAATAATGGAGTTTTAAGAAAGTAGAACTGATTTCAGAGCAGAAGCTTGTGGCTCATTTTTGCAGCAGCTGATGATGAAGTTTTTATAGACTATAACCTTTATTTTAATGGCATTCAGTGACTATATTTCCAACATGTAACCGCTTCTACGGGATCTTATACCTTACACACATGACAATGACAGGTACATGCAGGTTTACAGTAATGGCAGCTTCTCTACTTCAACCTGAGCAGTGCAGTGATTCGACTGCTGATTGTTGAGGGCAGTCTTATAAACTAGTGGTCAAAAACTCCCCATGATATCTTTAAAATCACCGGTATGTTTGACGTGGATGTTGAGAAAAGATTCTTATTAAACTGAACCATTTCCACACACTGAATCGAACTGTTCTTTCTCGCCATCATGCTGTTTGTATTTTGATAAACTCCCATCAGTTAACCTTCGCCCTCTCTCTCTCTTTTCCTTCCAGGTCTCTTCCTGATCCTGGGTCTGATGCTGTACCCCGCTGGCTGGGGTTCAGACAAGGTCCAGCTGTACTGCGGTCCCGACGCGGCTCCGTACCGGGCCGGGCTCTGCTCCATGGGCTGGGCCTTCTACACGGCCATGGGCGGCACCGTGCTCACCTTCATCTGCGCCGTCTTCTCCGCGCAGGCCGAGATCGCCACCTCCAGCGACAAGGTCCAGGAGGAGATCGAGGAGGGGAAGAGCCTGATCTGCCTCCTCTGAGGCCCAGACACTTTTAACCTTACGGGGAAAAGAGGAGAAGAAGAAGAAGAAGGGAGAGATAACACTCACCACCTGCCCTTCTGCCTTCTCTCACGAGGCCTGTGAAATGGAGGCCCTGCATTGTTTACCACTAAAACTGACTCTTCTTTTTGTCTCTGTCTCGTGTTTATGTGGGAGAAATCTACAGGTGCCAAGTTTTTTTCTCAGTGTGTGTCTTTGTCTTTCTGCCACTAGAGGTGCTGTGTCTGTTATTGCATTCGTGTTAAGCACGTGGACGCCCGGTGGGGCTTTGTCTGTCGCCACGTGTTCTGTAAATAAGTGTGATTATATATATTTTGTACATAGTTCTGATCGCAGAATGATTGATCGGCTCGATCCAGGCTGGGCCGACGAGGTCAGTCTTGCCTTAAAACAAACACTGGTGTTTTTGCCACCACGACCAGCGAACCTGGATCTGTTAACTGTTTGCCACGTGTGAGTGTTAACTCAACAAGGGAACCACTACTCAGCCAGAATAAACTACTCACAGGATCAGAGTGGATGTCCTTTAAAGCTTACAGAATGTACTGTTATTTGAATAATTCGTGTGTTTGCAGACCCTTGAAATGTATCGATGGAAATTATTATTCACTCAGACTGCACGAGGACAAGCGAAGGAAGCTTCTCTCTGTCCTCTATTTTTGCGAAATCCTGAAATGAAGTGAGCTTAATCCTTCGCCTAAGCTGGAAGACGGCCTGCGAAGGGTCTGTGTCTGGTCCTCATTCAGCAGACATCCTGTAATCTGTGCACAAAGACATGGACTGAACGATGAGGACACACAAATGAAGTATTGCTGTTATTAGTCATGTCTGGTTTCAGGGAGTCTGTCGAGTCAGAGATAGTGTCCTATCTGTTCCCATTTGTTTCTGCCAAACGAATAAAGAGAAGGGAAAAGAAAATAAGGTTTGCGTTTATTTTTTTCATCCAGTGAAAGTCTCGCTGTGGGGAAGGGGAGGGGGGAGAGGGAGGGGAGGGGGAGGAGATGCAGCAAGTGGAGCAGCCAGCCTGCTGCTGAGACCTCGGTTTGGCCCTTGAGGTGGGGGTGGGTACGTTTTCCAGCCAGCGGGTGATCAGTTTTTCCACCGATGCAGAACTGAACTCTGCGTGTGTGTGTGTCTCATATTCAACTTATACATTTACTCAAGTACTGTACTGAAGAAGATTTTAGGCACTTGTACAGTACATGACTCTACAAATGTCTGAGGTAAATATTGTACTTTTTACTCCATTACAATTGAATAACTTAGAGATACTATTACATAGATATAAGAGGCAAACAAATAACCAGTGATGCCCAATCTGTCTCGTCTTGTTAAGTTTCAGATTTCTGTGAAGTAAAATTGTTCAATATTTCAAAGCAAAGTTCAGGTGTAGCAGTTTAGTTTTTTCTTCTCATGGTCCCTCAAGTTACTTTTTTTACTGGAAACAAATTGTCAACACAACATTGACATATCATCATCTTTTAAGTTTATATGATGAACCTTCTAGGAAGCTGTTGCTTTATTTCCACATCCAGCATTTATGGAGCAACGTTATCATTCATTTTTTGTTTGTGTCACCTGAATCTAAGTCCAATATTCTCTCTCTTTTGTCTCTGTTTTTGGTCTCTACCGACTCCTGAGGGAAATGTGTGGCTCTTTAAACTTCACTATAAAGCTCCTCAAAGATTCAGATTCTGCAGATTCATAATCCTCTTTAGATTTCTTACATTACTATTATAATACTGTAAATTAACAGTCACACATTTCCCACCTCTCGCTTGTGTTTGCCTTCGTCTTCCTCAGATAACAAATACTACTATTTGTGCACAGATGTTCCTGCCTCCATGTGGACTACAGAGACGTCTCTGGCACAACCCCGTGGCTCCCTTCCTCCACCAGCGCACTCAAACTAAACACAGCGCTTGATGACTTCCAGATTAGGCACATGACAAATCATGCAATCTGAAGAGTGCAGCAGAAATTCAGGCCTGTTTCGCTGCCAGAGGCTTTTAGCTCTGCCTTTCATTTTCCTTTTCTTTGAAAGAGCCGGAGAGGACGAGAACGAGGAGAGACACAGCAGAGTTTAGCTTCCTTTTACACCTGGTAGAGGACATCAGGGTGAACAGTGAAGGAATGTAACTAAGTACATTTACTCAAGTACTGTACTTAAGTACTTTGAGGTACTTTTATGTTACTTTATACTTCTACTACATTTCAGGGGGAAATATTGTACTTTTTACTACTTTAGTTACTAGTTACTTTTCAGATCAAGATTTTATATGTCAAACATGATCAGTTTATAAAATATCTACATGTTATAAATGAAACTACCCAACAGTGTGTACAGTTGTTAAAATTACTTCTAGCTCAACAACACTGAGATGCTGATTAGAAAGTAATCAACCAGGAATAAATTTCTAAACTACAAATATAATAAATCTAGCACTTTGAATGGCATCATTTTGCATAATAAGTACTTTTACTTTTGTTACTTTAAGTGCAATTTGTTGCTAATACTTATGTATTTTTACTCAGGGAAAGATTTTGAATGCAGGACTTCACTTCACTTGCAACTGAATACTTCTTCCACTACTGTAACAGTAACTCATGGCAGACAGAGGAGTAATCGGAAGAGAAGAAGAGCTGTGAGAGAAAGAAAGACTCTTGTCTAAAAATAAGACAGAAATCTAAAATTAGAAAGTCTAAAAATGATCAGGCAACTAAAAATGAATGAATGTACAAGTACAACTTCAGAGAGTTCAGAGGTCAGCTTGTATTTAAGTCGTGTTTGATTTAGTAGAAATCTTCATCTTTTAAATCTTTTTATGAAGACACAAATAATAAATATGTAAATCACTGACTGTTTGACCCAAACTGTCCGTTGTTCTGTTAAACTTGAAGTTTGTAAAACAGATGCAAGTTATTCATGTTTTGATCATGTATATGTCTGTCTGGGCCGCGTGATGACCACCCTGACCTCCACCCTGACCTCCGCCCTGACCTCCACCCTGACCTCCATCCTGCCTCATTTCTTCAAATAGCCAAACTAAGCTTCTACTCACTGCACACTAGAAATCCTTGATGTCAGATGCAGTTTGGTATCTGCAGTGAATCGGTGCAGTGACAGCTGTGAGCGGAGCAGCTGACAACCAGAGGGAGACCAGCTGACAGCAGGCTGCTGCTGCTTCCACACTCCTCACATGGATGAAAGACAGTAAAGAAAAGAAGCCCTGGAGTCTGATGGAGGCTGTTATTCCTCCACTGTGCCCCTTCCTGTTGGCACCGACTCTGCTCTGCTACCAGTTTCCTCTTTTTCCTGCTTTATTTCACACGTTTGTTTGAGCAAGTGAGAAGGAAGGACATGAATTAGACATAGAAGATTAGTAAAGATTGTCGGAAAAAATAAAAATAATAAAGAATATTTGACTCAGTTATTGGGAGCTACTGGGTTAAGATTATTATTATTAGTTATACATTGGTAAGATGATCAGTTCCCAATTCAAAATCAACTTGTTTCAAAAAGTTTTAAGAAAGACAGAATACTGTACAATAGCATTAAAAAATACTTGATAGTGTACTTTTACTGCTACTGTACTACAACACATTTGCAGTGATGTGAACTTAATCTCATGTTCTTTGATAAATACTGACCTCATCTGGTGATCGGCTGCTGGTGCAAGCCCAGTAAAACATTCTGCATTTGCCCTTTAATAAACAGAGTGAATGAACTGCTGGTCTCATTTGGATGATTGTGAATAGAAGCATAACTTTACACAAAAAGAGAAAAAATGAAACATGTACAGAAGAAGAATTTTATTCAGTGTTAATACAATAAATATACAAAACTCAAACTACTCAACATGCGACTGAAGGTGAAACCAGAGTGCATCTTAAAACTACACAAAATATACAAACGTCCCTTCCTACTCTTTTCAATAATTTAAAAATATTGTTACAGATGCTTATGAAAATTTCATTCTCAGTGTTTCTACCACAAATCATGTTGATTATGAAGCACAGCTTGAAGCCACAGTCCATCCACAGAACGGGTCACACAGGTCACAGGTCGAGCGCCTTTCTCACGATTATCATGTGTTTTTAAGCAAGTCAAAAGTAACAGCAAAATTCTGTAGGTGCCACTCGATCGGATTCTTTTTAAGGAGTAATCTCATGTTGCTTTGTAAATACAGCAGAATACACGTGCACTGGTCCAAATGAAGCCAGTGAGAAATAAAAAAAGGAGAAGTGAGCAGAGAGCAAAACAAGGCAAGTTGCAGGAAGCTTCAACAGACTAAAAACCTGCAGGAAGTCGAGAAGGATCCCAGACCCCGAGCCAGACTCTGCCTGCACACAGATTAAGACTAAAAGGCCAAACTTCCTCCATTTACACTCCTGCACAGCACAAACATACAAAAGGCTTAACTGGTTTACAAGAGACACTGATCAGACACATTCAAACCTCTTTGCAGCTCCAACGAAGCAACGCAAGGTCACATAGAAAAAGACACATTTGAAGCAGGTCCAGATTTGATTGTGGTCTTGCTGGAGTTCAGTGATAGTCAATCCACAATTATCAAATTATGAATATGCAGGCAACATTACATCAACATTACTGGCCACTTTTTTTTTTTTAAATCATCTTTTTAAGTCATTTTTATTGCAATATATTGATTCACAGCACGTATATTTAAAAACAGGGGCCAGTTAGTGTCTAATTTCATACAATCTCATAACTGTTTTACCTCGTCATGCAAGTGAAGAGTACATCCTGAGTAAAACTGAGGTAAGTCTCCAGGACACAAGAAAAGCTGGAGACGAGTTACACTTTCCTCTTCAGATCACCTGTATTAACATGCAGCTGTAGATAAAGAGCAGTGGATCTCTTACTGTTCGTTAACAGTGTCATTAACTAATTTCTCACTGAGGAAATGGCTTCATGTGAGAACTCTGCTGAACTCAGCTGGTGTACATTAGATGAATGAATTTAGGATCTACACTAATGAGCAGGAAGGCGTGAGGCCATGGTTATACACAACCTTCCATCTGCACAGATTACAGTGAGCAAACAAAGAAAGTAATGACCAGATTTAAAGTGCAACTTGACATAATTTCACAATGGATATGTAGATCATTAAAGGCAAAAGATTTTAGGCAAATAAATACTTGAAAGCAAATTTTAAAGTGATTGTTCACCCAAAAAGTATCAAACACTGCTTGTAGACGGGAGAAGTAACATGCTATTGCTAAGCAGGTATGTTTACCACATTCACTGTCTCAGGTTAGTGTGTTAACATGCTAATATTTGCTAACTAGCACTAAACAAAAAGTGCAGATGGGAATGTTTGTCAAATATTTGGACATAAAATCAAGTACTGGACAAACTGAAATTTAGGACTGATGATGGTGTCGGGGATCAGCAAAGTCAGCAGGATTCATCATATGGGTGCCATGAATATCTGTACAAATTTTAAAGTAAGACTACACACTTTGGAAAAACAAATTCAGAGGAAAGCAGAGAGCAGAAGGTAAGGCAGTGAACTGGAATGCACAGCATTCATCTTCAACAATACAGAGTCACTCCACCGAGGGGCAGCAGTGTTGAGTTATGGACTTCCAGAAAACAGCAAAATACATGAGAGAAGGCTGCTGCATGTACATTAACCGACCACGAGTGTGAACTAGATGACTTCGATTTTATCTGGTAATAAATTAATTTAAGAATAGGAAGCAGTGATTAGGTTGATTAATGAAAGGAAGGCTCAGACAAACAGGAAGCCAGTGAAGCACAGAAGGTGGGAAACGCCCAGGTGAGTTTAGAAAGTCGGACTTGGTTCAGCTACAATAGAATCTGTCTGCGGACAACAGACAGGCCATTTAAAGAGGCACGCAGACATTCACTTAGTTGGCCACACACACACACACACACACACACACGCTGGTTGAGTGGTAGGAGAGGTCTCCAAGTCTGTGATGAGAGTGAGCCGTGTCCCTGTTTGAGTCCCAGGTCAGGGGCGACTGGACGGCCGACCCGAGGGGCCTCACTTCGATGTTGTCAGAAGGCTGGGGGACTCTCCGTGTGTTCAAACAGGACAGTTGGCTCGAGTGAAAGCTGGATGAGCCGAGGATGAGGAGGGAGGTTGAGGGTTGGACGGAGACAAGTGAGCTCTCTCTGCCAATCAGATCTGCTCCTTGAAGGTTCCTTGTGCAGCCCTGGAGGCGGCATTAGCAGCAGCCGTCTGGACCGTCTTGTTGGACATGACGCCCGTGGCAAACTCCTGCTGGGCTCTCTCAAAGCTGGCACCGGTGGTCCGGTACATCGCGTGGACCTAATGAGGACGAGGAGAGGGATGAATTACAACTGAAGAGACTTTAATAGAGGCTGCTTCAACTTCCTCTCAGGTTGTGCGTTTACCTTTTTGAACATGATGAGGGACATGACTGCCAGTGAGGTAAAGAGAGCAGCGATGAGGATCATTATGATGCCCACTGGGATGCTCCGATTCATGCCGGTCAAAGCTGAGATCCACCCGCTGAGGACGAGAAAAGCATTAAAGGCTGCTGATATTCTGCATTTTAATTTTGTCAACAATGCAACACAAGTGCTGTAGTTTATTGTGATAAAATCCAACATACACCGTCCTGCTGTCATAAATACTGAACAGTGAATCAAATGTTTTAATCTGCAGCTGAAAATAGTCCCAAGCAAATGCACTATTTCCTCCTGTTCAAGTAATGTAATTACTGAAAAAATAAAATACATATTTGTGTCTTTTCTTCTCTTGTTTTCTCACCTGGCTCCCCAACCAGTGATGCCAATACACTGCAGGACATAGATGCCAAACTGACAGATGTACACGAAGAAGAACACAAAGAACCTGAATGAACTGTCACTCCTGCAGAAAGAGAAAAGCAGATGTATGAAGAACATATACAACCACACAATGGTCAACAACGGTCGACAGTTTTCTTTGCACATCCAAGGTGTTGTTTACCTGAATGCTCCATAAAGAGGTCTGTACCAGCAGACGAATGAACACGGTGTGAAGAGCATGAACCAGAGGATGGACAAGCCGAAGTCCACCCCACGTCCTGTGTCTACACAGAACCAGGCCATGCAGCCCACGATGTTAGCAAGCAGCGTCCCTGTATGAACTGAAGTAGGAGTAGAAAGAGGAAAAAAAGGTACAGTAAGTGTCTGGATGGAGCTTTTAGTGAAAGTGGGACAGCGTTGGTGTGTCACTGTATATGTCAGAGCTTGGAAAGTAGATCTGGAGGACGGCTGTTTTTCTGGCTGGTGCAGCAGCGTCCAGTGTCCTGAAACCGCTGCATGCTGATACTTAATATTTCAACACTGTACAAGACGGAGAACTGCAATGGAAATGTTATGCTTTTGTGCCTTCTTTGGAAAGTGCTTGACTGTTGCAATAATGTTTTTGCCAAGGTGATTTACAAAAATGTTCATGATGTGTAATTCTCTCCCTGTATCTATGATATATGATCTATGACCTGAGTGTTGGGAGAATCTGCTCACTGAAGATGATAAACACTCTCTGTAACTGGTATTGTTTGCTCACTCTGGTACAGACCCCTCAATTATACAGTTTGGCTCCTCTTGTAAGAGCTTATGGAATAAACTCACAAAGACGAGTCTGCTCTCTGTGTCTTATTTCCAGAATTTCCAGCACAGAACTGAACACACATTTAATAATTCATTTGTACCATTTGTTCTTGGTTAAAGGCATTGTACCGTAACAGAGTCTGTAAAACTGAGGGGCGTTTACATCCCAGTGTGAAATATGACATTAACCTGCTGGTTGACATACCAGAAGGAAGTGGGGGTGGTGCTGATGTCGGCTCAAGAACTTTCCTGCTTGAGCTTGGAAAAGAAGCTTGTGAGACTTTTTCTCCAACAAAAAGTATGAAATTCTTTGCTTTTATCAAACACTGAGCTGTGAGCAAACTAAAAAAGAAGGAGAGAGGGACATCTATCTAAACCAACCTTTAAGCAATCATCTGACCAAGTCACTTCATCGGGCCACATGACTGCACCATGTGCCCTCGTCATGTGGCCACTGAATGCCACTTGAAGCCTTTCATTCCCCGAATCACTGAAGGAAACTGTAATTGTTTTACCATCATTGGTTCTGAGCTGTAAAGGTTAGAGAGGGAGGAAAAGCAGTCGCTCTTACTCAGGGGTTCGAGGGGGGTTGATCACATGAGTGGAAGTGTTTTATTTTGGCAGCAAATGCCGTGTGGATGGATGCAGTATGTGTGAATATGCTCAGTGTGCACACCCGAGAAAGATACTACCAATGATCAATTATATTAACTACCAATCAGTAAGAAGAAGAACACTGAAGAGTTTGGCGTCTGTTCCAAACAACATCGACACATTAAAAGCATCAGAGGGAGAGAGAAAGAGGTATTAATCTCAAGTATTATCCAGGATATTTGGATGAATAAGGACTGCAAAGCTTCCAGCAGGCTCTGATTCATTTGATGACTGTAGGGCTGCAACTGTTGACTGATTTAATAGACTGAGAAATTCATCAATTCATTGTTTGACCTTCTTTTGATCAGCTGATCGATTAATTGTTTCAACTCAAGATGCGTGTAAATAATGTTTTGGGTACATTTTTGTTTGACTGTTCACTCACTTTATCTGGGGACTGATTCACTGCCCTTGAACTAACACTTGACAGGCTGAATATTTGTGGACAACATTAGAACATTTAAATAAAATACTCACACATCCAGAGGTAATACATGATCTTGACCGTCTTCTGAAACTCAACAGGGATGTCCACTGTAATGTCGTGGTAGAAACAGGGGCCCACAGGGAACGTCTCTGGGAGGGGAGGCCAGTTGTTTTTCCTGCCTGAAACAGGATGACACAAGACAAGCTTGTGAGTTACTGTACAGTTTTTAGAGACATGTGAGACAAGCTGCTTTGGCCCTGCTGTTGGAAAAGATCATTTTGAGAATGTCTGCAGTAAGAAACCGTATCATTTTTCAGTGGTGACAGTAGTGAGTGTGTGTTGGTATCTGATGCCGACCTCCTGAAGCACTGAGTGACTGCATTTCTCTCTCTCTGCGGTCCAGCTCTGCAGCCTTCCTTTCCAGCTCCTCCTGTCTCCTCAGCAGCTCAGCAGCTCCTCCCGACTGCTCCTACACACACATATACATATAAAACAGATGTCAACACACTGGTGAAAGTACAGGAGTGTGTGCCAGACTGTTTGGTTGACTATTTTTTCAGCTCAAGATGAATTCAGCTTTTGGTATAAATCCAATTCTCTCCAAGGGCAGCACCAGCAGGAGGAGAGACATCACAACAACATGTTCCCAGGAGCGCTGCCTACAAACTAGATGCACCATCACAAGTTATTTCCTCTGGCTGCCTGGATTTCTCTCCGTCTCTGTGTCTCCCTCAGCTAGAAAGCCCAGTCACAGATAGAAACAGCCTCCTGTGGAGAGACTCTTCTGTCCACAAACTCAGCATGAAACCAGCTGTCATGTTAACGAATTTTCTGCCTTCAGTACAATCTCAGAATCTCTGCCATCAATAAGGGACTAAAGTATTACACATGTCATAGTCTGCTTGTATAGAAACACACACCTACACACAGTATTATCAGCATGGTGGCCATGTTTCTCATTGGAGCAAAGATCAGATAAAGCTAAAGAAAATAAGACTGGCTGTATGAGGTTCAGTTGTGGTCAGTAGTACCTGTGCCTGAGGCTGCGAGTAGGCCGGAGGCTCCTCTGTGGGTTTCATGATGGCGGGTTGTGTGTTGATGGTGGGGGCTGTAGTCTTGGGCGCCATACCTGCGGGGTTCTACGGAGGAAACACATATGCATTTATAGCTGATTATCATCTGAGTTCACAAACAGTCTGGTATAATGTCACAAATGCTACGAAATGAGGAAGTAACTGTTCTCAAGATGGTTTCTCTTTTAACACTGACCTCAGTAACAATAAAAATACAGATACACAGACAAACAGATGTAACTACCTACACTACCTACCTACTGCCGTCATATAAATAATAGTAACTTTTATCAGTGTATGGAACAGAGAAAGATTCAAAAGTCCTCATATGAATGTGTTATTCATGAATGTGTGGAGGGAGAACGGCCTCCGTCACCTCTCAGGCTACACAAAAAGGTTTTAACACTTGGTTTGAAGAAAAGTAAAAAAAAGAAGATTTGAATTTGAGCAGCAGAAGAATATTTTTATTCTTTCCTGTTCCATGAACCTCACAACTTTAAATTTATCTTGCAGGGACCTATCTTTTTCCTATTTAGCACAATTTTTAACAGTGATGATTATATTCTCATGGCTATTGCATCATGTCAAAGTCTGAAATAACAGGAATCGCTTTAGAACTAAATCAGTCCTCTGAATCCAGTAAATGTTGTTCAAATGTATTTCATGTATGAACTCACTGCCGCTGGATTAAATGTAAAAGTTCTCACTGGTTTGGCATCTGTGAAAGGATTGTACTCCTCCAGCCCCGGAGGAGCCGCCTGTCTGACTTGTGTCACTGATGGATCCTGAGAAAACAGATAAAAAAGCACAAGTTCAATAAGCTAAACATAAACTGACGTGTTAAGAATAGTTTTGGGATGAGAATACCAGAGTCTTGATATGTCTAGCCGTGTGTTTTTAGCCAAGGACAGCAGTCGAAGTCTCTACAGCAGGAGTAAAATGGCTCATGTGAGTGTAAAAACCCTCCATTATTCTGCCAGATCAAGGCCAAACAGCCCTCTTTATTCAAAATGTAACAGGCCTATAATTCAATACTGGCAAAGACGGGATGATTCCAATAATTTTCACGGGAAGACCTCTATAAATAGTCCAGGAGTTTCAGAAGGAGGGAAATGCTTCTGGCTGTGTAAGAGAAATGAAAAATGGAGACTTGGTGTTTTTCTGTTATGCTGCGCTCGGCACAAAAACTGCTAAAGCACTTTGAGATCCTTTTAAGAACATTCATTGTTTGCAAGACAAGCAAATCTAACAAACCTTGTTCATAAAGGTTTGTGAATGACAGTTTTACTATGCACGACACAAATACACAGGACGGAGCTGCACATTCAGAAAAACACCCACATTGTTAAGCATCTCTGTACCACAAACTTTACAAGTACATCGTTTAATATCCTCTTTGCATGCAACATTCCTGTTCCTGCATCAGTTAAGCTACATGATCACACTTTTCTTTTTATAATAAGCTTACCATCAGCTGCTATCGGTCACACACTACTCTCATTCAATTTGCCGCTCAGGATCCAATCTGCGTATTCCTGCAGTCCTTATCCAGCCTCAGTGCCGTCCTCTCACTGTCTCTCTGACTCTTAAATTTCTGGGAGCATCTCTTCCACTGCCGCACACACAGGCTGCAACTTGCCACCAGACCAGGGTCATAAATATTTCAGGGTATGTTGTGTTTAAAGTTTAATGCTGCCCTGTTGCACAGCCAAACAAGCACATGCATATTCACCATGCGTTAAGTTTTCATCTTGAAATCTATAAGAACAAAAGTAAAAATAAAATGATCATCTTGCATGGTCCACCTGTCGTATGTCTGCCTTTGTGAAAACTAATTTCATGGCTATGGATTTCTTGTGTCACCTAACAAGGCACAAACTAGCAACCTTGTACCTGACATGGTCCTGATGTAGCTGAAAATAAAACTGATTGTGCTGCATGAGCAGGTGCAAGTCTCACTAGCTGATGACACTTTATCCAAGAGTTCATGTTTTTTATGTAGCATTTCACATTTGATGAAGCTGCTAAGGCAACACAAAGTGATATCTATGCTTTTTATTAACAGACACGGGAGACTAATTTCTCTAATTAGCCTACATCCAGAGAAATAGGCCAAAACAGAATGAACAATCTGATGCATGACTGGGAGTGATGAAATTTAGCAGGAAAGGCGCCAGAGGGGATCCAAGCGCCACATGTCGCCATCACGGCACCATATGATTTCATCAACTATTGAAGATAGCTCAGAGATGGGAACAGAGCTCCATTTCTCCTCAGGCAAACAAATGTGAGCCAGCATATGACAGAAAAATGGCAGGACAGCAGGGGTTCACTACTCATGTCAGTATGTTAATGTGGCTCCATGAATTATTCACTTTTCATGCGTCTGTAGGGTCAAACTGTGCCGTCAGCGTCTTTCACTGCCACACGCTGAGTGAGCAAGATGGTGGAATGACTTTTTAAGTTTCTCAGACACATTACAGCTTCGAACATGGGAGAACTCAATTATTGTAGCCATGCACAGGAATATCTGAGTATCAGCTAACTACAGCATTTTAGATTTATTAAATCAAAAGATTTAAGAGCCAAAATCTTCTATCACAGAATATGTATCTTTAGATCATGGTAACCGTATATATATGATACAGTAATTGTTGTGTAAATTAAATTAAG
The DNA here is from genome assembly GCA_025331565.1 of Holacanthus passer. Lineage (NCBI taxonomy): Eukaryota > Metazoa > Chordata > Actinopteri > Pomacanthidae > Holacanthus > Holacanthus passer. The sequence continues at coordinate 2,767,090 of JAFREQ010000046.1, read as the reverse complement.
AAATGGTTTAAAATAACCAAACCATGTCAACATGATAGAAGTTGCAACCCTTTTAGTAACAACCTCCTCCATGTGTTCTTTCCACTCTCGTCTTCTGTGGCAGTTGGCAAACCTGCTTAGAGAAGCATTAATGCCACTGACTGAAAATTTGGGCTGCAACAATTATTCACATTGTCTGTTAACCTGTTGATTATTTACTAAATTAATCTTTGGCCCATAAAAGTCAGAATAGTGAAAGATAGAGTCATACTGATAAAGGATTTTTGAGGCTGATACCTATATTGACATTTGGCAGTTAAAAAAAATCTGATAATGATTTATTAGCCAAAAATTACATAACATAAATTAAATGTATGATGTAAACTTGTCTTTGGTGAACAAACTATAGAATGGTGATTTCAAAACATATCTTTTGCATTTCTGTGTTTCAACTTCTTGTTATCAATCAGCTGACATATCTGCAGTGAGTTAATACTGGCCATCATATCAGCCTGATCGATTTATCGGTTGGCCTCTAGTGGAAAATGCACACCACAATTTCCTAAATCCCCAATGGACAAAGTCACCTCTAATGAAAATGCTAATTAGTAGCTGCCCTCGTGTCCATGTTTAGTACACCTGATATGATGAGATAGAGGGAAACACCAGTGCAGGCCTGCTGAGGGAGACTGGCACTGAAGAGCACATGATCAAACACAAGCTTTCACAATGACAAGACACAAGAGTTAACAGAAGTCAAACAGCACATTCAAGGCATGACTGCGAGAAAATGTACAACCACAATCACACTGTATGTTCTGCTTTCATTCACTTCTGTTTTGGAGAGTGAGTCACTCAAATGACTGGTTTAACAGCCTATTCAAGATCAAGAATCATCCCATAAAATCCTGGAAATCAGGCTAAATTGTTATCATCTGCAGCTTGTTATAAAAAGTCCATTAAGAGAAACTAATATAATTTCAGCCATTGATAAATCCATTCAATGTCCAATCTATGACAGCACTTACTCAGGCAGGAAATCAGGAAAAAGATGTAACCAGATTAAAAAAGCAAACATGTATGTTCCCTTATCAGGTCTGTAAAGGTAAAGGTGTCACAGGTGGAAAGTTATAGGATCTGAACAGAGCATCATGGAGGAAACGACCAGGTTTACATAAAACACCAGACACCCAACCTGCTGCAGTCTGAATCACAGATGACACCTGCTGTATCTCCGGGAAGGCTAACATCAAGCTAGCTAACACAAAACTGCCTGACACACCTGTCAGGTAAAGTCCTAACATTAGTGACTGACTCTAACTAAAGACAACCAACAAGTGAAGATATTAGATATGAAACTCATCTTCATCACATCTGTTTAACACAGAACAACCACCGCTTGAGTCACGTCACTCTGTTATTAACGTGTTATTAATGCAGAGGCTAACGCTAATGTGGCTAACGCAGCTAGCTAACGTTACCTGAAACGGGTTGCTGAACTCCGGGTCCGCGAACGGGTTACTGTCGAAGTCTGACATTCTCCCGAGAGGATGACTTCAACCGTGTCCCTTCAATATGTCTCAAAGCCGACGGTTATAACCAGAGTTAGAGGTAAATACTTGTAAGTGAAGTGTCTGTCTGAGGTAGAGACGCAGAGATGTGACACAGTCGGAGGTGAAGTCAAGTGTCGACCGAGTCCAGAGACGCTGTGAAGGCGGAGGATTGAACATCAGCAGCAGATCAATGACAGACAACCGGCCGGAAGTAGAGATACGTCACGTCCTGGATGTAAGAAAAAAAAGGAAAAGTGACGACATATATTTATCAAAAAAGCACCTTCAATACCCAAAGATGTGACAAATGTCAAAGTTATTCTATTCTTTCAGTACAGCCAGTGGTGGAAACTAAAAAACATTTACTCAAGTACTGTACATCAAGTATAAATTTGATGTACTTTTACTTTACTTAAGACTTTTCTTATATACCACTTTATAGATAGATAAGTTTTGCAGACAAAACCTTTGAATTTCTTATAAAATATGACTAAATTGAATGAATAAAAATAAATTATATCGATAAAGTAAAAATAAATTGAAATAAATTGACAGTTTTATAAAAGCACAGCTGAGAAATTAAGAATGTTTGAATTTGTCATCGATGTTGGTGGGACATTTGGTTTACTATAATTTAACCTCAAATAATTTAAACAGGCGACATTTTTAAAAAGCGTTTATAATATTGTTTACCAGTAAAACAGCTTTTCCGTCATTTTACGTAAATAACGTTTGATTCTTACGCAATTTTCTTCCCCTCTCATAAGAACCACGGTGACGTTGTTACCATGGCAATATAACGTACGATACAGCGGTTCTGCCATAGATCTAAAAGCTCTAGACCAGACCTTATTTACGAACCACTTCAGAATTAGTACATAGTCTCTTCTAGTTGCTGTAGATCTGTGTGAATCTGCCTCTGAAGCCCTGTCATGTGACACCAACTTGTCCAGCTCACACTTCCGCTTCTGCGTGAGAAAAGTTGGCTGTAAATCTCGGAGAAGTTTGTCTTTTGCAGCAACTTTAAACGCTAAGTTACGCCGACACGTCCTGACGTTTATGAGCAGTTTACGAGTCAGAACGTACGTTTATTTATCGGGCACTTTTTAAAAAGCTGAGCATGTCGACGGGCGCCTTGTACAACGACCAAGGAGGAGCGGAGGCTGCGGTGGAAGCGGGTCAGGAGAGCACCCCGACCTCCTCCAGCTCCGGAGCCGCCTTCGGTCTCTTCAGCACCGACTTCAAAAAGTAAGCTGGCTCGTTCTGTGCTCCGTCTCCCGTCAACACGGTTCATTTGTGGTGAAGTTAGACAGTTGTAGTGAACTTTGAGCTGCTAATATCCAGAGTAGCTGACCTGAAGATCTGCATCAGCAACAAGCTAACATGAGGCAGTGATGGCGACTGTTAGCTGTTTGTCACGACACCAAAAATATTAAAACATCCTTGTTCTAGATGAGTTTTTGATACCTATTGTTTTCTTCTATCTAACGCCAGTTTATCAGTGTTTGCCCTTTGAGATAAAGCTGCTATTTACAAGGTGGAGCAGGTTTAAGCAGCTGCATCAAACAGTCTGAAGCTACAGAAATATTCATGTTTATCTTGAAGCCAAAGATCTTTAGCTGCACAGTTGAATGTGTGTGATTTTGGTGAAGTGGAAAGTGAACTTTTGCACTTTTGATTTAAGAGATTCAATCAGCCAAGAAATGACTAAAAAACCCTGAAATATTTCTGGTGTTCAGATGAATATTTGTGTAACACTGATGTGTTTAAAATCTGCCAACTTTCTCTCAGAAGCCTGGAAAATTGACTATTTGATTTGTACTCATGCTGATATCTCCAGTATTATATAGTAATTTCTTGTCAGCGAATTATGAATTTTTGCTTGAACTTTTGCTTGTGAAAGTTGTCCTAGGTTTTCTTTTCTTTTTTCCGCTATTTTATTATTTAGTATTCTTTAAAAGGGTGTTTGCTGCATTTTGAATCTGGCTTATACAAATGTATGGTTCCTTGTAAGCCCGTACAGTCTGGCCATAGTTGTATGGATGATGAGTATAATAGAAACTTAATGCATGAATACATTTTTATACAGTTTGCAGTAGTAGTCTGCAAGTAAGACGATACAAAGTTAGGAAGAACTTGGAAAAGGTCTTAGAAAAAAGAACTTAGTCTAACAACAGCTGATTAGTCAGTAAGTAAACAATACTTTAACCAGTTCAGTGAGTAATCATTGCTCGAAGTGCTTTGTCGAATGTGCACAGTTGACATTTTCTTCAGAGTTAGCAGAAATGACACTTCAAACTTTAAACTGTATGATGAACATCATTCTTCCAAAAGATATCACCTCATTTAGTGTTTTGATGATGATGATGATGATGATGATGATGATGATGATGGTGGTGGTGGTGGTGGAGAGTATAGCACGTTGGTCCAAAACCTCCCGTAGGTGTTTCATTGGGTTAATACCCGGTGACTGCAAAGGTTATAGCCTATGATTCAGTGACCTCTGATGCCCTGTGATGGGGGGGTTGTCATCCTGGAGGAGACCACTCCCATCAGGATAGAAATGTTTGTACTGATTTGCAGTGCCCTCCCTGGTGAAGGATGACTCTTCTGATATTTCTTTTCCCACATCTCTGTGGATCGGTGCCAATGGTTTTTGTCCCACTTTGTAATGAGGAGTTTATGCATCACAGTCCTACTATAATTTCACTCTCTATGTAATTTGACTGCTTTTACTGACAGTCTGATCATCTCCTGAGGAAGACCTGCTTTCCTGTTTTTCCTTATAAATCACACTAATGGACAAGCATCAGATTCCCCCTCTGAGGGACGAATAAAGGTTTATCTTGTTTTACCAAATGTGTGCTCTTACATTTCTGACCCTATTCACTGATGTCTTTCCCATAGATGTGAATGAGGAGGTCACTTTATTCACTGTTCCTATTGAAACCAGTTGAGTGTCTTTGTGACTCTGTGCCCCAACAATGAACCCTCTTTTAAATTCACTTAGATCTTTTCCTCTTGCATTCTTGATACAAAATCAGAATCAACTAGACCTGCTCAGCTTTTTTTTTTTTTTTTTTTTACAGAACATGAAAAACATTCGTTCAGGTTTTTTCCTTTAATTTGTCTGTACATACCATATACAAATGATGACGCACACCTCAGTCTGCAGGTGGATTGGGCTGACCACTACATGCCTTATCATACTGTAGTTAAATGAACTGCAAACATTACTGCTAGAATTTGTCAAGACATGAGATCCTTTTGAACGCAGTACAGCTAATTAGTTTCTGATGTAACCATGCAGGTGTCTGAGTTTTATACCAATTCCACATCACAGTCAACTTCCTCATTAGCTCGTCAAAAACATGTTTAATCAACCTTTCATCTGCATGAAACTGAAACTGGATGTCAGCATGTTTTGGTCATGTTTTCAGTCTCATCTCAGTAACCTGCCACTAGAGGGCAGCCAACCATCAGTGTAACCATCCTTTGCATTTTGTAATTTACTTGTAAAATCAGTGTTTATGCTGCTTAGCTACTCTGCTTTAATGCTCTCTGAGTGGCTTGTTAGCAAAGCACACACCAAACCAGCTCCACAAGTGTAGATTTGAGCTGCTTGGTCAATTTTTAGTACTCAAAATAAGCATTTTTGTATTTATTCCAACAAGAAATTATGTCTCACTGCTGCTTGTGTCCGGTTAAACTGCAGCCTCCCATTTTGATTTGAGCATTCTCTGCACCAGGATTTCTGCTGTCATTTTGATGTCATTCTTTTGCTAATGTTCTAAATGTTGCTTACTATGCTAAAGTGAATCTCTAAGCTCTCTCACATGACCATCTACTCAGGACTAGGTCATATGTTTATCTACCTCTAAGCCAAGCTGGAAGACCAGAGAGAGAACACAAGGGCATGAATGATGCTTCTGTTTGCACATGTCTGCCTGACACAATTCACAACGCTATGGCCTGTGCATCCTAAGCTGTGCCAGTACAAGTGTCTTATATTAGTGTAGCACACACACTTTGCCCTCCTCATGTATGCATGTTGCATATTTGTTAATTAAAGTTGGCCCCAGCTTGTTTCAATAGTTGTGCTTTTGTTGCTTGAATTTGCTGAATGCTTGTCACATGTGAAGGGCGCAGCAACATTCCTGCAATGTTCTCTAGTCTTATAGGCCTCTTCGTACTGACTGAAAGCTCTATGCCAGGCGTTACTTCACCAGACATGAAAACATGTGACATATTTATTATCTGTGACTAAAGAGGCATTTCACTGTGGCTGAGTGCATTGGTTCTATGGATTTGTTGTGTGAACAGTTTTGTTTGAGCTGCATTAAACTTGTGGTTTGATCTTTAACTTTATTTTCAGAAGAGGGTTATTAGCTTGGTTTGTGTTGGCCCATTGGTTAATAATATCCTGTCCAGGGCAAATTTGACTAATAGACTCTTTCATTCTCCAGACAGAAAACAGACATATTTCAACCCGGAAACACTGCAAAAACTGAATGATGAGGGAGTTATGTATGATGTGAAACACTGAAAGGTTTGCAGTCTTGATTGCAGGCTCCAGATGGGTGGTATCTTTTGTGTGTTGTCACTGGCAATTTGTTGAGTTGTGGTGTTAAGTAGCTCCTTTTTGCAGTATCGCAATCCATGAAAATTGATTCTGTATGTACTTCTTATTATTTACAGTCCTTTCCCTGACTGCTCACCATTACTGCAGACTTTCTGTGCTGGTCTCAAACCTTCCCTTTGGCAAACATCTAGAGGTGGATCCAAATATTTTAATAAGAACTTGTATATTTTCCCAGGCTTCTTGGCTTGCTCCATCAAACCACAGTTACATTTATTTTCCCCTTTTAACATAATATATAATATATATATTCCTTTTCTGTCATAAATAAACATACAGTTTTTGCCACAGTATGTTCTTTTCAGTACCTGCCTGTTATAAAGGTTTGATTCCATGTAAACTGCTTCTGCCATGGCCCCCTTTTGTCTTTTAATGCTGTAGCTTCTAGTGTTAAATTAGCAGAAGTTGCAAAGAGTCTGGTTGTTTCCTCAACTACTGTCTGCAAGGTCAAGAATGAAGAACATTTAATCACATCATCTTATGCAACATGGATGAGTCCTTAAAATACTTAGAAAAATAGATTAACTACTAAATGGACCATGTGTTGACTTTTTTTTGTGAATTACAGAGAGTAACTTTGGAAAAACAACCAAATAGGTAGAGGGAGTATTTATTTTTATTTGAGCCTGATACATTGATTTAAAATGTGTCCTACAGTACAGCTCAGTTTTTCTTTAGGAAAAATGTGACTACATCCCTTCATTCTCTCACTCATTCATTCAAAATCATTCATCAAATCAAATTTGTTTTGTCTTCACATATAACAACATGGCATTAAATGAGATGGATACACATGTGGCACATTTGTGATAAATATTCATTAAGACACTGTCGTGGGTAAATGATATTATAATAAATCTCAGCAGTGATGGGAAAAAGATTTGAAAAGCTCATAATCAGCCAGAAGTGATGCAGACATTTAGCTGTTTGATGTGTGGAGAGATTGAGAGCGATGCAGTGTCTGCTGGGGCTAACTTGGTGCATCTTTTCAACAGATCTTCACTTGTTTTTGCACTAAAGTATTTCTGATTCAGTGATTTAGCATGTTGAACTTCAGAAAACAAAAACCTGGATTAGGTATATTTTAGATGTCACTGCTGGCACTTTAAACTTCCTGCCCAGCACGAACCAGCAGATAGACAAAGTTAGTGACCAGTTGGTGAACATAGTGAAGCAGTTAACAGCTAAAGAGATGTAAATTCCCTTTGTGCAGGTTTAAGCAATAATATTGAATTGTCTACCTGTCATCAGGCTGCATGCATAAAAACCCATGAAAAACAGTCCAACCTTGCATAAATATAGCTCAGGTAATAGTCAGTAACCAAAGATCTTTTACAGAATTAAACTTTGTATCATGAACTGTGTTGTACAAAAACTTACTTTTTCAACATACACTAATGGAACATTTCAGGCATGTCAAAATATTGCTTGCATGATATATTTATTAGCTTGTGAAAGGTGGTGTCAGTCATTTTCTTCCAAAGAAAGAGTTGGAAGCAAATTTTGGACCTTCCAAAATCCTTCATCTCCATTCACTTCTTAAAGGGTATTTCCTGACATTCAGCCTGGTGCTGTTATCTTTGATATGGGCCTGTCCTGTTGGCCCTGTCAGCCATACTTGGCAGGGTATGTGTTCTCAGTGGTGTCAAGCTAAAGTCGATTATTGTGCCGTAGAGGTGATGAAAAGTAGAGCTGTGTTTACCCACCAGTGTAGATAAGGCCCTCCTTTTTCCCCTAGAGGGAAGTGACCGCAGTCACACAGAGACAGACTCACGTACACAGCCAGAAGGTGAGATAGCCTAGTTTCTAATGGAAAACTTATATGTATAAAAAGAGTGGAGTAACAACTTAAGGAGTCGAGCACAGCTGACCGACAGGTAATTTCAGAAGGAATGTGGACTACAGCAGAAGGAGAGAGGGTCTTACCCGAGTGAGCAGCCACTTCTACCCTCAAGCATAACTATGACTTGCCATTAGCGAGCTGACAGAGCATCTTGTGACTTTTTTTTGCCCAAGAGAAGAGGAAGGCAGAAGCCCGTCATTCGGGCACGAAGCCAGCGGAGCCTGCACTGTTTTTCCAATCTTTCTAGCTTTGACAGTTATGAACAAGAACAAGACAAGGAGACAACTGTAAATAAAGCCAGGGCACACAGCCTGAAGGAGAGGACTTACCACGGCTCTGTTTCACTCCTGAGCTACTTGAAACACAGTCGGCCGGGTGTGTGGGCGGCTGACACTCACAGAACAAGTGCACCGGCTGTTGAGTGGACTGTTTTCTTTTTTTTGACTGCCGTGGTTGAAAGCCGGTATGGATGTTGGTTTGTCTTCTTTGCGCTCGGAAGCTGTGGGAGCCTGGAGGACGGCGCTGGTGTCTGCTGAGAACTTACAGCTCACTCTGAAGACTGAGCTCAGTCAGGAAGAACAGGCCCTCACACACTCCAAAAGTAGCCCCAAGGAGACACACAAAGCCGGGTACTGTAGTAAGATCACCCTCAGCACTCTGATGGAGACTTACCCTAAACTATGTTTTTTACATCTTCAACGTAAGTTTTAGTTCAGGTTATTGTTTCCTCTTAATGTTGGTCAGCTCAAGTTTTCAGAGTCTGTCCACAGGAACCCCTAAACGGAAATGACGTAAAACTTTTGAAAAAGTGGAAACCGTGTCTCTTTACTGACTGTTGTTTAAAAATGAGAGCGAACAAACTTTAAAATCATGTTTTTAATATTTAATAATGTCAGTTTTCTCTAAAGGTTTGGTGTGCTGCTATTTGTTTAGGAAGGGATTGATAACAAAATTTTAAGATTGTTGTTGCAGATTATTTAACTTGAATTGAGATTATTGTTCATCAAAATATATACTATCCAGGAACAAATGCACATGTATTACTTAAATAATGGCCCATGGTGTAGCCGTTCAACTTTAAGCCTGCAAGAGGAATAGATTTTGAATGAAGACACAAGAAAATATTGAAATAAAGAATAAAGACAATTTCACTTAGAACAGTGACGAAATAATAATAACCATTGTCACCATTTTAGTTTAGCATGCTAATGTGCTAATTAGCGCTAAATATAATGTACAGCTGAGACTGAAGGGAATGTCATTAGTTTCCAAGAATTAGTACTTGACATATCTAAATTTAGATTTTTTTTAACATTGCCATCCCTGGAGTCTCACAGCTAGCATGGCTAAAATATATTTGTCTGTTTGCATATTTGCATCGACTGCATTTCTATCCCACATTATGTTTTCCATCTGGACATGATGTCTCCTAATGTTTAGCCCCTGTGTGGAACAAACAACCTGCAGTGTGTAGTTGTACAATGACCATATGTGTTCGCATTAGCCAAAGAATGAGCATTGTCACATGTGAGTGAAGGGTGGTTTTAGCAGAAGTTGGTGCATTGTCAGTTTATACTATCACACTTTGGCCCCCATCGCTCAAACAGTGTCTGGTCTATAGGGGCCAGTGTGGCCCCTCGCATGTGAACCCTCTAATCTGTGAAGGTGACACAGATGTTGCATACATGGAGCGTTCACAGCACCTTTGCTCACGCTCTAACTCTTCAAACTGATTAGTGAAGTCATTCTGGCTGTGCTCACTTTGCCTTCTCTAATGTTGACCATAATAAGAGGAAGTAACAGCATTTTCTGTCCCCAGGAATGAAGACCTTAAAGAGATGTTAGAGAGCAACAAGGAGTCGCTCAAACTGGAGGCCATGAAAAGGATCGTTGGGGTGAGTGCATCATGGGAATTCACATTTTGCACAGCATTGTTTCTGTCTTCTCTCAGCTGTTGAGTGTGTTATTAGTGACACAGTTGATGGATAAAACTGTTTTACTTTTTGATTTGTTCTCAGCTGATTGCCAAAGGGAAAAATTCATCGGAGCTGTTTCCTGCTGTTGTGAAGAACGTCGCGAGTAAGAACATCGAGGTATGACATTATTTAGAACTATATCACAGAAAAACATCATCAACTTTACTAAAGCTAGTTATGATTCATTTAATTCTCGTGAGACACAGCACGTGTATACTCATGACATTACACATGGGACTTCCTCTTACAGAACAATAGTAGGCTCATGTGGATTTCCTTAATTTAGTTTGTATTTATTAGTTGATTCATTGATCAATTTTCTTATTTCCCATCAGAAGATTATAAGCTACTAAAATATGTTGCAACTATTGTGAGCTGTAACTAGTTGTGATAATGTCAGCCTTACAGATCTGCCGCAACTGTGAGCGGATGAAATGATCTTTTTTTAATTTTTCATTTAGATTTGTCTTTTTTGTTTTCATTAGTTTTCATTTCTTTATCAATCAATAGTAGCTCAACTGGTTCGGTTGCTGCAAATCATAAATCAGTGCAGCAGCAGCAGCAGCATCAAGGGCCTGTGTAAACACACCTCTACAAAATCATGTAATGTGTGAGCCATGTGCACAGACTATTCAAGTGAATGACCAAACACTAAGCAACAGCTCAAGAGGGGTTCCCATGCCCAGAGCCTGTGAATATTGATTAGCAGCAGCAGAATAATCAGGTAGCGTGAGGAGCAGCATGTGAGCGGGGGGCCTGAAGCCGGGCGCTGTGTGCAAGGCATGCAGCCGAAGCAGCTCGTGGCAGGGTAGGGGAGCAGGTGGGTGGATGTAATTGGCAGTAGAGAGCCCACAGTCACGTCTTCTGTCTCCCACCTCTCCTACACCAGCTGCTAAGGTAGTACGAGCTTCTCTCTCTCTCGCTTTCTTTTCCTAGCCGTTCCACACTCACCTACAGTGTCTCTCACTAAAAATGGCCTCTTCTCCTATTTCCACCCTCATCCCTTCTCTCCTCGTCACCGTGAGCTGCCATTGATCCCCACTTAGAAAACAGCGCAAGAGCATGCAGGTTATCGACAGTGTTGCGTGATTTCATATCAGTGCACTTTATTTTCTTTAATCACTGCTGCCCTTCATTTAAATCTCATACGTGAATGTGTGAGTTTGCACGTTTTGGCGTACTTGTGTTTGCTTCTGGGCTCATATTCAAGTGAAAAGAAGAGAAATGATAAAAAACAAGAATTTCACTTGGTGCTGAGCAAGTTGTAGAGCCCCTAATCGCCTCTTTAGCGCTTCAGAATGAAATCATTCGTGTGCTTTGTGGTTATAGAAACCAGATCCTTGAGGGCAGATGGGTTGTGTCTCCTTTTATAGTGAGTAATGCCATTAATTCCAGCAGTAATGACCAGAACGATGATTGAGAACTGTGGTGCACTGCTGCAGGTCGATACTCGCTGCATTAGAAAGCATGGCACTGATTACTAATTAAGCTCTTAGCGATACCCAAAATGTAACCTTACCCCTGACCTCGACCTTAAATCAGCCCTTAAATGAAATTATAAATAGTTCCTGAAGTAAATCATCATTTTTCAAACTCACCTTTATTCCACTTCTGTTATCTATGAATGTGCAGCCTCATGGGCAGAAACCAGCTCTGACAATTCCTCTTTTTTTCTGAATCACTGATGTGAATCAGCAGAGGAGCAACCTTTGGCCTCCAGTTAAACTTGTCGCGCAGCAGGACAAATATTATCTCAGGCTTTCCTGCGAGAAAAGAAATAATTCAGTGGCAATTTCTGAAAGGAACAAAATACATAACCTCTTTCTGTGCCTGAAACAACACTGGATGGAGACTGCAGCCAGTGATATCAACACAGGAAAACTTTCTATACCAACTTTTTGTTTCACTCCTTGAAATAATAAACTCCTGCAGAAAAAGAGAAGCGATGAGAAGACTCTCCCTGTTTCATTCATCATTGTTCATTTATTCCTTTTATAGCTTCAGTCTTTTATCTTTTATTGGATGTAAAAACACACCACACATCCTCTCACATAAACCTGCTCAACCTTTAGAACACAGCTTTTTTCCTCATGTGCTGCTTTAAATTCACTTTACAGCTGTTTCAATTTACTGCTGCTTGATTTAATCGTCCTCTGCAGCTTAAGAAGCTTGTATATGTGTACCTGGTGAGGTATGCAGAGGAGCAGCAGGACCTGGCTTTGCTGTCCATCAGCACCTTCCAGCGGGCCCTCAAGGTAACATTTCTACTTCTGGTCTCTTTCTGTCTCTCTTCATTCCATCAACATGATTAAAAGCTGTAATGTTTAAGTATAGATACACGCCTACAGTTGAGTCAGCAAGCAACTTCGGGGATTGGACAATACTGATATTATTTAGAAAATATTTTGTACTCTTCATATCATTCATTTCTTGCCTGTTTTACATATTGCTGAGACATTAATTGTTCTTTTTGTTGTATATGACATCAGTGTTTTTGTGGTGCAAAATCTCACTGGGAAAGTTGCATATAATCTCTAAGCTTGATGTTCTGTTAAATACTTCAAATGCAGTAATCATTATCAGTAGAAAAAGTTCTTTCACACACTGATATAATGGGGTTTTTTTCTGTTTCACTGTGGCAGGACCCAAACCAGTTCATCCGGGCCAGTGCACTGAGGGTTTTGTCCAGTATCCGGGTGCCCATAATTGTCCCCATCATGATGCTGGCCATCAAGGAGGCGGCAGCTGACCTGTCCCCATATGTCAGGAAGACATCGGCTCATGCTATCCAGAAGCTCTACAGGTGCAGTACAGATGTTGTTTGAGTCAGTCAAGTTAACAAGTGGTTATTAACTTGACTGACTCTCCTTACAGCCTCGTTCCTGAGCAATGAACTGAGCAGTTGATACAGTCAGTGTTAGGTAATGTTGATATAAGGGGTTCTGCCCTGCAGTCCTCTTGCTCTTATCAGTTATCTTCTTGTTTTATTCAACCAATGGTCCCAAACCCCAGAATATTCAGTTTACAATCAGACATGACAAAGAAAAGCAGCAAAAGGACTAAAACAATTAATCAACTATCAAAATAGTTGCCGCTTTATTTTCTGCCAAAAAATGAATCGACTTGTTGCTTGTTGTTGTCCACAATCTCAATGTATCGTTCACTATAGAGTAAACTACTGACATTATATTATGTGGGGAGCACTGAATGCAACAGATTTTTGTCACAGTCTTGACCAGAAGACAAAACCTGCTCATAGACTGTTGACTTGAGCCCCTGTAAGCACACTGACACCTCTGTATTCTGAGCACACGGACGGGACATAATTTAATTTGTAAGTCCATCAAGTTTTCATGTTATGTGAATAATTGCCATTCCTTAGTTGACAGTTTGTCTCTCTCTATTGCCTTCAGCCTGGATGCAGACCAGAAAGAGCAGCTGATCGAAGTGATAGAGAAACTGTTGAAAGACAAAAGCACAGTAAGTACAGAGCGAGCGCTGAGCGTCACACGGTACAGTTTCCATGTCGGAGACCACTGGAGGGCGCCCCAGTCAAGCGGTTCTCCTCTTAGCTCTCCATCCCACAGCTCATTCGGCAATGCCACGGTTTGTTAACACCCACTTAAACCCACACATCTTCAGATGCTCCTTGTTAAGTGTCCATTTGGAAGGAATTTTTGCACTGATGCTAGTGTCAGCTTAATTTTCTCAAAGGCCAACTTCTTCTCTTTTTTTCCCCCAAAATGGACCGTAAATGAGTTAGATTCTCAAATCCTGTGTTTAGGCCTGTCACAGACACAATGCCGGCAGCCCATTAGAAGTCAGCAGGCAGCACATTAATTTGAGGAGGTCACAGTGAATACTAAGGGTGTTTAAATGCCAATTTCAAATATGTAGACGTCGGCTACAGAATGCAGAGTGCATTGTGATTGTACGTGCACACTTTGTTGTTATTATGTATTCATAGCGTATGCCTATCGTTATACAAACAAAACAAAGCGGCTTAGGCCAAGGGGGGATGGAAAGCCCAGTACCAGATGCATAGCATATTTAGCCCCAGACGCTAACGAAGACAGATGACTTCTCCCCGTTGGAGCCCACATTGTGAGGCTGGGGGACAGAGAGAGAGGGCACTATCATCACACAGACGCACCAGCACTATCAGTCGGTGATGAATGGTGAAAAACCCAAACATAGTGGATACTTAATAGCTATCAAGCAATGCATTTTTGCAATGCTCAGACGATACCATGTAGCATTTAGAAGTCCCACAACGACAGTCCTCTTGCTGTTTTATTTTGTTTTTTATATGGTGAGAGAAACTACCTAAGGACGTCCTGGAGGTGAATCGGTGCTGCCAGAGCCTCTTTGTGGGTTACTGAGGGTGAACATGTGGCTTCATGTAAAGGGGAACTTCACAGATTGCACATACCTAGTCATGATGAGCACTGTACTGCTTGTGAAGTTTGTCTGTAGCTCTGCAGGAGTTTTGTCAAGTCTGACAAAACAACGCCTGATGATGTCATGAGAGTTGTTTCAGCTTGGGTGTGGAGCCTACAAATTTTTAACAGAGAGATGTGTTCATTTACCAGACAGGGCTGATAAGATGCTCTTGCGTGTATTATTGGAAATGTCAAATATTCACATTTGAGAAGCAGAAACCAGGAAGTTTTTGCCATTTTTGTGTAAGAAATTAGTTTCCGAGTTAATCAATCATCATGAGTCAAATAATCCTTCCAGCTCTGTTGACTTGAAATGTATTTACAAAGCTAAAATAAGGTGGTGTGAATTGACGTTGTGAATAGCTGATGACATTTATTTGCATATTAAACTCTTTGTTTTCTATACCACTTGTTCTTTTGGGGTGCCAGGTCCCAGCATGCATTAGGTACTTGAACATGTACAGACAAACATAATCACACATACCAGTAAATTTAGAGGTTTCAGTCAACCTCACTTTATTTTCACAGGTGAAACGAACTGCGCTAATGATGCTCAGTTCCATCAAGTGTCCGAGTATAGAACAGCAGGAACAGTAGTCAGGCTCTGGATGTGGCTCAGCTAAAGGGAACACAGCCGTTATTAAGGTTATTAATTACACCTGTACTTTTCCTGCCATGACATGTCAAATATCTGCTGTTTAAAAAGCTCTATTTCCACCTTAGTTTGGCTTTTCAAGCTGAAACAGACAGTTTTCCAGACATCTTTAGGTTTGCAACACAGTTTTACCAAATCGGATGTTAATTAATCAATTCAACCACAGATAAGTGAATTCATTTAGGTAAATGCTCTTTAGCTGATGTCACTATGCTGCCGGTAGGAGAAGGAAACATTTGGTTATTGTTCCAGTCTTTGGCAGTGTCCAGGCCTCCTGACATTTACTTTTACAGATGTGCCTGTTTGGTTAAATGGCTGTGACACACGGGGGGCCTGCTTATAGGCAAGATGGTTTAAAGAGAAAATGGGAAGGCCTGATGACAGAGACAACATAGGAGTTTGTGCAGCTGTTTTACCGTGATGGATCTATTATCCAGCCATTACAAGATAAATGATCGATCCCTCCCATCCTCCCTCCCTGTGCACCTTCTGCAAAATTGAAATGAGAACAGAAAGGAGGGGCAGGGGACGGGGCGAGGGGGGGGGGATACTATGATTAGGGGCTAGGTGAGATGCCCATTAATTTAAGAGAAAAAGGAGGGAGGAGGAAGAGAGCAGGAGAGGAGCAAACGAAGGGAGGATAGGCCGACCCCACACCGGGCCATCAATCAAAAAGGCGTACGTTGTCTCTGGCGTGATGACCCAGCACTCTCTGCCTCTCTGGCACCCTAATTAGAATTCATAGCAAAATAGATGCAAGGAAACGGTTTGGGCCCTTCATAATTTTATAGGAAATTTATTGTTATTAGAAGAACCATTTGCTTAGTGTGATTTTTCCATTACCGGCTTGTCACGCAGGGTAGATAATATGGTCGAGGTGGAGGAGGAGGAGGGGGAGGAGGTGTATGAACTCCATAGATTGGAGTGTCAGTTTTGTTGATGGTGCATGTAGTTTACCTTGGAGCTGTGTCTAATGGGGGAAGTTGGTAGAGAATGCACAAAGCCTTGCAGCAGGATCCACATGCTGGGGAACAGTGCTGCCTGTCTGTAATAGCCTCAGAGACGCGAGAGGCCGAGGCAGAGCGCCAGGGGAGAGCGAGGCAAAAATATACACCATTACATGCTGAAAATATATATTCTAATTGACTGCTTTGAGTGGGTTTATCTACAATAGAATGTGTTGCAGAGATATTAGCTGAGAAGCCGTGCCGAGCTTCAAGCTGCTGTGAATCCACTTTAACATAGATACACATGTCGTTCCTTTAAGTCCACATTATGATTGAATTACCTGTATGATTGCTTGTAGCACACTGAACCAAATATTACACGTTTCTGTGCTTCAGTTGATTTCTCCCAGATTAATCCACATATTTACAGAAACTTTATAAAGTTTATTTTCCACCTATAGAAAACACTATTGTTTATCCTGCTGGAGATAAATAAAATAGACAAGAAGACTCATTTGATGCAGATTTACTAAAGTGTGATGTTTGTACTCATGGTGAGATATAATGCAGTGTACATATAAATACATATAAAAACTGAACATTATTACCCTTATTAATTATTGCAGGAGATCTGTATTAGACTACATTGGTTTTAGTCAGTTGCACCTAATAAACTGGAGCATATTTGTACTGGCAGACAAGATGTTATGTATAATATGTACAATGCATTTTAAAGACTGTTGACATTGAGCTAGTTTTTTCATGTATTTACCAGCTGCAGGTGTCATTGTTTTATATACATAGAATTTCTGTGGGTCACTAAGTAAATATCACTTCATACATCAGAGTGATGCCATAAAATGAAGTTGTTTGATCCCTCTAGTATTCTATTCATCAATGTTAGCGTGTGAATGTCAGAAAAGCTAATCGTCACTCGGATTTAAGGTCCAGATTTCTCTGAGTCTACACACAGCGGCCGTGCACATACACATTTCATACACGCTCACGCAATCAATGCAGGCTCATGACAATGCTGATGGGTAAATGCACTGGTTTCCCACAGGGCCACCAGGGGCCAGAAGGCTTTAATTGGGAAGACCAGATTCTGCTCCCTTTCTCTTCTTCTTCACCCTCGCCTGCCCGTGATAATGCTGTTTGCATATTAATACACCACGTCAGTCACTCAGTCTCGCAGTCAGTCAGCGAGCCAGCAGGCGGCTGGAGAGGGGGGGGGGGCATGCAACAGCCAAATGGGTTTTTTCCTTCTTCCAATAAAACATGGTTGATTATTGCCTCCCTCAGCTGCTGCCTCCTCCTTGTCCTCTTTTCTCCATGAATTGAACATAAAATGAGTTTTGTACCTGAGAAAAAAAATAGGTAATTTATCAGGACAATACGAGAAACACTCTCACTGATGGATTTCTTTCTGTCGGTTAAAACTTTAAGAGCAAATATTTTCTAATTATCAACTAACTACTTAGAGACTGAACCGTATGTTCTAATCAAAGTAGTAAATTGGTATTGTGTTTTTTAACTGCAATAATAGTACTTTTTTGACCAGGGTCACTTTGTTTTACCTCTCTAGAGTCTGTATAATACAGCTTTTTAAAGAGATAAAGTATTTGCTCAATTTGTTAAACAAATCTGCTAAATATCCTTAAAACTTCTAGCAACATGATGGAGAGAAATAAAACAACATGAGCCTTTCCCTCATGACTTGGTTCCTCTCTTCATTCTTCTCTGTAGCTGGTGGCTGGCAGCGTGGTGATGGCTTTTGAAGAAGTGTGTCCAGATCGCATTGACCTGATCCATAAGAACTACAGAAAACTGTGTAACCTGTTGGTGGACGTGGAGGAGTGGGGGCAGGTGGTCATCATCTCCATGCTGACACGCTATGCCAGGACGCAGTTCACCAGTCCCTGGAAGGAGGTGAGGAACTCATCGCCTCAAGGACTAACACACACTTTGTAGTTTATTTGAACTTACTACCACAAACACTTTCCTGCAGCCCCAAATACTCACTAGAGACCAATTGTGGATCGATCCGCCCCTGAAAATAGTCCCCAACAAATGCATAATTCACTCCTTTTTGTGCTGCTAAAACTACAGTGAGCTGCTGTTTTTGGAAATTCTGAAATGGAAGTTTACGTCTCCTTGGGAATGAAAATCACAGACTGGGAAAGTAAAAAAAGTATTTAGACACTTAATGCCAATATAAAATATAATCCAAGCCAGTATTCTGTCAGCTCAAGTTAAACGTTAGTACCACAATAATTTTGGTTTTGGTTCACAATAATTCAGATGTTTTGTGATGGTGGATGTCTGTGGAAGACAGTTTAACACAGTAGTGTGATGTATTGTGTTGTTTGTGTTTCAGGGTGCCATGTTTGATGAGAATAATGAGAAGGCGTTCTATGACTCCGACTCTGAGGAGAAAAAAGAGCAGATGGAGGCCAAACCCTACATCATGGATCCAGATCACAGACTGCTGCTCAGGAACACTAAACCTCTACTGCAGAGCAGGAACACTGCGGTGAGTTAGATGGACACTTCAACACAGACATATACAGCAAGGAACCAACACACATCTGAAATGAAGATGACTGAAATTCATTGTTTAAAGTGTGAGAAAAGTGTAGATTGTGTAAAAGTGTGTGTTGTTTTTTAAGAGATACAAACCTTGCTCAAGGTTTCTGATGCCATTCAACGAGTGCTGCTGTAGCCCTTACACAAATACAACACACGCACCTGGACAGATAAATGAGAGTACACGCACATACCTGCCATAGTGCACCCCCCCAGAAAAAAAAAGATAAAAAACATGGTGAGTGCAGATCTCCATCACCCACGAGTCTCAAGGTCTCTGTCGCTGTGTAGCAGCGGGAGGAAAAATGCTCCAAAATGAAAGTGTTGATTAAAATGTGACATGCTGTGTCTTTTACTCGCGACAACACAGTGACATCCTCCATCTTCATAGACGCCTGAAACCCTTTCATTCTGCCTGCAACGATGGACACACGTCCGCCTGCTATTTAAAGCTCCGCTGAAAAATTACCTGCATAGAGTCATGTCATGAGTGCCTTTGTAGGGTGTTAAAAGATGCATGTGAAGGAATTTAATTTTAGTTTGGGTAGACAGATGGTACAGTAATATACTGGAGGTGGTGTAATAATAACAATAATAACTAAGCACTTAAAAGTTACAAAGTGCTTTTCAGAGTGATAGAAAACATGAAATAATGAAAAAACAACACGTAGAGTTGGAGAGTTTTTGGAAAAGGATGGAAAATTAAAACAAACAACTCAACAAATATTTAAGTCCATTTAATTTCTGCCTGTGTTGGTGTGTTTCAGGTGGTGATGGCTGTCGCTCAGCTCTATTGGCATCTGGCCCCTAAGCATGAAGTCAGCATCGTCACTAAGTCACTGGTTCGACTACTAAGAAGCCACAGGTAATATGCTAAAGATATGCTGCATCTCTCTGTGTGCCTCCACCTCAGTCAGCTGTGGTTGATGTCTGAATATGTTATTGTCTCTCTTTTGCACAGAGAGGTGCAGTACATTGTGCTGCAGAATATAGCTACGATGTCCATTCAGAGGAAGGTGAGTCTGCTTGTGGACAACAGAACAATAATGGTGTCTTGCATTGAAGCAGGCTGCTTAATAACATGAATTATCTCCAAACAAACAGGGGATGTTCGAGCCCTTCATGAAGAGTTTCTATGTGAGATCTACAGATGCCACACATATCAAAACACTGAAGGTAACAGTCAACCTACGACTTTAAATTACTTCTGAACATCATTTTACAAAATCTTTCTGACCTTTACTTAAGCCCACACTTCAACCAACTTCCCTCTTGTAGTTGGAGATCCTGACCAACCTGGCCAATGAAGCCAACATCTCCACTATTCTGAGGGAATTCCAGGTTTGTGTTTTGTTTCTTCAGGATTTACCTGTAACTGGCTAGGAGTCGAGAGTTAGTACCCACTTTGAGATTACTCATCCTGGTGACAGTTTCTTCTCTTCTCTTCTCTTGTCTCGTCTTTTCTCAGACCTACGTGAAGAGTCAGGACAAGGCGTTTGCGGCAGCCACCATTCAGGCCATCGGCAGGTGTGCCACCAACATCTCTGAGGTGACAGACACTTGTCTCAACGGGCTGGTGCTGCTGCTTTCCAACAGAGACGGTACAGTACCTTCACTGTCTACAGATACCTGCAGTGTCATAGAGTGTTTACCTTCCTCAGCATATTAAGGTGTCTGGTTTTGTGTCTTTTGTGAGAACGTGCCGTCTTTGTCTTTGCAGAGACGGTGGTGGCTGAGAGTGTGGTGGTGATCAAGAAGCTGCTTCAGACTCAGCCCACCCAGCACAGTGAGATCATCAAACACATGGCCAAGCTCTTCGACAACATCACTGTATGATGCATCATTATATTATCAGTACTGTTGTTTGTATTTGTTCAACGTGGAAGCTTAGACAGAAACAAGTGAAGAAGTGACAACATTCATGCCGGTACTCCGAGTAACTCCTGCTCTGTCTCTTTGTTTTCACCGGAACTTGCAGGTCCCCATGGCCCGAGCCAGCATCCTGTGGCTGATGGGAGAGTACTGTGAGCGGGTGCCAAAAATTGCACCTGATGTTCTCCGTAAGATGGCAAAGACTTTCACAGCAGAGGAGGACATTGTGAAGCTGCAGACTGTCAACCTCGCAGCCAAACTCTACCTGACCAACTCCAAGCAGGTACAACATACAATATATAAAATATGTCCAGGGCCAAGAGACATTTATTGTGTTGAAAGTGAAGATGAAGAAAATAAATTAGCGCATACATGGTAACTATTAAAAAAGAGATATATGTGATTCCTGATATCTAAATATGAATTATTCTGTTAGCTTTTTTATTTCACAAGACACAGCTTTGCAGTAATTTGCAGCACTTCTGCAGCTCAGAGTTTAAATATAGAGCTGTGAATGAGACAGCTTTAACATAATGGAGCATCTCCTAGTGCAGCTTGGTGTCTACAGGCCCATTCACTTAGATGGGGTGATTTTGGCCTTTGAGCCGGGTTTATGAGCCCAGACACTGCCTCCTCAAACGAGCACATTATTACAGCTCTTGCTCCTCGTAATGTTTCAGGGTGGATAGAGAAGGAGAGAGGGAGACAATGCAGAAAAGGGTTTTGGTTATAATGCTGCATTCATGGCAGCAGCAGTTTTTTTTTAATGTCTGCCTAAATAATATGTCTGTGCAAGTGCTCTTTTTCTCTGTTTTGGGCCAGAGGACGAGCATTTTACTTATCCTGGTTGAAATAAGAACTAAAATATGGGAACAAGGAGGAGACAAAAGGGGTTGAATTAATGGCAATTCTTGCTCTGTTCAATAGGATTTATGTGAAGCTTATGGCTATATCACAGTTTTTATTGATTTTAAAGACAAATTCAACATTTCGGGAGATACACTCATTCTCTTTCTTACCAATATTTAGATGAAACAATCGCTCATGTATGTTCATCGTCTTTCATACCATGAGTCTTTACTTCCAAATACTTTCCTTTATCCTTGTCTGCTTTCTTATGTGCTGACCTCTTTCTCTTTCTTTCTCCCCCCTCCTCACCCTCTCTGGACCCAGACCAAGCTGCTGACCCAGTACATCCTGAACCTCGGCAAATACGACCAGAGCTACGACATCAGAGACCGAACGCGCTTCATAAGACAGCTGATAGTTCCCAACGAGAAGAGCGGCGCCCTCAACAAGTACGCTCGCCGCATCCTGCTGGCCCCCAAACCAGCACCTGTGCTCGAGTCTTCCTTCAAAGGTACTTCATACATTTATAATATCAACCTAATATCCTTATTTTGAAACACATTAATTCCTCTTGCTAGGTTGGAAGTTTTAGATTAAATGCCATTCCTCTGTGGTAATTCATCCATTTCTCGTCTAGTGGCTCTATTTCAGGAAGTATGCAAAGTTGATTCAGGCAGTGGTTTTATTATTCTGGTGTGTCTGTCTCTCTGAAGGGCAGTTAGGTCAGACCCCCTTTACCTTGGACTAATGAGATGGGTAAATAATTGAGCTAATGCTAACCTTTTTCAGACACTCGGAGGAAAAAAAATCTCCCTCATTTAGCTGTCTCTTCTCTCTCTCTCCCTCCTTGACAAAAGGGACAGAAACTGCCTCCTACAACATTAAAATTCAGAGGCAGTTTGCACCTACTGGATGTTTATGGAAAGCGTTAACCACCCCTGTCATTCTTAATATTCACAGTGAAGTCTTTTTTCTCTTTTTGGTTAGCAAAGCACAGTTTTTAGAGCATGCCTCCCAAGGCACAGACACTGATTATCTTTCTGTGTGAGAGTGAATGTGTGTATGTGTGTGTGTGTGTGCACACAGAAGCAGAGAGTTGGTATTAAAAGCATGTGTGGGATGTGGGTGGGGATGCTTGGATCTTATATTCGAGTATTCTATATGTGTAGAGTGACAGTTAAGCCTTTATTAAAAACAGCCTGAGGTGACTTTGAACCATCCTCTATCTGCCATCCCCCCAAATTCTCCACCACTCATTACACTTCCTTTAGTTTTGCTCTTATTTTTTGTTTTATTTTTCATTACTTTAAAATGACCTTTCCCTTCCCAGTGATGGAGGAAGTATTCAGATTCTTCACTGAAGTAAAAGTACTAATACTACCAGCATACTACTACTACCACACTAAAAATGCTCTGTTACAAATAAAAATCCTGCATTAAAAAGTATAACCAGGAAAATGTTCTTAAAGTATTCAATGTAAAAGTAATTTGACTAATTTCACTTACTTAAAATATAATATTCCATCTGAAATGCAGTGGAAGTACAAAGTGGCATGAAAAGTAAAGTACAAGTACCTCAAATTTGTGCCTAACTGCAGTACTTGTGTAAATGGATTTACCACTGCCCTTTGCTTTTCACCACTCTCAGCTTGTCAATCCAGTGGTTTTTGTTTTATTTTCTGCCTTTTTTCCAGTTTCTCTTCTCTCTACTTTCAGATCGAGACCGTTTCCAGCTGGGCACTCTCTCCCACAGCCTCAACATTAAAGCTGCTGGTTACCAGGAGCTCTCAGACTGGCCAGCTGTTGCTCCAGACCAGTCTGTGAGGAACGTGGAGGTCATAGAACCAGTAAGGATCCACCTCATCATATTCACACCTCATACGTGTCTTATTCCAACTTTCATTCACTGTCATGGTTTATGAAGCTGCAGCACGTAGTTGATTAATTGATTGCTAAATTAATCTGCAACTATTTCAATAATTGTTTAAGTAATTTTTTTAAGTTCACTGTTTCCACCCTCTCAAATGTAAACATTTTCAGTTTTCTTGCCATTTGCTGACTTTTCATTGACCAAGCAGTAGATGAAATGATTGGTAAACTAATCAATAATGGAAGTAATCGTTATTTGCAGCACTAATTTATTAAAGATCATGTTAAAGTGCTGCTGATGTCATTGTTCCCAGCAGTAGCCTCTCATGCTATTTCTCTTGCGTTAACATTACAGAGAATAACTTCACTGAGCAAAGTGCTTTCAATTGATGACATTCAGTAAAATATTAGGTAATGAGCACCACACTTCAAAAGGCTCTTTAATAATTGTGTATCAACATAACATTAGGGGTCATGACCATCATCACTCACTAGCACTTGTTCAGCACTACAAACCAAATGAAGTGCCTGGTTGAATTGGAGTTGGAGATAACAATGATGAGCTGTCTTTTATCTGGGGTATTCACATTATCCAGGATGACTAAATAAATATAAATATAAAGTCCAACAGACTTAAACGCTCAGAGAAGAGACGCACGACTGTTAGCAAACACTATTTGACAATGCGTCTGAATAAGGTGTCAGAGTAATTCAAAATCTGGTAGCATGCTCCTCTTTAATTTGTGAACTTCACTTCTTACCACTTATTCTGTTTAGGTGAAAGAGTGGGCACCGTTGGTTGGGAAGACCAAGCAATCCAAATCTGACAAGTTCTACTCAGATGATGAAGAGGAGAAAGAAGATGAAGGATCTGAGAGCAGTGGCAGTGAAGATAGCAGCAGCAGCAGCAGCAGTAGCAGTGGTGAAGGTTTGTTTCTGTCCTCGTGTGAGTCAACAGTTAACAGTGAGGCTGATATCAGTGAGATAAAATTATAAACTATAACATGGGATTACATGCATGCCTCATTTCCTGTGGATCCCTAACGCATGTGAAGAAATAACCATGAAAACTACTATATAGAGATGTAATGACTTAACGTAAATGCATGTTATGTTTGATATTTGTCCTGTTCGTGTGTCTGTACAGAGTCAGGCAGTGAGAGTGAGGACGAAAGCAGTGAAGAGTCAAAGACCTCCAGTGACTCTGGAAAGAGTTCCAGTGGATCTGAAAAGAGCTCCAGTGAATCTGAATCCGAACAAAAAAAGAAGAAAAAGACCAAGAAAGTATCTCAGAAGAAAAGCAAGACAACTGCTGCTGACAGGTACAGTGAAATCCCTCCCGTCTGCTGGACTCTGAAAGCATCATTTTTCTTCCCCGTGAATTTTTTGTGTCCAGATGTTACCTGTTTCTTTCTCTTTTTCTCTTTCCCGCTTAGCTAATTAGACAGGTGTGTGTTTGTGAGAGGCAGCAGAGTTGTAGTCAACAGCAAATGTGATCAGTGCTTTGCTGCATCAATAAGCTCCTACTCCCATCTGTTCACAACTTCAGCCATTTTCATCGTCTACCTATATGACAACCCACCTGCCGCCATGATACTTCTCTCTGCTCAGTGTAATTTTTCCTACAAACGTTTGCATTTTATCTGGTATATTTGTCAGGAAAAATCTGAAATTGTATTGTAATTTCATTTTTATACTTGCTGGATTTTTATATCTTTGCACCAATAACCGGGCCAAAGAATCAGAGGAATCAGAAACAGTGAGAAAGAATTAGATGCACACTTCTCTAAATGGGGAAAAGATTAGGTTTATTCCAACATGTTTTGGCTCATGCCTTCATTATGCCTGAGTAGAGCCTGATCAATTCTCCAACTCCAAGCTGGAGCCTCTGCAGTAATTTATATTTGTCTTTGATTTTTCTGACAAATGATATGTGACAAGTGGCAGTGAATGCAGCGCTGTTTAGCAACACAAATGATTGAGTCCACTGGATGGACATTGTTCTTAAGCTAAGAGGCAATAATTAATAATACATTAATAATGATTGTTGTTGAAAATATATCATATTCAAACCATCAGTGTGAAAAAACTTGCAGATGTGTCTCAATTTCTCAACGTCTCAGTCACGATGTTCTGTACCAACAAAGAATGTTCAGAAAAAAGGATCTGGTGTTTACGTGCCATAGTGTCCTGAGTACTCCAGGTCCAGCTTTCTGAAACCAGAATGAGATGTTTACATGTGCACAACATAACCAGGATACTCCAAAAACCTGATCAGGATAATGGAGTGCATGTAAACACAGTAGTTATGAGTCATTTGGGAGCAAACAGCCAAACCACAGTCAACAGATACTGGAGGCAAATCCATGTTTTCAGAGAGGAGAAAAGAATAAGCATATAAAAATAATACTGACT
Organism: Holacanthus passer; assembly: GCA_025331565.1. Taxonomy (NCBI): domain Eukaryota; kingdom Metazoa; phylum Chordata; class Actinopteri; family Pomacanthidae; genus Holacanthus; species Holacanthus passer. The sequence goes on along the minus strand of JAFREQ010000046.1, from coordinate 2,741,465 downwards.
TTCTTGATGTAGGTAACAATATGATCTTTTAACCATAAACACCTACTGTACTGTGTTATGCACCTTGTCTCGCCATCTCACACACACACACACACACACACACACACACACACACACAGACATCAGGCTGGCAGAGCTGCTAGAATACCGTTAGTGTGAGTTCCATTAACAAGCTAATCGAGGAGAATTTTCCTCCAGTAGCGTAACCCACATTTACATGGCTAATGGATAATGACTTTTGATTGGTCATTTAGCAGCCTGGTGTTACCAATGAATCAGATTTGAGTCATTACTACTGAATATGCTCACGTACACTCTCTTACACACCGGCAAATTTAGTTTCTTATGCACTCTACTTCATTTCCTCACGGACACACAAACTCACACAGAATGTACCTGATTTCGCTGTGTGACAGGCCGGCGGCTGACCCTGTTCTCTCCATTAGAGAGTATAATTAGAGCAACTCACCCCAGTGCTCAAACACACACAAACACGCGCACACACACATACACACAGTAATTAGAGCAGCTCACCCCAGTGCTTCCACAACAAACACAGCATAATGCCCTCATTATGGCCCAGTCATTTCAGGCAGGGCCTAATCAGGCCCACAGTGATTTATATCACTTTTTCCTGTTCGCAGCAAATGAAATCTGTAGGCCAAATTAATACTGGCTTTTCATCATCGCCCAAGTTAAAAAGCCAGTTACCGTCACAATTCCCCTCATTAATTTAACGGCTGAAAATCCCAGGCAGGCGGAGTAAACACTCATTATCGGGACAAATTGAAGAGGGACAGAGCAAGTGAAAGAGAGAGGAGAAAGATGGAAAAAATCTTTTTGAGTGAATTAACTTCACAAACAAAAACAGATTGATTGTTGTTGTTCTGACGGGGACAAGCTTAAGCTTTTTAGTTTGGATGGAAAGGGAAAAAAACGATGCTATTAAGTTTGCTGTTCCTGGTGTTTTCAAGACTGTTCATTAAAAACATGGAGGCTTTAGTTGTTTTATGTAAATGTTGTGATAAAAGCACGGTTTAATTAAAAGCTGAACAAAGTCAAGTGGCAGTTCTGTTCTATTGTTCTACTATTCTGTTACTTGTTCTGAGACCATGTCTGAGGTCAGTCTCTGCTGTTCTCGTGTGTTTCAGTGACTCAGATGAAAACGGTAATGGACCTGTAGCCCAAGCCAGCAGCTCGTCAGCTGAAAGCTCCTCCGGCTCGGAGACAGACTCCGAGGACGACTCTGATTCAGACTCCCACACAGCACAGAAGAAGAAGAGTGTCGCTAAGTCCAAACCTAAGGTGACATTATGATTTATTTTAGAAGTTAACTTGGATCTAGGATGAACAAGTGGTTTAGCTGAGTAGCAGAACATTTTTTAAGATTGAAGTTATATATTCAGCACAGGTATTTTTATTTCACGTTCATAGGTTTCATAAAATGACATTCACTCCTGATGCTATTTTCTCGTGATTAATTTTATTCCATGTTTCGGCATCATCCGGATGTCCAACATTATGCAAATAGAATAAACAAGTATGATAAATATATATTTAAAATATATATGTAGAGATGCAAAATCTACAATAAGCTAAAACTGAAAAGACAATGCTACTTGAATGCATTATGGACTTGAAGACCTTTGAAGAGCAACTGCTCTATTAGAAATGACAGGGTGAATTTCAACTAATATATAAAAAGCTAGACATTAAAAATAGACAGCTGGAAGTTTATGTAGATCTCTGAAGCTGTGGTAACACTACTGCACTACATGTATTTTAGTTCATTATCTGGCACTAAACACAGCAGATGTTGATGTGGAGCTGTTATCAAACATTTAATACTGCAATACTTACGCTTTTACATTTGTCATCCTGCAATGTGTAGTTTCAGCTCAATTTCAATCAGAATCAAATGTTACTCTACAAAAGATATTCTACACGATATCATGTAAAACCAGTGTAGAAATATGATATCAGTGTAAACAGGTTAATGGAGAAACACCATGTTCTCCCGGGCAGCTGTTGTTCCCCAGGTACACATGTGGTGAGAGCGTCGAAATCACTATTTATATTGTGGGATACGATTTAGTTCCTCTGTTATCAGCTTTATTTTCTCTCTTCAACTCTTTCATTCGTCCTCTTTTCAGCCCTCACTGTCTTTTTCTTACCTGTTCTGCTCATCACATTATTTCACCCTCCCGTTCCTTTTCTGCACTATGAAATTCTCATTTCATACAGTTTGTCATTTGGTCATGGCCTATGAATTATGCATCTGTCTCTCTCCCTCTCTCTCTACACTCCTCTCTCTTGCTCTTCCAGACCTGCATTTACTAACAAGCTTTCCGTCTCTATTACCACCACCAAGCGTCAGTCAGAGAAGATCTGATAAGATACGGCCTCTAACTTTATTGTTTGTTTTCACTCTCATTCCTCACTCCCTCCTCTGTCCTGTTGTTTTTTTTCTTCCCGTCTGCTCAACCTGGAGTATGCAGAGTGGAATTTTATGGTTCTTTATGTGATGTGAATGGAGCCTTGGTTGGTTAGGAGGGTGTGGAGAAAGGGTGATAAAAGCGCTCGTATGTTTAAATGCGTTTTTATTGGGCCTGTTGTGGTGCGAGCTGGAGGCACGTGTTGTAATTCCCACAAGTCAACAGCTGACAAGCCGGCCTCAGTGGCACGAGGTGGCGTGGATCGGTTGTGACACTGTGCATGATCGGTCAATGCCAGATGTATAAATGCAGAGTATCTGTTTTTTTGGGATGAGAAGAATTGAAACATTTTATTCACTGAATAGCACAACGCACAATTTGTGTAATTTAGTTCTGAGTTGGTTTTTTTTTCTGTGTTCCTAATCATTATTGTTTGCTTTTCAGGTGGAAGAGAAGTCCAAGAAGGAAGTCTCCTTGCTGGATCTAGATGACTGTGAGTTTATCTCCTCTTGTAAATCACTCAATTTCCAACATTGCTCCCCCAGTTTTGCAGCTCCCCTCAGCTCTCTTTTAGTCTGTTTTCGCTCGTTGTTGTGGTTTGACAGTCTGCAAATTCTGCTCACATACGCCCTGCTTTCAACAGCAGCGGACTCCAAAACAGCTCTGATAAACCAAATGTCTTCTACCTGCCCAGCATCAAATGGCAGGCTGAGAAAGTTAACACCTTCACAGAGAGGAAAGTCGAGCGTCTACCATTTAATGACTCAGATATTTTTGTATGGAGATCCCAAAAGTGACCTCAGAGGAGATTTCCACATTGGCTTTATAAAGCAGTGATAGGCAAAAAGATAAAATGTTCCCTTTTTATATTCTGCATCAAAACCTTTAGAGGATTTTTCTTAATCTACTCCCTAAAATTATCCATTATTTTGTATTGTTTAATAATAATCAGTGCTTCCATGTGAAGAGAGGCCAATGAGTTGTACAGTAACATAAGATCCTGGCACCAGAAAAATGAGAAAACCTGCGTCTGACCTCAGTAAAATTAAAATAAAACGGAAACAGACTAAAAGTACTGAAAGCATAAAGGCCTGCGTCTTCCATGCCTGTAACACTGTGCTAGAAAAAAAATGGCCCATTGTTGAACCTAATTTCTAGAAAGCAGTTATTCAGCTTTAAAGCCACTGCGTGTAGAATTTGAAAATTCTAGTCTTTGGCACCCTCCAGTGGCAGGATCAGAAAAGACATCACCAGCAGTGCATGCCAGTTCTCCACGGTGTCTTTAAAGCCCCTGTTCTCTGTCTCTGTTTTCTTTGCGACGTTCAGTTTCTCCTGTACCGACAAACGCCCCAAAGTCTTCGCTCCTGTCGTCGAGCCTGCTGTCCGACCTCGAGGGCCTCTCTCTCTCCAACGTCTCCTCCACCGTGCAGGTGAGTATACTTGTGTGTGTCGGCATTAGAAACACACAGGGATGACATTTCCTCCATCAACGTGTGTTGAGAGTCAATTGTTCCTCTCTGTCTGACACTGACAGAACAGCAGAGCAGCGTATGAGATGGCGAAATGAGCCTCTCTCCCTCGTGGAACATTTCTGCCTCAGACGCCAACTATTGACCTTTCCTGCCTCCTTATATTTATAGCCAGTCAGGACAGTACAACTGCTCTCCCTGTTTCCTGTATCTCTTATAGTCTGTCTTTCTCACCCTCGACGTCTTTTGCTCTTCCACACCCTTGAACTCTATTTCTGCGTCTCATCTAGAAGTCCACCCACTCCGTTTCTCTCCCCCTCTCTCCCTCTTATCTCTCTCCTCCTCTCTGTCACCTTCCATCTCTCTCTGTCAGATGTTGTGTCCCTCGTGTCTCGGTGTTGTGTATATCTGATGGTTGACCTTTCCTAGTGTGACGGCTCCTTTCTCTCCTCACTATGTGAACGGCTCTGCACGTCTGTGTATTTTCTATCTTGTCTTCCCCCCACGGGAGGAAAATGTCCAGACCATTCTTTCTGCTGTTGCTGTGTCTATTTGTGTCTCAGAGCCGGGTCTGTGGAAACTCTGCTGTTCCAGCGTTTGAAATCAGAATATTGAACGTGTGAATCTTTGTTTTTAACATGTTCAACATTCACACAAGTGTTTGACATGCTTTTATTATACAATTTACTTGGATTTGATTCATTTAATTTTTTTGCTATAAATAAATTACTCATAATCATAACTTGGGCTGCAAGTAATGATTCATTTACTTAATAATTAATCTGTGGATCATTTTCATTCATCATTAAAATGTCAGAAAACTGTAAAGTATGCCCAGCTCACATGGTTTCATTAAAAACTAAAAGATATTTAATTTACATCCAATTCATTAAATGATTAATTGTTAAACTGTTGTCCATTAATTTTCATTCTATCTACTTATGTGTTAATCAGTTAATATTTTCAGTACGAAATCTAAATTCAGTTCTACTTCTATAATATTCAGAAAGAACAGTATATTTTACCAGTTTTCCATCTGACAAACATGTTTTAGAAGGTTTTTTGTATCTCTTAGTGTTTTTATTATTACCAGACTCTTAAGAATATTCTGTTCCTCTTTAGTCTCAAAGGTATCTTACTTCAAAAGAGAGCTGCACAGTTGATTTTTTTAGATTGTCATGTGAATTTTATTTATATAGTACAAATTGTAAATTTGTCTCAGAGGGTTTTTTTAGTCTGAGAAACATATGACACCTCTCTGATATTGGAAAAAAGGGAGAAACCTCAGGAAGGGCAACAGAAGAGGGACACAAACAAAATCCCATATGTGCACAGAAGTAGCAGGAGTAGAGTTGTAATATCAGAGCAATAGTTTGACATTATGGAAAATATTCTTGTTTGCTTTCTTACTTGATGAGATGATCAGTATTCAACAATCAGTATGCAACAGCCAAATAGCTTAGCTTAATTTTAGGACTGGAAATATTTAGCCGGACTCTGTCCAAAGGTGACAAAAGCACTAAAGTTTCAGGCAAAGCATGTTAACGATCATGGTGAAGATGCTGTAAAAGTGATTTCTGTCGAGTCTTTATTCATCTTTTATGGTGAACAGTTTGTTTGCCTGCATGTAAACGAATGTGCAGCTGAATGTCTTCTCAGCAGCTGTGTGAACATCCTCTGCACTGTCCCAGCTCCGGTGCTGTACTGAGCTTCGTAGCGAGTTACTCTATATTCTGAGTCTGCCCATCAGTCCTGCCCGCCTGTCAGTCAGTGTGATTGACAGCTGCTCTCAGGACAGCGTTTATGCAGCGCGAGTCTTGTTAGTCACTCTCTCCTCCTCAGGTGAAGGCCATGGAGTAATAGAGAATAGAAATGCAGATTAGAACAGGGAACTTTTCACACATCAACATCTGATTTTAGAGTCAATTCTATGCATAAATACATGATGGGCATCGGGATTCATAGACAAGGGTAAATAAGCTCACCTTTATTCACACACGCCCCTCCCCGTGCATGCACACACTTACATATCAGCTCACACACACACTCACACACACACACACACACACACACACACTGGCCTCAGTGTCATTTCTATTTCTCAGCAATCTGCCCACAGAGGCAGCGAGTCTGTCTCAGCTGAGCGCTCGGGCCCTTTTAGAGAATTACTGCATGGTTATCAAAGGCATTTAGATTAACCCTGGTCACTGTCTTTGACCCACCTCCTCTTCTGTCTCCTCCTCCTCTCCCCAGTTTCTGCATGCTACCGCTCTCTCTAATAACATTTTGACATTAGGATCTCTCACAAATGCCTCTTAAATCCCCCCACCCTCCCACCCCACCCCAAACCTCTTCCGACCGCTGTCCGTGTGTGCGGCGGGGTGGCTGAGGCTGATAACTTTTCATTCATAATTAGCAGTCAGCGAATGGGGCTGCGTTGGGGGGAAATTGAACTGTCAGCGGCGGGGCGCAGGGCGTTTGACCCCATCACGCCCAGAGGGGGCCATCATAATTTGTTCATTTGGTGTCCATCAGGCGGGCGCCAGCTCGCCCCCTCCTCCTCCCTCGCCTCCCTCCTCACCCCTCTGACCTCCCCGTAGTGGGCGCTCTGGGTTCACGTCTAATTATGAATCAGCAGAAGGACCCCGAGCGCCACGAATATAGCAGCCCCTGCCCTCCAAACCTCCCGCTGCCACTCAAACTGCGGAGATTGCCTCTTAAATAGGAATAAATGCCCACACAGAAATAGGCAGTCGGAGCAGTGGCCTCCGCAGCGAGTGGAGAGTTTGGGAAGTGTTTGTGTTTTAATGCAGCTGTTGCAGCATTTCTTTTCTTATTAGTTTGTTTCGGTGACTATGTGAGGACAGGTTTTTGTTCCTGTTCCTGTATATTTGTGTGAAGGCATTTTGTTTTTGACTCAAAGCTGCTTTATTTCGTTGCTCTTGTTTGTCCTTTTCCGAGATGACAGAGATCATAACAGTGGTCTCTTGATTATCATATGTGTGTTTTTATTGTCTGCTACAACAACTGAGACTTGTCTCAACAAACCACTTAGCTGTTTAATTACTGTAAGCAAGATAATTAGGGTCTTAACCCTTTTTTTTTAAATTTATAAACATAAATATGATGCCATATCACAAACAAATTGCTGTTGTATTATGCAGCTTGTTTGTTCCAGTGATGGAGGAAATATTCAGATCCTTTAATCAAGTAATTATCAATTTTGCATTGAGTCCTTAAGTATATTTTTCTTAAAATTGTACATGAAAACAACATCTTATCAGTGAAATTATTTCAATGTGTTTTCTATACAAATGCAAATACTGGAGTAAACACTGGTTTCTTCCATCTTCTGTAGCCAGTGTTATATGTTTTATACATAATTTACTTTTGTCACTTACAAGTGAAGTTAAATACTGACGTAGGTATTGATCTGACTCTGAGAATAACAGATAAAGAATCTCTTGTGATTAATATGCTAATACTTTTTATTTATTTGGTAATCTTAGTTTATATGCCTTTAAAAGATACATGTTAGGAATGTATTGAGAATTTAATTTACATGTTACATGTTACAGGATTAATTGATTAAATGAGAAAATAATCAGCAGATTGATCACTGATGAAAATAATCATCAGTTGCAGTCTTAGCTCTATCAAACACTGTATCATGCTAATACAAAGAAACTGTTGGCAGTTTGTTAGCAATACTTGCAAAGCTAGATGAAGGACAATACTTTCTGAATAACAGTCCTCTATTATTGCTAATGTTCTTTAATGGAAAATTTCAAAATTAATCATTTCAGAATACCCAATTTACTGACAAATTGGCATAAATGAACTAACCTCTGTCTATATACGCTGGAGAGACTTCTTGTTACATTAAAGTAGTTTTAGATGGCTGTAGTAACATTTATTTAATTCAATTTGCAGTCAAGGTCTTTGTGACGCCCCTCAATTAATTGTCATCTCCTGACTGAGGAGAACAATTAGGCCCTAAAGTCAAACACATGTCCCTTACCTTAATCCTCACAACTCTTGTAGAGCATAATGAAATCCTGTCCCTGCTGTTGGAGGCAGCCGGTGTCTGAAAAACAGAAATGGATTTTCAATATATGCCCATACATCTCTGCACCCCCCCTCATACCACTTTCTTTTAAATTGGCCTTCTTATGCACACAGCACAAGGCTACCCAGCTCCGGTTAGGCCTTTTGAATATGTCAGCGGGATTTTCAGGTCATTTGCCAGAGAGGATGCTGGGAGCGTGGCGTCCGGGCTCTGAAGGTGACTGGTGTCTGTGTCATCCATCACAGGAGCTTCCTTTAAGTTGATGCATAATAGAGCCTCTCAATCAACTTCCTCCCTCATTGTCACCTCCCTCCTTCTTGTCCAGGCTGGAGAACGGGAGCCAACGCCAAAGTGAAAAAACAGAAAGGGAGACTGACAGAGAAGTCAAGGTTACATCCCTCTTCTTCTCTTATTTACACTTGAGGTGTTATGGGCTTGTACTGCGTAACAGGACAACAATGGATGGAAGAGCGAGGGGGCTTGTGTGGGCACTCGTGTCAGGCTTTAACTGTCCACTGTGTCAAATTGGTGATAATAAGCAGTTTGAAGCCCTGTCCTGTCTCCGTTCGTCCCTCCCGTCGCCGCCGCCCGCTCGGGGCGAGGCGACAGACAGGACCTTGAAGCAGGATGTGTCTGTCAGGGAGGTAAATCTCTGTTGTGATGGGGTGGCAAACATTATGGCCAGCTTTATCGACACAGACTGCTCTGACACATCCAAAAGTGGCCCAATAAATTTGCAGGCTGGCGGTGGCGTGACGGGCGCTTGTGAGGGCGCAGCGGCGTTACAGCACAGCGACAAATGTTTGTTTGACCTCCTTTACAGGCGCGAGAGACGCTGCTACTCTGTCAAGGGGACTGAAAGATAGTGGTGTGATCGGACAGTTTAGTCAGTGTCCAATGTGACTTGGGCAGGCTGTTGTTTTGAAATGTTTTATACTGGTGCCAATATGATACTCGCGCTCAGCCTGTTAGCCCCGAGGTGAGGAAGGAACAAAGGAGCAGACATGATTTGCTTGTCTCACAAAGTAAACACAAATGGAGCACGTTATACAAATTGCAAATTTGGAAAAACAACAATTCTGAGTTGCAATTAATAGTTTAATATCCTTTGGTTGTATTGGTTTGCAGTTTCAGCAGAATCAGTGTACTGTCTCACCCTCTAAATGTGTATTTATGAATATGAAATTTAGCCATTGAAATGAAAATATTACTAAAATAGTTGAGAATCCAAATTTGTCATCGTCTAAGGTGCCAAAGAATTCAAGAATTTCCTTCGGGATTAATAAAGTTCTTATGTCTTTCTCAAAAACATAAGAATGCACAGCATAATCATTAAAAGGTAGAAAATACCAAATGCATACATAGAAGAACTTTACTTAAAAAAAGTTTAAAAACATCTGGATTAACCTGTTTCCTGATTTCATGAATGCATCAGGAAGTAAGTAAACAGCATTGAAACTTGTGCAGTTTTTCGTAGTGTCAGTGTTGGAGAAGAAGCTTCATGTTATATGATAATGACTTATTTATAGAAACTCCTACAAATAATTTACCTGTCAAACCCGTCCATGTGTCGCTGCTGCAGCACAGTGATAGTCAGTGTTCTCGCCCTCTGAAGTGAACACACTGAAGCTCATCTCCACGGCTCCTCTTGTATGTCAAACCGATTCTTCATCCTCACGAAGCACATGACAAGTCGGAGCAAGTCTCGAACATTTCTCGCCCAAGTCAGAAACACACTGCCGGTTCATCCAGCGTCGGTAAAACCACTCAACACTGTGAGTCAGTCATATTCAATTAGTAACCTAATTAGTTTGCTTAATCATTTAAGTCTGTTATTTACTGCACCTGTTCTTATCCACTGGTTGTTGTTTTTTCACATAAAGATACTTGATATTTCTTTCTATTTTTTCCCTCCTCTGTGTCTCTCTTCTTTGAAAGTTAGATGTTAATTTTTTTATCGCTTTGAGGTGGTAAAAAGCAATTTTTCAGTCTCCAGCACGACACACGTCTGTGTCGGTGTATGAATACGTTCAGGTGCTAAGTGTTTTCGAGGGTGTGAAAAGGCTGAATCCTTCCACATGTTTTGTACTAATTAGCGCTGTCGCTCAAGACAGATGGACGTCTTTGACTTTTATTGAATATTGAAGAAACTTATCATACTTTTGTGATGTTTTTTATTACTTTGAGTTGATATAGATACTGCAGAGGTGTGTCTATGTATGTTGAATATTCTCATGTTTAGTGCGCTGTGTGACATTGTGTGCGCCGACCCACCTTTTCTTTCTAATGGGAGCTGACAGTCGCCACCATCAACTGAAAAACTGAAAGCCACCAACTGTGAACAATGTTCATCCAAGTAACATTAGTTTAACATTAATGATACATTTTAGGAGGGGAAAAAAATAGACCGCCATCCACCTCCTTTCTTTTCTGTGTTGCTCAAAGGTAATGTGATTTCCTGCCTCTGAAAAGGTAAAAGCCTCTTTAAAGAGGCCTGCGAATGGCAGGTTCGGCCCATGCAGGCTCTTGTGTTTCTTTTCATTAGAGGTTGTTTTTATTCAGCCTGGTTTGACCGAGCATCCAGCCCATTTCCATCTAACTGCGCTGATTGAGGACATTTCTTGAATGGGCTCCTCTTTTTAGTAAATGAAGGGAGGGTTGGTGGGGAGTGATCAGCCAACCCTCGGTCCCACTCCACTCAGAAGTGCTGTGTTCTGCCTGCTGATTGGACACGGTGAATTGCATGAATATAGGTGATGGAAAGACCAGAGAGTCTTGTATTAATCTGTCCTCTTGTGTGGATGCATTTGCGGTGTAATGTACAAGGCGTCCCTGGATATCATGTTGATGTGGAGAGCTTTATGCTTCCAGGCAAATGTTTTACTCATCTTCCTTCTCTGCTTCTGCTCTCAGGCTTTTGTTTCCAGCAGTGTTTAGTCGTTCATAGATCAATTCAGCCCACACTGCAGTTTATTTCTCTGATAATCAAGAAGTTTGATTTATTTTTCAGCATCGTTTGTTTGCACCAAACTTCTCTGTTCAAAGCCCACTCAGAATCTGTGGTTGTTGAGGTTCATCCCTGTCTGTCATGTGTCCCTCTAGGTCACCGCTCCGTCTTTCGGCCCTGTGAAAACCTATGAGCTGCTTCACCATATGACAGGAAAAGGTCTGTCGGCCAAGTACCATTTCCCCAGGCAGCCCTGTTTGTACCAGCCCAGTATGGTGGCCGTACAGGTCATACTAACCAACAGCTCAGACCACAGCCTGGAGGAGATCCACATAGGAGACCGAAGCCCGGCGAGCCTCGACATCCACTGCTTCAACACCATCGGTGAGTGTTTGTGTCACACGGGTGGAAAACCACTAAGTAGCAAGAATGGCCTCATAACAAATCTACCTGCTGGTCACCCAACAAGTTAGAGGTGGACAAAACATAAAATCTATCACAAACCTTTTCAGTATGTATTGGAGTATAGTACATTTTGTGTACTAGTGTATATACTATATATTTTTGTTGTCGTCAACAAATCCCATGAAAAAACAAGAACCAACAATGAATTGATCTCAACTGACAAATGCACCATATCCTCCTGTTTAAGTAACATTTTCTAAACACTACAGTTCCCAGCTGTTATAGGAAAATATTTAACCTTTGTAAAGAATGAAATTGGGTGAACCTTCATCTGCAGCAGGAAGATGGGAAGGATTGGGAAGTTGGACAGTATTGAGAGACAGGCTGCGAAAACGTTGTTGGTTTGGTCTTTTCATGGGATTTGTTGATCAAAGTATATAAAATTACCAGCCTTATCCTTAGAACATAGAGTTTCCTCAGTATAAACAGTAAACAAACATCTCTTGTTGTCTAGATTCTCACTATCTAGAATCAAAAGCTAAATAGTCGTTTGAAATTTTGTGATGTTAAATATCATCAACTTCCTATATAAATACAAAACAGTTATAGATTAGTTGCAGATTTAGACACTCATTATAAATTATGTGGCCTTCGAGCTTTTACATAATCTCGTTTTCTCTTTCTATTCTAATACTATTGGCCTGCGATTATTAAACTTGCTCCCAGTTCTGACACGTTTGGTGCCAAGTGGGTCAAACTCCTGAACTGTTGTATTTCTTGTTTTTTCCCTCTGTTACGTAAACAATCACATTTATTACAATCTTTGCAATATTTGTTGTCACTCCTAATAATTCATTTCTGCCTGTATGCCTCTACCTATATTGTTTTCTCAGACAGATATGAAATGATCATTATGTTATCAGAAAGCTTTAAGCCTCTTTGCTCTCAGCTCAGCAAATAGCCCCGTCCCATTCGGCCGACCTGAAAACAGCCAATACTTTACTCCAGCTAATCCCTGTTCATTAGTATCGATCAGGACGAACAAACAAACCATCTCCATATTTCTTGTCTCACTGTTGTATGATCGCTGCACTCAGTGTAATATAAGACTGAGAACGGTGCTCCCTCAAGATTTTCTTTTTCATGCACACACACACACACACACACACACACACACACACACACACCTGGTGTGCGGTGGAGCACGTTAAAACTGTCAATTGCAGGGGATTGATTGGGCATTGAAGGAACTCCAGCAGCCAAACAGTGGGTAATTTGGATCGATTGAGCCTGGCCACTGTGAGCCGGCGGCTGGAGTCGGTTTGGAGAAGTTGCAGAGGATGACTACAGACAAAGCTTTGTGTGTGTGTTTGTTAAGGGATAATACATGACGGGGTTTGTATTTAATAAAGTGCACGTTGCCTCTTCGACGTGCGTTACCTTCCATTGCTGCTCATCTCCACATTAATGGTTGTCAAACCTGTAATTTAACAGTTTGAAATGAAACCGTGTTTGTGATTTGCTCACTGTTTATGTCCGTAAATTATTTAACATCTTTCTTGTTGAATAATTTGTAAAAAGTATTTCCTGCCATGTCATCTGCCTTTAATACTTCATACACTAAATTAAGAAAATAAAACACCCAGTAGCTTGTTAGTTATGTGGTGTAAAAGACAATCATGGTTTATTACCGCATTATTCTTATTCAACTGTGTCGGCCTTTATTCCCGTCTGTAATAATAACATTTTACTCACCAAAATACATTGAAAGAAATCCAACAGACTAAGAAACATGAGCAGTCAGCTGATCATACAGGTTGTAAACAAACCTCCAGGTTTCCACGCTGACTTCCTGCTTCGACTTTGACCAATCATACTTGGAGTTGTTGTGCACAGGCAGTTTTGTTGGATTGTTACTGAGAGTTTAGGAACAATTGTTGTCAGTTTGATCTTGAAATATAGTGGTTTAGATAATCTAGATAAACTGTTGGCTTGTTTTCAACCTGTCTGATTGTCTTAACCCCTGTTTTTCTTGTCCTATGGGACATTGTAGTGCTTGGTTCCCAAATCTCAGCAACTAGTTTGGTGTTATGAGGCTATGATAACTGATGGATCAAAAACTATTTTCACATTTTGGGAATTTCACTGGGGAATTTTTCTTTCTTGCCTTCTATCTTAGTTAGATGAGAAGATCAATGACATTCTGCTTTATCTGTACAATGAATTTGAAGCTATAGCCAGCAGGCATTTCCTTTGAAGACAACTTGTTTTTACACACGTTGCCACTAACTTACTCTTTGCAATTTAACTCTCTATTCTGGAACAAGCATTAAATGTTGAATCCTCACACCTTGATGGATATTCTCATTATTTATTCATAAAATATGCAACTTCAGATGGTATTATAAATAGCTATGTTATGGTTTATATTAACACAGAAGTCGAGGGAGAAGGATACAGAGACTGAAAAAAAACACATTTCCCCACTGAGGGACGAATAAAGGTTTATCTTATCTTAAAAAACCCATAAAGACAAAACCATAAAATTCCCGTTAGAGTAGCTGTGAAGTCTGGATTGGAAGTGAGTCCATGATGGCTCTGTTTTCCGAGGGTTTCCTCTGGAGTCTCTTCTCTTCTCCGTCTTTGGAAAGAGTTATACAGTAAAATAGCCCTGCTCCACGGAGAGAGAAACACAGGCCGGCTGGGGAAGCGTGGAGGATGTTTCTGTCTGTCTGTGTTCTTCTCATCCTTAACCTCCCTCCTCCTCCTCCTCCTCCTCCTCCTCCTCTTCTCCCCTTCAGCTGTCCACACGCTCTCTTCAGCATTTTTTGGCTTTACTTAACTCTGTGTCTCGCTCACATTTTGCCCGCTCTGTCTGTCTCCCTCACCCCGTCTCTCTTGATGCTGATGCTCTCTTTGACAAGCCTGTTGTTTTGGAAATATGCTAGTCCTTCATGTGTGTGTTTTTTTTCTTTTTTTTCCCCGAGGCTAGAGGTGTGGGGAATGAGATTGAAGGATAGATTTCTCACACACGGTGGCCTTGCTTTGTGAAGTAGAAAACACAAGTGGTGAGGATGCCTGTCTGTTCCACTCTGCTGCCGCCCCCCCCTCCTCTTCCACCTCTCTCCCTTTGCTCCATCCTTCCCCACGCTGCACACTGTGCCCTTGTCACTCACTCTTCCTTTTCTCCTCTCGTCTTTCCTCCCCTCTTCCCCGTTCTCAGAGCGGCTGGAGCCAGAGGCCTCTGTGACGGTTTCCATGGGTATTGACTTCAGCGACTCGACACAAGCAGCCAACTTCCAGTTGTGGTAAGACAACCTGACATCCGCTCATATCAAGTCAGGCTTTTTTTTTCTCTCTCTCTCAGCCCTTCAGTTGTACATCTCTTTCACTCTGTTTTTCTGCCACTGCTCTCACCTCATACTCCCTCAAGTGTCTCTTTTTCTTACGTTCATTTGCATCTCCTCTTACCTTTTTCCTCTCTCATTTGTTCTTTGTTAATTCTCCTTTTCCTTCTCGCTCTGTGCCGACACTCCCAGGTGAGACATCAGCCACAATTGATCCGGGTTCACTGGGATAACAATTATTCGTCCAGTAATCAGCCCCGGCCCAAATCAACCTGCTGAATGCCATCGGCACCGCTGCTCAGCCGATCAATAACCTTATCAGAAAATCTGTTCAGGATGGGGGAATCAATCTGGCCCAAAATGCCATTCACAGAGCGTGATTTGCAAGGCAATCAGAGGAGAAACATTTAATACACAAAGCATAAATGTGCACAAAATACACACATTATACTACACATCCTCATCCGTTCATTCAGATTAAGATGACTTTGAATTACAGAGCACAACAAGTCCTAATTTACAAGATCCCTGCTCTTTATGATAGATGTAATGTAAATAAGTGACTCTTCTCTTACCATTGTTTTCCTCTCAGCACTAAGGAGGATCAGTTCAGCGTGTCCATCCAGCCGGCTGTGGGAGAGCTGTTGATGTCCAGTAGCATGACAGAACAGGACTTCTGCAAGGAGCAAGGTGAGTTACACTTGCGTCAGTGTTTGCAAGATCAAAAACACTCACAGTGCACAAGTGAAGATCATTATCACTAAACGCAAACTTGAGTTTTTGTTCAACTAATTAAAAGTCTTTGATGCACATGACCACACACTAAATGGAAAATGACAGAAATACCAAAGTTGTATTTGCAGTGTTAAGATACAGACTGAGATGGACATTTTACAGCTGTAAAATCTACTTGTCAACTTTGTTTCTTGGGGACAATCCATGTAACCTGTAATACTTGGGCTTTTCTAAATTTCTTGTTACTTATCGGCCCACAAATCACACCCAAAATTGATGAATCTGCAATAAGCTAATATTGGTCCAGCTTTTGTACTGAAAGAAAAAGGTCACCCAACACAACTGTGTGGCTCATTGAGGTGTTTTAAATAGTTTTTGGACACCACTGGAGCTCACAGGATCGATTCATTGTTGATGTCGTTATGGGATTTGTTGACAGTAAGAAAAATATAGAATAAATAACTATTGAAGTGATTAAATGGTTGCAGGTGAAGTTGCAACCATCTAAAATACGTTTTACAGACCTAATAACAACTGAATTGTAGGTCTTAGTGACAAAGATTTTTCTCCTCTGTTGTGTCCACTATTCATAAATGATATGTTTAAAATGGAATAAAATCCTAGTTGCCTGCCTCTAATAAACACTTCCTCACCTTTGTCATTAAAGCCAAATGCTTCTCTCTTATGAAGCACTTAATGGTCTTTCCTACATTAACATACAAAACACACACACACCTGTAGCGCTCCATACTGTGGCGGCCATTGAGAGCTGAGAGCGTACTCATATCTCAGCCATCAGCGTGCTCCTAAGTGCCTGCTAAATGATGCTTCTGCCTTAATTAATCTTCATTCGCTGTGTTTTGAGCTCTGCTGAATACAACTTGCACTCAGATGAAAAAAGGGATTGAGCAGAGTCGAACAACTTGCTTTGCTGGACCTTTTTCTCTCTGGCAAATTGCTGCTTTAGACCAATTGAGTGAAGTTAATTAATTCTTTCAGTCAACAGGTTTTCATTATTATTTGCCTTTAAGACCTCTTTTCTTTCTGCCTAACTTGTGCATATTTATCTCCATTCTTTCTTTCAAACCCTTGCTCGTTACTAAGTGCACATGAACTGGAGTCTTTTTTTCCAAATCTGCATTATTGAAGAAGGAACCTTTTTATCGCTTAGCTTCCCCCATTTCAGTTCCCGTCAAAATCTGTTTTATCTTATTGCTCTATCACTGTGAGACCTGAAAACCAGCTCCCAAAATAAATACTCTGCTACTATAAATTTACTCTGTTTACATTTCTAACATTTATAACGGAGTTTATCTTCTATTTGTGCGGCTCCTTGTTTGACGACATCCATCATTTTTGCGTCCCCTCAGGTAAACTCCTGGGCATGAACGAGACCTCTGCAACCATCACAATGGCCTCAGCAAACGCCTCCGGCCCAGCCGTCAACAAGCAGGTCCTGTCTGTGGCCAACGTAGGCGTGGTTTCATCCAGCCAGAACAACGTGCACAGGTGAAATGTCACATAGCGATGATAACTCATCCAGATCATTCATGGAACTTATCTTACTTATATTAATACTTCATATTCAGCCTGGTGTTGCAGAGATTAATGAGTGGGTTTTTTTCCCTATCTTTTGTACAGACCATTGTGCTGTCAAACTGTAACCATTACAGTGGAAGTCCTTCAGACTTTCAAGGTTTTTCGACAGGGCGTCACACTTAATGACAGATGTTTGCAGTTTCTTGTCGGCTGGTGCAAAGTTACACCAATGAGGTCATGAAGAAAGGAGAAATTAATTCAGAAGTTTTTCTAATGCAGGTTTCAAACAAGCATGATTCTGTTGTCTTGTGAAAATGAGATAGAGAGGAGGACCAACTGAGTCACTTTAAATTAAGACCAAATCTGCTTAATTGCATTAAATTTGACCTTTGTTTTAATTTTCCTGAATGTTCAAAGGTTTTATGCATAAATGAACTGTTGCTCAGTTTGATATGGTGGTAATAGATGCAATTTATGCATCTAAAGGTTGTTGTTGTTAACTGAAACACAGCTTTGTTAGTATTCATGCAGCTTGATTCATACGTTTGTAATGACCTCAAAGATAAATATGCTGTGTTTTTCTGCTTCTTGCAGATGTGTCGGTATCAGAGTTCACGTTGGCTGACAAACAGCAACAAATTGTAGTTAAGATGCCATAGATTTGTTGAGGTCATTTAGAAACGGTGTCACCGTCACAGAGTTTGTCCACCAAATATAATCTTATTAAATTCATTAAGAGAGATGTGAGTCGATAAAAATAATACAAGATATTCAGGAACAATGATATACATTTGGATAAAAAACATTTGTGAAATGCAGCAATACAAATGAATTAAATGATAAAAATAAGTACAAAACAAAACAAAGTTAAAACATAATACATTCAAAAACATTCATGTTCCTAAAATATGAAACATCCACTGTTCAGTCCGTCTGCAGAGATGCATTTCTGAGTAGTTTACTTTTTCATTTCATGCAAAAACAATTCACAAAACACAAATTCAAACCCACAAAAATGAGATATTTATGCAGGAAACGAGAAGAATCAAATGTTTCACATCCCAAAATCTCACTGTGACACTGTTTTGTGAGTCACATACAACATTTCTATCTGGAGCCTGTTTGTTGTGTCTGAGAGTGAGGAAATGAATGTGCCCGCTATGATTGTGTTTTACGTGGAGATTAGTTAAACAGTGTGTATGCGGGTATCATAGAGCGACAGTGTCTGTGTGTCCCCGGCAGCCTCACACAGACATGCCAGGGGAATGCCCTGAGAAGCCTGGCTGTGTAATTGGTGTACACAGAGTGTGCTAATGAGCTTCCTCCTCTGTCACGCACACCCGAACACCTGATAGATAATTACACCTCCCTCTCTCCCTCTGTTTCCTGCTCTGTCTCTCTTTCACTTCATCTCTGCACCCCCATCTGTCTCTCCCTCCACGCCGCTGTCTCTCTTTCACTTCCTCTTTGTCTTTCACTCCATCCCTCTGCGACATGCTCTGTCCTCCCCCTGCTCGTCTCTCTCTGTCCGTCTTTTGTTGCCTCGCTCTGTGCCGACGTCTCTTCGTCTTTGAGCGATCTTGCCGTCGGCCATCATTTCTCTGTAGGTTTGAGCTGGAATAGAGGAAACATGCAGGAGACGGTGCATGAGTAAGGGACGGTGAGGAAGTCGGAGTAGCACAAGGGCACAGGGAGCTGAACGAGTGAGTGGAAATCAATGTTAGCCAGTGGGTGAGGCCTGCGTCCAATAAGCTCATACTTCATTCAGAATAACCAATAGCTCAAACGACTCCATGCTATCAATCTCTCTCCTGCTTCTGTGACGGCTAAAGACGAAGACAGTCTCCCAAAGTTGCCCTGTAGTCGTATACTAATGAAGACACCCTCCTCCATATTGTCCACTGGTGTCCTTTTCATGACTGGCTCTTCCTGAGGACGTCCATTTATTGGCGATGATGGAGTTCCTTGCTGACAGAACCCTCAGTCCTTGTCTCCTCAAACGTAACGAGCGGGTTTGACAGCCTTGTTTCTGAGAAGTTGTCCTAAAGAAAGCTGGACTGGACGCTTTTGTGTTTCATATATGGTTTTGATTCTGCGTCTGCACGAGCTCTGGAAATTCTATTGGATATGTTCAAACAGTTAACTGATTGGATGATTTTTTTATTGTTTTGTTTTTGAACAATTTTGTTCATCAATTAATTATTTAAGTCATTTTAAAAGAAAAATGCCAAAAACAATCATTAGTTTCAGCTTCTCAAATGTGTTTCCCTTCCCATTCTGTTGCTGTAAACTGAACTGAATATCATGATGGGCATTTTTCACTGTTTGCTATCAAGACTAATCAATAATGAACATAATCATTAGTTGCAGACTTACATTTTCTCTTCTAAGTTGGCAACTCAATACTGGAGTGGTTTGTTAACTCATCCAGTTTGTTTTGTTTGGAAACACCTTCCTTTTCCATTACGCCTCCAATTAAAGGCAATTTAACATTTAACATCAACTGTACTCACTGTACTCCTTTATTTACGCCACGTTTTTTTCTCTCCCCACATCCCAACTTTGGATCCCAACAGAGTCTTGGTGAACAGAGTGGTGTAATAATTACGAATCGTCACGTTTGAGGAGCTGGAATCAGAGAATGTTTGGCCTTTTTGCTTGTTAAATAACTAAAATGATTAATTGTTTTAAAAATCTGATTTCTGCCAATCAACTAATCGTTTTAGCCCTGGTAATTTTAGTGCTGGTGTTTTTGTGTGTGTTGCTTCTGTACATACTTTGAATAACACACACGCAGAGAGCAGAGCGATCGATCTGATCGGATACACCCACTGAGAGCTTATTGTGGAGGTCGCTTGGCATTAAATGTGACGTGTGACCTCCATCCAGGACCCTTCTTTTTCTCCCCTCCCCAGAGAACAGGTCCTCTAATCTGGGTGAGATCACACAAAGTATCTGCCCTCAGAACGAGTCAGAGTTTGGGTTTGATATAGAAATAATGGATGAGATTTCAATATGAAGCCAGAGAATGATGCAGTTGAACACATATTGCCTGTGTTTGAAACTGACCTCGCTGACACTGTGTTATAATATTGGAGTTAGCACAGGTTCTGTTAAACAAAGCAACAGCCTGCCGTCCCCTCTGCATCCCTGCACTCCCCTCGTTCATCAGCAGGGTGCAGCACTGCTTTTCCCAAACAGGCGTCGAGGCCGAGTGGAGGGGGATGCCACTGAAACACAGAAATTGATTGCTGGAAAGGAGGATGGCAATAAATCAAGCAGGAAAGCAAATGTAGAAAACGCTGTTCTTGTTTATGTCTAAACAGGCGGAATAGAATAAATGTGCTCTATTTTTCAGTCCGTTTGAAAGCAAATTTGATCGAATTTTGCATGCATTGCCAATCCCTCTGGTTAGAGCCTAATTTCCAAAACCCCTTGATTTATAAGCTATGCTTTCTCTTTACTTTACACTTTGATATAATTAAATTATGTTTCTCTAAACACTGTGAATTTTCCTTTCTTCAGTGAAGTTGAATTCTTGTTCCTATTTAAAATTTAATTGACTATCATTTATAACCTGACTACTTAAACGTCTGGTCTCTTCATCATAGATTGCTTTAGCCGACGCTGTGGCTTATGATCTATCTTCAGATGACACAAAGAGTGCAGTGTAACTGTGCTAATGTGGGTTGTTAATAGACTGCGATGAAGATGCAACATGCAGTCTCATTTACACATTTAACCCAGTTGTAGGTATATTTGAATCCTCGCTGAGTTAAATCCTTGTCCCTGTTCTTCTTCTCCGGCCTCTGTCGTCTGTTTGTCCTCTCCTTCTCTTCGCGTCCGTCTGCCCTTCGAGTGCAGCGCTGCAGTTTGCCCGTATGGATGAGCTCTGGAGATTGCGTGGAGGGTTCCTGGTTCTAATTGGGGCTAATAGCTCTGGCCATCTGCCTGGTCTGAGTCTGCTCGCATGTGTTTGGATCTGGTCTGGCCTCGCTGACCACTCAGTTGAAGGACACTCCTCCACTTGTCCACCTGGCCGAGAACCAGGATGGAACAATAATACCCAGCAGCAGCAGCAGCCGCCACACATTTGGTCTCTTGGTTTCTGATTTTGGTGGAAACATTATTCGCTGTGCTCGTGTTTTGCACCAGCTCCATTTCCAGAGAGTGGAAGCCGGTCGGTTTGCTTGAGATGCAGGGGACTCGTGTTCTCGCTGTAGGTTAAGTCCTGCGTTCTCGGTTGCAGGATCCTCGGCGGCCTGCGTCTTCTCTGCGTGAGGGTGAATGTAAAGGTGAAGCCCACTTTGTGTTTGCAGTGGCAGGGTGGAGGGGAGGCAGATGGCACACACAGGCTCTCTGCACTGAGGAGAATCACAGATAATTGGAGAGTGATGCTTAGCCGCAGCCCTGCCGATCGATGCCAATCCGCCTGCTCTAAGTCCAGGGGTTATGCTTTGCTTTTCTTTCCATACATTGCAATTAATCCAGTGTTTAGCCCAGTATGTGAAGAGTGCAGGAGAATACCAATGACCCGTTTAAGGCCCGCTTGTCCTTAATCTCTCCCTTCTAGTTCCTAAAAATGCGCTGATGTTGTGTTAGATCTGGACGTGATGTAGATCCGGTCTTTGCTCCTGAGCGTGCGCACGGCCACAAAAAGCAAAGTGGGAATATTCAACACAAATGCGCCTGGAAATCAAACACAATCAAAACACGCTCTTGTTTCTTTCACTGGCTCTTATTACCACACGTGAACAAAGGCCCACAGCAGCGTCTCCTGAGACGAAATGAAAGCAGCCTCAGGGTGGTGTTAACTGGCTGAGTAAATGATAGATTTATATCCTAAATCCATTAGCAAAGCCACAGGGACCACATAGACACCTTAAGCTGCTGACGGTGGGGGCCAGAGCAGGGCTGAGGGAACCAGACAAGGGACAAACATGCATGTTTACATGTTTTCATGACTGTGTGTTGAATGGAAACAGAGAAAATTAGTCAAGAAAAAATTTTTTTTTTGCATCAATAGAATTATTTTGGTCATGTTTTAAGAGTTGGAACAACTGACAGAAGGAACATCCTGAATTCCCACAATGAATGATTTGGATTGATATACAACCCCTGAATTATTGAAAGAAGTGAGAGCAGAGCAAAGAGGTTGGTGTTTTTGAGAGAAATTAATCCTCTTCTTGAATGGCTTCTGTTTCCTGCTGAAGTGGCTAATATTTTAATTAAGCCTGAGGAGGACTGTCTCTCTCCTCCCTGAGAGCTCCCTGATAAACTCCCTCTCCTCTGTTGATGGTAATTTAGCAGCTCCCCAGAGACGCACCCAGACACACTGGGTTTGTGAGCCAGCACCGTTTCATTGTGTATGCATGTCCCCTCATTGCCCCCCCCCCCTCGTCTTTAACGTGTGCGTGCTAATTGGTGGACGTGCTAGTCGCTGCTGCCGCACGGCGCGGCGCGGCGGGGCTCTGTGACAGCGCCTGTCCAGAGGCCGTCCTGCGGGGGCTCTTCACAGACTTTAGTCAGGCCTAAGTGGGGCTCTTTGTGGGCTGTTTGTCAGGCCTAAGCGGGCTGCCACGGGGGGTCTTTGTTGCGGGGATGTAGTGCTAAATGGAGGCAGATGGCTGGGAGTTGGCCACGTGAGGCTCGGAGATGCAGAGGTCCAGGGGGAGCGGGAGAGGGGGCTCGGCTCGGCTCCGTCGCCCCTCAAAGAGGGTCACGCCGGGTCATAGCCCCTGTCTGCCTCTTGTTAGCGCTCTCAATGGGGACCATGTGTGCCCAGATTTGGCCCCAGTCTGCAGGGACCGTATCCAAGGAAACGGTGGACCAAGAATTCTCCGGATGGCCCAGAGGGAGCGGGTGGGACAGGGCGTCCCCCGCACCGGTCCACAGGCTCCCACACGCTCAGAGACACCCACAGTCCATAAAAACAGGCTGGATTCAGTTTGACTGGCTCGGAGGGCGTGTCTCAGCCCTCATGGCTCTTTAGTCAGCTGGGATAATAGACTGTCTGTTGCTCTGCTCTCTATATTTCCTGTCACATCACTTTCCTTCTTTGTCTCACTCACTAATTTAGAGTCATTACAAGGTGTGAGGTGTTGGAGAATTTTCAAACGTGACGATTTATGAGTTTGGGGGGAGAAATGTGAGCTAAGTGTGTCGACCTGTGGTCGGCAACACGATCTCTTTTCTTCTTAGATGTTTGTTCTGTGTTATAGCTGTTCGTTCATGTCGTCGTCAACTAGGACCATTATGATTAATCAATTAATTGTTCAGTTTATAAAATGTCAGAAAATTGTGAAAAATGCTCATTACAATTTCCCAGAGCACCAACCAATAGTCTGAAACTTCCATTTACTGTCATCAGTGTCAAAGAAATGCAGCAAATCTTTATATTTAAGAAGCTGGAACCAGCAAATGTTTGATATTTTTGCTTGAAAAATGATGATTAATCAATTATCACATAGTATTTAATTGTGCCATTATTTAATTGAAAAGGTGAAATTTCAGTAAAATGAATTGAACTGACATTGAATTTCAATTGAAAACACATTTCATATACTGTACAGCAAGAATATAAAAATCATAATATAAATCTGTAATAGAAGCCTTTGTTATAATAGAAATAATAATGTAGACTTAATACCTGACACCAACAGGCTCCACATCCTGTCCAGTAATGATCCATTGTAGAAACATGTTATGTTATGTTTTACGCCAACCAGGGTGATGTTGTCATTGAAATACACATTTTTATTCTTGCAGATATTTTAAAAAAAAACGTTTTGAGTGGTGAGTGGAAACATCCAGGAGCTTTTTGGAAATTGTGATCGTTGTGTTGACTGACGCACGTCCTCTGACTCACCTGCAGGTTCGCCGGGCGGACAGTGAGCAGCGGAGCCCTGGTCCTGGTGTCGCTGGAGCAGAAGGAGTCCTCCGCTGCCCTGCTGACCATCAACACAGAGAAGAGCGTCATGGCGTCCATGTTGCTGCGAGACCTGAAACAAGCTCTCGCCCAGGCATAGACCCCCCTCCTCCCTTCATCCTTTAGTAAAGGTAAAGGAGAACAACACTTAAAGATTTCATACATTTTATTTCTGCGGTTCAGGTCAATTGAGGCAGTTCTTGCAAACTCGTAGCACTTTTATCCAAAATACAGACGAACTTGAACTTGTGCTCACAGACTGAACTGGAAACGATGGAGGAGCACTCATGCAGCATTTCTTATTTCTATGGTCTTTGGTTTTGGAAAGGATTGTCCTGAATCGTAGGAATAACTTTGTGAAAGTCTTGAATAAAGCGATGATCTCCTTTTAAAACTCACAGAAGGCATCATAGAAGTGGGGATGTATTTTAAAATGTGACCCTCACTTTCTCCTAAACGTGACACTACTCCAACACAAACACTCATTTACCTCAGAGGTGACGATCTAAATTTCACGTCATTCGTGGTTTTGACCAAGCATCAATATGCACAAACGGCCATACATGCTTTGGGAGAAAAAGTACAACACTGACCCACTCACAGTTTCCAGTTTGTCTGTCCTGCTTTGGTGTTTATACAAACTGCGATCCTGCACTGAAGCATTGATGTCCGACTGTATTTCAGTGTCCGAGCCAAGCGACCCCGTGTTTGCATTGATGGACTCTTTAGTGCCAAGAGAAAAGGAGGATTTCTCCACGCCATTTAGACCCACTGTCATTACATTACAAGCCTTTGAAAGCAACACCAAACTGGCCTCTCTGGAGTTTTACATTCCAACCTTTACACTGCCCCCAAGTCACATTTATTAAAGTGCCTTCTACGTGAAAATAATGTTATTTAGAAAACCAAACATACACATTAGACTTAAATCAACAAGGTCTTTTTATCTGTATCGCTTTTTCTGAACAATAAAAAGTGAATTTATTAAAACAAACTTTTTTTTTCTTTTTGTCTTGCTAATAATGACGCTCCTTGATTCGAGCTGCGTCTCTGCAACATCTCTACGCTGTGATTTATGTTCATTTAGCCGAATGTGGCTGAAGCACAAAATCGTTAATGATGAGCGCCGCTAATTGGCAGGCCGAGGCTCATACCATGTACTCATGACATGATGATTTTGATGAATCTGTCACTCCACCTGCTCACATATGTTCTTCCCCCTCTTCGCCAGTGTTTCCATCGACTGTGTTGTGTCCTATAAACCAGGAGCAGGCAAACAGTGAAACACAGTTTACATCCAAACTTGTACGATTTTCCCAAATACACTGTAGAAAACAATGCAAATACAAACCTAATGTAAATTCCAATAAATACGACCTTATAATACATAAAACTACCACTTTCACTTCGTGAAACAAGTACCGTGTATTCTGAAGGGATTTCCAGAATCCTCAAAGATTTTTCAAACCATCTGGATGAAAAAATATTTGCTGCAACACAGAATTTTTTTTTTATCTGTTTCCCAAGGTGTGACTCCATTTCTTAATTCAAACAAAAATGGTAAATTACAAACGTCTTTCTAAAATTTTAGTATCAGTTATAGTCGTCTGTATTGAAGTTTCTACTATTTTACATTTTCATACAAACTAATGTGTAAAGTCTTGTGTTGTACAAAAAGAGCAAGGACACGCTGCTGCTACCTGGAGTGGGAGATAAAAATCCTTTTTTATCGTGCAGCGTACAAAATATTTTCTCATCCAGACAGTTAGAAGGTTCTCTACGGAGTCTGGAAATACTTTCAGAATAGCAGAAGGTTACTGAGGGGAAAAATTATATCTGCCTTCAGATTCAGTCCAAAAAGAAAACTTATCTAATCCACTTTGTTCTTACATGAATTAAAAGAAATAAAGACAAACAATCGTATTGAAAGCATAGAGATGTGAGTTTTTCCTGTGGCCCCCTGAACTTCTGACCCTGTTATAAACAGCATTAATGCTTAAAATAGAGTCAATCACATCAACTTGTGAACACATAGAAGTGATACTAACTGAACAACAAAGTGATATTTGGATTGTTTCTTAGCTGCAAACTGAAGAAACCAAGTTAAGGCCCAGGATTATGGCTGTTTCATGTTAATCTTCTGTAGGAGAAGATGTATCATAGTTCTTCTGCTGAGTAAAGATGCTTTTAGCAAACTGAAGCCCGTCCGCCGTCTAAAGACAGTTGCGCTGTGTCGAGTGAAGTTGTGCAGATGTACGTGATGTGTTTTAGCATCGAGCCGGCCGGTGGCGGCGTGTGCTTTGCGTCTGGCTGTCTTTTCTGGCTCATAAACAGCGTCTCTCTGAGGGCTGTGGTGAACACCTGTTAGCTCATCTGTCACAGGAGCTCAACTCGCATCCATCACCTCTCCCTCTGTACTCATTCCCTCAGCCAGCTGTTCCCATTACACACACACACACACACGAGCTGTGTGAGGCCTGCCAGATACACACACACACACATCATACAGATCCACAGCCACACAGAAGATTTTACAAGTTACTTCACAAACAGAACACAAAACATGACGCAGACACACTTTGTTCCAACATTTTGAGGCTTTCATGCTCGTGTTTCTGTCACATTGTTGATCTGACTGAGCCGAACAGGTCGAGATCTGGACAAACCTCGCACACACATTTTCTACATTAGAATAAGCCAATGAGAAAGACTACATTTAAGTTATATAGACATTTGTGGCTTTCTGTGAAACGACTATTCGACTGATTGTCATGGAGTTCAGGATGAACTCACTTAACATAAATTGAACAGGTCTTTTCCACAGCAGACGTTTTGGCTTGTGTGGATTCTGTCACACACTCATGTTTACTGGGACACTTGATGGGAATCAGCCATTGTTAATAACATTAGTTTCACCTGTGCTTGTCCTATAGTGTGACAAGTTAAAATGTCTTTGTCTGATCATTTTTTCCAAATACCTGCAAAACTCATGACCTTCCCATCAGTCTCAGCTGTACTTTGTGATTAGTGCTAGTTGGCAAATGCTAACAGGCTAAACCCTGATGGTGGACATATACCTGCTACACATCAGCGTGGTGGCAGCGGCACTGTGAGCATGCTGACGTTAGCATTTAGCTCAAAGCACCTCTGTACCTGAGTGTAGCCTCACACAGTCGCTAACATGGCTGCAGACTTTCTTGTCTTGTGCACACATTTTTTTTTTTTTTTGCACGCTGTACAATATATTTTTATCCTATATGTTTTGGGACTTCTAAGCACAGATAAGGGAAAGCATTAAAAGGAAGTCATGTTTTAGGAAAGAGTTTTTGATTGGGTATCTGGTATCCTCATACTGATAGATGAGCGAGGGTGTGTGTGTTTGTGTGTGCGTGTGATCCATCTCCCGGTGTTGGCACCTGCTATAATGGGCTCTGGGGAGGGAATGAGGGAACAGGGGGCTGCCTCTCTTCCCCTTCACCTCTCGCTCAACATTGCTGTGCAGTGACAGCTTGATTTCTTTCCCTCTCTGGGCTGCAGCACAGTGACATGATGGGCCTGTTCAGTTGGTCTTATCACGGTCTGTGTTTGAAGAGAGTGGAGAGCGGATGGAGGGAGCGTTAGGGGAGAGATGGAGGGGAGGAGGGGGAGTAATGCAGAGGATCCCAGCCGAGGAAACGCCTGTCTGACCTTACCACCGAGAGCAGCTTCTCATTAGCCAGCGAGTCTCTGATCAGCCCCTGGTTCGTCTGACAGGGAGCCACAGACTCGCCGGCAAAGATAAAACACGCCATCAAAGACAGTAACGTCCACATTGTTAAGTTATGGATCTTCCTCCTTTATTACTGAGAGTTTGAACTTCTGTCATAACAACAATATCACATTTACGTTAGATGACGCATGTTTAATCATGTCAGCTTCCCTTCGCTTCCTTAACCGTCTGTATTGACCGTTTACACCTGCGTGATCAGACAAAGGAAAGTTAGAGACTCTGCAACTATGATGGAGAAACTGGGGAAGATTTCTGTCACATGATCAATATGAGATAAAGATAGGATAAACCTTGCAGCAGCACGATAATAGCAGCTGCTATTTATTTTAAATAAAACAGAAATAAAAATATCAACTATGAAGAGCAATTAAATTCAAATTACATGGCAAGCAGTCTACATACAGTCCCCATGACAAGTGTCAAAACACTATAACATAATCAACATAATATAGAATGGGACGTAAAATGTGTTAAAGTAAAGTATAATGTATAATAAATATCAACAAACAGACAAAAAGAACAGTCCGTTTTTATCCTGTGTAATTTGATCAAAAATCCACTTGTATTAAAGGATCCTTCTACTCGAATTGCACATAAAACCAACCGTGTTTTCTTGCAGATAGTTTAGAGACAATTTCTTTGTAGAAAATATTTCAAATCCAACCACTTGACAGCAGAGTCTCCATCTAATTAAAAGTAATCATGACAGTGTTTAAAACAAGTTTTTTTCAAAATGTCATTTTTTAATGATGTGAGCACCACAAACACATTTCAGATGTTCCTCCAGTTATAAATCCGCACGGTCCTATAAATACATCACTCACTATTAGAATTTGAATTAGAGTTATTTTAACAAAGTGGAAAACAATGGTTCATTAAAACTTTTTGTTGCTTTGGCCGTGAGGAAATGTGGCAATGACTGATCCACCTTGAGAAGTTGTTGTACTTAGAGTGAACTGGCCCTTTTTGCACGCAGACTTGTTTCCTTCTAAAACTTGTTAAAGGCTAAATAAATAGATTACAGATTCTGTAACTGGATCATTTCACAAGTCGCTCACACAGTTAATCCTCTGGCAACACAAACTGATGTTCCCTTGATGAGCTAAACACACTTTACTTAAAACCAGGACCTACATGATGATGGGAAGACGCGTGACATCTGAAGAAAAGGTGTCACATCCACACAAATACAATTTCTCCCCCAAAACAATCAGTGAGTAACTCCGGCAGGCTCGTGGGAACAGTAATTGATTGATTGAGTAATTGGTGATTATGCTTAAATTGATGCTTCACAGCTATTCCTGTGTCTCCTGTATTGTAATGAGGGGTTTTTTTTTTCCTCAACTGAAGTTTCTTTTAAATGCTTCTTTGGAGCATGGAGACTAATGACTACATGTTTCCCCACTGAAATGTTCAATCAGCGGCTCATTAGGGGGACAGACACATTCAGCTCTGCTGATTTGATTTTTCACTTTCCTTTTTGGTGTCCCACATTTATCAATCTACAGTCCAGAGGAGACGAGGAGCGAGAGCTTTCTGTCAGGTTCCTGAACGACCACCGGAACCTGCCGGTGTTTTCTGCTCCGACTGTTTGGGTTAAAGTGACAAAGCATTCAATAAATATTTCCTCGGTTTTACAGGAATATTATGATTCCTGTGATCAGAATACGCGTTTTTCCTGAGACATGATTTGTTATAATGAATTTAAAAACTATAATTAGCTTTTTATAGCTATAAATGTAATATTGAAGACATATTGTTTAAAATGAATCTTTTGAAAAAGAAATGTTGACAGTCCACTGGAGCCTCATGGCTTTATTCACTGATCTGCTTTGCGTCGTCATTCAAAGAGCCAGGAAAAAACTAATGATTGAAAATTCTTTGAAAGGCTGAGCTTTCATGACATTGTTTACCTTCCATTTTTGTGTCCTTTTAAAAGCGACACAGCTCTGAGGGCCGCCCTGCAGGTGCATTTAACAATTGACTCATGCTTATGTTTGTGCCACAGTGAAAGCGTGCACAAAAGAAAACACGCAGAAAGAGCATTTATGGTCAGCCGCTAAGAAAACCTCCCACCAGCCTCTAATTAGCATTTGATTGCACTTTAAAAAACACTCAAGTGCATTAAAAAGTGATCACACAGTCAAAATGGAGATTGGCTTCATTAATAGTGACTGGGAGGTAAAAAGCTGGAGGATTCACACAGCGGTAAACACATTTTGCACCCAGCTACACACTCTTCTACACCCACTGTTGTGATTTATTTGTGATACAGATGCAGAGCTGTTGACAGGTTAAAATGAGTTAATATAAGTTAATAAGTTAAAAGGGGTGAGGAGAAGGTGAGTGCTGTTAAAGTGCTCCGCTGTGCTGTTCGCCACCAATTTGCCCCCATAAAGCTTTGCACTAAAACAGACTCCATCTGACATAGTGGCGTATTAGTGGTGCAAAAGACACATAAACCGCAGTGATTCACGCGCACAAAAGCCGCTCACCAAGTCTCTCGACGCTCCTAATGAAGACCTGTATGTGACAGCGAGCGCACAATAAAGCAGAGCGAGCAGAGTGCCGGGCCTCCGCCTGCAAAACACTTTGCATCTGCATCAGCCTCCGTCCTCTCAATGAGTATAAAAGCCAGAGTGGAGTCTGGAAATCAGAGAAGTGCCTCCGTGTGTTTGTGTGTTTCTGTTTTCAATGAATGTATTGTTCATTCAGGGAATTTACTTGCATTTAGAAAATTGAATCTGCCGGGTTTTTTTCATGATTTGCATGCTCACCTCAGTCCTATCTGCTGATTTGCTTCCTGTTAGACAGTACATTTTGTTTGCATGAGTTTATTTCCCTTCAGAGCTCATCACTCATTGTAGCTGCTGGAGGTGCAGCCACTTCATATACAGTTAGCTAGTTTAGTCCAGTGGCTCCAGATCTGGGGGTCGGGCCACTTCCAAGACAGGTTCTGAGATGATTAGACGGGAGAGGAGAGGAGAAAAAAAACTTTGCACATTTGTACAAATTTTTCTGACTTTTCTGCCTTAAACTGTTGTTTTTAGTCTTTCATATTTAAATGAAACCGTCTGAGATGTTTAGAGGAGGAGTGTCTGTTTGGTGGAACCAACTCAGAGACGTCAGAAATGTAACAAGGAGCCTCAAACAAACATTTTTTTTAAGATGCCACAAGCCTAAAAGGTTTGGAGCTTCTGGTTTGATCTTGAATGTATTGCATTTTATAAACTTATTTTATGTTTGATATTTATAGAATAAAATTTAATATATTTATCTATCTTTGAAATGTACGGTGTGATTATAGCTGTCAGATAAATGCAGGGAAGTAAAAAGTACAATATATTCCTTTAAAGTAAAATTCAGTACTTGAGTAAATGTACTTTCCATCAGTGAACATCTTGCTGGACTCATGGTTTGGAAAAACAAGCTATTTTAAGCCATAATCTTGGATTCTGGGATGTTGTCATGAGTAAACAATTAAAAAATGATGATGAATCAATAATTGACGCGGTTCTTCTCAGGTGCGGAAGGAGCAAGTTAACTTGTGTCACCACCTGACCCAGACGTCCTACCTGATCATGACTGTGCTTCAGTCAGGTCATAACACCCGACCACTGAGTAACTGTTCCCCAATCAGCTGCGTTCCAGGGCCACATTTTCACACGTGCTAGCACAAACTGTGTTTCTGGTAAAGTGACAGAGACTCTGAATCAGAAGTTAACTAGAAGCAGGATTTTGGATTCACTTACACTTTAAGAGTATTTGTTTGTGAAACACGACGGCTGCAGATTGTGTCAGGCATCAGTATCCTTCCCTTAAATGTCACAACTGTATAATCTTTAACTCTGTCCCGCTCTGCGGCTCCATAATGCACTGCTCCCTCATCTGAATGCTAATTTGCTATTTAAAAATCCTCCCTTGCGCACGGTGGGTGTGTGGGATGTGTGGAGGGAGGAGGGGGGGGTCTGGATGAATTAGCTAGAAATCACAGATGTAGAGAGCATCAAACCTGGCCTCTCCTTCTCCCGCAGCTCTGAAGGCTGCTTAATTAACCCCAGGCCGGCCGGCGGGGGGCGGGCGGGCGGGCAGGTTTCCTGGCAGCGCATGGCCACAGGCGGTGGACCCTGCTCTCAGATTTAAATGCGCATCTCATTTCCACGGTGCTGAACACGCACATGCAGCCCCCTCTTTAGCAGAGAGGGAGAAAAGAAACCGGGGGAGAAAGGCAGTGTTGCAACCTCAATTCTCCTCCCAAATCCAGCATCTAATCCCCCGAGATGGCCTTTGAGGGGGCGGGTCCCGGGTCTTCCAGAGTCACTTTTGGGGAGTTAAATGCTTTGGAAAGATCCTTTTGTTTGCACCACGCACACAGCGGCGATCTTTTGAGGCAACTTAAATAGAAAGTGACTGGCCTTTAATTGGAGTGGTCTGTGAGCAGTTGTCATATGGAAATATTTGAATAGAGATCGTGTGCAGCACTTCACCCAAATCCACTGGCGGTTTGGAGGGTTTGAGGGCAGCCGTGAAACTGAGGGATTAGATAAATGGACTCAATCGGCCTATTAACACTTTAACCGGCTTCGGGAACATGCTGGTTAACATTTGAAAGGATTTTAAAGCCTGGCCCACTCGTGCGGCCACCTTTGTCACCTTTGTTAATAACAGATGTGTCATAATACTGAGGGATTACACGAGAGGAGGCTGTAATCTTGTTAGGTTAAGATTACAACTGTGATCTGGGCCCGACTGTGTGGATGGTTTGAGTTCTGCTTCCTGCGGTTTGACGTTCGCAGAGGGTTGAATATTTGGATGAGCGTCAATTGTTCCATTTACTTTCATTCCTCATTGAAGATGATTTCGTATCAGCTCGCAGGCTGACAAGGTTACACGCTGCATTTGTTTGAGTTTGGCATCTCTAATCATGGCGTTTCCAATTGTGTGATTTATGTTCACCGTCCAAATGCGGGCTATGATTACGGGCCCGGTGGCGAGTGCAGTTTGGATGTCTGTGGTAGGCGAATGGGGGAGTAAATGGGCGTTTTATTTATCACCGGTGCCACAGCCCCCCGGAGCGGAAGAGCGCCCTCCCAAATTGAAATATAGCGGAGTTTACTCTCCTGATTAGGGCTCTCTCCGCCGTGCTCAGCCCAAGGCTATCATCAAACTGAGAACAGCAGCTCTGACACCTAATTGCGTGTGGATTAATGTGGCCTGGACTGACAGCGAAGCTTCCCTCCAAACCAGCCAGTTTACCTCCTTTTGTACAGACCGAGAAAACTGTGCCCCTGAATTTATGGACCTTCAGAGGAAATAAAACACAGATGAAGAATCACAATCAAAATTGTTTTTTATTGCCATGTATAGTTTTACATAGGAGGAATTTTCTTTACAGGGACACGAGGATTTTTTAGTTTATCTGAATATAATGATTCATATTGATGTTTGCTTTCATGCCTCCTTAATTTTAAATGTATCACATGTTTGAGGGGGAAAATATAGATTAATAACATCTTTGAAAATAACTTTATTTTGGTGCTTGTCTGATAATGGGAGTCATATGTTACCCATGTCTTTCAAGATAATAGTCTGTAGGACATGAACACACAGCAAACCTACCACAATATCGAATATGTAATTAGTGATTATATTAACTTTATTAATATAAAACATTTTAAATATAATCGTATATTCACTGGTTGCACACACATTAAATTATTAAAAAATAAATTAAATTGGTAATAAGAACATTAAAAGATGAATGTAAATATCTAAAATGATCTAAATCTAAGTCATTATGTTGTATGAAAGCAGAAAAAATGACTAAGGAAGAACTTACAGTGTCCTTTAAGTCCTTTAATAATCATTATAATGTAATCATTAATTAATTAAACATTATGAATCATTATAATGAGCAACATCCTGAAGGCAGCAACGAGAATCTTCTTGCTGAGACGTGGTTGGGTTGGTTCAGTATCGCTGATTTCCTTCTGATTTATTGGTCACAAAAACAAATCAGAACTGGATCACGACATAAAGAAAGGGGTTTAAAAAAGTGAAGGTAACTTTTGCTGCCACACCTGACCGTCCTCTCTGTCCTCTCTGTGTCTGCGTCCCTGTGGGGAAACTTGTCCTCTACGTTTGATCAAACTAGTTACGGAGCAGTTCCTCCAACATTCCTCTTATAAACTGTAAGAAAGGTGAAGCAACTAATAGGATTTCAAAATCTGGAGCCATTGATGGAGCTTTAAAGGCTCAAACACTTCATACTTTCACTTTACTAGGAGACTGTGTATCAGTGTATCAGCAGTGGGAGAGTACTCAGATCATTCACTACAGTAAAAATCGCACAGTGTTGAAATACCAGTCAAAGTCCTGCATTCAAAGTTTGCACAAAATTATTATAAGATTATAGAGATTATAATTATTGATGCACTAATGTGTTCATCACTTGAATGTTACAGCTGATGGGGATGAATAGCAGAGATGTGAGGAGGAACAAAAGTCTGTTACTGTCCCAGAAAAAGACTTTGAATGACAAGATATGAGATGAGATTATTGCAAATGAGCAACAGCAGATAGTAACAGAATATATTCTCACAATGGTCTGCAACTAATGCTTATTTTCATTCAGTCTGCTTAGAAATAGTTTTGAAAAAAAGTGAAAATCACCGTTTGCCAGAATCAGACATCTTAAGATCACTTGTTTTCATAAAGGCTGTAAAGCAAAGGAAACAGAATGCAGAAGCAAATTAACTCATAGAAACAGACAAATGCAACATTGAACTTAATTAAAAATGTAAAGGGTTTATAGATAACATCCTGATGGTTTACAGAGGAGATAATAATAGTCTGATATCAACATTGTTCCTACTAAAAAAAAAACTTGAACAAAAGTTCGGTGATTTCCTAAAACAGCTGGTCAGTGTAGTTTTTATCAGATGTTACTCAAACAGGAGGAAGCAGTGCATTTGTTGGGGACTATTTTCAGCGGCGGATGAATCCACATTTGGCTTCTAAACTACAGTGTGAGTGCTCATGGTGATGAAGGAACCTGTCACATGTCTTTTCATGGGATATATGATGATAATATAAATATCACCAGATTTAGAGTTTCTCACTTTAACTTTTCTCTCGGTGCCAAAGGCTCATGGGAAGTTAAGCTCTCATTACCTGTAAACACAAAAGGTAGAGTTGTGTTATGAAAAAAGGTGACACCTCCACCCTCCCCCAAGAGGTGCAGGAGCTCCTACACCTGAACCAGTAATGTGTGCATGTACAGTGTGTTTGTGTGTGTGTGTGTGTGTGTGTGTGTGTGTGTGCATGTGTGTGTGTGCGCGGCCCCTGGAGGCGCCCACCTGAGCGTTACCGTCCAAACCCTCCATAAAGCAGCGGCAGGCTGTGACCTTTCCTATAATTCATCACACGGCGCGGTGACAGAGGGGCCCTTCACAGGCCGATAATTTGATTACTATAACATCTGTAACATCAATAATGTCCGATGAGATTGTTTTGCGCAACCAAACATGCAGAGGCCATAAAGGATTGTTGTGGAGGGGGGAGGGAGGGGATGTCATGACATTTAACCGCGTGCAGTCAGGAGAGGAAGATGATGCTCACGGCGATGGTGATGATGATGGTGATTTATGGCCTGAACTGTTTTTCGGAATCACCTTTTACGCGCAGGTTTAAATGAAGCAGAGGCTGATGGGAAGCTGTTGGGACTGACACCTTTACTGCCAGGTGGAAAAGTGAAGTGAGACGGTTGGTGTGATCTTGTGGATGAATTGAGGTGATTTCAGAATCAGCAGAAGAAAACTCGACGGTCGTTTTACGCAAAGCAGAGATGTGTGTGAGAGAGAGAGAGAGAGAGAGAAAGGAGAGGTGGGATATAAATGTTTTGCTTAACCAGAGGAAACACTGTGCCCGCTAACCGATCGTCGAATCCATTAAGCTAATTTATTAAATGCAATTTGCCGTGTGTCATTGAGCTGAGTAATGCTGGGGAGAGTTGAAAACGGGGCGACACAGGGCCACTGGGCGGGACACGCGGCCATGACACGCGGAATTAGGGAGGAATTAAGAGACTCATTGAAGAGGTGGTTCCAGGATAAACAGAGCAGCCATCACAGACAGACAGTGAGCAGAAAAAAACCCAAGCCTCTCAGGCCCTCAGTGGATTTCTGCTCTCTTTCTCCAGCTACTTTGATTATCGAATTTCCATGTTCAATCAAGCCTATATTTAGGTTGGATTTGCAGGCGGTTTTCCCACCGGTGAGCATGCATGATTAGCACTTTTCTCCAGGAGTTAATATGCTTGAGGTTGTTTTCCCCACGCTCGCTGCATTAAATCATCTTCCAGTGTGTTTTGCAATCCTCTTTGTTCTGCTCTGCGGGTTCCTTCATTCTGCAGGTCCCTCCATGAGGCGTTTAAGGCTCCAACTCTGAACTGCAAGCTTGACATTTTTTCTTGTTGTTTTTCTCTTTCTTCTACTCTACACTTCTTTAATTCCTCTTTCCAAGTCCACGCCGGCTATTTGTCTCACTACTCACAACTGTTAATGTTACATTACAAGATTGATGTCTCATCATTTTGACCATTATTGTTCATAGTGACGAATGTAAAATGAAACAGCAAAAAAAAAAAAAAGAGAGAGAGAGAGAGAAAGGAACGCGCTCCAATTCCCACACTGGATCCAAAAAAAAAAAAAAAATCTCATGCGCCATGGTTATTAGCTCAGGCAATTTATTTTGTGTGTGTGTCAGAAAACAAGAAGACCAGAAAAAAAAGAATATATAGGCTTTCTTTTCCATTACCAAACATTACAACCTTATTTCCATCACTGCACCGTTAAGTAATTTGCGGGGAAAAAAGCCAACAGAGTCTGGCGGCATTCTGGGTGCGTGTGTTTAAACCCATTACTTTGCCTTTTAATCAAACGGCGCGCTGGTGTCAAAACGCACTATTTTCTCCATGCATCTCCCCTCCCTGGTTCCAGTTCACCGGGTGACCTTGAAAATGTTTGCTCTCCTAAACGTCTCCCTCTCCCTCCCTGAAGCCTTCTGGGCTCCCACCTCTCGTCTGATCCCGCTCAGCCTCGGCCCGGGCCGGGGCGGCGTAAAGATGGAGATGACGGGTTTGAAGGTGGAGAAGATGCTCAGGTGACCTCTTGTACATGATCATCAGAGGAAAAACAGCCACTGATATCAACAGAAAATCAATTGGAGAAAAGGATTCATGTTGTTCTTGAAGCTCTGGCATGATGGATCACCTTCATTTGTGCCATTTAGATTCATCTTAAAAAGGCTGTAGTTGGGTTTGTCCTCAGCTGCTCATCCGTGCTAATATGAGGAAGCGACAGCAGGACTCACCTCTGCTGCTGCCGTCACTGACAGGAGGAGAACAAAATGCATTTAAAGCAAACGACCTAAAGAGGAGTGACGAGCAAATCCTGATTAGACCAAAGAATTAAATGAATATTAGTGAGTAATTGTCTCACTGTCGTTGCATCAGACTGATTTACTAGTGCTTCAATTAGACCTGATCAATGGATTTAACCTGCAGGTGTAAAGGTGTGGTCAGGTGATGCAAACATACCTGTGTGTGTGAGGGAGAGAGGGGGAGACAGAGGGGGGAGGGAGGGGAGTGTGAATGTAACAACACTGGGCCCCATGATTTATCGCAATGGGAACGCAGCTCCAGTTTTTTGGTGCCTGGCCTGTCCTAACGCATTTCGCTCCAGCCATCAGCTATGATTAAACACCTGCTGTAGCGGGGGAACAAAGCGCACTAATCCAATATGTATTTCTGACATCTTAAATATCACCCAATCCCCTGACATCACGGGCCGCTTTTTCCCCGGGATGGAATTCTAAAACATATTTTTCTAATTTATGGACGGACTATAAATCAAAATTAAGCCCGCGGACAACGAAATATACATCAGTGAGGGAAAAAAACTGATGATGAAGGAGCCACATGCTCACACACAAGACTGAAGCACATGCCCTTGTATGCTCTCTCTCCCTTCTCTCTCTCTCTCTCTCTCTCTCTCTCTCTGGTTCTTGACACATTCCTTCACGCTTTTCTTCAAAGCAAAAATCCTCGTTCGGATTCTCCGATATTTATTTTGGTCATTTGTGAAAGAACACAGCCGTCGCCTATAGCTGCACCTGCTTTGTGCTCAGAGCCTCCTGCAGCCATTTGAAACCCTCAAATGTTCATTTAGCCCTACAAATCGAATCAGCACTAGTGATAAGTCATTCATTTGCGCCTTTTAAACGTGCTCTCAGTCGATTAGACACAATTTAAAGAGCTAAACTGGACAGGGACCTGTGGGCTCTTCCTCTGATTGGTCTGTGATTTACATCCTTTGTGTTGCTGTACACAATATGCACCTCAGGGACCTGACATCGATACCTTCACAGTCCTGTCTTTGCTACTTTGCAATATTTCCTCAGTTCAAATAAAATGCGCCTTTGTTATCGGTTGTGGCAAGTAACTGAGTATATCTACTCAAGTACTCCACTTGTACTTTCATTTAATGCAGCTTTACACTTGTACAGTAAATTTCAGAGGAATATTGCTTTTTACTCTGCAGATAAAACTTTTATTGCTTTGATTAGCTAAATTGAAATGAATTCCACCTTAACTACATGCAACATAAACTTCTACTTACACATTAATGCATCATTAATAATAAACCATTACTATAATAGGAGGCAAAAATACTTCTACTCTTGATGCTTTTTGCTGCTACTTCTGTACTTTGACTTGTAATGCAGTATTTTTACACTGTGGTATTTGTACTTTTATTTCAGTAAAAGATCTTCTTCCACAGCTGCTTTTTATTTGAAGTATAAAAGTTAAAACACTGTGACAATATAACAATAAATATTTAATATAGAACAAATGGATGCAACTAATATTTTCATTGTTGATGAATCTGCAGATTATTTTCTCAATAAATTGTTCGAAATCTATCTATTATGTCAAGAAACGCATTCAAAGAGTGCAGGTTGCTTGTTTTGTCTGTCCTAAAATATTACATTTACTGTCATATATGACAGAGCCAAGCAGCAAATCCTCACATTGGAGAAGCCGGAACCAGAGAACTTTAGCTTGAAAGCTAATTAATTTATCATCATTTCAGCTCTAACATCAACTTGAGGAACCAGTTAACAAGAAGCCCCGAATCCTGCTTCATCACAAGCTTTATATCAGGAAACATTCAAATGACTGCAGTATGTTGGGAAAGAGAAGTTTCTCTCACAAGTTGCCGCAGTGTTACAGGAAGTGCTGCTGAATCTGCGCCCCCCCCCTCGACTCCCCCCTTGAGACTCCCCCCACCCCCACCCCGAGGCCACTGTCCCATCCTGAGGTGACGCTCATTGTATGTGACTCCTCAATTTCGCTGCTTCCCTGCATTTACAGCACATTTCTGCCGCTGTATTACCGAGCTATGAACTATCTGGACAACCGGTGTTTGCACCAGGTAATGGATTGTTTTTTTTCTCATCCTCTGGCCCCCGGTGCTGATGTGCTGAGACCCCGTTTCTACCACAAGAAAACCTCCCATAAAAGACCAAACATTATTCTATTTGTTCATTTTCTTGCTGTTGGGTTCGGCGCCCTTTGTACTGTCCTAAGTGGCGTTGTGTAGAAATTAGTCTCAGTCTGATGTTGATTCTATCACAACAATGACCCATTACAGGATAACTGAAAAACTAACCCAGATAATTGTTTATAGTGGCCTTAATTAATGCACTAATGACTGCATTTCATGCCTCTTAATGAAAATAAAGTATATTTTCAAGCATATAAAGTTTGTGGCCAATAGGGCGGCTAATTGTCATAATGTCTTCTTATTGATATTTATGTAAATAAGCAAGTTCCTTTAATTGAACCATTGGAATCAGGTGAATTTGTTGGGATTCATTACGACGCACATGCAGAGGATCAATGCAGCATTAATTTTTAGCTCCGTGGACAGCGCACTTAAAGCTGAGGACGTATCGGCCAATTTGCATCTAAAACGACTCTGTCAAACATGTTTTGGCAACGCGTTTATGAATGTTATTCAAGCATTAGTGCCGTGGATAAAGAGCGATATTAAGGTGGATTATTTTCCCCTCATAACACACACGGCTGTAAATAGTGTGGACTGGCGGAGGGTTGCTAAGTAGCTGCCGAAAGCTACTGACTTTAACGCTGACAAACAGGGTAATGTCAACACGTGGTGCTCAAATAATAAGATTAAATTAAGACTTTTTAACATCGTCGTCTTGTTGGATCTCAGCTTTGAGGCCGGGAGCGGCAGGAGGACGGCAGGTGATCTGTTTCCTGCTTCTGAGATGATTCGAGAAAGGTTTTCAAGGGAAACAGGTGGCATTAATTAAGAGAGGAGTGAAAAATGCAGACATTCCTCTCCATTCAGCGACTTTTATGTCAGACAGCACAATTTAATGACGACGTCAATGTCCAGAAAATGAATGCTTGCTTTAACTATCATTTTCATCTCCCTGACAAATTGGTTTCTTTTGCCTAACATGCCTCCCATGGCTGCCACTTAACGCCTCCCGGGAAGCAGAGCCTGTTTTTCATTTTTCACCAGCTCGCCTTCCGTCAGCCGCCTTTCTTCTTCATAAAGCTCCTCATTCTGAGTTACAGGAAGTCTTCTTTACCGCCTCGTCTCGTATTTACAGAGCAGGGCCTCGTGCTTCTGGTGTGAGAGGACAAATGTGACACAACAGAGGAGCGATATGCAGAAAGATAGACACTGGTGGAGTGTAACTAAGTACAAATACGAGGTACTTTGCAAGAGTATTTTTACTTTTTTTGAAACTTTGTTACTTTTGCCAGCTGTAGTTACTTTACAGATGAATATTTTACAATAATAGAATATATTAGTTTTTCTGCATTGTTAGTACTTTTACTTTTGACTTACATACATTTTTAATGCAGGAGCTTTATTTGTATTTGAGTAATTTTATGTTGCAAAGATCTAAATACTTGTGTTATGTACTAATATTATGTACATGGTATGTACTAAATTACATTTATATGATGGAATTATGTATAAATTTTAAAGCTTAAGTGCAATTTTAAGAAACTTTACTCAATTTCTATTTATGCTACTTTTTCTTCTGTTGTACTTCATTTCAGTGTGAAATACTGCGTTTCACTACATTTACTTCACAACAGTAGTTGTTAGATACTTTGTAGATTAAGATTTTACACACTAAATCTATGATGGCCTCAATTAGAACAGTCTAAAGTAATTGAAATTAGCTCCACATTGACCAATAACAACAATAATATTATATAATATAATAATCCAGTGATTTAAAAAAAACCATAATAATATAACACTTGCAGGGACCATTCTACTACATAACAAGTACTTAATATTAGTATTAGTATTACTGCTTTTAGTCAAGTAAAAAATCTGAATACTTCTTCCTCGCTGTATTTTTTACGAGTGACACAGTATTATAATAATTTCTTATTAGTTTTCCATATGTTAGAGATTTTCAATAAAAGCGTTCACGTGCACAGTGTGATTCAAAATACTGCTCGCATCTTTAAACACACACGTACATGCATGAATCTGTGTGCAAGAGAAATGAGAAGTGCGGAGGGAGATGATTTTTCATTTTGTGTTTCGCTTCAGCTCTGCCCCCCTTCTACGGAGGATCCAATCAATCTGCCAGCTATTAAGTTTGTTAATTGATAATGCATACTAATTAGGCTGTGCGCAGTTACTTTGGAGACTCTGAGGAGGTAATTGTAGGCACAAGTCCAAATGGAGTTTTAAACAGTCTGTGCCAGGTAAAAATTCATTAGGCGGATAGATTGGAGAGGACGAGGAGAGGGAGGAGGTGCGGAGCAGAACAGGTGGAGGGGGGGAGGAGGAGGGAGGATGGGGGTCAGCGCTAATGCCAGTCTATGGAGAAATTTCCCACTGTGATCCAATCATTGTTTCTTTACCGCGCCGCTCTCCACTTATGGAGAGACTTTGTTGTTGTTCAGTAAACTTCTCTCCACTCGGCGGCGAGGTCAAAGCGCCGAGTTGAGTTTTCTATTCTGCTTGAGTGAAACTTATTTGATCGTTTCAAACGTTGCGTAATTTCTACGACCACCACCTCCTCCTCCTCCTCCTCCTCCGTCTTGTTGTTGCCCTGAGGCGCGTGTGATTGATATGCGTTTAACATAATGAGAGCCATCTCCGGGATCTCTGCGTGACGGCCGTGAATCAAAGGCCCGGCTGCTAATTGAGACGGCTGTGGTGTGTTTACTGTCCCCTTTCGGTGTCAGCCTGACGACCCTTTGAACTGTCTGTCAGTCTCCACGACAAATGAATGTGTCCCTCAGTGTGAGAGGCATGCCTGGGGATCATGTCAAAAGCATGTTTTACAGCTCGCCTCAGCGTCTTTGTCACTGAGACTGAGACAGAGTGACAGAGATATACTGTGGAGGAATGGAAATAGATTTGGCTTAGAAGTGTCTGCAAATCCCTGCAGGAGTCTGCGGATGGGAACTGTGTCACGGTGGACAAGAGAGCACAGATTGTTGCATCCAAACGCGGCGTCTCGCAGCAGCGCCGTCGACAGTGTTTGACTCTTTCTGTCAGACGCTCGTCTTTGTCTTTTCCATTTTTGTAGCTGACAAAGTGAATTAGCTATTCTGCTGCCGTAATATGAAAAAGCAGGACAATTTTTGCCGTCTCAAACTCAATGAAGAGAGACCGTAAACTCTACAAATTGCCCTGATGTTCCGCCGTTGTCACATTATTTATCCAGCGATATCCTCCATTTTAAATATCTCCACCCCCCTTTTGTTGAATTAATAATAATTTATAGTGAGAGATTTCACTTGCAATGTGAGTCTATCCTTCACTCGCTGTTTTTTCTCTCTCCCATGGTCACTTGTTAAATAATCTCTCTCTCGGTCTTATTCTCCGTCTCTCAGTTTTGTTTGTTTCCCGCTCGCCTCGTGGGACACCCAGAGACGGACAGCCTTGCCAGATTCATTTTCTGATCAAAGCTGTTTGATTTGGTCAATTTTGCCACATTGGAGACGTTCCCTATTACTGAGATAAATAGCCTCGGGCTAACTGTCAACGAAAACTTGTAAGCTAATAAATTATTCCAATTTCTTCCAGCTGGATTTCTCTTGGGAGTCGGCCTCTAGGAAATACACTTTTTGATTAGTAAATTTCTGCCCGTGTGCGCGTGTGTCTGTTTGGGTGTGCGAGCGTGCGCATGTGTGTATGTCTGGACATTCGGATGTGTCGTTTTTGATTAGCGGGCAGGCTGCTGGAGTGGAAGGCGGCAGAGGGGGCTGTCAGTAGAAGGAGGCCTCTAATGCATTATGCATTGACAAGGCTTTGGATCCTGCCACCTCCGCTGGCACGCCTGGGAGAGGAGGCTGAGTCGGCCTCACCTGAGGGGCCTCCGCTCTGCTTTCCCCTCCTTGCTCCTCAGTCCTCGCTCCCTGGGGGAGAGGAAACTTTGACAGAAGGCAGCCCCCGCCGCCTTCGACACCGCTCCCCTCAGACAACCCCCAGGTGTGCTCTCTTTCTCTCTCTCTCTCTCTCTCTCTCTCTCTCTCTCTGCCTCTGACTGACACACACAAACATGCACATTCAAGACAAATACACACACCTAGACTTTCTTTCTTTTTCGCTCTTGGCCTGGAAATGGGCCGATGGGCAGAGAAAGTGTGTCATCAGCAGAAACGGACAGAGTGAGAGGACATGACTGATAGGCTGGAGGGGAAAATTGATCGGCTCCACGTCTCCCAGCCAGGCAGTCTGTCCTCTTTCCATCGCTCCATCCCTCCTCTTCCTCCTCCTCCTCCTCCTCCTCCTCCTCCCCTGGCCTGTCTCTCCGCTCAACTAGCCCTGGTGACTCAATAAGGCTCAGCATGCTCCGCATCTCCAGCCCTGCTCGGCTGGGTTTAGGCCGAAGCAGATAAATAGGTGTGCATGTGTGTACGAGCACCAAAGCCACACACACCATTCATCAAGCTACCAAAACTGTCCCTAGATGATTACCTCTTCCAAGCTCCCCAAAACCAGGGGGAGGGAGATAGAAGGGGGAGATGGTAAATGAAACTTTTGAGGGGTCAGTGGTTTTGTACTTTGGCTATTCATCTTCTCTCTCACCTCGCAGGGCTGCAGAACGGCAGGAGTGCCGCTGGATAATTACCTCTCAGCGTGCCGCACTGCTTCATTATGTCCTGCAACTCCAATCCACTGAAACATTTGTAATTTAGTCTGGGAAGCTTCGCGCGGGCCATGCTGAGAGGAAGATGGCGGTGTGTGTACGCTGGTGTGAGAGCAGCCGTGTGTGTGCGCCGCGGAGGGGAGTGCGTGAATGCATATTACTGCTCGGGATCATTTCTATCTCTACCAAGCCCATTTAGGAAATGAATCGAAATTTAATTCATCAGTTGCAGAGATTGCCCATTATTTTCAATGAGTATTGTTTTTCAAATCAGGGATTGGATTTGGGTTTGCTGAAATTAGTCGAACACGGCGTACATGATGCATACAGAAATATACTGCGGGAATATGACTCGCTCTGCTGCAGGGTTGATATCAGCACCTGGTTTATTTTTAGTTTCTCGTTTGATGAACATGTGTCCTAGTTTCAGTCACATTTTAGTAATTTGATTTTTGTTTTGTTTTTTTCGTTGTAGTCCACAATGACTAAATATAATAGATTTATCAATGAATTTTAGCCTCATTTTGTTCGTGTTTAAAAATGTTTGTGAGCTCTGAGCTACAGCTGTCGCCATCTTTGTTGTGTACAGGTACGATGGTTACAGGTGTCCTTCTCGTCTGAGGGTTGGCAGAAAAGATGTTTACCTGTTCACCCACAGTGTCCACGTAGCTCTCTCTCTCCTCAGTTATCATTTACAAACTCTGGCTGTTTGAACAGAAATCTCTCGCTCGCTCTCGGTCCTGCTCACCTCGCATCAACATTACTGCAGCTACCTGAGCTGATCAGCGACTCATTCAGAAACTGATTCACTAAAACACCGTTCACTGTCTGGATTTAGATTGACAGGAGAAGCTAACACATCAGATAACTTAGTGATATTTCTTTAACAAACGTCTAGAGGAAGAATTGGATGGTTGACCGTTAATCCTCAGATGTATTCCT
Organism: Holacanthus passer; assembly: GCA_025331565.1. Taxonomy (NCBI): domain Eukaryota; kingdom Metazoa; phylum Chordata; class Actinopteri; family Pomacanthidae; genus Holacanthus; species Holacanthus passer. Next base: position 2,696,650 of record JAFREQ010000046.1, on the reverse strand, counting down.
TCGGACAGCAACATGAAATGTAAGTGACGTTTCACCTTTAACCTTTTCGTAAATGTCAGCATGCTGCACGTTTTCATTGTTTGTCTTACTATTGTAGGTGAATTGAATCTGTTTCTTCCAGTAACGTCAGATGGCGTTACTGACAGACACAACGTCACTGAAGGCAACATGCGTCTTCCATAGTGCAACAGGTCAAACAGCTAAATCAATTTGTGAACAAGAGATATTTTGGTTGGCGGAGGAAACAGTTTTACTATTCAGGAGCTACAAATGCTGCAGGTACATGCATGAATCCGACTCTGCATTATTAATCAATTTATCTTTCACATTATTTGTCTGGTTTTTGTACTTCTCATTTTCATTGCTTACTTCTTGTTGCACTGCAGCCAAGGAAATTGACCTAAACCTTACATCCTCTCTTCACGCTCGACTTCAGCGATGTACTAAAAAGTCTGGAAAATGGAGCTTGACTGGAACAACTATGTCTCCAAGTTCCACATCGCTCCTGTCGTGACCTTTATCTAATCCTTCTCCGTGTCATCCTGTTGGGCGACGGCTTCACGGTGAGCTGGAGCCAGACCAGGAATGAACTCTTGTCCTACAGAACGGACCAGCGACGACACACTCATACGTCCAAACCCCGCGGGGCCGGCGTCCAGGCCGAGGCCCGGGCTCTCAGATGTGGACTCGGATGAGAGGACGGATGGATGAACAGGCCTTTGTTTTGACAGAGCCTTTGGGAGCGAGGTTACCGTCCCTGGTAAGAAGCGTTTTCAGATCCTCTAAAGGCTCCACGCTGAGAGAAAACACAGAGCTGTCACTCAAATGGCTTCGTGGATGAAATGTGTGTTTTACCTCTGACTTAAACACCTTGAAGCCTCCTCCAACCTGTCATGTACAGGTGGAGTGGATCTAAAAATGATAATTAAACAGATCATAAATACATAGTTTCATTTTTAAGAAGCTCAGTAATCAGGTAGTTTTTACTAAACTTTACTCAACAGGAGTGAAAAGTACGTTTGTTGGGGACTATTTTCAGCAGCGGATGAATCCATATTTGGTGTGATGACAGCAGGCTCATTGATGTGTTTTTAAATTTAAAGATCGATCAGGCTTTAATACACAAACAATACTTGTTATTTGGATGAATTCACAGTTGATTTGAGCTTTTTTTCATTATATTTATTGACAGTAAGAAAAAAAAGAGTGTCGCCGGCCTTATCTTTTAATGTAGCTCACAAGTAGGTCAACTCTGAAAATATCAACCACACACATTCAAATTGAGAAAACATTGTTCCACAGGTGATCATCATGTTTTTTATCTGTTTAATACGGATTGAGAAATTTCACTATTTAATTTCCACCTCGACTTGATTGTGTAACTTCATTGTGACGTTTGACTTAACTGTGCAGAGTTTGATACTAGAAAGCTGTTTTCAGATCCAAGGTATTTTTATATCGTAAAACTTCTTCTTCTTTCAGTGTCTTTCCTTTTCATGTGGATCCTTGTTTGACTTGGATTCAATTCTGCTTAATGCAAAATTCTAAAATTCTAAAACTGTTGCTGTTTTTTGTGAGATGTTCATAATTTAGGTTTTTAACCAAACATCAAAAGATCATCTTGCCTCATACATGATGAATGAGAAACATCATTAATATTACAATTTAACTAAAAACTGACTGCTTCTATGTGGACAATCATCACAATCCCATCCCTGGGCCGAGTTGTGTAAAGTCCTTGTCCCTCGATTCACACTTTTAAAACCCCTCTCTGAGTTCTTTCTTGCATTGCTTCCACTTCCTCTCCCCCTCATTGTCATCTGAGAGCTCCTCCTAACGAAGCAGCTCCCAGACAAGTCCCTATTAGAGACTGTTGGCCTCTAATCCAGTAATCAGAAAACTCATTTTTTCCCCCATCCATGAACTCCCAGCAGCCCGCGAGCACACACACACATTATGCTTGTTCACTTGCATGTTTACACACACACACACACGGTCTTCCTGTAAGAGGTGGGGCTTTACAGTAGGAAGAAGAGCCCCCTCCCTCGCTCCCGACTCCCCCCTCCTCCCCCCCTCAGTGGAGAGGAGAGAGTGTAGTGAGGGCAGGAGCAGCCAGCTGGGTTGTAGGAGTAATAAAGAAGGAGAATCAATAGGGCATGCAATGGAGCCAAGGTGCTGCCATTCATCACGCCGCCTCCCTGACTCCCATCATTCATCATGCTCAATGAGGCAGCAAATAGGAAAATGACTATTTGTATCAAACACATCTGCACTCATCCACCAAGGTATTTTATTCCCATTAACTCTCAGAGTAAAATACGCACAGGGTTGTTGTTTTTTTCCCCCCCTCCTTCCCGTGATTGTGAGTGTGTGTCGTCTTTGTGTTGCTCGCGTCTCTCTGTTTGTAAAGAATGGTGGTGAAAAATTTCTCGGGCAAAGAACATATTTATGGAGTTCTTCTTCTTCTTCTTCTTTTTTTTTTTTTTTTTTTTTTTTTTTTTTTTTAGCAGACAAATATTTTTATGATTCAACCACACCCACGTTCCCACCCTCCCCTCCCAGGTCTCACACCCGCCTCCCCATCATCCTTTATGTGCTGTCATTGGCGGCTTGTCATGGATGTCTTCATTCTCCAACGCCGACCACAAACACACACACACACACACACGTGCACGAACAGGCCGATTCTATTTGCCTTTTGGGTTTACACTCCTATAATAAATCTCTGCGGTTGACTCTACGTGTGGCTTGTATTATTCCAGAGCGGCTTATTCACGCCTTTGCTCTATAAATTACCCGTGCCAGGTAAGATGGAGGTGCAGCTCGGCAGCTAAAGGCTGGATGGGATGCAAATGTCGAGGACTATCATCATTATAGTGTAATACCCCATGAAATGGCGGGATCATTACAGTCTATGGCAGGATCATTATTGTCTATGAGCTTTATGGGGTTCTGGGGAACGGCAGAGGAGAGCGACTATACGGGAAAATAGGCCGGCGTGCACGTGCGCTGGAACACACACTCCTGCCTCCTCAACCTTTACATTGAACTAGTGCTGTTTGTTTTGAGGCCGCTCCCCAGTGGCAACCCCATCACATCATTATGGGCCTACAGTTTTAATTGGATCTGTCAAATTCTAATTAATGTGGATGATCCTCAAAACACAAAACATAAACAACCAGATTCTCATTAAGATGAAAATAATGCAATCTGAGTTTCGAGGGCCTCGTTTTTTTGTTCGTATCAACACAGAGCAGATAACAGTCAGTGATGCATCTGAACGTGATGATTCAGAGGGAACACTTTCATCCCCATATTTAGCATTTAGAAGCAGTATATAAGCAGTTAATTAACATTAACATTAACAACTACATCAGGTCATATTTCAGTCACTTCAAAGCAACACTCAACTTTTACAATGACGTTTTTGTTCTTTAGACTAACAAAACAAACTGTTTCACAAGTTATCAATTGACAATATAACATTATGAATGAAAGACAAAAAAGCAAATGAAAACTTCTTTTATAAAATAGTTCATTTTGTTTCCTGTAGCATAACATCACCATCTGATGTTCTCGTTCTGTATCAGAACTTAATGAGAAAGAAAAGTCTAGATGCTGTTTCGTGGCCTGAATTTCAAATTGTGTTATAACAGAAAACCCCCATGATGCACTGCTGATAAAAATGATTTTGTCCTTGTTAACATAAAACACATAAATGCAATTGTCAATAAATCCCATGAAAAGGTCAAAATCAGTATGTTATTCCGTCTCTTCTGACTTCACTGCCTGTCTGTGGCTCTCAGCCCCAAACCCATTGGTTCCTACTGAAGATGTACTTCCTTTAAAACTAATATCACAAATATGTAGACGAGTAATTTGAGTAATTTCCTGAAACAGCCGATCACTAGTTTTTTAAAATGTTACTCAAACAGGACTGAACAGAGCATTTGTGGGGGACTATTTTCAGCAGCGGATGAATCCACACTGACACATATGATACTTGTTAGGATCAGTTCACCGTTGGATTTGTTGACAAAGAGAAAACTGTAGAAACTCACCAGCTTATCCAACAACAGCTCTATATTATTTATAAAAACAACAAATATCTTAATGAGCTACCTGCTAATTGAAGTTGTGAAATTAAACAGTGTTATATTTAGTTGAGGGAGAATCTAAAGTGATGTTTGTCTCTTGTTGTTGTTCCAGTTCTGGAAAAGCTTTGATTGTTGCTGATTGTGACACAAAAAAATCATTTCTCACAAAGCTTTCAGTCGTAGCAACTTGGACCTGAATTATCATCTTAGCTTCTTTAAATCTACCAGCACCTTTTTGCTACTATAAAAACCCAGTTCCCACCGGCGTCTGACTACAAGCATACAAGCAAGTTCCACTCAAACCTTCACACCTTTCCCTTTCTTCCTCCTTCCTCTTCCAGATCTCCTCCATTTGGCCCTCTGCCGGTGCCCCACTTTCCCCCGGCTCCTCGGGGAGCCGCCGGCAAAGTCACAGACTGCAGGAACAGACCTTTCAAATTCATAAAATTCATAGGATTTTTCACAAATGAATGAACACAATTTTCTACCAATTTCCTCATTATGCAAATATGCAAAATATCGCATTTAGGCCAATTAGGCTTCCACACAGTTCCAAATTTAACCGTTTAAGCCATAATTGCAGAAACTATCAAATAATTACCGCCGCTAATTGTGAATATTTGTGACAGATACAACAAATTCTCACACAAATTACATTTTATTCAAGGATCCACCGAATGCCACTGCAACTATTTCTTTTTTTCGCAAAGTCTAAATTAACTTACATAATAACGTGAATTGAGTGCTTGTTATCAAATTTGAACAATTCATAAGGCTGTAATGTGGAATGATGAAGTAAATTGGTCCGAGATCGGCGCAATATTTTACTGATCTCCTTCACTGGCCTTTCTATTTGTGGGGAAAATGTCTCCCACTATTACTGAAGGTGTCACGAAGTCTTTGAGAGACTCGTGGAAGCTGATAGAAGGTGATGGGCTCACTCCTCCTCCTTCACTGATTTCAGAAATACCTTTTTTTTTGTAAAATGAGCCATTTGATAAAAACATTTTTGTGACAAAGACTTTCTTTCTTCTTTTTCTTTCCCTCCCTTTTCTCCCTGTCCTATAATAAACTGCAGGGAGCGGTGGCTGCTGCATTCAGGGAAGGTCATCTTTGGACACGGACATCTATTCTACCCCTAATACAAGACACAGGCATTTATAACTGTCTTGCCGGTGACCCGTTAGCGGATTATGGATGTCCCCCTCGGGCAGTGATTTGTTTAATCCGTGGAAATGGTCCTGGTGCTATGTAAACAAGCCAAGTGCGGAATGAAGGTGGCCACCCGAGCGTGGCGGGGAGGCCCTATTTGTCAGGGACCCTTCATAAAATACGGGGACGGCGTTGGAGAAGTGATGTCTTCATTTTTCGCAGAGGGCAAAAAGGCTAAAAGACTATTCCAGTGAATTTAGTCACAAGGGGACTTTTAGCTCGTTGTAAGTGCTGCTGCAGAAAGATAAAGTTTTACTCAATTAGTGGATGACGTGAAAGTATTTCCAAGCTGATTGCCTGGTTAGAATATTTCTAGATTACATTCAGAGTTAAGTAGTAAACAATCACTGAGCAAATTGAATGATTTTCTATTTGTGTTTTCTAAGTAGTGACTAAAATGAGTTTATCTACATCACTAACTTTAGTCTTTTAGCCTCTTTTATTACTTCCTGTGAAAATCTGCTTTACTCGTTGGTTTTTTTTGTGCCGAATTTCCTGTTGCCATGTTTGATAAGACTCTTAAAAAGAATAGTGCATTCTGGGAATTACTTTTATTTGCTTTCTTGCCGAGATTATCATGTCTGTTTGTTAAGAACCTCGTAGCCTAGAAATTATGTTTATATGAAACTAAATTACAACAACAATCACATTTTGAGGAAAATATAATTCTGACTGTATTATGTTTCTGTTTCATATAGAAGAAAACATATTTCATTTGTTGCCCACATAAATCTGCAATCATGTAATATAATATCCACTTGTCGTGTCTACAGCATTATTAAACTGTTTTATGATTCAGGCTAAAAAAAGATCAAGATCTAATTTAATACAGGAAAAATCAGCACTGACTTGAGACATAATGTGTTTTAATATTTAAATGAAGACACGATTTTTCCTCTTTGCCTGTGAACATAATGCAGACTGTGATTACATTTGTCATAATGTCAAAAACAAAAAACTATTTAAAAATATTTAACATCATTTCTAGGAGACAGAGTTTATGTTGAATATGAAGCTGCCGCCTTGGACTCGGTTAGCTTAGCTTAGCATAAAGACTGGAAGCAGAGGGAAACAGCTAGCCTGTCTGGGGGTAACAAAATCCAAAACTCACCAATAAACACATTATATCTCAAAAACCAAAGAGCACCATTGGCTCACTGTTTCCCCTGTTTCCAGTCTTTATGCTAAGCTAAGCTAACTGTCTCATACAGACATGAGAGTGGTATCGAGCTTCTCATCTGTGTCTCAGCTAGAAAGCACATAAGCGTTATTTTCTGAAATAATCTATTCCTTTAAATCCATTTAACAATTGGAAGTTATTTTATTTAATATGATAAAAATCAAAAGATGAGATACAAGAACAAATATACTGTGCATATCTGCATTACCCTTCATTTTCATTTTAGACATTTAGATCAAATTTACATGCAACAATCATTAAATGACATGCAAGCATACAGTGAACACCACGTCTGCATGATGCCTGTGTTACAGTAAAACCTCATTCTGTCTCCTCTTTAAACCCCCGTCAGCATCACGGCTGCAGCGTTGGGCCCTCATGGAGACGTTTTTGGGAGTGAATAGAGATGAAGGAGGGGATATTAAGTCACTCTATATAACATCCAGGACACAATGCCGCAGTGATTGATGGGGGACAAAGTGGGAACAGCAGGACAGGGGGGGATCCTCGGAGACAGCGGGAAAAGGGGGGTGAGGGGGGTAAATATTGGAGAGGAGAAGGAGGTGAACAGAGGGAAAACACATTTCTGGAGGGACCAGGCGGAGTTTGGAGTCTATTTGTATGAGTAATCAGCCGCCTATCTGCCGCCTAACACACACCCACACACACACACTCCTCTCTCTCCCTCTGTCAGCCGTGTTTACTCACTGATTTTCTCAACAAGACAGCCATTGACACTGGATGGATGGGGCTAATCCGACACAGAGAGGAACAGCTCTGCCGGGGTTACAGGTCTGAGATAGAGCGCCCTCGACACACTCCCCTCACCTAATCTTCCGGCAAATATTTATCACTATCAATTTGGCCTGACTCTGTGACATTAAAATACCACGTATAGATAACCTCTCGCTGGAGAATCGATCGCGGGCTCCTGCCGGCCCGTCCGGCCCCGTCTCCCTGTGTAGCCGACCAGAGGATCAGATGGAGAAGGTCACTTTAGTGGCACATCACACCTGATACCAAGCAGGTCATCCGTGCTGCCGCCGCCGTGCCCAGAGAGGCCTCATGCATTTTAATAGGGGTTTTGTCAGAGGGTGGCGGATCCCAGAGAGGGGTCCGGGAGCCAACAGGGCCCCTGAGGAAAGGGGGGCACCGAGGGGCCTCCTGGCAACAAAATAAGGAAATTATTCATTTCGCTGAAAATAGAGAAAGATTTTTATAATCACAGCATTAAATGAACAGTTTCTGTCATCCTGATTAAATTTTGCTTTCTGTGCATTAATTTCAGCACAAACTCAGCTATAAGTCATCATGTTGTCAATTCAATACTAATCTAGAACCCGAAATACAACAAAAGCATCACAGGTGTCGAATGTTGAAATGTACAAATCTTTCATGATAATCTCTCAAATTATTATTATAGAACAGTTCAAGTTTTTAAACAAGTCGAGTACTTGTACCCACAAATACAGCATGAGAACATAAGGAATAAAACTATAATGCCGTCTGTTTACATGTACAGTGATTTTATCTCAACTTGTTTTTGTGCCTTCTTAAAAAATATTCAGTGATTTACATTTCAGTTTTTAACAGACATAACTGAGACACTGTTTGAAAGCCCCACATCAGCACTTTCACCTGTTCTCCTCAGCTTGTCTCTACATGATTTTTAAATAAAGTTATGTCAGTGTAAATACAACGTGCTCAGTGTAGATGGACTCCAGAGGGTCAGACCATCCAAATGACAAAGATTCATTTATTATTGATTTAGTCTGTTTAACCTCTGGTCCTAAAACATGTCACAATAACCTGAGAGTCAACCAAAAAACAACTGAACAAGCTGCTGTGGCCAGAAACATTATGTCTCCTGAAGTAGCTTCAAGATTAATAATATAATTTTTATTTTTGCACAATCTGACAGAGACACATTTATATTGTTTATCAGCATGTTCCAGCTCTTCATTGAAGCTTAGTAGTGTTTTTATGGTGTCATCAAAAAGAAATATTCTACTTGTCTTGAGCGTCCTTTTAGACACATTTCAACAAAAATCTTATTTAGTATCTTTAAACGGCTGAAAAATGTTCGGCTGCACAACAGGAGTTTGTAATGAAAACAGGAGCTGCTTGTTAAGGTGTCGGCTTTATTTCTACTTTATCAATTAATTTTCACTCTGTGTTTCAATCCCTGCTTTTATAGCCTTATTGTTTTCTTTTTAGATTGGTTTTATTTAATGTATTTTATAGAGATTCTTTGTTTTTGTCTTTGACAGTCAGAGCAGAGAGGAAACACCATCATCAGTTTTACAGGTATCGTTCTTCCTCTTATTGTAATTATTTTTCACTGGTGGATGAGTCTGGTTTCATGTGTTCTTCAAGATCAAAATTCACTTTATTGTCCCATATAGTAGGAAATTCGGATGAGGCTTCCACCCATGTTACAAACCATGTTAAAAAAAAACAGCTACAGGGAACAAGAAACCTATCTGACAACAAAATGATAAAAAATATACAGTAAAAAAGACAGAGAACAAAAAAACATTTTAATAAATTACATATAAAACAGAAAATGTAAAAAAAAAACTCCAGGCACAGATTTTATTAGAGCTACTGAGGAAATGATGTTTACAGTGATGTTTGTGGATGATGCACAGTAACTATTTCTGAAAAGAAAAACATGAATAAAATTTTCAATCCTGTGAAGCATCAGAAATAAAATCTGCCTCTGTAGTATGTGTAATATTGGAAAAGAGCTGTAGATCTAAAAAGCTGCATAGCATCAGAGGAAAGTGAGAAAACATGTTGGAGTCTGTGATTAAAAACTAATGTGGGTTCAGGAAACACAACCAGTTAAACAGCCAATAATAAAACACTTGTTCTCTCATGTCGTCACAGTCAGAGATGTTATTTCAACTTTATTATAATTCAGAGGAAATCACATAAAGCATCTGAGAGAGAGGACAGGAGGCTGTGTGTGTGTGTGTGTGTGTGTGTGTGTGTGTGAGACCAGCTGATTTCCTCCTCCCTCCTCTTCCTCCTCGCCTCTCTCTCGCTAATTGGCCGACGGCGTTCACACACACATTCCTCCCTAATTTCTCATTTGCTATTCCAGCAGTGGCCGAGGCTTCTTGTCTCGAGGAATACAGCTCGCGCTCACTCCTCCACCCCCCCGTTATAAATTAGCTGTTTTGTTTGATAATCAAATCTGTGTGATTCAGCCCTGTTCTCTCTCTCTCACACACACACACACGTTTACGCACGCGCTCTCAGATGCTTTATGCTTTTTTCTGACGGAGAAAATTCTACATTGATATTTGATTTCTAGAAACACACACACTCAAGTGCACACATATAAAGAAGTACACACACACACACACATTAGAAAACTCCAAAGTCATCCAGTTTGCTCTAATCATTACAATTAGTCGTGAATTATCACCGGACTCTGACAGACGTTCCTTGTAACTCTCTTTTATTTCCACCCCGCGCTAATCAGCGGCTCTCATTACAAACGCTGATTAAACTGCAAATTAGCCAGCAGCGGCCGCCTCGCGCCGACCAGCCGCGCGCTCAATATCAATTAAGTCCAGCAGCCCGTCTGCGCTCGCGCGGCGCTTCCAAATGCTTGATAGTGCCACTTATTAGTTTGGAAAACTCGGAAAATACCAATAATCAACGGCCATGAAGCTGCAGGGGAAAGAGCCCGGGGTTCTCCCTCCTCTCAGATGCAATCACAGGAGGATTTCAGGCCTGCAGCTCGTCCACCCTGTGCGTGCACCACACACACACACACACACACACATGCACCAGCTTTTACACACATCTCAGCTGCAGGAGAGAAAATATATATCAGATGAGCTGTTAAAATAATGTCCTGCATTAATGCATGGCAAACCTCAAATGTGACACCATGAGATGGTTCCGGTTTGCAGAGAGAATGAGCTGCTTCCTGCCCTCTTCTGTTAACCTGTTTAGTCCTGGTTTAATATAAATTAATAGCAACTCATTAGAATTATTTTGCATTAGAAGGGAATCCAGGTCCTGGGTGTTTCTGTGCCCAGAGAGGAAGTGTTCAGATCCTTAAGTCAAAGAAGCAATACAAAATACTCTATTACAAGTACAAATACTGCATTGAAGTATTGTCAGCAAAATGTATTTAAAGTATAAACGGAAATGGCTCCTGTCTGTTACATTATCTTACAGTAATATTATATATTGGGTTATTTTTATTGGTGCATTTGCTCTTTCATGTTTCATTTATTGTTGGGTAGTTTAATATGGGCAGAAATATGTCACTAGAAACTGTGTTTGAATCATTTATATTTGAATGTGAATAGCTCAACTTGAATAATTGAATTTAAAAAATGAATCACATAATTAGAATTTGGATTGTTTAACTTGAATAACTGAATTGAAAAACTGAACAATACTTCTGTAGTGGAGAAAACAGAAAAATATTTGATTCTCAAACGTAGCAAAGTACAAGTATAAAGTTGCATCAAATGGAAATGTTCCAGTACAAATACCTCTGAATTGCACTTCATTGTCCTACACATACAGCTGTTTTAATGTTTGCCTTGATAAGAATTCTAATAATTTACTTCTTCATGCTGGTTTACCTCCAGCAGACCTCGTCTTTGCCAGTTATTCAAAAAGTGTTGAGAACACTACATTGTGTGTAATAAAGATGAGTTTATTTTTATATTAAATTTATTGTGGAATTGAACTTGGACTTGTTTCTCCAGTGTTGCACAAGCAGATGCAACATTTAATGAGTCCCTTTCTGTTTGCCAGGCTTTAATAATGTCACGCCTAAATGAAAATCAGAACTTCTGGTGGTGCAGTGATGAATATATTCACAGGAAATAAATTACTTTTTCATGTTGTAGCAAAATTGAGACATTTGCTGAGAATGATCAATATATGTACTGTACATATTTTCATATTTACTTAATTTGAGACAGGATATGTAAAAAATTAGCTAAATAATCCACAGACAGTGATGCTGTATTAAAGTGGAAATGTATTACAAGAAACAGAACACACAATTTGAACTCTGTTAAAACAAAACAAAAGTTAAAGCTAACTGTTGTTATGGTCATGTTTGCTCTTTAATTCACCATTTACACCATTTTTATGCACCAGTCAAACCTTTACAATATATTCTTACTCAAAGTTTGCTCATGATCTCAAGTCTGCCTGACAAGATACATTTTTTACATTTTTACAGATTGAAAAACATGAAACTAATGTCCATAATATTGTAAATTATATGACTAAATATAAATGTGAAGAAATGTTTAACATAATTTCATTTTACAGAGAGAATTTGTGAATATGCTTTATTTTGCATGTGGATTTCTTTGCATGAGAGAAAAGGTGTAAATTCCCTCCCTCGTGTAGCAGAAGCTGTTCTTCATTTCCTCCACCCTTGACTTGACAACTGCTCCACTCATCAGTTGGAGGCCTTGATGTTGTGATCAACTGTGATGAGCAATTAAGACATTCAAGCTGTGTTAACATGCTGTTGTTGCTATTAAATCATAATGTGCAGAAATGTAGTTGAGTAACATAAACTTTTAATGGTGTTGGCAGGCTGGATTGTAATAAAAATATATATATATATATATATACACACACTGTATTTTCTGACACAAACCGCCTTGAAGAATACTATGAAATTGATTCTTTTTTCATAGATCACACAAATCAATATCAGATGCACAAAGATTCAAATGATATTGAATGTGCTGTCGTTGTAACAGAGCTTTATAAGCCATGTCAATTGTTTAGCTTAAGTGATATATTGTGTAAAAATAGGCTTATTCTGAGGCTTATATCTTAACTTACACAGAGCATCAAATATTTGTCTGTATATAGAATTTAATGCTTATTGACACTAAATGTTAATGCAGAAATAGTCTAATATATTGACCTGCTAATGGATAGATAGATAGATAGATAAATAGATAGATAGATAGCAGCTTTACAAAACAAAACAAACAACATAAATACATTCAAATAAATAGATATCCATCTAACCCTAAGACAATAGAACAATAAAAAATATTTCATAATAATAATAACTGAAATATATAACTAGAAGCTGAATTAACTGAAAAAACTAGACCGTGATTCTAAATATAAAGCAACAACAAACAGCATAAAGCAACAACTCAACATAAAACTCTTAATGAAATATTCTCTACATGTTTAGAGCAACTGTATTATCTACTGTATATTTTGGACTACCTATATATATTATAACACATTTTCATAGTTTATTTTTCTAATCATCCATGTAACTGCAGGACAAATGTGATTAAAGACTCCACAAAGTGATTTCCCTGCTCAGCCTCTCATCGTGATCCAAACACTCGATAATCATCCGCTCCAGCAGATCGATTTATCTGCGAGCAGCTTGTCAGACCTGACTTCCACCTGCAACCGTTGACACACAATTAGCCACAACAAGCTACAAGCGCGTAAAACCAACCTTCTCCAGTCATGGCAGATCCAAGATTACGGCAAATCAGAATCAAAACTGGTATCGTGAAGAGGTAAGGCTGACTTTTCACTTCACTTAAAGACGACATAGCCTGTTAGCATGTCAAGCACGCTGCTCGCAATAGCAACGATAAGCTAAAGTTAGCGAGCTAACTAGCTTAGCAGGGCGGACAGGCCGGTGTGGTGCTAAAACACACCGCTCATGGAAGAGCGTTTGTCGCATACGTTTCAAATTTACTCCGGTGTTTTAGCGCGGCCTATAGTTAGCGACTAGATGGCCGTTCTCTTTTGTTCTGTTTGCGGCAGCTACATTTTATTTTTATTTGACCTAGTTAACATTTCTGGTGTGTTAATACAAGCTCAATGTGCCGGAGAAGATATAATGTCAACTATAATAATGTTTTCATTGTAGCTAACATGGGTCGACTGATGCTAACTGTTAGCTTGTTAGCTGTCACGTAGCTAAGAACATGTTGTCGTTTTAGCTCGTTTTAGCTCGTCTCCTTGATGCATTGTCTCTCAAACTGTCGTGTTTGCTGCTTGAAGAGTTAACTTTGTTTAACTTATGATTTCATATTTACTTCGTGATTGTAAATATGAAATAAACCATAACTAGCTACAGAAACGCTCACGCTGAAGAATGCCTTGATTTTCTTGGATATTTGATAAACTAACGTTATATTTCTGTATTTAACACAACCTGTTTAGCTGTTTTTGTTTGAATCTTCATATATTAAAGCCTTTCCCCTCCTTGTATGATCTGATGGTGGACATTGTGGCCATGTAGGAAATACCTGCACAGTCATGATAGTACAATGGGAAAGTCTCCATCGTGTCCTGCTGCTGTTATTATGGCCTTGATAGCAGGTCATTACATGGACATTAGGCCTGCGAGTTTACTGTTACTGAGCACATGATCATATCTAGACTAAAACGTGTCATTTTGATTCTGTATTGTTTTGTATTAACTGAAAAAGATGTAACATTACTTCTTTAGACAAATATCATGATGTGTAGATCTTAAATGTTTTGTCAAATCCCATCAAACATTTACAACAATCGTCATTGCTGCTTCTGATAAGATATGTTCCTGCTCTGTGTGGCAAGAGGATCACATCTACACTAGCTTTATAATTGCCACACAGTATTATGCACTGTCTAAAAGCACTACAGACACATCAGAGATCTCTATTTTTGGTGCATCTGCTGATGAGGAAACACGTCAGCACTATTTTCAGATTAGTTATGTTAAAATTATCTTATTCCCTCCTTTCTTCTCTTCTGGAGACAGGCAAGTTATGCCGTCACGGTTTGTTTCATTATGTGCAAATTTAGCCGGCAGTTGTCTCTTTAAGAAATCTGGAAGTGATATTAAGAGACTACAGTGATGTCAGGTGATTTAATGCAGTACAGTTGTCCTGTGGTAAATACTGTCTAACTTAAAATATCCTACATTTCTACCTCTTTTTCATATGCAGGAGTACATATTAAGAATCAAAAATATTTGAAGCAGTTTAAAGTATAATTCAGTTCAATGCAGCAACAATATACATAACACACTGAATGCTTGTGAGCTCATTTCTTTGCTGAGTTAGGTGACATTAAAATTAGCTACGATGTGATCAAGAATGGAACTAACAAGTATTTTCCATCATTGATTAATTTGCATATTTTTTGATAAATAAATTAATGAATCAAATTGTTTGTTTTGTCCAACCAACACTTTATCATATAAACTATATGTTACTATGACAGATCAGGGTTTACACTCCTCACTTTGCTTCTTCACTGTTTCCAGCTGGTGATTGATAAGAATTTGCTTTGTCTCTCATAAAATGGGAAAATTGACTCCTACAGTAGCAAATAATAACGAATAGAAATTCCAAACCTGTACCCTAATAATAAATTTGATTTGCTTTGTGCATGACATCTAGGCAGATTTGATATGGGACAAAACAGGCCTTTTGATGTAGGACCTCTCAAGCTGATCATCCAGTTTAAGGCAGCCTATTAATAGAGTTGGCATTCATCCCTAAAATTGTGCAATGGCCAGATTTACCATGCTGGAATAGAAAATACTGTATCAGGAGGTGTGGTGGGATAATGGGTTCGGTATAGTAGTCTGTGTGATGGGCTGAGAGTCTCGTCGATCAGGCAGATCTCTAATTCCCTCCTGTCGATGGCGATAGTGTAATGTGCTATTGATTGTGTTTTGATGAGGGTCAGATTACTAACAGGCTCCCTGAGGTGGTAATGATGGTGGCTGGATTTCCCAAAGAGCATAATGTCACAGACAACATATAGTACAATAGTGTACTTCATCAAGCAGTACTGTCCCTAACCGTACTGATGTTTTTGAGTATACAATATGAACATAAGGCAGGAGATATTACATCTCACCCACTCTGGACCAAAAGCACTACCCTGACATGGACCCTTAATCAAGCTGTTAGGTTTAAATGTACAGACTGTCATTGCTTTCTGTCTCTTCATAATCTCGTGTCCCTCCCATTCAGTCTCTTTCTCCTCCGTCTTTCCTTTTTCTCTCCTCTTGCCTCGCTCACTCCTCCCTCCCTTTTATATATTGGAGTTTAGAGGAAACCTGCCTGCTCTTTTAGCCAGGCCTATTTCCAGTGGCTTTTGCACATTCCAGTCAGTGCCTTTTCTGCCCTAGCGAGGCGGATGCCCTTAATAAAATGACAACAGTAATTTGCCTTTGTCATTCCGGTCCCAGCACAGACTACACCGTGGCTCAAAAATACAGTGCTAGAGGAGGCGGCCGAATGTGTGTGTCGGCTGGCTCTAATTCCCTTTTTTTCTATTTTCCAGAGAGCTGCCTTTTCCATTAAGCCTGAGGTGGCAGGTCTATTTAAAACCAGCCACGACCCCACCCCTCATTCACACAGCGCTCCAAGTCTGGGAGAAATAAGAAATTAACATCAGGACTGGAAGGGGAGGAATGGACATTTTGTTATTAGACTGTCCTTCAGTTTTATTCAAATTATTCCAGCCTTCCTTCCTCCATCTTCCTCCGCTCTTTGCCACCTTCTTTGACTCTAAACAGGTGACATCACTCACTCTGCATCAAGCACGAGAGTGGAAGACAGGAGCTGCTATTGCATATGGTGCCTGTTTAAAAGCTTCTTGATGGAAGCGTATTAGAATGAGTGGTAATTGATGTAAAATATGACAGAGTGCTGTTGGCTTCCTTGGCTAAGCAAGGAGCAGTGCAACACGGAGGGAAGGGTCTCCAGTAATGTGACTGAATAATGAAGGATCACTCACTTACGCACACAGCTGATTTTATGAAAAATTAAATTTGTGTTGTCATTCCGACAAGCAGGCACAGCCGGAAAAAGACTATTAGTTTGGAATCATTATCAATAGCGATATTTTCAAACTCCATTATGCCAATCAGGGTCAGAATCTGTTTAATAGATTTAGTTCCATTTGGCCCATAATTGATAAATAATCAAAATTTATCAATGTACTCAAGCCCATTTTCACTAACAATCAAGGAAAAGAGGCCCATTTACCACCTGACTTGGTCCAAATTAGAGACTAAATTGATGATCAATTAATCTCTAAAAAGGACCAGTAGTGTGTGAGTGTATGTGTGTGTTGGAGGTGGATAAAGGAGTCAGATAAGCATGGTGATGAGTTGTGAGCTGGAAGGCATGATGCAGTTAACAAGCACAGCAGAAGGCTTTGTAGTGTTGGGCTGCTGCGTTTACTCAACGTGGAAAAAGTTGAAATAAAATTTAAGTTAATGTTGGATGCAATGCACTTGAAAATGAAGATGTTCTGATGAGCATTTATTAAGACGCAGTTTGATGATGTTGTGATGTAGCGTGGGATCATGGTAGTTGTTGTCTTCATTGTTAAACAACCACCATTGCCAATGAAATCTATGTTCACAGATGAGGTATTATAAAAAGTTTTATTCACGTTTCGTTTAATCATGCTTGCCAACTTCCTCCCTCACAATCATGCACTTAACAAATAACAAAAAAAATATTGAGTCTTATCTCAATATCATTGCAGTATCTCTCCATGAGTAGTCGCTCAATTGTTTGAAGCACTCATGTGCATTTAGAACATAGTGCAGATGCTTTTGATTGGACAGGCCTTTACAAAGACTTATTTTGTGATCAGTATGCAGAGAGCCTGTGCAACACAGCTATCAACTGCATTTTAATATTTTACTATAAAAGTGAAGGTTTGTTCCAGAAATAAAACATCTCAGATAAGCATAATATCAATTTACGAGAAGCATTTTTATATTCAGGGACATTTTTAAGATATGCAAGCAGGTCCCATCCTAAGTTACTTTAGCTCAAAACACACTCTATTTGATAAGTTGAATTTGATATCAAAAGCATAATTTCAGCCTGATCTCCACCTGGATGCCAGTGTTGTGTGTAGCGGCAGTGAGGAGGAATGATGTGTTCGCTGGTTGTTATTGAGGTGTGTATCTTGCCATCCTGCGGGAGATGATCTCACTGTGTCCTCTCAGTCAGAGGAACGCTGGAGAGAATGAGGATAGATGGCCTCGTCTGTAAAAGGTGACCATCACGGCCCGCCTTTTCATGGTTGGCCTATATTATCTGTCTGGGAGGTTGTGCATTTATGTTTCATGTTTGATGGAACAACACTGTGTCACTGCCTTTAACTATGAACTGTCTTTTCCTCTCTTCCTGTTCTCAGACTGGCGAAAGAGGAGATTGCGTACAAAACTGAGGCAAAGCAGCAGGAGGAGAAGATTGAGCGCCTGAAAGCAGAGGCAGGAGATGATTATGTCATCAAGAAGCAGGTATGTGGGTCCTGTGTTTCGCTTCTTTGATGCTTTACAACAATTATGTGTCTTAATTTGAAAATCTTTACATTACCCATTCATCACCAGCAGTTTACCCGTTGATCTCAGCCAGGAAGCGAAGGGGTTTTGCTCTCCCATAGTTAGGAAGTGAATTCTATCTTGATGATTTGAGTAGCCCCTCATTCATGTAATGAGGTCAGTCCACAGTGATAATGAAGAATTAGGTTTTGAGAGGAGAATCATTAGTGATTTTGTAATTTGCTTGATGCAGATGTAATTATATCATGTTACTTTAGAGGAGTTTGATAATTACTGACACATGCTGGTAATTTAGTGTCCCCAACCTCCTCTCCATTCTCTGTCATATGCCTACAGCCCTCCATTATTTGCCTGTGCATGAGAGAAAGCACTATAGGCTTTGAAAATCTCATGTTGCTGACTTGGTTTGTGTCTTGATATCGTCTTAAACATCTGCTTATGGAGACTGTTTATACTTCTACATGTTTAAATTAACTAAAATTAACAGAAACTGAAATGCAGAAAGAAAATATAAGAACCAGAATGGATTCACAATTCATTACACTGGGATGTTTGCCAAAAAGGTGAAGTTAAAAAGAATGTTAAATAAAAGGCATTAATCAGGATGAATTATAATCACTTTGGTGATGCCTTAACTTTTCATTATCAGGTCAAAATCTAAACTTGTCCTGTATTTGGACTTAATTTATGATGAAAAAACTGTGAGCCTCTGCTATGCTTTGTATTTTGTACTCATCAGATGCCAAATGTTGGTATGCTAACATGCTAAAGTAATATTGAGAACATTGTACATGCTAAACATCAACATGTTAGCTTTCTTAGTGTGAGCATGATGACGTTAGCATTTAGCTCAAAGCTCTGTTGTGTAATAGTACAGCCTCAGAGAGCTGCTAGCATGGCTGTAGCCTCCCTTGCTTGCTTTCTGTGGAGCATTGTCAGTGTTTAGTAAAAGGTTTGTGGTATTGGGTTTCTCTGAAGCCAATATTTGGCATGAGCTTTTTTACTTGAAGCCATGAAAAGTCTTTACATAAACGTTTTAGGCATCCTGTATTTTCAAAAAGAGAGAAACATCAAATGTAAAACCCAGTGTCCTTGATATGAAATGCCCCATGTTATCACATAAAGGTTTAATATATGGACAATACCAAAATATGAGAACATGGTCCACCGGTCTTGCTCCACACTTCCTCCAGCTGAGCACTGGTCCCAGTTAATTTGAATTTCACTTGTACATGTTCCAGGCGGGGGGGGGGACTGCAGAGCAGGCACAGCTTCTGATTATGTTTACTGGTAACATTAAAATTCTGTGTGTGTTTTGTTTTGTTTGTTCATTCATAGAGCGGCGGCTCAGGCTGAGCAGCAGGCTTGGCTGGTGTTAAATGGGGAGATTGGAAGGCCAGATGGATTATGGTTGGAGATGAGAGGTCTGAGGCAGGATGGATTAGAGGTTTTTATTTTAATGGAATCAATACGCTGTAAGTGTCATCTTTATCCCGCACTGATGGGATCATTCCACTGCACTGGGAGGGCACCATGACTTTTCTCTGTTTCAGCACTCCTTTGCTTAGTCTGGCTCACCTTGTCACATCTAGATGGCAACCAAACTCCACCAGTTGTCTGCCGTCCTTCAGTGTGTCAGTTAGTCTGCCAGCCTGCCCGTGTATGAGTTCATCTGAGCGCCTGTTGGTGTGCACAGCCGTGAAATGTACATGTGTGTAACAGCGTCCATGTTTTGACTTTCCAGCTCGACAGAGGGCTGGGTGAGGAAGCATCTGTCATGAGTGAGTGTGTCTGACAGCGTTAGCCAGCTCCTCTCTGCTCTTTAGGGTGCCAGCTGGGGGAATTCCACATTAGCCGCGGCTGTGAAAGTTCCCCAGGCTTTAACACAGTTTCACTCCAGGCGTAGTAATACCTCTTTACGCCTGATCACAGTGCCCTCGGCTCAGGGTTCCTTCATTTATCCAGGTGTGCAGTCAGATCGAGGTGGTCCCCTGCTGCCCAACTCCCTGCCCGATCGATAACTCAATAACATTTTTCATACCGCCGGCTTGTTGGGAGATGTTAACCACAGCAGAGTGTGTGTGGGACTCCCTGCATGTTTCTGTGAGGATACAGGGAAATGCAGTGAATGAATATGCCTGCATCTGGCTGTTTAAATTAATGTTCTATACTTGGAAAATACATGTTCAATAATGTTTTTTTGTGAAGGCAGGTAATGAAAAATGATAACCGGAGCAGTGGTGGGTGTAAGTTCACTTAATAAAGGTGGTGATGTGGTCTCTGTGTGGTTTCAGATGGAGGTGTTGCAGGAGTCCAGAATGATGATCCCAGACTGCCACCGCCGTCTGACCATAGCACACGCAGATCTGCTTCAGTTATTAGTAAGTAACACTCGGAGTCGCTGCTAAGTGGAAGTGTAAAAAAAAGCTTTTTCATCTCACAACAGGACAGAACTGTATTGATGAAACTCTCGATCAATTTGTTTTGTTGTTATTACTGTGACTAATTTATGCCCTTGTTGGAAAACTACATGGTGTAATTGTATTTGTGGGGTGTTATAGACACATGGTGACAAAAACAACTATTTTTCATTAAATTAGCCTAAACCTCAGCTTGTGTTTACACAAAATGGGGCTCTCCCTGCCATCAAACATTTTTAGACCTTTTTATTCCTGTTGTGTCTCTGAGAGACAACTGGAACGAAGCTCATCCCAGAGCTCAGAGACGTAAGCAGGAGCATTAAGTGTTTGACTGGTTAAACGTATGCACACAGCAGTCACAGCCGACTGGAAACGTGAGAAATTAAAGAAAAGTAAAATGTGTTTTTTAAGTAAAGCTGCATCAACTGATAATTTTGGTCACTAGGGGTAAAAAAATATTAAAACAAGCCGACAGACCAACAGTCAGACAGACTCATATTTTCTGGTAAATTTGTGCCACCGGGTCACATGAAAGAGTCCAAATCATCAAACTGTTATCAACAAGAGTAGCAGGTGGCCTCAGTTTACCATTTTTATTAGCCATGTTAGCGACGTAGCTTTAGAGATGGCAGTGTCAGCCTGACTGAATATCTCAACATCTGCTGGATGGGTTCATGGTTCATGGTTCCCAGAAGATGTATTCTACTGACTTTAGTGATCCTCTGACTTTTCCTCTAGTGCCACCGTCAAGTCAAAATTTATATTTGTCCAGTTTGGTTTATGACAAATACACAAACAAATATTTGCAAAACTAATTACGTTCCATCAGTCTCAGCTGAACTTTGTGTTTAGTACTAATTAGCAAATGTTAGCACACTGACACGCTAAAGTCAGATACTGTAGATGTAATGCCTGCTTAGCATCGGCATGTTAGCGTTATTGTGATCATGTTAGCACGCTGTTAGCATTTAGCTCAGATCAGTAGCACAACAGTCAATTGTTTGGTTGATATTTTGAGCAGTGAAAACTAAATTCAAGCGAAATCCCAAAGCTGAATCAAATACGATAGAAACTGTCTTCTAAAGTATCACATGTTACACCAGTTAACATATTTGGATCTGTCCATAGAACGGCAGTGTGTGCTAATCCCTTCAGGATTTAAGTTGATATGGTGAGAAGCAAACATAAGCATGCATGTCTCAGGGTCATCTCAATTAATGCAGAGCAGCAGGCAGGCAGCTGGTGGTGTGAGTCACTCACATGAGAGCTGAATGGTAGGCAGAGGGAGCTAACCTGGAATTAGCAACATGTCCTCTTCCCTATCACTCATCCTGCCTTCTTCTTTCCTGTCGTCAGACGTACGCATATGCACACGCTCATCACCGTTCATTAGCGGCGCTGTCACTGCGGTGACCACAGGAACTCTCACACACTTGATTAAAGGACATGGATACCGTACAGTCACGTTATCCCTCGCTCCAACCCTTAACTGCTAGATTTAGATCCCAATGACATGATACTGACTGAAATATGACCTCAAGCATGAAGTTTTATAACGACAATGAAGTGACATCTAAACAGTTTTGTTCAAATATTTTAAGTGACACAAAAAAAGCTGCAGGTTCATCTTTAAGTATCAAGCTGTAATTCCTCATTTTCAGGTGCAGGATATGTCAATATTTCTAAAATGGCAATAAAACAGCACCGTGTGTTTGTGTCTTTTCAGGAAGCAGAAGAGGATTTGGGCGAATCAGAGGAGTACAAAGAGGCTAGAAACATATTGGAGTCGGTGAAGCTTGAAGGATGATTTCTGATCTGTTTCTGTTCTCACTGTGAGATTCACTTGCTTCAAATGTTCATTCCTTTCGTCAGGCCCTGTTTGCGGCCGTGGAGGCAAACTGAATCCGTTCGAAGTCTCTGTTCTTGATGTAATTATTTCTACTGTTTACTGTTAACGTGCCACCACATTTGATCTTGCCTCTGCTGTGTGTAAAATCCCACAAGAACACGATAAACATTCAGTTTTTAACAGTAGAGGAGTGGAGGGACACAGTTAATAGACATGATTAAACACACACACACACACACACACACACACACTTGTCTGTTGTCTCTTCTGCAGTTATAACCATCACTGTTAATGGTTTGGGTCCAGTGCTGGATTGATTTAAGACTTTACACTGGTCACTATTGTAAACAATGAAAAACCTGCAGATCTCTGTAGAAACTCCTGGTTTTCATGAAGCGACTGTTTTCCTGAAGAATTAATTTTTCATTCCTTTTTATGTATCTGAGTCAGTTAAGCCTGCAGGACTTTTATTGCCTCTAACTCTTGATTGCAATGCATCCCAGAATACTAACCAGAGCTGCAATAACACAGTTATTTTCATTGCCAGTTTTTCTTTTGGTTGATCGTAAAATGTCATGCAAAAGTGAATTTCCCCGCTGAGGGACAAATAAAGGAATATCTTATCTTAAAAGTGACAAGTGTCCAAAACACAAATATATTCAGCTCAAAAAAACAGCTGAAAAAAGAAGCAATTTATTATTTGCCTTTTTTTGCTCGGAAACAAAAATTTGAGGATTGTAATTTTATTTCGACCGACTGATCGATTAAATAAACTGATGGTTTCAGCACTAATAATAACTGATGGGCTTAATTGCACAGTGTATTCACCTCCTGTTGTTCCTGTTAAGAGCAGTGAAATAGACTGTGTCTTGATACCTTACGATAAAGACAAGAGCACTTTGGGAAACCCTGTCAGTCAAATGACAAATGTTGGTTATGGCCCTGAATGACAAAACAGGCCTGTCTGGTGTCCCTGCAGCTCCATCTATTATCCAAATGGCCTAAAATAACGACACCTTGTGCGAAGGCTGAGAGAGTCCTTCCTAAATAGTCATACTAATAAATGAACTCAATTGCCAGACAAATTAAGGTTACATTTGACTTGATCCTTATTTTACAGATTTCGATAATTATCAGGATCACCCCAAAGTCTCATTAGAGCCCTAATGAGGCGCTGCTACTCCGTGGCATCTACCCCGCTCCGTCTAGTTAAGGAAATCGCTCTTCAATGCTGATTATTTTATTTGGAGGTATAATTATATTTCTTTCGGATAAATCACG
This sequence comes from Holacanthus passer, assembly GCA_025331565.1. Classification (NCBI taxonomy): domain Eukaryota; kingdom Metazoa; phylum Chordata; class Actinopteri; family Pomacanthidae; genus Holacanthus; species Holacanthus passer. The sequence goes on along the minus strand of JAFREQ010000046.1, from coordinate 2,673,252 downwards.
GCCTAATCGAGTCCGTGCAGAGGGCAGCGGCTCTAATTGAGGCATGAGATGCTGCGGCAGGGTGCCACATCTGGGCTGATGTGACCAGAGGACCCTGCAGGCTGCAGGCTGCTCTGAACATGTGGAGGCTGGGTGAGATGGAGTATTCACATCCTGTACTGAAGTGCAAGTGTTATAATGCAAAATGCATCCAAATGTTATGTTTAAATAGGAGTATCAAAGTAAAAGCACTCAGGCAGCAGAATGGCCCCTTTCAGGAAGTTATTATATCTGCTATAATTGGATTTTGATTATTAATGCTTAAAGCTGCCTTTTAATAGCTGCTGGAGGTGGAGCCCATTTTAACTGCTGGCGGATAATTTAATATGGTGAATTGTTTTTGTTTTTAAACTCTTATTCTGAAAAGGTCTCTCATAAGTATAGTGTGAGATAAATGTAATGGAGTAAAATGTGCGTCATTGTCTCTGATCAATCTGGAATTTATTGGCTTAGAAGTGTAAAAAAAACCAATAGTACTCAAGTGCAAGTACCTCAAATTCTACTTAAATACAATACTTGAGTAATCAGTTACTTTCCACCATCATAGTGAGGTTTCTGTAATTTGTATTATTACTCACATTGAACTCTTTTCTCAAACAAAACTAATTGTACCTGATTTTATCTGCTGTGAATTATCAGGGAAACTGACTTGAATTAGCATTAAATGAACGAACTGGCCTGGATATAACCTCAGAGCAGGATGTACCATCTAATAATGAGGCCGAGTAATGAGAGGATGAATCACAGTGAAAGGTTACTACAGTATGTACATTTACTCAAGTACTGGACTTCAACAGTCAAGGCTACCTCAAAACTGTACTTGCTATTATTTGGAAGCAGATAAAATAATTTGAGTTCTGTAATTTAAACAGTGCAGGATATAAAATAAACACCATTAAGATGTTTACATGTTAATGCATCAGTAGTAATAATCCAATAATATGATATATTTAATGTAACACTGACTAATTTTTACTTCACAGTGAGTACTTTTATATAGATACTATAGCTGACCTTGTGTACTTTAACTTAAATGATCTGAGTATTTCCTCCGTCACTAATTTTGTTAATTTACTATTTTCACGTTTATTGATATTAAAAATTTGGGTGATGACGTCAGGAGCCCTGCTGTTGACGCGGACGCGGTGCGCTGCCGCCTCCATGCAGCTGCAGCGGCGACGCGTTTTCCGCTCACGCGAACGCGCAGATTTTGTGCCGCTAAAGTTTGTGTGTGCGAAAGTTTGGCCGCAGAGCATCCCGCTGTGTTTGCAGCTGAGTCGCTCTCCTCTGCTTCTTATCGCTCCTAATCCCCATCAGACTGTCACCAGATCAGCTGCATGAAACAAGAATCTCATTTGTTAAACTGGAGCTGCTGCAGATGGAAGATCGATTGTTTTTCTCCTCAGAAATCTCTAATTGAGTGAAAACAGACTGCGGATCAGGGGCAGAGGAAGAGGAGGGAGGAAGCACCAGGGCCTGGACTGGACCTGAGAGTCTGTGCTGCAACCGAGAGGTCACAGGTTCAAACCTCCACCTGCCTCCACCTGTGCATCCATCAGCTCCTCAGCCCTGACACATTTACATTAGTATATTTTTTTCTGCAGTTTTTGCTGTTTTCATTAAAAGTCACCCCTCATGTCCACAGCGCGTGAAAATGTCGACTTTCCACTCAGATGCACCACATTAACTTGCAGTTTGTCTGTTTTTATTTCTATCATGGAGGAGAGTGATGTGAGCATGTTGGAGAGAGATGCAGCTCAGTGCAGCTTTGATCAAAACCAAGACCTTCAGCACAAAAACACACACAATCTTTCTATGAGGTGAAAAGATGCTTTTGAATTAGTTCAATTAAATGCAAATCTAAAAGTAATTCATCAACAGCACATTAGGTTCATACTAATATTAATGATAATAAAACTAAAAGCTTTAAGTCAGATGCATTGAATAAAATGTTTTTTAATCCATGTTTTCCAAATAAAGCCTGAGATCTTGCAAGATTCAATCTGTACAAACTAAACCAGCTAAATAAATTGTATTACAGCAGCCAATGATGTTTGGAGCAAATCACAACTGTATTTATTTAAAGAAAAAAAAAACGCAATTAAAAAACATGTTGCACCTTTTTTGTAAATAATAAACAAAATGCAAAAAATATATATATGAAATAAATGAATATTTATTTAGTGTGTTTTTAGGCCCGTCCACATCACAGCTGACATCAGATCAGCCTCTGTCTCTGTGCTGTTAAATATGAGCTGCTGCCACCAGAGGAGTCATTCACTTTCTGTTTGTGCAGCTATAAAAGCATCGAGCTATTGGAAAGTCGTAAAATGAAGCGTGCAGTTCATCATCCAGAAATGTGATGATGTGGAATCATCCTCTCAGGCTTTAAACAAGAGACAACCACAGGAAAAACACTCTCAATTTTGTGCATAATTATTCACAAAAAAAATTTAGCAACTGCACAAATAATTCTGCACATTATAATTCTGTAGAATAAATAAATATATGCTGACATATATCCTGCAAAATATAGATGTTAGTTTGGCTCTTAAGCCTCTTAAATTCTACCTCAAATCCAGCTTTAAAATAAAATAGTCTTGACAAAAGGACAAGAAAAATATCTCCAAGTGCGCATCTTCTTTTTTTTTTCTCCTCTGCAGAAAAAACGCAGCGCAAAAAAAAAAAAAAAATCTCCTGCACATCCACGATGCGTCCGAAAGAGACTCCGACACAGGACTCCCCTCCATCCATCCATCCATCCCTCCATCCCTTCATGCATCCATCTCCTCATCCCTCCATCCCTTCGTGCATCCATCCTCCAGGTCGCTCGGTCGTGCCTCCAGATTGCAGACAAATAAAAGATGAGCGGAGGCAGTTGAAGCCTGGATGGATGGAGGTTCACGCTCGGACGCCTCCTTTGTGCCACTTTTTCCTGCACATAATAAATAAACCAGCTCCATCTGTTTAAAACCAGTCTGATTTTTTTTTAGGGGGCCCTTAAATATTTTGCAGACTGGTGCAAAAAAAAAAGTGCAATTTGAGCTTAATTGGAGTTGATTATTTAAAAAAAACAAAAAAAACTTTCTCGTCTGATTGAGAATGAATTCAGTGTGATTTTAAGGTCAGGAATAAAAGGCCTCCTGCAGGTGTCTCTGCTCAGGTGTCACATCATTCAGGTGCATCCCTCCATCAAAGAGCAGCACATTCATTCCCTCCACTTTCCACCAAATTAATTTGCTCACACATCATTTAAACCAAGTCCCTCCCTTCTTGACAGTTGGACCTAAACACGAGTAAATTACCACTAATTTATACTCTGGTATTTTGCTATAAAGGCGTATAGATTTGCCACTAATTACATAAAAGCCTAATGGCCTTGAAAATGAGGCTGGTTAGAAGAATATAAAGTTTGTTGTTTGGCTGATTAGAAGGAGCCATTTGGTGTCAAACAGAAGGTCGAGGAAATCATCAAAATGCAATAATAATAAATGCACTTTCATGTTATAGACTCCAGTTCTTATGCAAGGTGTTATAGAGCATATTAGCTGTGCAATGTCTGTTCCTCATATGAATAACTCCTGTTCTTGTCACTATAAAAAAAAAAAAAGAGAGAGGTGTGCAGAACAGCATGCACAATTAAACAAATATTGTGGTGATCCAACATTTCTCGAACGGGTCGAAGCTCTCACACAGATATTAAATCAGCTTATTTTATTGGGTGTAATTTGGAGGAGAAATCAAAGCCAATTACAGGAATGAGGAGGAATGAACTTGTGGATGTGAGAGGATGGAGGTGGATGGAGGAGGTGGAGGAGGAGGAGGAGGAGGGGGGGGCCTGACATACCTCAGGCTTCAACTCTGATTGGTCCTCGTTTGGAGAAGCTCATGGGTTCATTCCGTTGTTAAGCGCCTCCCCATTTCTCTAAACTACATTATAATGCAACCAACCTCCCTTTTAACCACAAACCGAATTTGCTTTCATTTAGTCTATATATATTTCTTAAATAGGTTAAAGTCAGATTTTTTTTTTTTTTTTTTTTCTTGGGGAGTTCGCCCTGGAGCGGTGCGCCATGCTCTCTCACGCCGACCTCCTGGATGCTCGCCTCGGTGAGTTATCATCACCAAACTCCGGTCTTCAACTCTACTGTAAGCTGGAGGCAACTTCTAATCTTAAATCAAGCTGTGAAAATTGTCAATTTGCTCCTTATATCGTCTTAAGTGAACCAAACTCGCTTAATTCATTGGAAAAGTAATTATTATTATTATATTACTGCATAATTTGATTTAACAATTTTCTAAGATTTCAGAGTGATGTATTTAAGAGTATTTAAGCAGATTGAAACGTGCACGCGTTTGTGTTTGCAGTCTGAGCTGGATTCTTTCATGCATGTGCAGCTTTTCGTCTTTTCTGCTGCAGCAAAAAAAAAAAAAAAAAAGATGTTTCAGCTGCTGTTGATTCTCCTGTCAAGTGTTTTGCATGCGTGCATTTTAAAGTCTAACATGTGTCCTTGTCTGTGCTGCAGCCTCGTTCAGCTGTGTCTCACCAGCTCTGCTTGTCTGTGCAGGGATGAAGGACGCCGCCGCGGAGCTCCTGGGCCACAGGGAGGCTCTGAAGTGCCGGCTGGGCGGCGGGGGGCCTGACCCGGGACACTCCGGGGAGCTCGGCCCGGGCCCGGACGGCGTGGAGGGAGCCACCATGCTGCCGGGAGATGACATCAGCGGCGGCGGAGGATCCAACCCGGTGCAGGTGAACAGCAAAGAGCAGGAGAAGCAGCAGCAGCAGCAGAACAGCGGGAACCAGAACCAGAGCGCAGCGCAGCAGAGCCAGAAGCAGAAGCGGCACCGGACCCGCTTCACCCCGGCTCAGCTCAACGAGCTGGAGAGGAGCTTCGCCAAGACCCACTACCCGGACATCTTCATGCGGGAGGAGCTGGCCCTGAGGATCGGCCTGACGGAGTCCAGAGTGCAGGTAGGACGGAGCACATGGAGGAGGAGGAGGAGGAGGAGGAGGAGGAGGGACACATGCATGGCTCATTATCAAAGCAGCATCAAACATGCAGCTGCAAAAAAACAAAAACAAAAACAAAAAAGGACAGAAAATATTCACATTAAAAAGAGATGCATGAAAACGTAAATGTGCACCAGCTCTAGAAAATGCAAATGAATAATACATAAATAAATTGCATTCACTAAAAGTACAACTTGATTTTGTGACAGATACATTTAACTTTAAATTACTTCGCATGTTTGAGACGCAGATGAAGAAGCAGCTCAACAATTTATTGTCAATAATCCAGAAGTGAAATTGGCTTTAAAGAAAATTCCTTTTTATTTTTTCACGGTTGTAAAATCAAATGTTCTGATTTAAGCCGTCGGCTTTAAGACTTGAACAGATTTACTGGAGAAAGTAAAAGTAGATTTTAATTGTAGGCTGGAAGGAAAATGTTATTTAAGTTATACACAAATAAACAACAAATTTGTTTCTTATCTATTGTCTTTATTTTACTTCCGGTTGCACTGAAATAATCATGTAACCATGAAAATGCATTATACAAATTTATTATATCACAGAATTTATCTCGCGATTTATTTGATTATAAAACAAAAACAAAACAGCTTCAATAAAATGTGTTTTATTTGTTTATTCGGTGACGTCATGTTATTTCTTATAGGAGCTTTATTAAGTGAAACAATAATAATAATAATAATAATAATAATAATAATAATAATAATAATAATAATAGTAACAATAATACCGTGTGTGTGTGTGTGTGTGTGTGTGTGTGTGTGTCTGAACCTCACCCGGATTCGAACCGGCGACCTTGTGGATGACACACATCCAAACATAGAACACATATACATAACATGACATGACATTAAGAGTTATAACAGTTTATACATCAACAACATCAAGACTTAACAACAAATACATATTTAAAAATCAACAACAACAAAAAAAAAAAAACACGAGGAAAAACTAAAGATCTAAAAGACTTCATGTTTTATTCTATTATTTTCAGCTCAACATCCGGCTGCTGCAGATGTTTGTTGTTATTTCTAGTTCTGATTTTTATTTTTTTTTCTAATTCTCCCACTTTTTTTAATGCTCATCTCCTGTGATGAATCCACAGGGACACAGATGATGATGGCACTCATTTCACCTCCTCAGATCAAACCTGAGTCAGACCTCCTTCTCCTTTACGACCCTGCAACCTGCACAAACACAGAACACATGAAGACTTATGGCTCCGCCGCCTTATTAAGCAGCACTTGCTTCTCTCACATGTGAAATAACACCCTAATAATCATTATTATTATGGCGCCGGTTCGTTCAGCCTCCATGTGCCATTTCCATAAAATAAGAATTAGTGAAATGAAGCTCATCTGCGGAGCTGAGGAGCAGGTCCAGGTCCAGCTTTAGTGATGGCTCTGTCAGAGCTCTGCAGGTCTCCACGCAGGACGCACTCGGTCTCTGTGAAGCCGGTGAGGGATCGTGTTTTCTTTCCTCTGAAGTGTAATGCATTTCAGGCCGGATTTCACGGCTGGATACGCGGATTGAGATTGTCCCGTTCTTATTACTGAGCCTCACTTTCTCAAGCAAATCTCCACATTAATCATAGAAGAGCCAAACCTGCACAAGCAATAAACCCGGTGTGTGTGTGTGTGTGTGTGTGTGTGTGTGTGTGTGTGTGTGCCAGCAGACTGTTTGTCACACCAACAACATTATCTTTATTATCCGGGTGCGTCTGTTTCTGTGACTCCTCCCAAAGAGTGAGAGTTTGTGCACCAAAATAAAACTGTCATAAATTTAAAAACATCATTTCCGCATCTCTGAAAAATCCAGAAAATTAGACGTAAAAATATTTGACGAAAGCTGCAGATTTATTGATTAATGCATCTTAAATTTTAAACATCTTGACCATATTTGGTTCACAAAATGAAAGTTTATTTATAATGAATGAACGTGAATGAGATGTGACCTCTGTTATAACAGAGGCTGAAAGTGTTTTTATCTTTAATGTTTGGATTTAAACCAACTTTACGCACGTGCTCTTTATTTCTTCAGGACCTTTACGCACAAACTTGAACCATGTAAATAAATGGCTCGTTGCTACAAGCTGATAAATTATTGATTGATCCACCTTAAATATTGAACATTCTCATCATATTTACTGCACAAAATACAAGTTTATTATAACATGCATGAGATGTGACCTCTGTTATAAAAGATGGTGAAATTTTCTTGGATCTTTTTTTGGTCTTAAGGATCAAGAATAACCAAAATAAATTAACTTTACGCACAAACCTGATAGATACAAACATAAATCAGTGTTTTTCAGCACCTGATTTATTGATTAATCCACCTTAAATTTTAGACATTTTCATCATATTTGGAGCACAAAATAATTTTGTTATTACATGCATGAGATGTGACCTCTGTTAGAAAAGAAGCTGGAAGAGTCTTGTTTGTTTTTCAGTCTTAATGATAAAGAATAAACAAAACAAACAAACAAAAATAAATTCACGCGTGACCTCAAACATCAGTGTTTTTCTGCAGCTGATTTATTGATTGATCCACATTAAATGTTGAACATTCTGATCATATTTGGTGCAATAAATACAAGTTTATAATAACATGAATGAGATGTGAGCTCTGCAGACTGAAAGTGTCTTGTTTGTTTTTCAATCTTAAGAATCGAGAATCACCAAAATAAATCAACTTTACGCGCAAACATGAATCCGTGTTTTTCTGCAGCTGATTTATCGATGAATCCGCCTTCAATTTTAAACATCTTGATCACATTTGGTGCATAAAATGAGCGTATTTACATGCATGAGATGTGACCTCTGCGGGCTGAAGGCGTCTCGGATGTTTGGATCTTTAACGCTTGGATGAAACTGCCTTTACGCACGTGTTTGTCTTTACGCACAAACACGAATGGGTGTTTTTGTGCAGCTGATTTATTGTCGCCTGTTTTTATCATCACGATGATCTCAGACTCGTGTCACCACCTCTGTGTGCGCTCCTGTGTGACCCAGCTGCTCCTCCTCCCTCCTCCGCAGGTCTGGTTCCAGAACCGACGCGCCAAGTGGAAGAAGCGCAAGAAGACCACCAACGTGTTCCGGGCTCCGGGGACGCTGCTGCCGACGCACCACGGCCTGCCTCAGTTCCCCTCCGCCGCGGCGGCAGCTGCGGCCATGGGGGACAGCCTCTGCTCCTTCCACGCCAACGACACCCGCTGGGCCACGGCGGGGATGCCCGGCGTGTCCCAGCTGCAGCTGCCGCCGGCTCTGGGCCGCCAGCAGGCCATGGCGCAGTCCCTGTCCCAGTGCAGCCTGGGCGCCGGGCCGCCGCCCAACTCCATGGGTCTATCCAACATGTCGTCCAACGGCTCCGGGCTGCAGTCTCACCTGTACCAGCCCACGTTCCCCGGGATGGTACCTGCCTCCCTGTCGGGCCCCACCAACGTGAGCGGCTCGCCTCAGCTGTGCAGCTCCCCGGACAGTGACGTCTGGAGAGGGACAAGCATCGCCTCGCTGCGCCGCAAAGCGCTCGAGCACACAGTTTCCATGAGCTTCACCTAGTAGAGAGGAAGAACGTGAAGGTGGCTTTTCTTTCCATGCATTTAGTTCTTCTTCACCCAGCTCATCCAGACCGTGCACCGGGACACATACAACCAGGATACCTGTTCCAGCAGCCCGCAGAGCCGCTGCTCACCTTTACGCACGAGCCAGAGGAGACTGACGCCCATCAGGCCTTTATCAAGCATCAAACTGGTTCTAAGCTCTAATTTATTATTTCGCATGTAGCCTATGACAACTATTTATTTGCCTATTTAAATGAACTTATTGGTTGGTTGTGTGTTTTGGCACATGCAGCCCTTCACTGACACTCGCTCTGTGGATACACAAACACAAGGTTTCCTTCTCCACCTGCTGCACAGCTGCAGGTCTGACGTGCAGACATCCAGCACCTGGAGGCTTTGAAGGATTGACAGGAATCAGGACACCAGGGACGAGGACTTGACTGCATGTGCTGTCCAATGCAAAAAAAATGAAAAAAAATAAAATAAGGGAAATACTATAAATTAAGACATGGAAACTGACTTAACTATAATCTGTTATATAGGATGTTTTGTGTAGAGGAAGCACTCTTGTTCCCATTTGGTCAGTTTGTGATAACTTATGTTTCCAAAAAAATTATGTCTGTGCTTATTATGATTATTATTATTATTATGATCAAATATGACTTTCTTAAATGTTTGAACCATTTTGTTTCATGGACATGTTTATATCAATTCAATGTAAATGATCAAATAAAAATCATTTTCAATTATGACACATCATGAATCAACCCTCCTTTCTTCAAACAGCCCTGTTTTCACTGTTTATGGTCATGCACTTTTTTAGGTAATTCAATTTTATTATTAAATGTAAAAGTACAAGAATTTCCTCAACACATAAAGCAGCATTTAATCCTTCAGTTGAAAAAAAAAAATTTTTTTGCATGTTTCCGCTGAACAGAGATGTGATATTAAAAAAGAAATTGTTTAATTCAATTCAACATATTGATGATTAAATTTCCAGTTTAAACTAAATTAAATGAATCATCTTAAATTTTTTCCTTTCCAGTCTATGACATCATGTCATGACATCATCAGATGAGTGACCTCACCTGCAGCCAAGGCATGAAGATGACCTCTCCAGCAAAGATGGTGGAAACTCATTAAAGCCTGAAATAAACATTAATATTATTGTGTTTTTCAGCAGAAGAACTTTGGTCAGAAATTTAAACCTTTGGTACAATTTTGTGCTGCTTTTACCTTATTGTCATATTTTACTTCCACGTTACTACAGTTGACTCTGCTACATTTATCTGACAGCTGCTAATTTGCAGATTAAGTTTCACATTAAAAACATGTGAGCTGTTTATAAAATCTGCCTGAAAGATGTTTGTTAAAGTAAAAACAACTCAGTTTTATATAAAGTTGTCAAAATTAGCTCTAACTAACATAAAAACTGCTCCCATCTTAATGCATCAATAATAATAATACAGTAATATAATACACTGTTTGCATCATGAGTACTTTTACTTTTGATACATGTGAATGACTTTTACATGTAATGGAGTAGTTTGACTGTAGTTTTGCTTCCACCTCTGTCTCTGGTTCCAGGTTCTGTTTAAGAGATCATTCATGTGTTGGCTCCTGAAAGCAGAAACATGTTTTCCTGTATTGAATCAAACTAATCATCCCATAAAGACGCAGATCAGTTCTTATCCACCCAGAAGAAACTGATCATCATCCAGTTATGTTTTTCTTCTGCAGGTGGACAAAGGTCTCTTCTAATAGCTGCAGTGTGACTAGATGAGAATATACATATATACATCATCAAGGAGCATCTACACACAAAACGCTCAATTCTGAATTAATAATCGTCGGTGTCAGAGGTGTCAAACTCAATCTGAGTACGAACCAAACCGAGGGCCGAAGGTGTTGTTCTTCATTTTATGATATTTTAGCTGAAAACACAAACCAAACCTGATTAATATGAAGCATGAAATAACACTGAGTCAAGTGAAATGACAAATTTCTTCAGAGCTGCTGTGCAATATGTGACACCTACAACAGTTAGATGATTAATCCTGTATGTAAAAGAAGATCTCGGTCACATTTCCACCAGCTTGTAATATTAATTCTAAACAATGACTTTGCTCATAATAACTGATGTTGGATTTAAACGTGATTTGAATGTGAAGGCTCTGGGACAAATTCAGCTGCAAATCTTTCACCTAGTTCTGATCAGGAAGGAAATAAAGTCAGAGACAAGTTTAAATCTTTGGTGGTTGCAAAGCTGTTATTTTCATCATCCATTGACGTAGATCTTATTTTCTAATTCTTTTTCTTCATCGCTTTCTTGTTTTCAGATGGTGTATTTCAGTCGACCTGATGCAGATCTGTCGCTGAGGTGCAGCTTCTGTGTAGTTTGTGAATTTACCTGCAGGTAAGTGCATCATTTTACTTTGGCCTATCAGAAGCAACCATGACGACTGTGCACCTGTTTTTGATCCTTAAACATTTCACAGCCGAACTTAACTTAATCACAATTCATGCTCAAGGCTCTGTCAATGTAAACATGAATGAATGAAACTGCACATGCATGGACTCAAACAAAGGTCAAATAGGGTCAAATGATGAGTTGGACATTTTTATTGTTCTGTGTTGGTGTTGCTGGACTTTTGGTTTGTCATTGGAGCAGCTTCTTTCTGGAGCATCATCAGCATCATGTAGGAACAAGCGAGGCCTTGGTTAAGAAATGAAGCTTGTTATATGTCGACAGGCGAACATTCAAAAAACACCAAGAGCCTCTTTCTTAGATATCACCAGTTATGTTCCCAAAGAATTAGCTTAGGTGTCAAACTGGAATGTGTTCACCAATATTTATTATATAAAAGTGGATATTGTTAAAATGTTTTTTCATACAAGGCGTAGTGATCCTGGAGTTGTTGCTGTTTAGACTTGATCTTTTTTCATTAGGCTCAGTCAAGTTTGCGTTGTGCTTTTCAAACCACTCGGAGAAGCAGAAGCTGGATTTTTTGTTTATAAGTTAATAAATAAGTCAGATTTGTGCTTTAAGTCGTTCCCAACCTTTTCCTCATTTGGCGCTGGTTCCATGTGAGTTTTGAGCAGTTAAACCAAAAAGAAAATGTTCCCTTTTATTTGAAGGTAAAACTGTATTTCCACATTTTAAAAAAAACAAAGATTAGTAGAAAAACAGAAAATATAAACATAATTTACGTTAGGAATGTAAAATCCCCTGGACGGGGTCTTGATCCCATGTTGGAAACCGCTGCTCTAAATGCTTGTTAACCTCCTGTAATTGACAAAAATAAATAAACACAATGAGTAATTTTGCATTTCTATTAAAAGCACTGAAGTTAAACCCTTAAAAATAATCCAGTCTCCATGTGCTGAACAGAGTCTGCAGGACGCTCATGATGTCTGCTTTATAATCACAAAGAAGAAGCGATCGGGGGCGGGGAAGCACACGGATAAAGATTTTTTTGTAGTCTGGCGACAGATGTGAAATAATATTACATAAATGTAATAATTTGTTTCACTATCACCCAGGTTAATTAGTTTGTGGAAATGGGTAACCTATTTCTCATTGGGTAATTTGTCACACGCTGACGAGGTAGCCAATCAGTGACCCTGCTGTTGGTGGGATCATTTCTCCCAGAATGCTGTGCAGCGAGTGTGTCCTGGAAAATGTGAGAGCGAGCCAATGTTTACCTCCTATTTATTCCACACAAATAAATGAAATCAGTCAATAAACCATCCGAGGGTGAATACGCCTCTCTCTATCCCGGATTATGAATGAGAGCTCATTAATTTTCCTGTGTGAGGCTTTGTGTGTGTGAGAGAGACGATGTGTGTGTGTGTGTGTTTGTATGCATGTAAAGGTGTGCGTGCATGTGTGTGTGGTTATTGTGTTTATGTCACATGTTTATTTTGTATATTTATATTGAGTGAAATTATGTGAATTTACATTAAGATACTGTTTCAGAAATCAACACAGTTGCTTACAAACGTTCATGTTTTTGTGATTATTTTAACAAAATAAAAATAATAATCTGACCTTTTGGGAAATTTTGCAAATTTACCTTCTTGATGAGAGTTAAAGGAGATTATCAACACAATTCTCATACAATGAAGCTATAGACAGTTAGCTTAGCTTAGCGTAAAGACTGGAAACAGAGGGAAACAGCTAGCGTGGCTCTGTCCAAAAGAAAATCTGCCAATCAGCATCTCTGAAGTTTATTTAATCTGTACAAAACCAATCTTAATGACAAGAGTCCAGAAGGTCAGTGCCCCTGGCTGAGAAATAATTTGCACATAACCCCCATAAAACCACAATTTGTTGTTTCAAGTTTTTGGCAGACAGAGCAAAAATAAACATGTTAACTATGAACTTTATAATCAGTGTGCGGATGTGAGAATAGTATCAGTCTATTTAACTCTTGACAAACTGGCAAATAAGAATATTTCCCCACAATGTTGAATGTCTGAGCACAAGAGATGGGGAACGAAATTCACGGATCTTGCTCTGTGGAAACATTAATTCGAGTTTCAGCCGTCAGAATTAGTGCATCTTCCACATTTACAATCTTGTTGTGCAAAATTCCCTCTTTCTGTTACGATTCTTGCACCGAAGCTCTGCAAGGAAACCGTGTTGGAAGCTTCCACTTGATTTGTTTAATTCAGACTGGTGACACCTCATAGAAGGACTTTTTGTCACCAAGACCTCGTTCACAGGAAGTCAGGTGAGCGCTCTTATTATGAAGGTAGAGCCAGCAGCCAGTTAGCTTTTTATAGAAGGGCTCTCTTCAGGGTCGGGACGGAAAGTAGGGACAAACAATGCAACCAAAAACACACTGAAAAAGTGATCATATCCTTTAACAGTAATCAGGTGTAACACAATCTGAACTCCGGAGCTGATATTACTGTGATTGTGTAAAGACAGAGGTCACCAAACACCTGAGCATCTCTGGACTCAGCCTGGGCCTCACGTCCCGTCATCACTGATAGAAGAAAATCTAATCTTTGGGATTTTTTGGGGGGGTAGAGGTACGTTAGCAGCCTCACATCCACGTTATGAATCCAAATTCATGAGACGTTTAATTTTATTTGACAGGCAGAGTCCAGCAGTGTCTTGGTGATTGTGATGCCAGATGGCGGCGAGAAAATTCCATCTGAAGGTTTTATTAATTTTCGTTAAAACGGAGGGGTTCGCCGATGCTGTCTCTGCTCTCTGGCTGACGAGGCTGACTGACACCTCGCTGCTCCCTCCATTTGTCATTGTTTGAAAAGGTCTTAATTGTATTACATGCAAATGAAGAGATTTGATTTTTGCCCATTATCTATTCATAAGAGAAAATGAACAGAACATTAGTGGGTCACCAAATGAGGGAGGGAGGAGGAGGGAGAGAGAGAGAGGGAAGGAGGGGTGAGACAGACAGCGATGATCAGTTAAACAGAGAGGAAGATGATGCAGAGGGAAAGAGAAGTGGCAGCTTTACATTACTGTGCTGTGTGTCTCCGAACTTTTTAGATTCGTACAAAAAAATCCTTCCACGTCTGGAGCGTGTGAGCGTCTGTGTGTGTGTGTGTGTGTGTGTGTGTGTGTGTGTGTGTGTGATAGGTCAGGGCTGATAATTAAACCTATGATGACTGAAACACAGCAATTACAGTCATACTCATGTGACAAATCAAAGTGACAAGCCTGAATACACTCAGGCATTTTCCCCTGGTCAGCTTCAGACCATGATCCTCTGCTTCATGTGCCACATATATTCTAATCAGGTCCACGTCCACTTTGTCTTAATTAGCTCTTATGGCAAAGTGTCGCCATACACATTTAAAGGAGCAGTTAAAAAAAAAAACAACATATTTTCTGTGACCCATTTTCATTTCCTACCTAAGAGATCGTTATGAAAACAGACAAAAATTTGTTTTCATAATCAAAAATTTAAATGTAAGAAAGCAAGAAAATTCACCTCTGTTTTATCAGCAAACTTCTCAGAGACAGATGTTTGAAAACCAAATATATCTCATCTGCAAAATCTAATTGTAAACCAACAATTCAACACACACACACACACACACACACACACACCTCACAGAGATTTGATCAGGTGTCCAAACTCCTCTAATTCTTCTTTTATTCTTTACACAAACACCTCCGTCACTTTGCAGGTAAACCATCGCTTTATGACGGTAGGTTTGGACTTTTATCCTGAAAAGGTTTTAACTGTGGAAAACAAATGAACACGAACCATCCTGCTTTGTACTAATGCACCAAACATATATCAACCCAATGAATACACTAGTAGTGATCAGCTGTTTCATAATTTCTTCTTGGACTATTTTTAAAAAAGAGATGTTATATTTATATGTGGATGAATAGATTTTGGGTTTAGTGCCTCTGACAGGATTAGTATTAGTAGGAATATATTGAAAAGAACCTGATGGTGAATTAAGGAATTAAGGACCAATCGCGTGTGTCGTCAGCCGCTGGCCTGCGTGTTCAGGTGTGATCCTGTGCGAGCCGAGGCCACGGCAGGTAAAGCAGAACACAGTGGAAGCCTGATGAAGAGGGACAGTGAAGTGTGTTGGTCAAGAATGAGACTCTCTCTTCTACAAGAGCCCTCGGAGCAGCGAGGGAGGGAGCCCGTTATTGAATACTGTTGTTGGCCCATTGTTAAATTACAGCTTAATTCCTTTTCCATCATCATAACCATTTGTTTTCCTTACAGGGCGGAGACGGGGGGATGAGATCCGGCACCACAGCGCAGGAAGAGGGAGCGGGAGACTTTCCCCTTTGCTCTGACTCTGCGGGTGTTTTGGTGGCCGTCGCATCATGACTTCACCTCTTTAGCTGATTCCTGCCATTGGTCATATTTGACACCTGGTCTACGGCAGACCGAGGCCGCTGCACTCAGGAAGCACTCAGGTTTTTCTCCCAATTTCTTCCTGGTGAACTCCTGAATTTTACCACCTTTCTGTTCTCACCTGGTTTTTATGAATTCTCTTCCTCTTTTCTCTCATCTTCACTCTGTAATGAGTTTTTGAAAACGTCACTTTCCAGCCTCATTTCTCGGCACCATCCTGACCTCACTGCATTTTCTTTGTGCTTTTTAGTCATGATGGAAACATGGCTCTAAGGAGGAGAATGATGTTGATTGGTCCAACACTTTGGTCACTTCCACAGCTATTGGATTGATGACCATGACAGGTCCCCAGAGGATGTATCCTACTGACTTTGGCGATCATCTGACTTTTCTTCTAGAGCTACCACAAGTTTGATATTGTGGTTTTGAGTTGGATGGTTTGTTTGGTCCGAACTGAAATATCTCAACAACTATTGGAGAATTGCCATGAAATTTTACAGACATTGATTGTGCCCAGAGGATGAATCTTGATGACTTTGATGATCCTATGGCGCCACCATGAGGTTCATATTTTTGGAACCAAGGTAAATATCTCAACAGCTTTTGGATGGATTGCTATGCTCACCTTCCCCAAAGGATTCATTGCAATCACTGTGATGATTCTTTTCTTCGCCATCATCAGGTCAAAATTTTAATTTGTCCAATACTTTGCTTTATGACCAAACCTAATGTACCAAGCAAAACTAACGTTAATGACATTAGCATTTAGCTCAAAGCACCATTGTTCCTAGGTAGCACAAAAGCGTGTTGCTTTGTACTTGAGTCACATTCCTTCACATCCTTCGAATTAATTCTACACCGACTCCAAACACTTCTCCAGAGTCTACATATTTGACCTATTCATTCAGACATCTGACAGATAGTTAAACAAACAGAGCATCACCCATCCCCAAATCTAAAACCCATTCACTCCACCTCAAGCAATCCCTCTACCTAACCCTCCTCCTTTCTCCAGCTGCCCTTGAGCTTTTCTATTACCGCATGGAAAGCACCTCGCAGCCCCTGACAAGCGCGGCGGATCGACACTAAATCAGAAATCAGTGCCAGCCGCAGATCTGAGCCACCATGAAGGTCACAGGCCCTACACCGCGTGTCGTCTCAATCGGGGGAGCAGCGGCAGACACAACTGGGGTGATGTGTGACTGTGTGTGTCTGATATGTGTGTGTCTGTGCGTTAACGGGGGAGACGCGGGGAGGAGGCGGGTGAAGGATGGAGGAGGAAGAGATGGAGGGAGAGCAGGTCAACGTGGATGCAGAAGACACGGGAAGGAGGAGAGGAATAAAGGGAGGTAAGAAAAAATGGAGGCAGAGAGTGTTGAAATCTTACAAGAGAATGAAGCAAATAATTTCCTTTTGTCTTTTAAGAATTATATTATAATTTAGATCAAATCAACACTTGGAAAACCTGCCTGGTCTTTCCTGGTTAATGAAGGTTTGAACCTTCCTCTGATCTCATGGGATTGTTACACACTGCCATCTAGTTGTGAAAAAGTGAATGACACCCATTTAAAGACAGGATGCACATGATCATCAGCTGACTCAAAAATGTGTTGTTGCTATTTCACTTTGATGCCTGAGCTTCACTGTGCAGAGTTTGACACATGTGATGATACATGTGTGTATGTACAAGCTTGATTTTGTGAATCCCAACTAGTCTGGAGGTGTAATGTGGAAACCTGATGCCTCCAGTGCACACAGACAGAGAATGGACTCCTTTTGTGTATGATTGTAATAATTTTGGCTATTTTTTATTCCAGTTATTTGTTTTTTCCCCAACTCTGCTTTTCTCCTTCACGTAGAGAAATTGAGACAGTGCACTGAGTTCAATAGTTTTGGCTAGACACACAATGACTGATAAGTTATAACCATCAAAAACAAATGTTATTTCAGTTTATCAGATTAAAATTTTTTCTCAAATTGCTATTTGTGCACAGCTCTGCGATAAAATACATGTAAACGCTTAAATCTGTTCATATAAATGAAGACTTTTAACCTTTTAATGTAAATGTTGTGATGTTACCTTAATGGTTTTGTAGAAAGAAAATTCTTATTGTATCTTGACGTCAAATTGTAAATATACACAGTTTACCTACATATACTGATAAAAACCAGAGGCGACTGGATTTACTTTTATAATGATTGGACTTGTTGTAGACTCTGATTGAGCCACTCTCTGTCAGTCTGAACTGGAAACACTATTAGATTAGAATAGACTGGATCCTAATTTATTGTCATTGCACAGAGAACAAGTACACAGAGAAGTACAGAGAAAAGTACAGAGAGAAGTACAGAGAGAAGTACAGAGAAAAGTACACAGAGAAGTACAGAGAGAAGTACAGAGGGAAGTACACAGAGAAGTACACAGAGAAGTACAGAGGGAAGTACAGAGAGAAGTACACAGAGAAGTACACAGAGAAGTACAGAGAGAAGTACACAGAGAAGTACACAGAGAAGTACAGCGATATAGCATCTAAAAAAAACTGGTGCAAAAAACTAGTCAAGTGCAGAATAATGTACATGTACAGATATATATGAACAATAGTGAGGGTATTTGTGAATATAATAAGATAAATGAATTATGAGTATGAAGAGATTGAAATGATATATTCTAGTATAGTTTTTCAATGAGGTGAAGGAGTCTTCATGAATTTTTGATGAGATAATTTTTTGTTGTTGTTGAAAAAAAGTCTCCAAAATATTATTCAAATCAATGTATTTTTTATTTTTTTAAGTCTGGAGAAAAAAGGAAGAAAAACATAAAATAAAAATAAATCAAATGTCACACAACTAAATGATGTAGAGTCTCTAAAAACAGCAGAAGACGACATGAAAATAAAATATTTGGTGCAGCAGTTTTCAGACTAACTCGCCAATATTTACCGGCCTGAGTGAATCGTGTCCAACCAAAGCTTCCGTAGTTTGAGTCACATGAACGGTTTGTTGTTGTGACTGAAATTCACCTGTTTTAACATGTAGCTAGTTCAAAGCTGCATTAACGTTACATTTTGGCATCTTTGGAGAAACTATCAGCTCAACAAAACGAAGCTTTAACATTTACATCTGAAAGTCTTTTCGCAAGGACGAAAAATCTGAAGCGGAAGTGTTTGTTTGTGCTAATGACGGGTAACGTTAGCTGGTTTGTTAGCTTGTTTGTTGCGATAACGGACATGTTCAGCGATGGTTTTAGCTCGTGTTCAGAGAAATAACACTTTATAATCTGGCTTCATTTTGTTCCTTCAGCTGGCGATAATCTCTAAAAAACGAAGTCATGCTCCGGTGGATTCTCGGTGGTCGAGAAGCTCAAGGTTCAGTGGAGGTAAGATGCTACTTCAGCTAATGTAGCTAATATTCATAGACGTAAATTAGCATCAATCTGCAGCTGTGAGTTTGTGCAGTGTGTCTTTATTAACTCTGTATTCTTACATGATTTGTCCCTGATAATAATGTTGGGCTAATATGAAAACATCTAATCTCCATAAGCTTCGTTTACTTATAAAAATGTGTGAAAGTACATGTATTTAAATAGTAGTTTACTGAAGTACAATTCTGAGGTACTTGTACTTTTACTTGAGTACTGGTCAGTACATCTCAGAGGGATATATTGTACTTTTTACTGCACTACATTTAGGACAGATTATGTCAGATTTAGTTTTTTTGGAGATGATGAAAACCTATAAATTACCACATAAAATACAAGATATTGTTATACAGTAACTTAAATCATCCAATAGTTTATGAAATGAGTAAAGTTCTACTACAACTATGCACAATGTTCAAATAAGATATTCCTTTATTAGTGCTACAGCGAGAACATTTCCAAATAATGAAAATACTGCTTACATGTTTCATAGTGTGTACTTTTACTTTGATACATAAAGTACAATTTGCTGATGTTACTTAACATTTTCATTGTATAATAAAATGTTCATCAGACGAATTTGACCTCGTGCCTTAAAAACTTTAAAATAATTTGCTCTCACATTTGATTCATGATGTCTAATTAGTTCTTGATTATGTCTAATTCCTCCTTGTCTTGAATACACTGTATGTTTCTTTTCAGCTCATCTGTTCTTCATTCAAAGTAAAAGTATGATCAGCAAAATGTGAAATGTATTGGATCTGTCTGGAGCTTCTTTAGTGCACTAGTTCCCAACATATAAAAAGTCACAAGATGAAAAATGAGAGAGGAAAGAAGAGAAAACAAAAGTTCTGCTACACAAATCACGAGACAGTTGGCAGAGTTTTCTTTAATCCTTGTTGTATTGTGAAATGTTGGATAATTTGACGCCTGTGGCCCTCGAAAATGTAATCATGTGACAAGTTTAGAGAGGAAATGTCTTTTTGATGAAGCTGCTAACAACACGCAGACGACTGAAACATGACATGGGATGCCAAGTAGACGCTTCTTTTAGGTGTGGGGGTAACAAACCAGCCTAATCTTTAACAATGTGTTGTATCTAATTTGTTGATCCTATTGTTTAAAGGTGAAAGCCTAAAATGAAAAGGTGACTGTTGCTATCATGTAAGTGTAGTTTGGTTAAAAGTACAATATTTCGTCCAACAGAAGTATTGAGTTGTAGAAAAAGATAAAAGAACATACTAATAAAAATACCCTTAGAATGTCCTTTAAAATGTACTTAAGTTGAATACTTGAGTAAATGTACTGAGCTACTTTCCACGTCTGTCTGTCCCTGCTCTGCACGTCTGTCTGCCTCTGCACCGCAGCCTGTTTGTCTCACTACTTTCCCTCTTATGTCTGCAGAAAAGCCCCGTGTTGTGCATTGGAGAAGAACAGCCCAAAAACTGGTTCACTGAGCTGCAGGTGCTGAAAGGACATTTTGACATTGTTCGATTTCTGGTGCAGATTGATGACTTCAGGTAAGCAGACCACAACCCCCCTCCCCTCCCTTTTCTTTCTCTCCTTCTAACCTCTCTCCTCTCTACCCTTGGCTGGCCTCTATCCCTCTGTGATTGACAGGAGATCCTCACCTACAGAAAACTTACAGAGCATGACAAGAGCCCAATCATCACCGCTGTGTGATTGTGTGTGCACAGTACAGTACAGCCAAAGCCCTTTAATGCCGTCCATACACACATGCACGCACACACATAAAGGGTTTGCACCTGCTCTCCTCTCTGCGCTGCTTTGTGGAAGCATGCTGCACGCTGGCATGGTAGAGTGGCTCTGCATAAGTGGTCAGATTGGGATTTATAACAGAACTAAGTGTGTGTGTGTGTGTGTGTGTGTCTGGAGGTGGGGGTTGCTTCACGCCTGGTCTCCTCCAGTAATAACCCCCTCCTCTGGGTCTCGTCCTCTCCACACACAGGTCCACAGTCGGGGGCAAAGGCCAGAAAATTCTCTCCAGATTGCTTTTGAAGTCCGAAAATGTATCCTCGACAGTTCCTCTCTTCTCATTTTATCTCTCTTTTTTATCCGCTCATCCTGTCTGTTGATTTTGGGAACAGGTAGTGGGGATGGTTGAGGGTCAGAGGGCAAGTGAAGGTGGAAAGCCCCGGGACAGATGTTTTTTTTAAAGATTTCTCAGGTGGAGATGGAACTATGGGAAATAATTCCTCTCACAGATAGAGATTAACTTGGTGCGTTTGGCTACGCTCAGTGAACTTGCAGAAGATGAGAGCTGCCAAGTGCACATCTCCTCAGGTATTTTTGTCACGTATGAGTCTACTTGCAAGAACCAACTCACACCTTTCATCTTATGTTTTCCAGATGTGCCTCAGCAGGGGACGATGGCCTCGTTCTGGTGTGGAATATTGAGGTGATACACCGCAAGTTGATTATTTCAGTGCTTTGTGAAATTGCGCACAACACAGTGGCACTAATTGCTTTTTTTTTCTGACTCTCAGACCGGTGAGAGGCTGCAGGAGCTGAGGGGCCATTCCCAGCAAATAACAGCCATAACCACCTTCACCTGTAATAATGGACTCACGTCACACACCTCGCTCATCACAGCCTCCTCAGACCGGAGTCTCAGTGTATCCTCACACCTAAAGACAGAGCAAACACCCAGACATTTAAACACATACTAAAATCATTCTCATGTAATTGTTGTGTTCATAATTCAAACTTGATTTTCCTCAACCGTGTTGGTCAGTTGTGGGACCCTGATACAGGCAACAGGGTTCAGACCATTTCAGATCTCCAGTCTTCTGTAAAGGTAATTGATTATCCCTGTGTTACATAAATGTAAGGGCAACTGTGCACGTGGGTCTCATGTCTGAATACATAAAAGTCATCTGACTAATGTTACCAGCTCGGAGATGGTAACATTTCCGTAAAACTTCCAACAGACACATCTTTTGCACAGAAAATGTGAATGAAACAAATTGAGTCAATAAGAAATATTTGAATGATTTAAAAAAACATTTTCTTAGAACCAGCACTCACTCACTGTATCTTTGCTTTTCATTCATGCCAACTGCATTGATGAAATTTTCTTATAATATCCAGCATAACACAGCAGTTGCACAAACAGGAATAATAAAGAACCCAGATTTATTAATTCTCTAATAAATAATGAAGGTGAAATGTTAAAGATTTCTGTTAATATCCAGTTCTTCTCTATATATAAAAATATATATATATAATAAAAAATTGCAAGTAGTTTTGAAGAAAACTTACAAGTTTCATAACAGTTAAAACTGCAGAAACATTCGCTCAGTGCTTCATACAGTACAAACTAATATAGAACATAAACAGCACGTCTTTGTCCTTCACATTAGATTTTCTTGGATATTCCAGTCATGTCATCCAAATCTGGGCAATTAACACTGTGTTGGCAAGATATGTAAGATACTAATTAAAATGTTTGACACTAAAGGTTGTTCTGCCAGTTGTGATTTGAGATAAAAATGCTAATTGCCTCCGCTTGATCATAGATTAAGGTTAATTGCAGTTTTATTTAATATAATTAGATTTTCCTTCTTTGCTGATATTGTGTGTGTGTGTGTGTGTGTGTGTGTGTGTGTGTGTGTGTGTCTGTCTGTCTGTCTGTCTGTCTGTCTGTCTGTCCAAATTAAAAATGACACATGTACTTCATATGCTGATGCTGCTGTGTGTCTCCCTCAGTGTGTGCTGGTGCTGGAGCGGCTGTGTGTGTGGGTGTCCGGTGGGGAAGAACTGTGTGTGTGGAACAAAGACTTCCGGCTGCTGTGTCACCGACAGAACCACAGCGACACTGGTGAGGAGAAACAGACGGGAAAACAACTGTCACAATATAACCTCTCATGTTGATTGTTGCACTAACTGCGCTCCCCCCTGACTCTGCTGTTTGCACACAAAGGGATTCTTATCGTTTTGGCATTTTGCAGGAATAACTGCTTTGATAGAGCTGCCCAAGAACTGCCTCGCTGCTGCTATGGATAAAGAGATTGGTAAGACACATTTTGATGACAAGCATGTTCAATAATTTCACTATATTTTAAGAGCAAATAGGTGAAAACATTTCTTCTTCTTTGCAGTGATCTACAGGCTGACAGTTTCTACTGATTCCTCTCTGTCATTGGCTGAGATCCGCTGTCTGTCAGATCACCAGGACCAGATTCGAGCGCTTATTAACGTCACTGGTCAGTCTGTCCGGAAAGTCTGAACCATGATCGAAAGTTTCTGAGATATTGAGAAATTGCCTGTCGTAGTCTTACTCACATGTCATATTGACTGTACACCATGTCTCACTCAGACAGACTCTTCGCCAGCGGTTCCCATGCGGGCGAGTTGATCTTGTGGGATTCAGTTGATTGGAACATCCTTGCCTATGAGCACATCTTGTGGGAGGAGTCACAGGCTTGCACTCAGGCTGAAATACGATTGGCCGCTCCCAAACCCAGTGAGATGTCCATTCAGCATCTGACCACCAATGGGAAGGTGAGACCGGCTGAGTGGATTATTGTGTGTCATGTAAATTTGTTTCGTTATCATGATCCATAAAGAAACATGGTGGTGTTTGTGTTTCATAGCACATCCTTGCAGCTGTGGGCAGCGGCCTGTATGTGTACAGCGTTCTGACCAAGACGGTGGTGGCCTACAGGAAGGTCGCCCATGACTCTAATGTCTTACACACCATGCTGTTATCTGACAGGTAATTTATCAGACACTTGCCTCTAACCTCCTTTTAAAGTGTGACAGAAAATTAGGATTGCAGAATTATTTATTTCAAAAGATAATTAGTTTTCTCTTTGGATTTGCTGTTGATTGCTTCTATGAATGATGCCTGCAGAATCTGCACAAGAAGAATTTATTATTCAGTAATTTACAAGAGCAAAAAACTAAGATTAAAAAAAAAAAGTGCAGGTCTGTGTAGAATATTTTTTTTTTCTTTTGTTACTCATCTTGCAGCCCTCAGATTTATCTTACCTGTGGAGATCCTGACCACCAAGTTAGGAACCACTGGTCTAGATTGAGCAGTGCAACTCTATGGATGCACTACATTTTTCATCCACACGGGTGCGCCATTGCTCCTTGTTTAGTATACTTCAGAATATCCAGATCATATCAGCATTCCTTGATTGAAGCACAGAGTTTCTTAATGGCTCTTGTTAAAATAAGGAGGTCTGAAGCGCAATCAGACAATAATGCAGCAGACTTACTAACTAATGGTTAAAGTTTTCAACATATTCTGTCTTTTTCTCTTTTCCTTTTTCTAAATCAAAAGCTCAGTACTTTCAATAATCAGATTATGCTGTCTGGATCTTTGGTGCACCTCAAGAATTGGCATGATGTTTTTGTTTTTAAACCAAAATGTGGGTGTTGTGATATGTTTAAAAAATTAAAATCAACTAATGCAGCCCCCCAGGATTCTTTGAATTTGGGCTGAACTTTCTCGAATAGCAGACTCTTTTGGTCACTGTATATGTGGCAAGGATACATGAACTAAAACATAACAAAAAAGTACACATACCGCTCTCTGGAACACTTTGATACCTCCTCTCTCACCTGTCAGTTGTTAGGTACCAGTTTTTAACCTCTGCTTTCTCTGTAAATTATGTTTAATAGAAAAGCAAGAAACAGGGAACTATACATATATTGACCAGGACTGTATCTGTGTCCTGATCCATCCTCTTCCCAGATGTGTGTTTAATACTCTCAGTTTAAAGCAGCTGTTGGTGTGACTCTGTCTCTGTTTCAGTGAGGTGATGTCCTGCTCTGAAGACGGCAGCGTGAGGATGTGGGAGATCCAGGACCTGCCTTTACCTGCTGAACCAGCCTCTCCAGGTGACACACACACACACACACACACAACAGGACACACAACCACACACTTTCAGGTCCGATCTTAATCACAGTGCTGATTGGACGGTGGGTTGTTCACAGACTCTGTACAAACATGCAGACATATGAAGAATTAGTCCATCGTCCCATTTCCTCATTTGGATGTTAAGCAAACTGAACTACGTTCCCTGTGATAGATCACATAGATGAGTATGAATCAGAAAGTTCAAAGACGGCGGAAAATTGCCTGCACTCAGCTTTTGTGTGTGTACAGTTGTGTGTCCTGGTGTGTGGGTGGTGTGGAGGTGGAGTAATGCAGTCCAGATGTGGTGTTGCGTATATCAAAGGGAAGTGTGCCGCAGCAGCATTCACAGAGGCTCTGTCTTCTCCCGGAGTGGGGTGGTCTGAAGCTGAGCGTGTCTGTGTGGTCTTTGATGGTGGAGCCGTCTGCCGTCGGTGCAGAGCTGCGGTGATTCTGAATAGATCTCGGCTGGAGAGAACACTCACTGCATCACTGGCTAATCGTCACCAAAGGCCAATTATTTATCCGTCGTTTGTTTTATGTGTCCGGGAAACCAGAGATCAATCCCTCGCATCTCCTGTGGTCTTTAAAAGGAAACTTTTCAACTCGCTGTATTTCCCATAGTTGTTGCCGCTGTGACAGTTTGAGCCCACAGAGAATTATCACCCAACTCTGGAGTCCTCCGCAGCCTTATGGAGCATTTTAGCGCTTTTTAGCTTATTGTTTTGGTTTTAATGCCTGCAACTGTTTCGGTTCCTTCTCACCGCCCTCAAAACCTGTTATGACTGAGTTATTTGATCCATTGTTAGAATAAAATATTGATAAGAGCAGCTTTAAATCCAGAGATTCAATCTGTCAACTGGAAAAGTTCATTATCTCATCTGATTCTGTAAAGTGTTTCAGTGTGACTGAAAACATTTTGTTCATACAGTAACAACAGTCAAGAACAGTATTCACAAGATCAGTTTTATTGTTTCTTTTCTTTAATCATTTTTCTAAGCGAGTCTTTCCTCCGTGTCCACCAGGGTTCTTTGGAATGTGGACTTTTGGCCGATCGAACAAACAGTCTGGTCCTCCGTCGAAGAAGGTCGTGGACGTCCCAAACATCAGGACGCTGGAGTTGACGGGCGATCTGATTGGACACTCGGGGGCCATCCAGGTATGATTTCACGACTGTACAAACTTATGTTCTCCTTCAAACTGGCGTCACATTAATGCTTTACCAACCTGTCTTGCTCTTCAGATGTTTGTGAGCTTCGGGGAGAAAGGTTTGGTCACATGCTCGACAGACCACCTGCTCATTCTGTGGAAGAACGGAGAAAGACAGTCTCACCTGCGCAGCCTGGCACTTTTTCAAAAACTGGAGGAGAACGGAGGACTTTGACCTTTAACCCTGGAATCACCGCCTTAAAAAAGAAGCTGTGATGATGTGAGTCGATGTTACAAGTAATTTGAATTTGCTGTAATGATTGTTTGCACTTAATGTGTAATGGTTGTTTGCCTGTGAAAGTATTTAACTTGTACAGTAAAATACCTCATCTTAAATGTACTATTATTTCAAGCAGAGTGTTTCCTGTGTGGGTCAGACGATGCTGGAGGCCTGTCAGGGATTAGCAGGTGTTTTGTTGGCTGCTGTCTAAGCACCTGCTTCAGTCCTCATTTCACTGCCTCCTCATATTTGGTGTATAAGCCTGTTTCACAGCTCTCTGTAGAGATTTGGGTTTTTCCAGCACTGTCTGCCAGAAACCCCGGTGTGATCCTTGACCAGCAGTTGTCCTGTGAAGGGAACTTGCATTGGGATGTTTATTTAAAGGAATAGTTCAACATTTTGGGAAATATGCTTATTTGCTGTCTTGGTGAGAGTTAGATGATCGATTCCACTTTCATCTGTCTGGTAAATATGAAGCTACAGCCAGCAGGCGGGGAGAGAGGGTTAGGGTTACTCCCTGGACAGAGCTGGGCTAAAAGGTAGGTAAAAAGGTAAGGTTACAAAAAAAAAAAAAAAAATCTTCCTACCAGCACCTCTATAGTGCATTAACATATCCTGCATATAATCCCAACTTGTAATTTTTATACTTCCAGTGAGTTGTAGAAGTGCTGGTAGTTGTTGGATTTTTTTTTTTCCTTTGGACAGAGCCAGGCTGTTTCCCTCTGCTTACATTCTTTATTGTAAGATTTGTAAGAGCATTTCCCAAACTCTCAAACTATTCCTTTAAATCTGTTGCTGCCATTCATGTGACAACGTCGTAGTTAAAGAATGCTTTTAATCGTCTCTCACAATACATTTCTGTGTTTGACAGAAAACATCAAAATAAGACATCGTAATCCAGAGAGCAAACTAAATTAAACTTTTCAAACAAACGTGGTGGATTTTAAGTGACTCTGACGGAAAGCTTTTTTTCACTACAATGCATGAGGCAGTAAAATCTCTCAAAACACACATTACAGTTCTCATGGCCAATAAATTTTTTTCTTTGAAAAATAATTTGTACTGTATATAACATCACTTTCTAATTTATTGTTCTGTTTACAAATGATACAAAAGAACACAGGATTGGCACGTTGTCTGCAGCCACGGCCATCAGTGTCAGAGATGAAAGAAAGAGGAAATAGAAATCACTGTAAGTGATGAAGGCTTATCATTACATAACAAGCAGTTATACAATCTGGTTCTGCCTCAGCAGACTCAAAGCGAACGAGGCATTAAGCGACTGGCTGTCATCTCATCTAATTGATATCATCACATTCCAGTCATTGCTGCTCACAGGAAAGGCATGTAAATCTGTAAATCGTCTTTGAATAGAAATCTGTCATTATCAACTAGCAAAAATATGTTCTGACAATCGGTGAGAGCAGAAACATTCAGAGGTGGAGCCACATTTCAAGTCACTGTAAAAAAAAAAAAAAAAAATTAAAGTCCTGTTTTAGGGGAAAAACACCCCTATAACATAAAACAGCCAAAGCAAAAAGTTACATAAGTAAATTATGTAAAATGCAAAGCAAAAATGATATATTGGGTGAGTATTTACAAGAACAGCAGGTACATTAGGTAGTTTACAGTGTATTGCAACAATAGCAGACCTAAACACTGAGACATGACGAGATTAAGGCGTCAATTAAGACCTTGGTCATCAGTAAAATGACTACATACAATTATGAATACATGAATGTGACCAGTTCAAACAAACCAATAGTGAAATTCACATCTGATCCAACTTCACCTGATTCAGTGTCCGTCTTTAAAAACCTCGTAGTTGTAGAAAACAAAGGATAAAAATGTCCATCGAGACAGAACTATGAACACTGACTCACCGAGTTAACTCAGAACTGCAGCACAAACCTTAAAGCAACAGACCTAAAGTCATATTTTAAAAAGACTAAAACACATATGGCTTTTCTTGCAACTGTTCTTTACCTTCGAGCAGAGGAGGAACTACTTCAACCAAAAAAATACTTTTGCTTCTGTGAAGATGACCAAAGAATAAGGCACCTGTAAAGAGCTCTCTGTGCCTTTGGTTAATACTGCAATGTGCGTTTCCTGGATTAACACGTACACATAATGTACACACACAGCAACACGTCCTTCTTCACTCATGAACGTTCAGATTTCAAATGGGACTAGAACTGGTAACTGAAATTACACAGTTTCACCAAAGCAGCTCAGCTCAGTTTCTGGATATCTGCACATTTAACCACTAATCACCATTTTCAAAAGGGTTTGGTTTCCAACACTGTTTCACCTTCATGTGTTAAAATTTAAGAAAAGTGCTTTGAAAAAAACATGGATGCATTGACAAAGGGATGATACTAGTTAATTCCTCAAATATTACAGCCAATAGTTTTTCTTTATAAATGCTGACTTTGATAAATCATCGTTTTTCCAGTCACAGTGGGGCTATAACGGTTTGTATGTAACTACTGCAGTGCCACCATGTAACCACCAGAGGGCAGACAAATCATTGACATCTCATCTGAAACCAAATACAATCATGTGCAGCGAAGTTTCTCCCTAAACAGAGCCAAATCATAACAAGGTGAACTGCAGTTGCAGGATTTGAACTAAAACCACGTGAGAGCTGGAGCTGATAGATTAGAAGCAGACAGCTGCTGTTTTTACAAGCTGAATCCAAACATGGATCTGGTTCTCCTTCATACATCTGTCGGGCCGCTGTGAGGCCCAACTCAGCAACACAACACAAGAGCGTTTCATGGTTTGTGCACCGTGCAACAGTCAGCGTGGCTCCACATTGAACGCTAACACTGTTCAGACTCGTGAACCAGATTTGTCTCCTCACATTTGGGTGCAAATGTCTACAGTTAGTGTCACAAAGCTATGTATGGAACATCTGATGTGTCTGAATACTTGATGAATCATCTCTGGTGCAGTGCAATTCTCTTCCTCCATTTGTTCTGATGTACAGGTTTAACAAAGAGCTTCACTGACTGCTTTCACAGTGCACAAAGGACAAGGATGTAGAGGAAGTAACTGTAACAGTAGAGTTTTGGGTGAGATATTTCACCACCAGCTACATGATCAGCAACCATCACAAACACAGCCTTTCATCCATGTCACCTCCGGACTTGGGGCTCGACATTTCTGGCTGGACTGGTTCTCCCCTCTTGACTGGACCCTGGGACCTTTTCTTAAATCTTTCCAAAAAGTTCTTTCTGTTCGGGGCCCGACAAAGACATGGATCGCTAAGCATTTGGTCCCAGACACAAGTGTCTCATACTGTCGACCACCTGTCACAGCTCATAAACAATGAATAATTCCAGCTGAGCACCTTCACAAGTTGGTGATTTGATAAGAGACGTGTGAGTGCACACACATTGACACATTGGCCGAAAAGCATGAACACATCCAACCTGGTGCTTATTTTCAGTCAGTGCTTCTAACTTTGGTCACCATCTTATTCGCCACGTTTCTTTTAGAGCAACAGACGGACTCAGAATGAAAAAAAAAATGCTCAAAGAAAAGCAAAAAAAAAGTAAGAGGGAGGTCAAAATGAAAATGTCTTGATATGCTAAAGTGCAGGTTTCTGGTGTGTTACACTGAATGGTACAGATTGTCAGGTGAGCCGTGAGGTCCACACAGGTGCTATCAGGAATACTTACTAGGGCCATAAAGTGGCAGCAGAGAGTCGACGGGGCCCTCAAATGACAACCTGTTCTCCACTGGCAGAACACCACCTCCACGAGAACCACACAAGAAAAGAGGCTGTGATTTGAGACTAAAACAGCGTCTCAGCGTCCATCAGTCAGTGACGTCTGCTCCCAGAGCACCAGACTGCCCGGCGTCGGGCCCTGAACGTGCCCGGGGGCACCTGGGAGGGCACGGAGCTCCGTCCAATCACAGCTGAAGAGACTCGCTGCCTTACCCTGCTCGGAGCGACGGATGAGAGGAGGCGACGACGAACCGGTCAAGAGGGAGGAGGAGGACGCAGGCTCTTGCACTTCATCTCGTCCAAGCCCTTCCAGTACTTGTAGTTCTCTGACAGGTGCTCCATGAGACCAGGCAGGCTGGCGAAGGCTGGGAGGAGACACAGGAAAGGTCAGTCGAAGAAAAAAAAAAAAGAACAAATGGACACAGATTTGGACATTCAGATTGGATTTGATATGTTTGTTATAAAATGACACTCACACAACCACATGTTCATTAAAACAGTTTTTGGTTGCTGTAATGATTCTTCATGTTTATACTGGCTGTGAAGAGATGCCTTCATTATTCCAGTGTAAGAGATGTTGGATAAAATCCTCCTCCTTTGCAAAAATGTGTTTAAAATTAAGCTGAGTGACCCCAGATTCAACCCTTCTCAGATAACCATGACCGGACAGACAGAATCTTCACCGACATCCCGATCAATCGTGTAATTGATAAAGTGTGTTCATGAAATGTCAATAAAGTGAAAAAATGCACATCACAATTTCTCTCAAATTATTCAGTTTACAATCTTAACAGAAGAAATCAGCTGCAACCAAACAATAATTGACATGTTTGCTCTATTTATCTAAACTGATTCATTTTTATTCAATCGACTAATCAGTTAATTGACTAATTGCTTGACTAAAAATTCAGCTCTAAAAATTTGTACTGAAAAGACTAACTTGATTTAACTCAACGGCTGAAGCCTCATATTAACCTCTGCTGAACAGAACGAGGACTTCAGATAGATTAAAATCATATCATGAGGGCATCTCTTCAGGGCCACTATGGACATATGAGCATGTCAGTATTGTTTTAAGACAGACTTTAAACAAAAATTGAACTTATAAGGCTTCTGTAATAATTGAAAAGTAATCCAGCTACAGTGAAAGGTCAACTACACACACCTGTTATTAGAAACTTCCTGTTATCATTCCAGTTATCAGGCAGGAAGATGTATGAGGGGGTGTGTGGTTCACGTACAGTGTCTAATGTTATGTACACTGCAGTGTTGCTCCCACATAAAAGGGCTGCTGGGGTCAAAGGTCGCTCTGTGTTTCCCTCTCACACACAGCTTTTGGTCTGCAGAGTGTGTGTTCTCAGTGCACGACCCCATGTTGTTTACTTCCTCGTTTCCGGTTTGTTGATGACCCATGCTGCATCTGTGGAACTAACACTGACCCCGGCGGTGACCCCGGTGAATCCAGAGCGGCTGTGTGTGTTTTTGTGTTTATGTGTAAGAGAAGTTATGCTCGACTGCTCGTTCCTCCTTGAATGCACTGATCGTAAACCCACATCCCCTCTACTATTTTCCCAACTTCCCCTCCCCTGACGCCCTCTCAATTCCTCTTTGTCCCACTGGCATTTGGAATCTCTTTTTCCGTGACATCAGAGCTGTGTTGACAGTAAACAAGTTCCCTCTCGGGGAGACTAAACTAAAGGGAAATTCAGTGGGAATGGGGAGCTATAGGCACCATACTATCCCTTCCCACTTGTGTTGGCTCCTCCTCCTTCTCATCCCTTTCCTGTAATTTCCTATCTGCAATCTGCCAAGAAACCACTAAGTGAAGATGTGAATGTATGAGGTTTTATCCTGATATCTGAGTGAACCGATGTTTTGTTTTATTCATCCTATTTCAAAATGCTGAACAAATCAGAAATGTGGGCAGTGATTCCGAGATCTGGAACCAGACTAGTTCTGTTTCTGCTTAACTGGAAACACTCAGTGGGTCACTGGGTGTTTCTGGTCAACTAATTTATCCACTGTCTCAACGGTTGCTTAGCAACAATGAAAGTCCCCAAAGTAAATGTGAAAGTTGATCATACAGTCATAATGTGAATGGAAGTGGAAAAGGAAATGACTAAACACAGCCCATGCACAGTAACCTCCACAGATCAGAAAATGTTCTTACCATCCCAGGCGTCAAACATATCAGTGATGAAGTAGTCTATGAAGGAGATCTGAGATTTCGGGACGCTGCAGGTGTTCCTGTCAAACACAGGCATCACCACCGGCAGCCCTTGTCTCTTCTCTTCATCCGTCTGCAGGGTGAAACACACAGATCACACTCAAGCTAAATCTGCAGCTTAAAATGTGAGAGGCCGTAAATGACATTAATTATGTAAAATGATGACAATGAAAATAAACAAATATCTTCCTCCCTTTACAGACACAGAACTGTTCCGAGCTTTTAACTACATCGTTGCATTAAGTGTTTGTCCCCACACCTGTGCAAAGTACTCCTCAGAGATCCGTCCAGCCCACTCGATGCAGAGCTCGAGCGGTCTGCAGGGGTTCGCCACATCTGCACACTTGATCAACATCCTCTTTATCAGCAGACGGTTCTCTGGAGAGTTCCTGATGTTGGCCTGACCGTCACAGTCGCTGTTCACGTTCTGCAGGAAAGACACAACAGACATGAGCATCTGCACATACAGAAAAATAATACTTGCATTAAGTACATGTTTGCTTATACACACTTTTTAATTCCAAGTAGTTGCTGTGCTCGTGTCTTTAGACAGTGTATAGTAGGTCATTACGTTCAAATAAATTTCAACAAAAGTTCTCTGGAAATCAACAGAACTGACAACAGTCCTAGAGCTTTGTCTCCATTTGGCCAATAAAGAGCACCAAAGAATTCCTTCCAGGAAACTTTGAGAAATGATTAATAAATAAAAAAAAACAGTACTTTTTTTTAAAAGAAGAGTTTCACCTTCAAACGTAACAAACTAAACACAGCCACACTCACACTTGTGCTGGTCTCTTCGATGGCAGCCATCGGCTTGTTGATGCTGTTCACAAACTTGCTGACGTGCTCGAAGTGTCTGGTCATCTCTGTGGCCAACACCATGTCGATGATGGCCTGCCGCAGTGTTCGGAACTGATTCCTGTCAGCAGGGAAAGGGAAAAAAGTTAAGATCTGAAAACAGCAAAGGATTATAATGTCACAAACTCTTCTATTATTCCATGAACACAAAGGGCTTAGGTTGTACATACAACACCACCACCACAAACTGCTCCGACCGACCTGTCCGTGTTCTTGAAGATGTTGCTCTTGCTGTCTCGGACGGTGAGCTGGAAGGCGAGGGCTGCGTGGTGGCTCTCCAGCACGGCGGTGTCGTTGTAGAGGATCGCCAGTTCGCTGCCGGCGTTACACAGGAAGGAGTTGGTCCTGCCCGGATGGTCCACGTCGTGCACTGTGGCCGCTATCAGCGCCGCCACCTCATCCAGCTGGTCCAGACTGCTCTGAATCAAACAGCAGAGACACAGAGTGACGTCAGAACTGAGCTGCACTGCACCTGTTTTAAATCAACATACTGTAAATAAATCAATCTGTAGGAAGGATTATCATGAACACACATCAGCACTTTTTGACATGAAGAAATTCTGGCTGGTTTTTGGTGCCAATAAAGTTGGTTCAATACAGAGTCAGTGTACACCAGCCAGCACATGATCCCTGTGGTGGATATTACGTCCTTGACATTTTGCGGCCATCTTGTCATACATTCTATGTCTTAATATGATTCTCTGTTCAGTTACAATGGCTAACAATGCATCTAATATTTCATGTGTATATACAAACACATTCGGCACGGTTTTTAAATTACTTTTTATTTTCCAAAGTCCAGCAACCAAAAGTGGAATTTGCAGAAGTGAAAGCAAGTTATTTTTGTTTGGTGCCTTTGTGCCTTGTTTGCGTGTGTGATCCAGATTCTTGTGTTATATAAGCAATGTTTTGCATGTGTTTTATTGGATAAAAGCTATGTTGGGCAAGTCAAGTCAATTTCATTTATGTAGCCCAAAAATCACAAATGTGCCTCAAAGAGCTTTATAAACTGCTCAGCATATGACACCCTCTAGATTTGGAGATGGAAAAATTCTACAAAGAAAACCTTTCAACAGGGGACGAAAAGGGAAGAAACCACAAGAGGAGCAACAGTGGAGGGATTCCTCTTTTATATTATTGAGACAAAAATAAAAATGTTTTGCCACCACTATCTGTGTTTACATGTCTGCAAGTGCTTTTTATAGATCTCTTTTCCATGACATAACCAAAGCAAGTCATGAATGCATTATAAATGTCACATTATTAGCAGAATCAATGTTAGGAAAGTA
Source organism: Holacanthus passer (assembly GCA_025331565.1). Lineage (NCBI taxonomy): Eukaryota > Metazoa > Chordata > Actinopteri > Pomacanthidae > Holacanthus > Holacanthus passer. The sequence continues at coordinate 2,638,912 of JAFREQ010000046.1, read as the reverse complement.
TGTTTTATAAGACATTTGCTTGTTTTTATTAGCATACACTATTTTACCCAACGCAAAACTTGTGTTAATAATCAGAAGCAAATGTTTACTTCATGATTTTAAAGCATGAACAACATGACCAGAGCAACAAATGGAGCTTAGCATCAGAGCAGGCAGACCACTTGAGTCACACTTGCATTAGCTGATTTATTCGTGTTTCACCATCAGTGGATTAATCATCAGCTGCTTGGCAACCAGCTGACTAATACTGTCCAATCATAAGCTCTGCTGATCGCTTCATGGCAACTTCAGCAATTCAGCCTCCAGTTTGAGCTAAGTTTTGGGTAATGCTGATTTAACTTAGATTTAATTTACACACCTGGTTTTGCTGCTAAAAGTGCAACATCTGATTTTTAAGCTGCTAAGACAGTTACCTGCACACAGGAAGCATCCCAACATTTTTGTGATCAGGGTTGTAGTATAACAAGTGTAGCATCTCAGCTCTACTCTCGAGCAGCAACATATTAGAAAAATACTGCAGGTATCACAGTCATTCCAAATGTGTGTGTTTCTTCTAACCTTGACTCTCTCTTTGCGCAGGAAGTAGGCGGTGGCGTGCAGCACGTCTGCGGCATGCGTGGAGTTGTGGTAGGAGTTGGAGGCGTGGTAGCTCGCCTCAATGAGCTGCAGCCAGGAGCGCAGCGTGGCCTCCGAGCAGTTCAGGAACTCACACACACCGAAACTCGTGAAGATCTTCAGCCCGAGGTAAGTCAGCGGCCTGTGGAGGATCACAGAGGACAGCATGTGTTTTAATGGCAAGAGCACCTGAAATGAATATTTCCCTAAAATGTATTCATATTCTGTGCTCTACTGTTTTTTTTACTTTTGCACATGTAAAACAGAATGACAAGTTGTAGTTTTAAGGTGGGTTTATGTGCAAGACTAAGCTAAGCTAAGCTAGCTTGCTGCTGGCCGGGGCTTCGTATTTACTATAAAGATATGAATGTAGTTTCCATCTTCTCAGCCAACTCTCATATTCTTGATACTCATCATACTTGTATTTTATAAAGTAAAGATGACAAAAACTTTGATCATGAACACATTTGGTTTTCTTTACCATTCACAGGAGACAGAAAATCCTACGTTCACAAACCAACATCTTTGAAGGTAGAGAGGAATGAACTATTAACCAATTTTGAGAATGCAAACATGCAAAAGGAGTGTAAGTTAAAAATCAAGTAGCTGCTGGAGCGATGGATAAATAATTACCATGCAACAAACAATATATTGCCTTTTCTGAATCTAAGGAATTGGCAGCCTTTCTCCTCATGTTGGCTGCTTTGATTCAGCTTCCACCGTCTTTGTACCTCTTGTGCGTTGCTGCCTCCAGCTCCAGGATGTTGAACTCCCAGCACTCCTCGTCATTCAGCATCTCCGCGATGGATGGAGGGACGTCATTCAAAGTGACTGGGATAGCCAGCTGGCTCTGGCTCATGTCTAGCAGATGGACAGAAGCGAACACACACACACAAACATACACAGTTCAAGGTGATTTGACCATAAAAGGGGCAAACTGAGAGGGAGCTCTGTGCGTGATTTCACAGATAAATTAGAAATGGTTGTTCCAGTCTTGGCTCTCGAACATCTATATACATGTGCAAACATATTGCTGAGCATCTCACTCTGTAAATCTGCTCCTTTGAGAATGACAGAAAGATGGCATGTGATAAAATTGTTAAAAGAACTGTATGAGAGCAAAAGTAGCTGCAGCTCTGAGATAAAGATTCCGTTTTCTTGGAAATGAGACTCTTGATTTCGATCTTGTCACAGTTAAGTGCTCTTGTGACTTTAATCATGACAATGAGGATTACATAATAAACCCAGAAGGAAGAATTAACATCTCCTGGATCAATGTAATGCTTTCATCAGGACAATTACTACTTTTAACTTAATATTTATTCATGAGATTCAGTTAAGGCAGCGAACCTCATGTTCCATCATCTCTGTGACGGTGAGCGCCGCACTCCTACCTGTTCTTACATCATTCACATTAACTCAGTGCTGTTTGACTCATCTTGATCATCTTTTAGAGCGTGAACTTTGTCAGATCACGGCCACTGTATCGAGCCTGCTTAAAAGAGAGAATATTTTCCTAATTGCCCCTAAAGCTCATTTCATTTTTTTTTCTGTCACATGAATTCTAAGTTTGTGCAATAATGGTTATATTAGTTATATTGTATTAAGTTGATCCATGATCACTGTTATAATGTGATAATTTACTGGTTCTTTGAACTTACTTTTGCAGAAGACATATTCATTCCCGGAGAGTCTCCGCAGCCCATCCTGGAGAAAATAAAAATAAAAAGAAATGGTTTAATTAATTGAAAGATACAGAATAGAAAAACTTTGAGTGGTTATTTAAAACTAATTTTAATAACACGTCTTTAATCACGAGCTTTAGCTCAATAGCTCCATGTTCTCTATTAACATTTTTTCTGCCAAACACACATTCTTAGTAATGAGAAAATGGATCATTCTTTTTATTTATGGTCAACAAAAAAAGCTCACAAATATATAATTGTTCTCTTTAAAAAAGACTCAGCATTTTCCAAAACAGCTGGACACCGTGGCACAAGTTACTCAAACAGGAGTAAACAGTGTTTGTGACAGTGTACTGAGTCCAAATAAACTACAGTGTGTGTGCTCATGGTAATGAAGGCAAATGTCACCCAGTGAAACAGTGCGGATCAGTGATGTGTTTTTAATGGAGCTCTATGGCACAGAGGGAGAAGATATATCAGGCTTTGGATATAAACACATTTTTTGTTCATTTTGTGGGATTTGTTGACAAAACAATAAAAATGTTCTGAAAAAGTCTAGAAAATGTATAATTTGATGTACAAATGTCTTCCCTGCTGGAAGTTTCTGCTGTAAACTGATGGATCTGAAAACTTACAATCAGCTCAGTTTTCAGAGAGACAAACCTCTGCGTGCAGTGACTCACCTCACGGTTGGTCTTACTCAACCAATCAAAAAATAAACAAAGACTCCGTTGGCACTCTGATTGGCACCATTGATTTGATTTTGGAAGCCAAAAATTTCTTGGTTCAACAAGAATGCATGTTCAATTTCATGCACATGAGGTAAGAACATTTTTACAGTGTGATTTAAAAAAGACCATTTCTAACCTCTCCTTATAAAGAGCTTCAAACATGTATACTTATGAATGAAAGCATGTATCTTACACTCATGAGCCCCCCGACCAGGTCGTTGGTGTGGGGGTCATCTTCTTTGGAGGCGAGCTGCGGGGAGTAGAGCTCTGTGGTTCTCAGGATCTCCAACACGCGATCCAGAGCCTCGGCTACTGTTACTGGACTGCTCTCCTGGGCGGCGTTGATGATGTTTATTACCTGAGGAAAAGGAAAAAGAAAAGTCCCTATTCTGCTGCAAAACAGACACTGCATACAAACACAGGAACAAAGAGTCCTCTGCAAGACACGCCATAACAGAGTGCTCCTTTCTTTGTGCATGTGTCATGGAGATGTGCATGTGATGCTGGAGAAATCTTATCTGGGGCTAAATGGCTAAATAAAGCTGCTTCTCAGACACACAAGAGCATCACAGGACCTGCGATAGGATGCGGAATGAGACAATGTCACATACTGTACACTGTATATAACCAACGGTCATCCAGCCTACAGCTTGACCTGAGTTTATTGTTGCTCTGAGCACCTTCCCCTCATGACAGAGGGGTCATGGAGAATTCAGACGTCGCACTTCCAGCATTAAAATGTGATCTTTGCAAATACACACAGTAAAAAAAAAAAATCCCCTCATGTTGACGGCGTTATCTGTGAACAGTGGTGTGGAGCGATAAATCCAAAGACATGATGTTGTTTCGCAACAACATTAAACATTATTTAGAAATTTAGCTTCCTAGAATGCACAGAAAGAACGAGATATTTATTATACTGCACTACTTATTTTATTTAATTTTAAAGAAATCTTATCTCTCCATTAAATAAAGTTGAATATTCAGTTTCACCATAAAACAGTAATTGTTAATACATAATTGTTTATTGTTAATTTTGTCTAATAAACCTGAAAGTGGGGCCTGGGTGTGGATGTTTTTGTGCATCTGTCTGTCTACTGCATCTTGTTATTAGTCTGGTTGCTTGGCGAGAAAGTACTTTTAAGGAGCCGTTCGAGGCAAACTCTCCATTATTGGCTCAGTCAAACAACTTGAAGGCAGTAAAAGTAGCTCTAAAGAGCACTGACTGGCTAAGTGGTGTTATACTAAATATGATTTGACTTTGATCAGACAGATCTCTTGTTCCAATTTAGGTGCATTGCCTGATTTGAAACAAGCTGATTATGAGCCATAAATGAACTTAATTCTTGGTGCAACCTGATGATCGCTGCTGGAGGAATGAGCTCGACTGAGCGATTCCTAAACTGGGACAAACATTTGTGTTTTAAAGTGCTTAAGGCAGAACTCGCATAAGAGATTTAGTGTGAAATTGTTCAGTGGAAGACGGCTCCTGCACATGACAGTTTTCCTTTAACCCTTTCATGGCCTTTCACCCTGAGCTGTAATCTCTTGGTGAACTTCAAACTGATGCACTCGGTTGAAGTGTGTGTGGTTTTATTTTAATGTAGTTTAGTTTCACATAGACATTGTCAAACCTCACGCTGATCATTGGGAGTGATGCAACTTTTAAAAATTTGTAAAGTGTAAAGGAAATATTAAGTTTTCCTGTGTTTGAATATAAGTGGGTAACAGTTTGTTGTAACCAAAAAAAGAGGATCTGTTGAGCTGACAAAAAACTGTTGAACTGATCATTAAATCTATTATCATCATGAGTAAATGTAAGTAAAATGTTTTAGACATTTCTCTTGTCCATAAGAGTGTGTACTTTAAAATCTTCATATCACTTTAATAGAGAAAGAAATATACAGATTGTTGAAAGTGCAACATTAATGTAATCATGTAAACATCTTTAAACATCTTTATCGTTTAGTAGAGTCTCATAATTAAAAATCTGTGTGGTCACTTGAAAAAAAAAGTTTTTATTGTTAGTGCCCAAAGGAAGTAACTATAAAATTTTCATTTTATTTATTTTTAACTTTTACTTTTATTTATCCAAATACATCTTCCTTGTTTCCTGAGTGGGATCTGAAAGCAGCATACCTTGGTGATGGGAGCCTCGATAGTCATGGAGTGAATCCTGGCGACGGAGGAATATCTTCGATTCTGCAAACTGGGAGCTGAAATTCAGAAAAAGATTTTATGGACTGTTAAAGCGTGGCTCATTGAATGTCAGCCATTAATAGTGCAAACTCTGCAACTGTTAGCCCTCATCAAAAGGCTTATGTATGGAAGTCAACAAATGAAAGGACACTGAAAAAGGCGCGGAAATGTAAATGTAATACAAATGTTAACATAATGGTAATGAAGGACGAGAAGAGAACATTAGGAACGTGGTTTGATTGAAGAAGAGAGGAGCAGACAAAGCAGAGGAGAAGCAGCACTCAGCTCAGGTACCTGAAAATAGCAGCAGCTGTGTCAAAGTGAGCTGAGGAGGGAGGTACGTAATGCCATCAGCCCACGACATCTCCCTTTCTCTTTAGTTCAAGTACCTTCCATAACACGGTCTGACTCATTCTCATCATCTCCCCATTCCTCCTTTGTGTTCCTGCCTTTACTTTATTCTCTCTGCAGTTATCTGCTCCTCTGACCCCATCATCCTCTGCCTCTCCCGCTCACCCTCACAAACGTTCATTTCAAACAAAAGTTCAAATGTAAGATAAAGCATTCTGAATGGTCTTACCGTCACTTCCACGAGAGCTGAGCGATCTGGCGTCCATTGAATCTTTCCTCCTGTCCCTGTGACGTAGAGAATGGCACTCTGTCGAGGGAAGGAAACGTCCAGTATGTTTAGACCGATTTATACGATATAGTTGAGTCTCAGTGCTATTTCACTTCTACATCTTCTATGAACTCGTCCCAGCTTGTGCCTCTCATGCATTATCAATAAATCCAAGCCACAGAGCTTTCATCCATTTTCAGAAAAAGAAACACTGGGTCATCATTGACCAACCCAGAAGGTCAAGTAACTACACTTAACATCACTCCAAAGACTTTTCTAACCATGAGGATGAAAATAGGTTCTGAGATTTTTTAACCAGTTTCCCAAGTGGTAAACATTATATATGTCCTTACTCATTTTATATGACACAGAAAAAGTATCAAGGTGTTATTTTGGTATGAATATATAAAATAATATAAAGTAAAAAAAACAGAGAATTATAAGTGACAGTGAAATGTTTTATTTTTAACAGGTTAGAAGTCCCCCAATTTAGCACAGCAAGGAAAAGTATAAAGCTTTATATTTCTTATATCTACAATCCATTTAAATATCAACTAACAATATTAGTATGTATTAGTTATATTTTTGACTGGTCAAATAAACTTTTACACTATTTTGTCTGGTTCCATATTTGAGCTCTGTCATTCAAATGTAATGTCAGTACACAGGTGCTAATCTAAATCATGATATTGTAGAATTGTCTATAAAGTTTTACATAAAAAATACACCTGTCCAATTAAAATTTAAATAAAAAAAATGTGGTAAGTTACCTGACTGAGAATGTTCCCCGCAGCATCTCTCCTCCTTGTTGAACTTGTGGACCTGACAGACAGAGAGCAGAAGCTGATTAAGAGTCGAGGTTTGGACCAAGAGTCACGGTTAAATCTCCTTCGATGTGAGGAATATAATCAGCCTAATTTCCTGCTCCTTGAAAGCAGCACGTCGGCGGGATTACTTCTGTTGATTAAAGACTTAATGTGAGCCAGTGATTTGATGTTCGTTACACTCTGAAGATATCTTTTCATCTCACTCCAACTACCTATTGTATTTTATAAAACGCAGCACAGAAATGTTTGAGATTTTAACACTTCATTCTCGTTTTACATAACCTGTGTTATTTCTTTAAGCATTAAAAGATTCTCTGAAACCCCTACCTGTGACTGGTAAAGCTGCTTATGAATACAGAGAAAGCAGCTGAATGAAACAGCAGAGACTCCTGCCACACACAGCCAAGACTCATTAACTACGTATAGACGGGTTTCCGAACCACGTCATCAGTGAAATGTTAAGCTGATAATTTTTCAGAGAAATAACAAACAAACAATTGCAGAGTCTTTTATAATCTTGTCTGGCTGATAAATAGAAGTTATGAAATCCTGTGTTGACATGAGTTTCTCAAGCGAAAGTTTGCATCTAAAATGAGCTTTTGAACCACAGTACACATCTGACATATACACAGTGTCCAGATTTTTTTGGATCAAACAGCAGGAATTTATGCTGACTTTATTTTTTTTATGCCAACACTAGTTGTGTGAAGAGCTCTGTGTAATCTGTTCTAGCCACTAGATGCCATTTCTCACCGGAACCGTCTGTGTGAGGAGCTGAGCCAAAAACAGAACCTTAGTTGTAGAGGCCAAATACAATTTGTGAGATTATGTCTCTAATTCTGATATATTTTTTGCATGGCAAAATACATTTAAATAAAAAAAAACCCATTACGATTAATATTAAGTTATTACTATATTAAATGGCATAAGAATGATACTTAACAAATACAACAGAACATAAAATGTAAAAATTATTTTATGGTTCTGAGCTGAATTTAGCGTAACTGTGAACCTCACAACACATTCTCCCGTGTTTATAATAATATATTTTCATGCAGGTGACATTTTGTAAAGAACATCCTGTTAGTCACACCAAGGTTATTGTAGATATGGATATGAAGAGCCCCTAATCCAGTTAAAGGAGATTTTCCTCGCCCAGTGACTCACTGCACCTTTACATCTTGCTGACAGTGCATCATGCACATTTATGTAATGACATCCAAACATGCAGCATATTTATTCATATTTATATGTAAAATCAGAAAATGATTATTTTAATATGCAGAAATGGGTCACTGAAATGTTTGTTAATTACATTTCATCTTTCACTCTCACACAATTGCTCATTTTCTCTTTTTACAGCCCCCCTTTCTAAATTTCTAAGTCGCTTGCTCTCAGGTCTCCAGTGCGTCCCATACTGAGTAAATAGGATTAAGACAGTATAAACACTTCTAATGACATACAAGGTTGCCAGATTTAGCTGACTGCATCTTAATGGGCTTCTTGGGCTGCAAAGCACAAACAGACATCTAAAAAAACATCTTTTGAATTAACATGACTAAAGCTGGGAAATAGTTGAGATTATGATGGCCCTTAATTGAGAGGGAAAGACAAACAAAACTGACCCTAAACCTGCTGTAAGTTTTGGAGTGCTTAGACAAATACTACTAACTAAACAACACAATGAAATGGAAACCGTGGTCCACAGCCAAACGTCTGGGTGGGAAAAGATGTGGAATAATGTGTGGTTTAAAGTGCTCAGAGGAAAATGTTGTAAGCAAGGATACAGTATCAGATCAGCACTATCCTGAAAAGACCTCTGTGGCCTCGGGTTGTCAAATGCATAATAATGTCTCAGTGAAGATGCACTAAATGCCTGACCACATTACTGAGTTTAAGATGTCATCAAATAGTAAACTTTTGTTCCCACTTTGCATCAGTTCCGTTCTATAATATGAAAATGCATTAAAAAAAAAAGGGGACACCCTGATAATACCGTTCAGTTTGACACTGCACAATTCAGGTTGTTGGAGATGACTTCCATGGTTTCGAGAATGGGATCAGTCGCTGCCATGTCTAAGGATTCCCAATCCCAACAAGCAGGAATGAATGCCATTTGGCTTTGGCAAGCACATGCCAACGGCTGACTCACCTTATGCACACATGATGAAAGAGAGCAACGAGCTAAAGCTAGTCTCTGTGCAGCTTTGCCTGGGGTATAAATAGCCCTGGCACCTGGCTGCTAGCCCTCCCAGGCCTTAGCGGAGGATCCTGGTGCTTAGCCGTAGCTTAGCATAGTATGACGTTATTGGCTGGGAACCCAGCTGAGAGCAGCGACACACCTGCTTCAGAGTAAGCGTGCACGCTGCTAAACAGAGCGGGAAGCCAGTGAGGCTACATGCCCTGCTCAAGTATTTAAATCTGTCACTTTAGCCTGCAGTTCATTTGAAGTATTTATGTAAAACTAACTGCCAGCAGAGTTTGCAATCTATGCCCGAGTCCAGTTTGGACTCAATCACTCATTTCTCCACCAGGCTTGATTGAGCCAAGCTGTGCTGTAGCGTTCGGACGACAAACTCCCCAACAGAAAAACCAACTCACTGTAATCTTCAAACATGGGCTTATAAATCTCAGGCTTTTGTAAATTAAATTTTGTGGTATTTTTTTTCTCCAAGCAGCTGCTAGTAGGCTTGTAAGCTAAGGGTTTATTATCTTGAGGCTGCAAATCAGCATTTTGGGCCGATTTGAGAGAAAGTGGTTTAAGATCTTAAAGTATCACTAATGTGCAGGACTACTCATTTTGGGCTAGAACAGTGTAGACAAAGAAAGGGTGGTCCAGGTTTAAATTTTTGCCTCAGGTACCTGAATGAGTCTATGAGTGAGTCAATGATTAAGGTTTTCATTCCCACTAGAAGCCCTCTCCTACAGCATTTTATCATTACCTAAAGGAAAACTAAAAGATGACTGAAAGGAAATAGATTATCTATACAACACATTAGATCAGAGCTTGACTCACCTGATTGTTGTTGTCAATATGAGGTCTCTTGATGGCTACAAAATGTCGTATCTTCCTGTTGGAAGCAATAGAGTCTGTCAGTAATGTCTCATTTATAGGAAATGTACAGTGACAACTTTCGATTGATTGATCTCAGCTTACCCTCCTTGGCCAATGACGGGTGTTATCTTCACATGTTGTTGTATACTGTCGCCTGACTTCTTTCTGGCATAGTAAATGCCCTGCCATTCCTCCAGAGACAACAGAACAGTCAGGCAATGATACAGTAGTGTCTCATTTCACAGATGGGGAGATGAATGGATGGATGGAGGTGAGACTGACCTTTCCTTTTTTGATACAGGTGTTGATGGTGTCCAGCAGGTCGGCTCTGTTCTTGTCGCTCTTGGGGAGTTCAGTCAGTTCCTTCCCGATCAGCTCCCCCTTGTGGTAGCCCATCATCCGCTCAAACGCTGGGTTCACGTACTGGGACAAAACCAGCAAGACGTTACAGTTATGGTCTAGTAATGTTTTAGATTTTTCTTATTGCTGGACAAGGGCACAGGAGATTACTTTAAGTTTTTTCCACATATACATTCATGCACCATATTCAGAGCTGTTGACTCCTGTTTGAATAAGATTTGCTGGTTAAGAATAAAACAACTGATTCATGACCAGTTTTAAAAGATCTATGTGTTCTGGGGCATCACATACGCTGCAGAAGACAAAACGTGCAAAGAGACAGACTAATTGTTGGTTTTGGTCTTTCGTGGGATTTGGTGTAAAATAAAAATAAAGAACATCACTTGCCTTATCTTTTAAAAGAAAAATTGGGCATGTATATATGCAGTGTATTACCCCTACCTGTATTATGTGGTCCTCACTGGTGATCTCCACGGCCTCTTGACAGTGTTCCAAAGCAGTGAAGACCGAGTTACAAGCCCTGTGGATGAAGAAAGCCAAACCAAACTCATGATTCGTGATGCTACCTCGTACATGTGCCTGTGCATGTACTGTATGTACAACTATGTGTCATTAGATGTTTTTCCTCTGCTGTACCTGAGTTTGAACTGGCAGCGCACCTCTCCATGTTCAATCTGTATGAGCTCATTGTAGCAGGCTGACACACTGCTGTTCTCCACAAACCTCTGGAGGCCAAACAAGGTTAAGTGGTGTTTGAAGGAGAAGGAGAGAGACGAGGGGAAAATTGAATGAGTCAGGACTTACTCAGTAGCAACTTGTTTTCCAACCTCCTACGTCATTTTCACACCATCAAACGCCGCTGACAATAAGAGCCTCTTTCAAAGTTGGCAACATGATGCTATTTTAGTGTCTCGAATTTCTCAGAAGGCCAATAAAAGCCATCTATCAGACACATGGATAACACATTAAGTCTGTTATAAACACACAGTTACAAGCTAAAGGCAAGTTGTTGGACGTACTCTGCTAAATCCAGCACAGAGGAGAGGAAGAACAGATGGCTCGTCCTGGTCCGCCGGTCTATACAGCGACAGAAAAGAATCATTACCATCTGCAACCACAATCATTTTTCAGAAACAGGCTAGTAGTCATCCACACTTATACGAAAACAATGTAATCTAAAGGCCCCGATTCCAAAAAAGTTGTGTAAAACATTTAATGAAAACAGAATTCAATCTTTTACAAATTAACTACGTTTACTGACAACAGTTTTACAAAGCGTTCCAGAGCCCATGTAGTAATAACCTTTATACAATGTACATGAGCACAGAATTTACACTTTTGGTTATTTGACATGACTGATTTCTGTATTTGTGGTCACAGACTTCTACAGACCAGATCAGCAACATCTGAATCAGAACCTGATGACAGTTGGTGGTTGTTTGGTCACTGCCAATCAAATCTGACCAAATAATTATCATCAAATAAGCCAGAACAAACAAGGCCAGTTGTTATAACCACACAGTACCTGTTGCCTACAACATGATTGTTTCACTGTAAAGCTTTTCTATAAAAGGAAGGCTGCAAGACTTTAATGTGAAAATTCTGGAGTAAGTGTCAAATTTCATTCATGTTTAACTTTACGCTGATTAAGGAAAACTGCAAAGTGGAAGGCCTGACGTGACTCTTGCTGTGCTGATAGAATTAGTGGTCTGGTCCAGTGTGTGGACATCACACTGGATTTATCTAGACAACAAGGAAACATGGAAGTTTTGAGTTTGCATTAACTCGGTGAGGTAAACTATGTTCTGGTGACTAGATTTTGTTTGGTTTTAGGTTTTATGGGACTTTAAGGCAGAATCACACACAAAACACAGAGCATATTAAAATCTACGAAAGGTTAAGTCAGACTTACTTTTGGGGCACAACGGCTAGAATGACTGTGTTTTCAGAGGGCTTTGTGGCGCGGATCAACCTGCAAATAAAGCAAATTAAATGGATTAAAAGTCAGCAGGAGTTCATTTCATTCACACTTTGAACCCATGAGAAGTGGCTTGGACTCAGGTACAGAATAAACATGTGGGCAGATTGAGGCTGATGTCATTGCCACAAAAGAAGGGCTGAACATTTCTGTGCTTTACACTGAAACACCAAACACAACATCTGCTTCAGAGGTTCGGCCACAAAGCCACACTGCTGGCTGGACGGACGGGAAAATGGCCCAGGGGTTGGAGGAGGAAAGAAGACAGTGATGGAGGATGAAAGGAGGAACAGAGGGAACAGATGATGGCAGAGATCCTCATGGGGGATAAGGATGAGAGGAGGGGGGAGAAAAGAAAAAAACTGTTGAGGAAAGACGTGAAGGAGCAACGGACAAACAGGGAGCAGCTGCCAAGCTGTGGTGATGAGAGGACAGGAGAGATGAATGGATCTGTTTCTTTACTTGAGGAAATAATGAAGCACTTGTAATAAATCACTCTACAAAATATATAGTGGTGGCTTTCAGTGTATCCAAGAACTGTCAATGAGCTCGTACTGGATCTAACAATAACTCCAGAACCAAAAGTCTGCAGAAATCACGACAGAAATAACATAGAAGTAGCCTTGGATAAAAATAATAATATGCAGTATTTCACCAGCTGAAACATTAATAAAAAGTCTTTACAGACCTTGTAATCATGCCTATATAGAAGGTATTCACACAAGCATTAAGACAACCGTGGAACACTTTCCATATTGTAATATATTAAAAACATCTTGTTCATAGATGTGAAAAAGCAGAACAAAAAGCTTTTGTTTGTTTTTTTTGCAATAATTAGAGATTACAGATTATAATTCAAATATTATCATTACATTAAAAGATATATATTTTTGTTTGAGAGCCAGACTTTCAGTAGCAACTGCTCGTCTTCAATTTATTTCACAAAGAAGGAATCTGAAATGAAACCTTACATGTTTGAGATATTCTTGAGGGACTCGGCGGGAAGAGGGGGAAAAGGTTTCGTGCACTAAAAATACTTTCTAAATAAATCTTGCCCGTGCACGCCAGAAAGTAACCGGGGACAAACTTAGCACAGACCACTGTATTGCCAGTATGAACTCAACTAACACCTGGCAAGAACGAGGAGTGAATGAGGTTATTCCACAATCAAAAAGGTTTCTGAAAAGTGTCCAGGGGGTTTTGCTGTGGAAAAATGGACAAGAAAGAAAAAAACCCTCTTTTTCAAGCTTCTGCATGTGTACTGTTCTTTGGTTCCCGTGGGCCACTATCCAGCTGTCACGTCAACAAACAAACTCACAATTTGTAACTGAGGATCACTCAAGTGCTGCTCTATTTCAATGACCTCTTATGGACTGTGTCAGTATCCCCTCCTGCTTCTTATTAAAGCAAAACACTGATCTGAGAAACCTTAAGAACACAAGCTAACAGACTACAATAACTCAGAGAGCACAGCTTGAGGTTGGAGATACCTATAGTGCCTCCTGTGAACACCAGATGGCGCCAACATGCCCTCTACGACAGAGTCCCAAAGCTGCAGAGTTTTAGACACCTGAACTGGACATTCCTACTGATTTTAGCTAGAAAATTCATAAGTACTAACCATTTTTGATTGAAGTGAAGGTAACATTACAAACACCTTGACACTGGGCTTCACTTGACATATATAGATGAAATAACTCCATACAGGGTGGAACACCTACAATAACCTGTACAAAAGCCTGTACATAAAGACAATCAAGTATAAGACTCCTAACTAAGGTAGTCAATAACTGATAAGAATAATGACGACTCCAGGGGATGTCCATTTCCAGAATTTTCTCCATTTCTCCATTGACATCTTTCCAATATGTGTATATTTTCAGGCAGTCCTAAAATATATGAATGTGGTCACTGCCCGTACCAGAGTTTCTCAAGCATTTGTAGGTGGAATTGTTTTTAAAGACACACGCTGTCAGTGGGTTCCTAAAGAACCTCATTTCTACTTTCCAGTCAAATTCTTTCTATAGATTGCTTCCAACCCCCCATGTGACATCTTGATCATATGTTTTCCCAGGAATCATTGCCCACTATAGTATACAATTCCAGTTCTAGTAGTTAGGTTTATGTACATATGGAATATTTGATTTTTTTGTTGATGCAGGTTCTTAAAACAGAAAAATGAAACAGGTTTCTATATTGGTTGGTTCTCTTTTAATATTATCCCAGTCTGTATGTTTTGTGGTATGGTGTTCAATTTGCAGATCTCTAAACTTGAGGGGAGGGCAACCTTGTCTTGGAGTTGTGAAAAACACTTAAATATATTCCCATCAAACAGTTGGTTGATTCTCTTCAGCCCATTATCCTCATTATCGCACATGGATTGGAGAAACTCTACACTTCCTACTATGGGCATGGTCCGTGACAGAGCTACAGCTCTCTTTAGTTGCTTTTGGACTCAAGTCCAGACCTTCAATGTGTGTTTGATCCATACATTATTAATTTAAATATTTTTCAGATACTGTTTACTAAGAAATGGAAGAGTAGGTTGTGATATTCCCGGTAAAGGATTTAGATACTGGATGGATAGGAACCCATACAGCCGCTAAATCCTTGACAACCCATGGAGCTGGGCCGCCCAGTAGTAGTTTTAGGTTGGATAAACCCAGACCTCCTCTCTCTTTTCTTGACATCAGCAATTTTAGATGGATTCATGGTCTCCTGTTTTGCCAGATAAATTATCATATTCATTTTTATAACAATGTAAATGTGGATTGTAGTACTACAACAGGGAAGGACTGTAACAAGAGAAGTAATCATGGTAGAATATTCATTCTCACAGACTCAATCCAGCCTACTTTGGCTGGGAGCCTATTCATGGTTTGTCTCAGAACAGAAGTCTTAAAGCAATTAAACTGTTATTTTAAGAGTAAGTACAGTAAATATATCATTTTACCATACAGACATAAGCGCGGTATCACTCTTCTCAGTAACTCTCAAAAAGAAAGCCAATAAAAGGTATTTCCAAAATTGTCAAACTATTCCCTTAGTCAACCATGCAGGTTGTCTGTCAGTCAGTCATTCAAAGGTGAAACAAACGCACAGAGGCAGTGACAGCAGTCACACAGATAAGGCTCACCGGCACACAGCTTCAGGCTCAAAGTAGCGCGAGTGGCGTCCATCAATGACTATAATCTCATGGTGCTTGTCCAGGAAACACTCAACGGCAGACTCGGGCGTCCTTGCGATGTTGCACCTGAACCCAGCTCGGTCGCAGGCCCACCAGAAGGCATCGCTTTGACTGTCCTCCTTGGCAAACACCAGCAGGACCTGAGGAGACAGGAAGGAATGGACGCCTGGGTGAGACAGTGCTGCTACTAAAGTGATAATTACAGAATATCAATGTTAGTAGGTCTACACTACATTTACTACTCAGACAGGACATTCTCCAGTGCAGCAGACATCCAAGAACCAGCTGGAGTATTCACTTCTGACACCAAGGTTACTGACATTTATGGGCCTGAATAATACAGTAATGATACATGTAACCTCTTAATTTATGACCTAGAAAACGTAACTTTGTGATTAGATTGAGTTCACTGCCAAAAGCCCCTTTTGAAGGAGGACTATTTTTGATCATTAGAACCTTGGAATGAAACTGGACACAGTTTTCAAGGATTTATTGTACAATTGGCCAGCCAGATAGCTTTGAAGAAGGGGGGAGGGGGGAACAGAAAATATCAGTACTTTTCATAGTACTAACAGTCTGTGAAAGTTCTACTAGTGCTAGTAGCAAAATCTTCATTTTGTGCAACTTGAAAAGTAATATTACTAAGAGATGTATCAAAGGTTCAGATTTCTGGCTGTGAATACACAACACCTCTAAATTTGATATTGATGTCTCAAACCAACTTTCTGATAGAGATTTAATACAAATTAAGTTTGAGAGAATCAAAAATAGGGAAAAATAAGTGCTGGTGAAGTATAGATATCACAGGTTGTATCGCAAGACATGGCTAGATTTGTTGTCTCACAGCTGGATGTCCTGGTTATGAATCTTAGCCATCTATTTTTTTAAAACATGTACATTCAGTGACAGTAACAATATTTATCGTACAAAAACATTCTTTTTTTTCATTTGTTAGAAAATGTTCTAATATTGAATTCCTTCCAATGTAATCAGACAAAAGCAATTACATAACCATCTGTTATAGAATTGTGTAGAACCTCTCAAGATGCGTTAAAATTTTTCTAAATATAGAAAACACATCAAATCCTCTCGCCCTAAGGAGCAGAGGGAGGATTTGCCCTTCATGGAGTTTGCATCATATGTGGATTTCCTCCCACAGTCTCATGACATACACAGCTCAGGGGATTTGAAGACCACGGACTGTCCATAATTGTGAACGTGTTCATCCATCTGCTTGTTTTCCCTGTGATAGGCTGGCAACCTGTGCAGGGCGCCTCTATGCCTTTTGCTCATTGCATGCTGGGAGAGACTCCAGCTCCCTCCATAATAAAAAATAATAACAACGAATGGCTAAAACACATGTCATGTAAATGTCATAATGTCTACTCCTCAACATTAACTGAGCAGCACATAAGCACTGATGAATGCCGTGTTCCACGCCAACAGACATGAAGCCTGCAGAGCGAGGACTCGTGTTTTTGATCCCACACTGTGTTTTGACCACGAACACACCAGCCACCTTTGGTACAGTGGTGAGGAAATACAACACACATACAGTAGAGACACACATGCTCTCATGCACACACACATATACACACACACAAGCAGCTGGTCAGCAGCCAGAACCAACAGTTCTCAGCTCTGCCTCGCAGCAGCATCACCTCCTGACTCCCTCTAAGGACAACAAAGGATAGAGTGACAGAGGGAGGGCATGGAGGCGCAGCAGAGAGAGAGAGAGTGGGTGAAAAGAGCAGAACAGCCCTCAGGTCATGATTCCCCACACTTCCTGTATGGTTTTAAAATCAGGAATAGAGTAGTAGTTCATAGTGTGACATCTATGTATGCGGCACTTCTCGTCTGGAGACCGGACAGACAGAAAATATGGAAAAGAACAGGTGAGACAGAGACGATGTAAAAGAAGACAGGAGAAAATGAGCTAGTATTGGTGAGTGCCTGTGAAAGGTCCACAGTCTTTGATCCCGTGCTGGCTTGTGTAACCATGGCACTGCTTTGTGTAACCATGATGCTAACATGTGAAATTCCACACACACAGTACCCAGTCGACCCTGGGACGACGCCAACCGCAGATCTCTGACCTGCCACCCAAATATGTCACCAACGATGAGCCTGGTAGGAGGCGCCGTTGGTCTTAAAGCTCTGTCTGATGTACAGTCAAACACATGGCTGCCCTCCATCACACTGCAATCATATCTGTCTTAGACACACTCCTTTGATCGTAGCTCACTGTTAATGGAACACCAATGAATGTACGTTCACACAATTACAGCACCAGCTTAAGTGTCTTTAAAGTAAATACACCATTTAAATGTTAATATATGAGTATTTATTAAACAGCACAGTCACTTATTGGCTTCAGCACCGTACAGTTAGAGTTCACCTGGCACAGACTTTTATCCCTGACTGCTGCTGCGAGCTGACTCACATTTTCAGAGTTCAGAGGTTAATCCACCATGTTTGCACAAGCAGGCCAGATGCCATCTAACGCTGGGAGAGTCCCAAACACAGAGAGGTGTCATCGGGCTAACTAGCTTTGAGCACTTTATCTGTGTGGGAGCATAACAGAGTCTGAACCTATCAGACAGTATGTGAAGGAGGATCACTGAGATCCTGTGTCAGGGTTTCTGATCTGATGCGCCCACCATCTGTAACTTTCTGGTGTGAGAAAAAGAAATTTGTAGTTATTTTAAGATATTAAGAAAATTGGACATCATTTGTTTTCTCCACTTACTAGCTTTTGTGGAGCAGAGCAGAAATGATTAGCCGTTTAACTGATTAGTCGATCGAGATAAAATTAAATACAACTCTATAGAGTTATATTTAATTTTATCTCGATCGACTATCATCAGTATATATATATATATATATATAGACACACACACACAATGATTTGAAACCTCCAAAACAGCTAGGAAGTGGATCTTGAACCAAGATTATTTTGTCAGGGTCAAGGATGAACTTTCAAGCTCAAATAGTTTATGAAAGTTAAGTGTTTTTCAGCACACACGCTGCATCATACTGTACAGGCTAAAAAGCACTTTAGATACAAGTCAAGCTGTTAAAGGAGCAGAATGATAAAACTTTTAGAATCTTCAACAAAATATAGTAAATACATATTAACTGCACTGATATGTATGGGAAATATAACAACATATAGCATGTGTGTTACTTTACCACTTACTGTGTGTGTGTAATGAGCGAAACACATGAATCATTAGATAAGCTGAAGGAGGAGGAATCTGGAGAGGTTGAAACTCTCCAGGGCTGTGAGGCAGTAACAGTAAATGTCAAGGAGAACTCATTGTATATAACTCTCTCCTGCAGAGCATTTTATCTCCCTCTTTTCATCTCTCTGTTCTGTGGAAGGAGTGAAGCAGGAGAGGTCATGGATCCAGCAGAAGGCAGGCGGTACAACTTTAGTGAGCTGCTTTGGGGGAGCAGTTTAAGAGTTTTATAGGGCATGAGACAAGGTCTTCGAATGCTTTTTAACCCTTTAACACCCACTCCCCCCTTTGAGGGGTAAACCACCTCAATTAAAACAAGTGGACTATTTCTTGCAAACTTTTACAATGATAATGAACATAAAGTGTTCAAGGATTTATTACATTGTGGGAGGCCAGAACGCTTTGAAGGAAGGTTTCATTCGTTTCCTCTGCCACAAATTGTATCTGGATTATTTTTATGACAGTGTTCTTTTGCAAAACGACTACAATAACTCAAGAGATGAGACTCCAGGCTGCATCTACTATGTTATTATCATTGATTAATCTGCTGATTATTTTCTCAAGTAACCAAGTCCAAATTGTTGTTTTGTTCAATCGATAGTCTGTTGATCTACAAATTGATTGATTGACTAATAGTTTCATCTCTAAATACATATTCATGTAACTTTTCTAAGTGAAAGATCTTGTGCTTTCATCCTGCAGAAACACCAGCGGGCACTAAAAGGTTAAATAAAGGCCTTGGTCCCTCCACCTGCCTGCACGCTGCCACAGATTCCTGGTGTGATGTTATTTGGCATGGTGAATAAGGAGGAGGAGGAGGGCGAAGGGATAGAGCAGGATACCATAGCTCTGCATGAACATGAGTGGCATGCCAGGCCTCTCACATCACTGCACTGGAGTAGGAACTGAGCTGAACTCAGAAACCCCTGGAGATCGGTCAAACCAGCACAGCTCAAACCTAAGCAAATTAAATCAAAGCAATAAACAAGCACCTAATAAAGTAGCTGATTCCTGAGGTAGGAACTGCCAGAACAGAGGAATGCTTTGTGGTACCTGCACCTCAACCAGCTGGTAACCTGCAGGAACTCTTCGTTTCTTTGTTGCATAAGGATAAATCTGACTAGCACATGGCCTAATCCCCATCCAGAGGATGAGCACAGACAATCCCTGACTCAACTCTACCTAACCTTGCAATATTCCAAAGTTCTTGATGGGGAAGATGAGATCCCAGCAGGACTGACAGCACTGAGTACAGAGAAGGTGTCTGCAGGCAGTTTGAGGTGAACGCGTCACATAAATACAATATATTCCCAAAGCCACAAATGCACAGTTAATGAAAGTATGTTCAGCTCAACAAATAGGTCACACAGAAATTTGGAGTTACCTTATGAAGTGATCTCTTAACGGCTAGTATAAACAGGAAGATTGATTATGGCAAGTAAAACCTGTTAAATGGTCATATGGGCCCAAAGTAGAGCTGAAGCTGGAGACAGACTTTAAATATTGTGAACTAGTCCTTTAAGATTGCATTATTAGCTTATGTAAACAGTATCCTGCATTACAAGAGAGGAGGTGGAAAATAATTAAGTTAACAAAACATTTCCAACAAGCCCACTTACTACTAGGAAATTAATGTGACGGGTTTTTCTCAGTAGAAAGATCATATCTGACGAAAATCCCAATGTGACCCAAACATAGCACATCCTTAGTTTAAATAGTAAAGTGTATATAAACAAGTCCTGTATACAACAACTGGGGAGAGTTGCACTGATGAAATGTTCAAATCTGTTTTTCATTCAGATGTTGGAGATTGTTATATGGCTTTGTGTATTGAGATTTCTATTGAACTGAAGAACGCAAAGCATACAGTAGCAAACAGCAGCAATATTTAGGGAAAAAAAATACATCACTTGGCAAAAGCTAGGGAAATAACTGAAATGATCAATATCATTCCTGTAGAGCTAAAATGATTAGTCTATTAGTCAACTGACTCAAAGTTAACTATCAATACTAATCAATTAATTTTTTCTGTTATTATGTTCAGGCTGGTTTTTCTTTTATCATTATTTAACAAATTTTTGGGGGGCTTTTGGACTTCATACGGAACAAATTTGACAATTTTTTGACGTCTACGGGACTAAACAATTCATCAATTAATCATACAAATAATCTGCACATGACTCAATAATGAAAATAATCATTCGCTGCAGCCCACATCTATGAAAGTCATTGTCAACAAGTCAACAAAACAAGAGGCTACATACTCATATTTTCTAGTAAATTTGAACAACATACTGTATTTGAACATCAAGTTTGATCTATTTTAAAATCTGTTTTACTCTTACCTGAATTGGCTCTTGAGTCAGTCTCATAGGTCCGACACATTCTTCTGTAGCTGAAACCTGCAAACAACAGATGAGACTGTGTGAATCACTGTCACAAACAGAGCACATAAAACACACCTACAAAGCAAAAAAAGCTGTTAAGACTTCTTACCATTTTACCATTGATGTCCAGAAGCATATTGGCATATTGCTTTTTCATGCACAACCTGTCTATGTTGCACCAGACAACCTTTATTCTTCTCTCTTACTTCCCTCTTTCAGCTTTAAAAGTCCACAGAGTGACAAGACAAGTACTTCCTCTTGAGAGTAAAACAGCAATAGCTGTTAATTATATACTTTTGTGATCACTTCTCCTGCGCTGTAGACATGGACATTTACATGCAGCATTAGCAGCCCAGAGTGGACCTGTCCACTGCAAACATCTTTAGAAGGTATTAGCAGCCAGTCACAGATTGAACTCACAGGTTTACTTGCATAATCCTACTGCAGGAGCATCACATTCTGTGCCGTATATGTGTGTGCGCAGGCTTCTTAACCCCATGCGTCATTCTGGTGTGAATAAGCAACTCAGCTACATGTGCATCCTTTGAGCATATGCGTGCACACACATGCTTACACCACACTTCAAACACACAATGAATCAGCGCTGCGCCGTGTCATACAGTATCATATTGGACACCACATTAACTCTGTGTCATGCCCGGGAATTAACCATCAGGTATCCAGTTATTTTTGAGTAAATTCTGTGTTGGTGAGTCATTTTTTCCTTATTGAAAGGTCTTTGTTAGAATATGTGGTTTGTGTTCATAAACACACACACTCATAACCCACAGGGGAATGTTCCAGATTAAGGTCTCTTTCCAGCTGAAGAAAAATATCTATGAGGTATCCACAAAAACAGACGGGGGAGATAAAGAAAAAGGGAGGAGGGGGATTTCAGTTAATTCTACAAGAGGCATGAGCTCCATAATAATGCCTGCCACGCACAAACTCGACTCAGCCATTCAAAAGCCGCTGGATGACTAAAGCGGTGAGGTAGACAGGAGCCGTTGACTCAACCGCACATTAGTATTATTTGTCAGTGGTGATTAGGCTTATAGGTGGACATGCCGCAAGCCACATCTAGTCTCAACTGGCCACAACCAACCACCAAAGTCATCAAGAGCTTTTGGGGGCTACACTTGAAGAAACAGACTAAGTTTGGGTTACATGCATGAACAAACTAGTAGAGCAATATGATGACAAATATTTGCTGCAAGTCAGCATGTTGAGAACGTGATAATACGCAAAACATGAATCACTATGACATATATACTTTATACACTATAAAAAGGTTGACAAATATTGGTAACTGGCATTCTTCTGTAGTGTTCATGTTATTTTGTCCACCTCTTGTGTGTGTAGTGTGGCATAAAAACAACACTTTCAAGGAATGAATGTCTAATGAAGCATTATAAAATTCCCAGTAAGCACAGAAAAATATTCACCATACTTTCTCCCCTTAATGCACAAGCACACATACGTATTTGGAAAGCAACAGTCGATTCAACAAATGGAACAACTTGCGTTCACGTTCACGTGACCAAGACCTCTAACAGCGAATGAATTATTACTCTTTAGGAAAAAAGGAGGTAGTGTGACATTGTTAAAGTGGAAGGGCAAAACCTTGGACTTTAACATGGAAGACTGTTCCCTAACCTTATGATTCTTAGACAAATTAAGCTAATATGCAATTTAGAAATAGGCACATTATGCTGCAAATTTTGGCAATTTGACCTATATATTCAAAGACTTTTTCAAAGGATACTGAAAATGACATTCATTCAGTCACTTCTACACTTTTCTTGAAAAACAGCTGAGCTTGTCTGCTTCACCCAAAAACTTTACAGAGCATAAATTCAATGCAAATTACTTTAGATAACATAGATAATAAAGCCACAGATAAAATGGTAATAGCTGTATTTCCAAACACAATGCATAAGAAACAGCATGAGCTCAGATGAGACTAAAATAGCATTGCCAATAAAAATCTCAGACTGATTAGTAGATTAACTATTTTTTCAAACTCTCAGCCTCCTTCAAAGATCCTACTAGCTAAAGTACATTTAACCTTGAACCTCACCAACACACACTGATATAACTAAAGAGTGAGCAGGGGAAGCAATAATATCAAAGTTTGGGATTTTAATGCCTACCTTACCTCCAAAAGAAATCTTTACCTCTCTCCAAGTTTCTCCAAGTTCCACTTCCTGGGTCTGCCTTGACTACAATGACCATCAATCACCGGTCATGACTAGCTAGCAACCGGAAAGCTAACCATCAACCACCGACTGAGGATAGCTAACATTAGCTAGCTAACTATCCTACTACTAGCTAACTACTACTGGCCAAATATCCTTCAAAGCAAACTATGGCTATATTCCAAGTGTGTATGACTTGATACTTTTCATTTTCACACGTTTGAAAAAGAGATGAATGCTCTAATAACCACTTCATCAACACACCTTTTAACTTTAACCTCCATTTTGTCCAACATTGACGCGCTGCTGTCAGGAAGCGATTTATCCCGCGACTTTTGGAACAAACCAATACAACACGGAAATGAGGGGGTACGAATTTTTAAGGTATGATCCAAGACATAATTAGAAGAATACGTTTGACTCGCAACCTAAATTTATCATAACTACGTATTTAAAAAAGAATAGTGTTAGAACAAAATGTAAAATAAAAATAAAAATATTCAGATATCAGAAATATAATGAGGCAAGTCCCCCCCCCATGAATGGACAGGACCTGTCTGCAGCAAACATGATTGAGATAAATTGGACCTTTTTTATTATTATTGACCTGAATATTTACATAAAAACATGAAGATATACAGTAGAAAGATGACTTTTGCACTGTTGCAGCAACAAGTCACACAACAAAACACCCATAAAATAACCATAAATAACAATAAATAATAATATTTAAACTGAAACTAGAACCACAGTTTGTAAATACATACAATGATGAAGCCTTGTAATATGCTGTACACTGATGGTGAAAGTCTGCTACATGTTGTGCATTGATAGCTTGACATCAACAACAGATGAGACAGGCCAACTGATTTAAAAAAAAAAAAAAAGGCCACTGCAGCTGCAATGATTGATCAATTAATCATTTCATTGATCCACCAATGATGTCAAACATTTGATGCATTACAGACAAAACAATCCATGGATTAATTCATAATTAAAATAATCATTACTTGCAGCACTGATTTAAACTTTTCTGTGTTTGAAGGCAGAAAGCCATACATATTCCCATAGCAGTTCTTTAAAGTTGAAGTCAGTGTCTTGGCTATAATTTTAGCCTATGTTTGTTTACATTTTGGCAAATTGGCACCATTAAAAGAAAGCTGAATTAGGCATTAGCTGTTCCTGTCTGCAATGTACCCATCGATGTACAGACAGCTTTCACTGGATTAGTTTGATACTGACAAAAACTTATACTGTTATTGTTATACGAAACATTGTTCTGTGATATCTAAACAGATTCATGCTTATTTGCAATGGACAACAGAGGGAGTGATATCCTTGGAAAGCACAAGTCACATTGAATCTAAATATGTGTGCATCATCTCAGTGTTCAGATTTGTGAATCAGAACCACTGTTACTGAAATACTCAACATTTTGTTAAGTGAACCACATCAGCAGCAAAACTACAACGTGAAACTTGTTTTCAGGACACCAGCACGCACCTGTCCCCTTCACCTCAAACAGTGTCTTCGTCTCACGTCTCCCTCTGCAGCCTCTCAGTTTGAAAACCTCTGACATAGATCTTTAACTACTTGCTAAGTTTATAAAGCTCTTCTTGCCGTGCGCTGCCTTCCTCTTGGAGTCATTTCAACTAATTCTATAGTCTTTGTTTTTGTGAAGCGCTCTGTAACGTTGGCTTTGAAAGGTGCTGTATAAATAAAGCCTTAATTGCTTTCCAGGGCCCAGGTACATCATGTCATTGCATATACTGTATACACATTGTTATGATACAGATTAAACATTGCCTTCATCGTGGAAGCCTGCTCCATCATTTCATTGCACATTTAGTAGAGCAGTTTATTCTTCAGAATGCAATAAACTTAACAAAGTTACAGTATGTTTAATGTATTCTTTTGAAGGTGTTTTCACTGTTTACAATGATGTTAGATTATAAGGATGACAAGTTAGTTTACGTTATAGCCGGAGAACAGAAAGACTTGTTTATAGGCCAATGTCTAATCATTTTTGGGTAAGTGACAAAGGGGGTTGTATCTCTCATCTAGACTTGACCTTGTGTGTGGCTCTTACTTTGAAACGCAGACTGTTTAGAAATCAGAAATGATACAGTATGACGTTACTGTGGCCTTCAGTGCAGGGCTAAGTCTTCTGATCCTATGCATTATGTCACCTTCTTCTGTATCTGAACCACGCTGAAATGTTATTTTGAATTTATTTTGTGTATTTCCAGATAAATACCAAGCAGTTGGCTGCCATTGCATCATATTACTCATCACTGCTAACAGCAGGCCTCGTGTTCACGTGAATCAAAGTCCTTGCCTTCTGTAGCGCCTAGATGGACTTGAGGTCAGCCTCAGTCTGTGCACGGCTACAGTCATCTTCCTTTGGACTTCTTTCCAGACTATGAAGTGACGATAAGCTCACACTGATCAAGTGGTATATTGACGTGGGTTAAATTGTCATGTGAGCAAGCTGCTTGGCTGCAACCTTCAGATGTGATGTTAAGCTACCGATAATAGCGCACTCTAGAGGTTATTATGGTACATAGCAATGGTAGTCGATTAAATCCCTTTTTTCAAATCAATTTTTTTAACATTCACTGTTGAAAATAAGTTGAAAAAATATTGTGCAAATGTGCTCATATTCGAACACTTTCTACTCTGCTTTATTAGATAATGTGCACTTATTGTGTTTAGTCTGGTAATCCAATCGCTTTCAGCTCACTCCAGTGTAAACCCATCCGCTGCGACATTAGTCACTGAGAGCAGGGTGATGTACTGTAAAGACGGAAAGAGTCACTTATGGGGGTGGAGGAAAAGTTCGAGGTGGATGGATGGGTCAAACACAGGACTTTCACCCAGGAGTCCAGACTTGTGTCCTGTTTGAAACCAAAAGTCAATGTTGATCATCTTTAATGTCCAAAGACTTGAAAATCAGGTGGACAGGAAAGTTTAGTTAAGCCAAAGTTGTGAAACTCTTTGAGCTACAATGAAGCCGTGACCACTATTTTGTCCACAAGTATCCAGCTTAATACAAATCCAATTGATGGCCAATACAATTCTGCCTCTTATTCTTATGACTCTTTTAATATTTATTTATGGACTTGTATTTTGGGTGTTATCATGCAACTGCAGGGTTTGGAATTTCCCCCAAGATCCTCTTAGGTGCCACCATCCCTGGTACCGATCATTCTTACGTTCTGCATTTCAAAACTACCAAAAAAGAGCATGGAAACATGGAAACGTGCATAATAAAAATTCAGACTATGCTCCAGTGAGATAACATGCATGTAAACACACACCTACAGGAACTCCTTTGCATGTAAACAGTTGTCCCAGTCCAACATTCAAACTATTTTCCACTTCACAGCCTGGATGACATTCCTGCTCTCTCACACACCCCTCTTACAACTAAGCTCAGACTATGTCCACACTGAGAAGGCTAAATCCGAGAATGTTGTTTTAAACAATGTGAATCTACACTTAAACGCTAAAGCAATAAGAAAACTGGTCTTAGTTTTAAATGCTTGCTGTTTTTGATCAAACTGTACGACCGACTGCAAGAAAGTAGTTTTTAATAGTTCTAGTTTAAGAACATCTGCACTCGCACACCAGTTAAAGCATGATAACCACAAGCACGAGAGCCTTTCAACTTCTGTTTACTGACCACATATAGAGATGGTTTGGAAGCTACAAAATAAAATGAAAACAATAATTGCTCAAATAAAAATGTACTCAAGTAAATCTGAAGTAACAAGCAATGTCACTAAATGTCAGTTCAATAAGAAATAACATTAATATGATGATAACTTACACACAAAATGCATCCAGTTACAGTCAATGTGAAGAGTCTACTGTTAAACACTGAGAGCAGATTGTGCTCCAGCAAACAAAGGGCTGAACATGGACAGAGCTCAGCCTCTTAGCAGTTCAGGTGTGTCTCTTTAGGTTTGGGTCCCGCCCACCTCTACCTGAGCAGGACTGTGGATTTCAAAATTAGAAGCAAATGAATGTTGTCTTCTTCACATTACAGCTTAACAGTCCACAACTTGGAGTGTGTAAAATTCATTAATTCATTAGACTCAAACTTATTCTCTCTGTAGAGCATTTTTGAAATGAATTCCCTCAGTGTGAAAAAGGTCGACTTAGTCAGGATGTAAACAGTGAGAAAAAGAAGAGTTTTCAGATTTTGTGTGGATGTGCATGTATCTATAATACTTAGATCATGCACAGTTCGTACTGACGGGTGTAAACAAGCTCAATAATATGAATTACTGTACTACAATTATGTAAATGTATGAGAGAATGTAAAGCTTGTACCGTTCTGGCCTTTGAGACATCAGGAAGGATATGGACTGTGTATACACTCAGCTTCAGTACATACTGTCCATATGCAGTAATTGCAATGTATAAACCAAAATTAAAACCAGGACAGCTATGCAACAAAGACTAATGGATCTAAGATCACAACACAGGTATTCCTTTCAAAATGTATACACCAGAATCAAGCTTCGTCATTGTTAGATTATAGTATTCCTTTTCTTTGACTACTTCAGACCTGGAAACTTGTTCATCCCCAACCAGACATGTCAACACCACACTGGTCTTTTGTACTGCTATTTGTTGCTGAACTTCATATTGTCCTCTCTTCTCGGGGAGGTATTGTGTCACTTGTCCTGCAAACTGTTATTGTTCTATTTTTTTTCTCAATAATGTCAGTATGTTTGCAAAAATAAACAGATAAAGAAAAGTCTATAAAGACACGTCCTGCAAAGCTATTTTCAAGTTACAAGAAAGAAGAATTTTTTCTTTAAACACAGAACCTGTATTGTTCACGATCACCGAACTCTAAATTAGAGGTGGTCGCGCCGATGCTGAGAAAGTGCAAATCCATGCTCTCCTCTGTATATTCTTATAAGTCGGCGACTGTGTACGAGCCCCTGGAGGGACGTCTGTACAGGCCACCACCATCAGCTCCCTCACATGCAACTGTTCACACTCCTGCTGTACTGACCAGAGGGGTAAACAAATGACTTGTGTATATAAACATGCACACACATATGCACACACACACACACACACACACACACAAACACACATGGGAGCATGATCAACACCATGGCAGATTATCAAGATCCTGCAGGGAAAGGCAGATGGTTTTGATAATAAATGGTATCATTGATCCTCTCACAGTCCTCGGAGATAGAAGGGAACTGAGGGAAGGAACAGCTGACAAACCAGCACACACACACACACACACACACGCACGCACACACACACACAGACTATCTGTTCAACCCCAAGTTAATGACACAGATCTATAATAGGTAGTAAATTGCTGTTGCATGTATGTGATTTCATGTTAGAGTGTCTAAATATTTTCATTTAATTCAATGACTCATATTGGGCCAATTTTCTTCCATATTTGGACCAGAGGAGAAAATTATATGTAGAAAATAAGAAAATGCAAGAATTAAAGAGCACAGGACTGGTAGAGCCTCTATAAAGGCCAAAAGCTCCATCCAACGTCTAATATATTGATTAGATGATGTAAAAAACGAATCCAGAAATGTCACATATGGCCAAGTTCAAAAGTATAGTTGACCAAAAGTCATAGAAAAAAGGTTCTACTCACAGACTGTGTCCAAATCTCATCTGGGCCTGAAGGACTTATTCTATTCTGAGGGTCTGATGACATGATCATCTGCTACACGACTTCTTAACAAAACACAGCTATATCCTCTGGGGTTCGATCATAAATATGAAGTATCTGTTCACATGCTCCCTCATGACAAGACATGTACACAACTCCACAAGTTTATGATCTTTACGCTGATGATCTGATTCCCCAAAGACTGAACGAAAACTGCAGAGCAAGACAGTCTGTGCTGTTCTCAGTCTTCACATCAACTTATTAATTCTTATTAGCTTGGTTTATTCAATTAAGAAAATCTCCCACATGAATGATGATATGCCACTTTTCAAGCATATTACATAACGTTCAAATTCTCTGTCATCTTATCCAGCAAAATGAAAAATTTCAAAGTCTTTAGCCGACAGAAATGTTATATCATGATGACATTTAAAAGGACTGACTGGTTGTGTGCAGATGATTAATTTACTTCACATCATTTGTAATGAACTACTATTTGTAGTTTTGTAACCAATTGGACACCGATATTTTCTGCATGGGAGTGTTAAAATTAGTTTCTAACTGAAAGCTAAATTTGTTCAATTTTGAAAAATGGAAATTCTGAGAGAGAAGGTTTATGTATGAATGATTGATTTTCAACAGCTTGGTCGGCTGATGTGTCTCCACAGTCAGCTTTGATTTGATCTCCCACATTAAACACTGATGGGACAAAAACCCTCTGATTATCCTCAAATGTTTTCATTCATCAAATGCAGAAAAATGAATTCAACAAAGTAGTAAAATGGAAAATTTGCCCATTTTCCCATTTAATATCCCCTAAAATATATCTGTCATCTGCTTGTTACAACAGATCATAGGGAAGATTATGTACCAATCAAACTTTTTGGGAAAACACACGCAAACAGGAATGTGACATATACTGTCACTACTGCTGCTGTTAAATAAAGACTAACTTGATATTTGTGTGTGAAAGTTCATTCTTGACTTTTATCAAAGTTCACTCAGTTTTTTCCAAAGTTTTCTTTGTCATGCAAAGAGCTCGTCTGTCATCACCAACGTCTTCCGCTGAGGAAGACCTTGAGATGTGGTTGAAAGGTTCGGAAAAAACTAGTAAGTGCGCCTTGAGTTAAAATAAACATTTTTTTAATTGTTGCTTTATATCCTATTTGTTTAGTTCAAAGCTATTAACATGTAGCATCTCCCACAATGAACATATTGAACTACAAACTAAATAAACTTATTTTTCATTTTATGGCTCAATGATTTAGTTTATTAGGTTAATAGATTATTATGTACAAGGTCTAAATCAAACATGTCCCAGTTTGTAACGGTCTAGCTTTGACACAAACATCAGGAAGCTATAAAAGCATAATGAATGATCTTTATCATGTTATAGTACAACAGTAGAGTTGTCAGAGCCATAAACTGCTGAGCGTATAAGGGATGAACACGAGTTGTCAAACCACAGATGATGCTTTGACTTTTGCCAAACTGTCTGTGCTTTGTGGCATTAAAACGAACCAATTAGATGCACATTTCTGCTTGTTTAATAATGCATGGACATTTAGACTGTACGGCCTCATGAGAGAGCTGATACCTCCAGGATGGTGAAACAGTGTTAGAGTTGTTCTTTATGCAGGTTTTCACCTTACTATAACAGCCTCTATTTTGCATTTAGAAACACTGTGATGCAGTTATAAGCAGATATAAGTATTTACTATTATATATGAGCTGCTGCTGCTGTGAGCAAGAAGAGGCTGGCGTAAAGGACAATGAATGACAATATAGTAGCTGTAATAATATAAGATGCAACACTGTCCTTCTGTTGATATAATGTGTCATAAATCATTCATTACATGTTGATACAGTGCTTATAAATGTGGTTTTGACCTGTTTAGAGAAAGAAATAGCAAACTCCTGTCAGGCTACATCTGGATCTGCATGTGTTGTTGTTTACAAGTCAGATCCGTGACCAGCTGCATGACAGTCTGATTAACGAATGATGGATTTTTAGATGCATCTTTTGGAAGAATCATGCAACAGTGCGAGGAACGGAGCTTCATCTATATCACGTTATCTCTCATGCACCGACTTGTGATCACACTGATGCAGGATGCAGAGGGATGAATGAAGTGAGAGGCCTCCTCTGATCACAAACAAACCAACAGGCCTCCTCACGTGTCGCTCTCACTCGCGACCAGCTGATGAAGACGACGGCGAAGACGGTGATGAAGACGACTGTGGGTGCACCGTACCTTCAGGCTGGTGTGGCTGGTCTGGGTCTCGGCCTCGATGCGGACGTGTCCCCCGCCGGCGTCCCTCCGCTCCCGGTGCGAGTTGCTGCGGGAGTGCCGGTTCTGGTAGGTGATGACGGAGGGGATGGACTCGGCGGCGTCGGTCTTGATGAAGAGTCCGTGCAGGGTGGCCGCGGTGCCCTGAGAGATGGTGGTGGTCTGGTGGGGGGAGTTGGATTCGTCCGAGTCTCGGCAGTAGATCACCCCGCTCTGAGAGACGTGGATGCTGGGAGCGCAGCCCATCACCTCCGTGGTCCCGATGCCAGATCACGAACGGCGGCTGTTGGGTACCGGCGGCCCCGTCCTCCGCAGCTGCCCGCTCAGGCTGCGCTCTGATCCGGGCATCGGCTGCACGCTCCAGGCGCTCTCTCCTCCACACACCTCCGCCGGAGCTCATGAAGGAGGGGAGGAGGTGTGGAGGGAGGGAGGGAGGGGGGCGATGGTTTAATTCATGAATCCGGTTCCTCCTCAGCTGCTCGTGTCGGATGCTGGATGTTCAGGTGTCCGAGGCTCTGATGTGAAGCTGGTGTCTGCAGAGCTGCTGTGAAGTGATGACTCATGGATAAAGAGAAGAAATGGGCTGAACCAGCTGACTGCTCCTCATCACCTCTGTGTGTGTGTGTCTGTCTGTGTGTCTGTCTGCCTGTCTGTTTCTCTCTCTGTCTGTCTCTGTCTCTCTCTCTCTCTCTGTCTGTCTGTCTGTCTCTCTCTCTCTGTCTGTCTGTCTCTCTCTCTGTCTGTCTGTCTGTCTCTCTCTGTCTGTCTGTCGGTCTCTCTCTCTCTCTCTGTCTGTCTGTCTCTCTCTCTCTGTCTGTCTCTCTCTCTCTCTCTCTCTCTCTCTCTCTCTCCATGACTCACATTATATTACTTCCATCTCTCCATCACGACCCTCTAATCTCCCCTGAGGTCATGCTCCTGACCTCAAGGGTCATTTTAAGCTTCACTATACTGAATTAGAAATAAAGCTATCGAAGTCATGGAGGCTCGATGAAAACCCACCTCCCACCTTTTCTTTTATCGTATATATTTAGAGATTTCTTTATAAAGATACTCTCATTTGTTTTGCCAAAATCGCACAACGACATGCATATTTTGTGGTGGAGGATCACAAAATGATTGAGGTTGACCTTTGACATCTGACCTTTGACAGTGTAGTAATGAAAAAGAGACACCAGCACCAAGATCGTGACCTATAATAAACAGACGATTATAGTTATTATTGATTATTCTGCTGATTCTCCTCCTAGTGATCGGTTGGTCTATAAAATGTCAGCAAACATAAGGATCCCCAAACCCAAAGACATCCAGCAAACTGTCATATATATATATATGACAAAGAAAAGAAAACAGTCCTCACATGTGAGAAGCTGGAACCAGAGAAAGTTTGGAATAATTAAACTATTAATCAATAATCAAGTTGGTGATTAATCAATTTCAGCTCTATGACTTTACCATAAATGATGGTACCACATGCTAATAATGCAGGGTTTATCATTTGGCTCTATCAATATTCATATAAGTTTGTATGTTATAATCAAGGAGCTTTATGTAGTTCAACATTTTCAAAATAAAAGAAACAGAAATAAAATGAGAAGACAGTGACGCTATACAGTAACAGGCAAATACAACAGTAATAGGTAAATAAATAAAAAAACAAACAAACAAGCAAACAAATATTCAACAGTTCCTTCAAAGAAGCCTTAAAAGTGATGTAGTGTTAACTGTTTGCCTTCATGGTGACTCATTTTTCTATCAGTTCTTGGCTTTAAAGATGAAACAAATAGTTGATATATTGATTGAGTGACAGAAAATTTATTATATATATATAGAATTTTTTTTTGGATAAATGTTTAATCCTTTCAGGTATTTTTCAAGCAAAAATGTCTCACTGGTTGGAAGCTGGTTCCCAGTTCTCAAAATGTGAGGACGTCCTGTTCTTCTTTGTCAAATATCTTTGGGACACAAATATCTTTGGGTTTTAGTCATTCGATCAAGCCATTTGAAAATGTTGACTTTGGCTCCAGGAAACTGTGGTGGGCTTTTTTAAATGATTAATCATGAAAGGCTTTAGAAATTATTAGGTCATAACCCTACTTGGATTTGTGCCATTGTGTCATTAACTAATCTGTGTGTCTCATCGTCAATTTATATGTCACGATAGTACGTAGTTTGGGGTGGCACAAGTCAGTCAAGGTCAGATAGACATTCATTCACTCAGACAACAGCGACATGAGGATCAAGGTAAAAATAAATTCTTCTTCTTATTAAACCTCCAACAGAAAAGCTCAGCAGCGCCCCATGTGGTGATCAGGGTACTAGCACGGTTAATGGCTCCATCACAGCTCCAGCTTTGTTTTCACCCTTTAAAGCAGCTATAATCAATACTTTTGTATCAACAGTGGATCACATGGATGAATGTGAAAGGGGTCACATGTCACGATGAGGTCACAGAGAATGATCACCTGACTCTCTTCAGCTCTGTCGAGCGTTTCCGCATCTTTCAGCTCATTGTTTTGGTTTTTACATCCAACAGCAGCAACTGTTTTCATCTAAAAACTAAAACCCACTGTTCACGACCGCCTCAGTGCCAAACAGCACACAGACACAGTTAGAGATGAGCTGGTGAACGCAGCCGCTAAAGAGTCAGATGTTTCCCTCAGGAGTCGGTGGAAACCAAAATGGAACCAATATTGGATTTCCATTTATCAGACGGACACAAACACAACTCCAAACTAATGCTAATGTTTCTCTGAATCAGCTGGATGATGAAATAAGCAAATGCTTTCAATGTGTTTACAGCTTGTTTCTGTTGCCTCTAAGTGGTCAAAACTTCTGTTAATGCAGGTTTAACTGTTGCATGATTCACCATTAAATGTGCAGTCATGAATGTTAGTCATGAGTTTCTCCACTTTCTAGTGAGCCATCACATCTGGAGTCATACATGTTGGTCCAGTTTTGTCGAAAAATTAATTAAAGTTAAAATGAATTAAAATTATTACTGATCTATAAAACATTGATAACTTATCAAGCATTTATGATTTAGTTGAAATATATAAACCTGTTGGAAAGTTTCCCGTATCATAACGTGGTGCGTGAATGATCTGGTAAAGTCGTTGTAGCTGTAAATATCTGTTCTACATCACAGGGGTCGAGCCTCTCAGGATAGACACAGTTCATCTGTCAGGTCACTTCTATCTTACAATGTTTCTGAAACAAGTGAACAAGAGACAAGAGAAGGGCTTTAACACTGCGCGTATGATGAGCAGGCCTGTCTGGAGTCCAGGCTGGGATTTTAGCAAAGCATCATTTGAGTGAGTGACACTGCAAAGATGATCAGATTCACTTCATCCACAGTTCAACCACAAGCAGCAGAAACAGAATAGAAAGAGTTGATTTATGGAGTTTTGTGGGATCTCCTGGAACAGATCGCTCAGAGGTAAGAGCTGGAAACACTTTCTCTGACTCCAGAGTGAAGGAGGAAAAAGCCACACTGTTAAAGGAAAATCATTCTTGGTATCCTTTAAGCAACAGTGGAAAGTAACTGAGTACATTTACTCAAGTTCTGTACTTCAGTACAATTCTGAAGTACTTGAGTATTTCCATTTTCTGCTACTTTATACTTGCACTCCACTACATTCTGGAGGAAAATATCCTACATCTTGCAGCAAGTTTCTTTACAAATTACACACAGAACTTATGATTGGCTTGTGAAATATAATTAATTGTGACATATTACAACCGAACAGTGAGTAAAATAAGCTCCACATCTACCAGCTACAACTTTAAAAGTCTGAGCACATACAACAATAATCCGCTAAAATGGTATATAGGGATCATTTGTTTGCAGTCATACTCTTACTTTTGATACTTCAAGTACATTTTGCTCATAATACTTCTGTACTTTTACTCAGGGAACATTGCAAATTCAGGAATCTTACTTGTACTGAGTATTTTTACAGAATTTTTACTCAAGCAAAAAGGATCTAAATACTTATTTCACCACAGCCTTTAAGTATAAACTATAGTCTATGTAGTTATTTGCATAGACAATAGATGTGGTTTAACAAGCTCAGCAGTATTAAATGATCTCCTGCTGAGACTGCACATCGCCCCCTGGTGGCAGCTCTCACACATGGTCAACGCAGATCAGCAGCACCTCATCAAAGCAGCATTATCAGGTGAGCATTACCTGTACAGGCTGATTTACCTACAACATAAATTGAGCTGTGCAGTTATCTCCACATCTGTCTCTGTACTTCAAACATACAGATTTTAATTGACAGCCTGGAAAACCACAAATGCAAATTGCAGCATAATTGTCAGCAACTATAATCTCAAAATGAGCTATTATAATTAACCATGATAAGAAGAGTTGTGCACATTATACCTCCCATCATCAAGTGCACAAACTGAATATGGACATTCTTATTTTGCCATATAGATGTTTTTTTTTCTTGAAAATCTTTGTTTGTCTAAAGAGCAAAAAAGTGAAGCAAATATATTTTCAGCAATAAATAATTAAGAAATAGTCAAAGCAACAGTTGGCTTTATATAAAAGTACTGGTTGACATTGTTGCCTGGATTTAGGCTCCAAAAATAATAATATTCACTACTTCATCATCCACTTTCTCTTAATCATGGTTGTGAGTTTTATTTTTATTTTCTGGCTCATGAATGACAGGTGAGGAGTGTGGCAGGAGTTTGGGTGTGCATGTGTTAACCCAGTGATTCCCAACATGAATATTATGCAGTAAAGTTGAATAATTCTCCTGTATTACAGTTTTTTTTTCACAGTTTCATTGAGCTCCTACCTTTGATGGTCCATTGGGGAAAACAGCTCTCTCCTCTGTTGACAGTCCACTCATGTCTTAATGCCACGATGCTTTATCCTCCGGTATGAATCAAAATAAGGGGAACACAAGCTTCGACTGTTGACACTGAACATGCACATGAACACTCCTGTGTCTGGTGGCTGCAGACATACGAGCTTTCCCACAGGTACCGACTGCTGTTTGGATTTCGGCCCCTGAACTTCATAACCTTGTTGGAGCCTCGGTGTCCGTGTGGCCCTAGTGTCCTCAGCCTGGATACTTCATGTCAAGTACTCTACCTGAGTATTTTCCATTTTCTGCACCTTTATACTTCTACTTCAGTACATCTCAGAGTAGTAAATATTGGGCTTTTTACTCCATTACATTCATCTGACAGCTTCAGTTAATAGTTACTTTTCAAATTACTTCATTTCACTTCACTGAAGTTTTGAAGGACTTTTACTTGTGTGGTATCAGTACTTTTACTGAAGTAAAGGATCTGAATAGTTCAAGGTACTTGTATTTTACTCGAGTATTTCCTATTTATGCTACTTAAATGTCTACTCCACTACACCTCAGAGGCAAACAATGTACTTTCTACTTTACTACATTTGTCTGACAGCTTTAGTTACTAGTTACTTTTCAGATTACAGTTTTTAAAATCCATCCTGTTTAAGGAAAAGCATGTATCTCTAAATTTGTGATACTGAATTTGAATGTTTCTGACAAACTGAAAGATGGAGTTTCCCTTGAAGGGTTGAGAAAATTCTCCTTCTTAAGCTAAATAAAGTCTTTAAAACCCCTCTTGGAGTAGCTGGAAAATACATTTATTCAAGTACTGTACTTAGGTATGAATTCAAGGTACTTGGACTTGACTATTTCCATTCATCTCAGAGGCAAATATTGTACTTGTGACTCCACGTCCAACTGACTTTGGTGACCCTGACTTTCCCTTTAGAGCCACTGTGAGGTCACCTGACATCAAGTATGTAGAAAGTTATTTTACTACAAAATAAGGGATAGTAACACGAAAGGAATTTTGTACTAAAAACTTATGTGGAGCTACACAGTGACCATGAACTCTTTCATATTACATATAATTTACATATGGACAGACATGAAGAACCTGTCCTATGATCTCATGTCCTTGTTCTCTTTCTTTGAAAGGTTTCCTTCTTTGCTTTTCTGCAGCATCTGATTTTTGACTTTATCTATTAATGAATGATATAACGTGATGGAGACGTTCAAGGGCCACTTACTTTCTTTTGACTGCATCACATGGTCTTCATCAGCAGATGAGGTTTGCTCAGTTGTTCTGAGCGCTCACAGTCTTTTGAGCTTGACAGTTCAGATTTGACCTTGACAGCAACAGTTGACAAAACAGTCTCAACTCATGGTCCACTAACTTGTACTTGTACATCTGTTCCTTTATTTGTACTGTAAATCCCCAACAAATTACTGACACAGAGTTGAGTGGCATGTCAGAACCAGAGCTGTGAAGGAGCTGCTTTGTTTTCACATATGATGAACAGTTCTTTAATTATTATATCCTTTATCTTATTCAACAGTTTATACCATGAATTGCAATTCCTAGAAATCAAACCCTTGAAATTTAATCTTTGAATTCATTGCTGATAGAAACAGACACACAACTAAAAACAAAGACACCAAAGCTGAACGAAGAGGAGTAAAAATAACATACAACTGTTATACAGTATATATGAAAGAAGGTGAAGACAATATATATATTAATATTTACAGTATATCATTAATTAAATTTCCCTGTTGTGGGACTAATTAATATCTTATATAAAAGCCAATAACCGGCAACATACAAGTCTTTGGACAAGTGTTTTTGTAAATGAAATAAAATACAAATAGTGCAAAGTAATAAATATTGACTGGATATTGTAATAGATTACTTTGTATACATGAAGCAGGTGGTTATGTACAGTATAAGTATGTATACATGTTTATATACAACAGTATTTACAGCGTGCAGGATTTAAATTGACACTGACAGATGATATGTTCAGGTTAAAGCACAATGTAGAATTGAAACTGTAAATATATGGTTTATAATTTGTAGGGAAGTGGATGTTTTGGTGTCAGAGGGTCATTGATAGTGTATGAACTGTTCATCCGAGTGAGGCTCTGTGGAAAGAAACTGAGCTCTGTAGCGCCACCCAGAGGGGAGGAGATGTTACAGGTGGTGTCCAGGCTGTGATGGCTCTGCAGTGATGGTTCCTGACTCTGGAGGTGTTTAAGTCCTGAACGGAGGCAGGTTGTCACCAATGATTGTCTGTTCCTGTCCTGTTTGATCCAGACAGACAGTGAAGCATGTTCAGAGCTCAGACTGGATGTTTGCAGTGTAGAACTGGACCAGCAGCTCCTGAGGCAGCTTGAACTCCAGCACATCCTCTGCTGGCTCATTTTGATGATGAAGGGATGATGAAGGTTTTCATAGAAGACACTATTATCTCTCCTTTGTGGAGGAAGTGGTAAGTTTGTGTTTTTCTTTTGTTTGATTTGAAACTTCAACACTATGGATGTGTGATATGTCTAATGATCAAATGTAAAAGTGCTCAATTTAAGAATGAATGTAATTCCTTTGCAGGCTCCTCATCTGGCCAGCAGAGGGCGTGAGAAGTATGGCAGATCATATTAAACCAGCCTGAGGTGTCGCCTGTTTCTTTTTACAACTTGTCAGTAGGTTTTCTTCCTCTGTGTTGTGATCACACACTGTTTGGAGATGTGTGAAAAAGAAGCTGAATGAAAAAGTGAGTTTTGAGCAAAAGAGGCACCAGACTCAGATCACAAGAGAGAGAACAGCTGAAGAGGAACATGAGATGAAACAAAGTTGAACAAAAGTGATTCTGATTCTTCCATAATCAGACAATGTTAACAAACAGCTGGTTGGTAAATTAAACAAACATAAAGAGCTATAGGCAATATAATTTTCTGTGAAGTCATACATTGAATGTTTAGTATTAGTTGTCGTGTGTTTATCTGTACACTTCATAAATGTGTTAAACGGGTAAAAGCCGTTCTTGGACGACACATGAAGCCAAAGATGCTGAGTGAGCTCTCATCCTGTTTACCAGGAGGCTGGATTTCAGTCTCTTCTGCTCAACTTGCAAGAATGTGTAGCTTACCCTGTTATGACATAAGCAGGCCTTTGTTTCCCTAAATCTGAATTATGCATGGCTGAACTGAATCCCTCCTACACACACACACACACACACACACACACACACACACACACGGTACAGACTGCTTATGTTACACTTTGATGCATAGAGGAGGCTTTCACACTTGTTTGTGTTCGTCCATACATACATGTTTGCTTACATACGTGACGTCTGAGGCCACGAGCCTGTCACATATATGACTTCATGTAACCTTCATCTACAAGATTGTCTTTCTCATTTTCATCAGGCTGGATTTTCTCTAACAAATGCACCGATTCTATCTACAACAATAAAGGAATAATTTATTCTAATGAAAAGATCAATAAAACGTTAATGTGATGTTTATCAGTTTTATTTATAATTACTTACAAGATTCACAGAGTTTATTGTCATGTGTATAATCAATCACTATGTAATTTTGGTTTGTTAACTTTCAGACAGACGACTGAACATGTTGCCAAATATTCTATATAAAGATATTAGGCATGACATGTTTTTTATTTTCTTATATGCATACATTCATTTTGATTTAGCAAGTATGTGATATGTGATGCATGAAATGAAACCTTAAGTTTGAGATGGAAGATTTTCTTCACATCCTGAACAAAGATCCAATAACCTTTCTCATCCACCAGATCAGGTGGATGTCAGGACAAAGATCGCTCTTACAGGCCTCTGTGCGCGTCTGACATGTCAGCCGTGACAGAGGGCGATAAACTCAGAATGATATGATCAAACCTGGACCTGTTTGCCGTCTTCTTACCTCGCCCACCTTTCATATTAGTCTGAGCATCAAGATGTATCGACGGCAGCGTGACAGTTTGTCGTGTGATAAGAAATGCAATTTTCCTATTACTGAAAATGGAAACAGCTGAAGAATTGAAATTTTTTACAAAAGATGTACATTTTGTGATTAGCATGTAATTTGTGCTGGATGTGAGGCTGTTTATCAGTGTCAGAGGGGAGCAGATACAAGGCAAGCTCACAGTCAAGTCACAGCCTCTCAGTCACAGCGTTTGGCTCACGACCCGGCGAGGCAGCATGTTCAGAATTTATATCGGCATGTGAGCCGCCGTTATCTGTCGCTGTTTCAATCTTTATTAAACTTTTGACAATAAGGCATTGTCAACTGAAAACTAACACTTTGATTTTCTTTGTTTGTCAGGTACATCTGTCAGGTTTTAGTCTCAACAGAAGACAGATGGAGGACACGTCAAACAGAAAACACTGGTGAAATGTCAGTAGCACAAAGCTCCAGTCTTTCTGTCTAACCTTTCATCAAAAGAGACGAAGATTAGACGTCGACAGGTGGATGGTTCCCAGTTGCTATAACTGATGAATCAATATTATCTGAATGATTTGCTTTTAACCATTTGACCAGCACAACTCTATGGACGTCTGTTGGTTGATTCATCACTTTGGTCCAGACGGAAACATCTCAAAAACTATTCGATGAATTGCCATTAAAATTTGTACAATCAATCCTGAATTGTATTGACTTTGATGATTGACTGACTTTGCCTCTAGCGCCACCAGCAGTTCAAAGTTTTCACTTGTCCTGTGAAATATCTCAACATCTACAAGATGGATTGGCACTACACTTTGTACATACACTCATGTTCTCCAGAGGATGAACCCTAATGACTTTGGTGATGCTCTGACTGTTCCTCTCCTTTAGGTTCAGATTTGTGAATGAAAGGTCTCATCAACTATTGGATGGATTGACCCATGAAATTTGGTAAAGACATTCATGTCCCCCTCAGGACAAATTCTAATAATGTTGCTGATCCTGTAAAGGGTAATTCTGGTATCTTTAAATCTGGGTCCTACTTTTAACATATTTTGGGTCTAAATGACCAACGGGTACAAAAAGTTTTGGAAGTAGTGCAGCAGATTGCCTCAGCCGGCAGCTGTGAAACAGGCTGCAACAGAATCCTTGGGGCCAAAGTATGTCCACTGAAAGTGCTTGTTTTTGCCACTGACAGACTCAGTGTGTTGTCTGGGAACATTATGGAAAGGATCCCTACAGAGATAGACCTTTTCAAACAGCCTGCTCGCTTCCAATCCACCAGACTCCTTTGACAAAAGCAATAATTTTACCTTGCAGAAGATGGAGATGCTCGTCCAACGCTGCCTCGACCGTGGAAATAGGGCCCGGGTTTAAAAATACTGCAATTACCCTTTAACTTGGCCTCTAGTGCCACCATGAGGTCGAAATTTAGATTTGTTTATGATCTCAGCTCTTTTAATTCAATTAAAATAGTCAACATTATAATGGACATGGTTGGCTCAAATGATCAAATCACAGGCTTCTGTTTTCAGAGAAATTATGCTGAAAGAAAAAGACTTGTGATAAAAGTACTAGATTTGTATTATAATGTGAAGCTGCCTCATTGGGAGTCCAGCCCAGCAGAAGTGGCCCTCGTGCCATATGGAGACAGTTTCATCCAAAGAGCTGCAGCTCATGCAGATGCGAAAACTTCCTCCTGCAACGGTGAAAGCATATTTGAGAAATCACATTTGCTAACGTGGACATTAATTATACCAGAGTCTGCTCCACTAACAGATAATGTACATAATTCCAGAAAGGACACATTGGGAAGCATGTGATTCGATGGAGCCTGACGAAGCTTCAGCACTTAATGGCTTGAGCTATTCAACCAGGCCTCTCAGGGCCAAATGAAAAGCTGCAGAAGCCCTCGAGTGGTCGGCTCCTCTGCAGAAATAAAACTCTGTACATTCAGGAGCAGGAAATAGTTTCAATGAGCCTTAAAATGGAAAGGTCTATATGCAAAATTCAAAATAGCTCAAATGTCAGCCTAATAAAAATGTCTGTTACTCGTATATAAGTGAATATAATGTAAATCATGCTATAGAGCTACTGTGTTTGCTGTGATGGAAAAGACTTTGGCCGTGTTAGTTTCATGTTTCAGTCTGTCAGGAAAGAAACCTTCTATTGTATAATACATGGAGAATCAAATGGTAGTTGAAGTGAATCGAACCAGTTGAGCAGAACTTTGCCTCCCAAGCAGTTAAACTATCCAGCATCGAAATGAGGAAGAAACTGAAAGTTAGTTTTTGGATTTTACTTTGGAGGACAAAAAGAGTTATAGGTGAGATAATCTTTCCACAAAGAGTCGTGACAAGTTCATACTTTTTTTTGCCCCAACTCAAAACTTATATTGTTCCAAGCTTGTATCTGAATTTCCATTTGCCTTCGAGGTGTCTGAAAATATTTTAATGGATTTTCAAAGCTCTGATTCATCCGGTGTATGTATGCACCGCTTATCTCTGAGACACAAACACGCTGTTTTGGACAACTCACCACCAAGAGTGTGGATTACACCCAGGCCCGATTTTAATGCATTTGAATGGATCGACCTTTTCCACAGCCTGAGGCACCTGCAGACCTCGGGGACGGAGCTCAGACAGGTGGAGGATGTGCTCTGTGTCCTTGACTCTCCACAAAGTCTGCATGCACCTTAAAACTTTTCAACAAGCAAGTTACACGGTTAGTTCACTTAATTTAACTGTTAATTCTGTTTTCATGCCCAAAAACAAGACAATTATGTCTAACAGATGCTGCAGATGTTTAGAAACACAATCAGAATCTCCATCATGCATGATGAGAGGAGTTACTCTGTTGTCCAGCTCTTAATCAACGACTCATTATGAGCTGAATCTGGCTTGAAGTTTGTTTTGTATTGCGGCTTAATTTGAGTTTATCATTCACATCTCATATTAACCTCTCCTGGATTCAGAAGCATCTTCTAGAGACTGTGTTTGTGTGGTGTTCGCCCAGGTTTCGCTGGAGTTTTCTCGCCCTCTCTGAAATGAGCCAGACTCCAGCACCGAAGGCTCCGGGGTTTGTTAGGACGGCGTCACACGAGGCAGGCGTGAAGGCAGATCAGGGAATGTGCGCCGGGTGTGAAGTGACTGCTGTAGAAATCACAGGGGGCTGTTACATGAGTTAGACGTCGCTGTTGTGTCATTCAGTTTTACTATCACACAGTCAAACATGTACAAAGGAATCTGAAAATCAATTAATAAAATAAATATAAATATGTGTTATATTGACAAAGTTGTGCAGAACAACTCAACCATGCAGGTCAGATACATTTTTTAATTTCAATCCTGGAAACAGTTTAATTTGTCTGTTCATGTGTTGGCCTGCAAACATTTTTAATAAAGTTTTAAAATATTTTTTTAAAGACAGCAGGTTCACACTAAGGCCACGCCTCTGACAGGGCAGATGGCCAATCATAGTTTAGGATAATGTTGTGGCCAATTAGATTTCAGGCGTGGCCCCTGTCAGTTTTACCTGTAAAAGACAGAAAAGTGGAATAAAAACATCATAGTGTCATTAAAATAAGTTTCCATCATGGATCAGTTGTTTAATGATCAACAGGAAGAACTGAAAACTACCTGAGACAATCTGAGAGAAGAGGAAAGAGGATGTTTGAGCATCTTTGGACATCAGCTGCCTGTCTCCCTCTCTGTCTCTCTCTCTCTGTCTGTCTCTCTCTGTCTCTCTCTCCCTCCCTCTCTCTGTCTGTCTGTCTCTCTTTCTCTTTCTGTCTGTCTGTCTCTCTCTCCCTCTCTCTGCCTCTTTCTCCCTCTCACTCTCTGTCTGTCTCTCTTTCTATTTCTGTTTCTCCCCCCCTCTCTCCCTCTCTCTCTCTTTCTGTCTGTCTGTCTCTCTTTCTCTTTCTGTCCCTCTCTCTCTCTCTCACTCTCTCTCTCTGTCTGTCTGTCTGTCTCTCTCTCTCTCTCTCACCTTGCTTGTCCATCCTTGCTCTCGTCACACCCACGCAGTTGGTTGGGTGACGTGGGGGGATGATGGGTGGTGGTGGGTGGGAGTCTCCTCGGTGGGTGACATCCTGCCTCCTGCCTGGACTCTGGCTCCTATAAAAAGCCTGTGTGGTGTCGGCTCAGCTCAGACTTTCTCCTCTCAGGTGCTGCCTGCTG
This sequence comes from Holacanthus passer, assembly GCA_025331565.1. NCBI lineage: Eukaryota > Metazoa > Chordata > Actinopteri > Pomacanthidae > Holacanthus > Holacanthus passer. The sequence goes on along the minus strand of JAFREQ010000046.1, from coordinate 2,594,894 downwards.
ACACACATGCGCGTTATGGAGCGCACGTTCCGAGAGCAGCTCTTCTTTCTGCTCCTGTGTCTGTCCGTGCTCAAGGGAGACTCCAGGTATATCGAGGTGAGTGACGGAAACACTTCAACTTTAATGCACATAGAAGTTCCCGTTGAACTTTACATGCACACTTTGTTTTTTCCTGCAGAACAACGAGATCTCCAAAGATGAACTATATTCATTTTTCAACTCGGAGCTGAAGAGAGAAACACCTGAGGAACTAATGTATCACCGACCTTTGCGTGAGTCCTGTCAAACCTCTACACATGCACCTGCAGAGAGACATGACAGGTGGCACAGTTTGCATTTTTCTTAAATGTGCATTTATTTATCTCCTTTATTTTTTCTTTAATTTTGAACAGGACACATAAGATATTTCTTCTCTGTATTTCAGTTTTTCAGTTCCAATTTGTTTTATTGGCACAAGATGCAAAATTAAATTGAATGACAGAAAAGCAAAATGGTGCACAAAGTGAAAAGGAACAATAAAGGGAAACATATTAATGACTGAGCTGAAATCATATGCATGCTTTTATTAAATGGTTGTGTTTCTCTTGCTCTGCTTGAATGCATGCGTGTGTGTCTCAGGCTGTCTGGACATGGTTGCAGTGGAGGGTCAGTTCACCTTCACCGCAGAGCGTCCTCAGCTCAGCTGTGCAGCTTTCTTCATGGCAGAGCCCAATGAAGTGATCACTGTGGATTATGACAACGTGGACATCGACTGCCGGGGAGGGGACTTCATCACGGTAACACCGACAGACCTGTCCACTAATAACCATCTTCATCCTCTTACATGTTAAAACAGCCTCCATCAGCTGTGAAGTGGAGCCAAAACATCAGCTTTAGAAATAAACATCTTCTTAGGTCCATGACATAATTTCTGTATATATTTATTAATGACTGGTCATGAAATGTAAGCTTGTGTTCGTTCTGTTTGTTGTTTTCACGCCACCAAACTGGGGTCAGTCGACTTGGAAGCTTAGAAAACATCCTGATTAGACAAAAAGCTCCTTTAACATAAGGCAATTTAACCTGCTTACTTTAGGTGAGCTGTTCCCTCCATGGCTGCACATTAATGCTCCCACATGCTTATAAACCTCTAGTATAGGTTCAATGTGTTGCCACCAAGATCAACCACTCTGCAGAAATCCTCTTTGACTGAATCCATCTCTCTCCCTCTTCCCGTGTCCGGTGAAGGTGTTTGACGGCTGGGTGATGAAAGGGGAGAAGTTCCCCAGCTCCCAGGATCACCCGCTGCCTCTGTACGAGCGATATGTGGATTACTGCGACTCAGGGTCACTGAGGAGAAGCGTGCGCTCGTCTCAGAATGTGGCCATGGTCTTCTTCCGCATTCACAACGCCGGCAGCAGCTTCACCCTGGTAGTCAGGAAACACATCAATCCTTTCCGTGAGTGAGAGTCACATTCAGGAGTAAACCACGATGCACTTGAGCTTTCAGACTGTTTGTGCAGCACTTGATGTGTGATGTGATGATACAAACCCGGCAGGACGCTTTAGTCATCATGTGCACCAACAGTTTGCCGCCAATGTGTTTCTGGATAAAGACCAGGATCACATGGCAAATGCTGTCCTACAGTAACATGTAGGACAAGACAGAGAAGCTAAATCAAAAGGTCGAATTGATCCGAAAAGGAGCTGATTTCTGCTTTAAACCTGAGCCTCGTTTTTAAAATCACCACTTCATTTACTTTCATGATTGACTTCTGTTGGCAGCAACATTTGTTTCACTCAGTCTTTGCAGCTGCACATTTGAAATGATGAGAAATAAAACTGGCACTTTGTGAATATGAGTTTTGTTCCATCTGCTCTGACAGAACAGATGCTCATTTTAATATCACCTTTACATTTTGTCTTTGCTGTTTTTACCTTAGTCACTCATCTGTGATAAACTCTTTGTGCGTATGTGTGTTTTCACCCACTTCACCTTGAGAATCCATCCAGGAAAATCCTTAGAAACATCCCTCCCTTTGCCTTCTTGTCTCCTCGCAGCCTGTAATGTCATCTCCCAGTCACCAGAGGGCAGTTACACAATGGTGATCCCGCAGCAGCACAGGAACTGCAGCTTCTCCATCATATACCCAGTGGAGATCGACGTCTCCGAGTTCAGCCTGGGACACTTAAACAACTTCCCCAAGGTGAACACATGCACTAAACACTGGTTTCAATACGCACTTTAATGTTGCCTCAGTTCTCTTGATTCGTCTCCTCACCTCCTTTTACTCATTAAATTTGATCACATGAAATACAGTTTCATACTATTACCCACCTTTGGTAAAACTAATTTTTGCGTTGAAAACCGAACCCTTTAAAACAAGCACAATCTTAATTGCGCATGATTTACCTTAAGGTCAATTACTTGTACTATTATATTTATATGCTCGACGTTCAGCGAACGCCGGCCTGCTGATATTACGACCTTTAACTCACAAGTTCCTTTTGCTAAATATTTAAATTCTATCGATGAGTTAGAAGCACACAAGTAAACAGAAGAGCAATATGAATAATGAATAATGAATATTAGACTTAAATTCATCAGGTGACAAACTCGACTCCAAATGAACGATCATGGTGCAGGATGTGTAAAAAGCTTTAAAAGGCTTTGACTTTAGTGACAAAAAAATCAGTTAATGCAGGTTTAATGTCAGAGATAAATTGTTGAAATATCAGAGGACATAAACTACGATCTCCAGTTTCAAACGACTCAACCATCCAGATTCTCCCTAGCACTCTTTATGGTCTTCCAGAGATTTGCTGTTTCAGACTTTTTGAACAAGTGACCAATCATGTTGTTTCTCAGTCTCATCAGAGTCGGTCATTATTCAGTGCAGGAGGTCGCTTGTCAAGGAAGTTATAAGATTGGTCATTTTAAGGCATTTGAAGAACTAAATAAACTCTTTGGGATGCATTTGGTCTGAATAGTGTTGTTCATTGACAGGATTTTCATATATTTTATGTTCAATGCACTCACCAGTATTACGACAAATGTACTGTGATAAATTGAAAGTCGCTCCACTGAATCCTGTTGTTGATCCACAGAGGTCGATGCCTGGTTGTGCAGAATCGGGGGATTTCGTGCAGCTGCTGGGAGGAAATGGCATCGACACATCGAAGCTGCTGCCCATCACAGACCTCTGCATCTCCTTCACCGGACCCAGTGAGTAAACACTGACCTCCGTCCCGTCGCATCTTCAGACCTGCTGGTTGAACTAAGACCTTCTTCTTCTCTCCTGCAGCCCACATGAAGATCGGCTGCGACAACACGGTGGTGAGGATGGTGTCCAGCGGGAAGTTCGTCAGCCGAGTGTCCTTCAGCTACCGGCTACTGGACAGCCAGGAACTGCAGACGATCAAACTCAACAATGTGGAAGATTTCTGTTTCAATAACTGAACCCAAACGTATCATTTGACTGCAAACATTTTTAAAATTATTTTATTTAGAACAAGAAACCCACTCGGTCGTTCCCTCTGATTAGACAAAATGTCTTACATCCAAAGACATGAACATAAAAGCGTTTGAAAAATAAAATACATTCACAGTGATATTATGATGTTACAGACTCCAAAACTCATTGGACTTTTCATTTGTTTGTTTTTTAATTCTTTTTTCATCTTTTTCCACTCGTTCTGGTTGTTGCTGAATAAAGCTTCATGAAGTGTCCTTTTGTGTTTGGTGGAACTGCGACTGTTTTCATTTTTGCTTTGTGTACAATACGTGTATTTATTGAGATGAGACTTACGATGTTGTTATTATGTCACATATGGGTTCATGGTCAACATTCTTGAAAAGGAATGGTGCTAAAATGAATGTTTCCTTCTGTTTATTTTGCTGATTGATACGTGATGAAGTCATTTCCTGTCACAGACGACATGGAGGGCAATAGGCAAAGTGTTCAGTATAATAAATACAAGTGTTCATTGCCATTATGCAGTTCAATTTGTATAAAACCTTTTTGTAATAAAATTATACCGCATGACAAAGCACTCAGCTGTGGTTTTGCTCTTATTTCCCTTCACTTGATCCGAATAACAAGAACAAACAGAATTTATATTATAAATACAAGTTGGGACAGGAGCAACAAAAGACTGAAAGTTGTGGACTGATTGAAAACACCTGTTTGGATCAGTCCACAGGTAAACAGGTTCATTGGTAACAGGTGATAGGATCATGATTGGGTCTGAAAGGTTCATCCTGGAAAGACTCAGTCGTTCACAAGTGAGGATGGAGAGAGGTTCAACACTATGAAGGAGATTAATACATGACTGTTGTCGTTAAAGTTCATTTGCAAACTATAAATAAATAGTTAGTTAAAAAATAAATATTTTTCTGTATCTATATTTATATCCAGGATGTTCGCTCTCTTCTCGCTCGTTGTGTTCGAAGGAAACTCCTGTCTGTTCCTGTCTGTTCTGTGCACTGCTCCATTAAATTAGTTTCACTTCATTAGTTTCAGTGGAGGACACATATGGGACGTGTTTATTGCTCCACCTTTCCAGACAGCTCTGCTTCTGTTTGTTCGGTGTACTAACGTAGTGGGACAACTCTTACAGAACCTTTAACGGTACATTCTGGGGTCAGTTGTTTGTTATCAGTCCATCTGGGATGAATTAGCCAGTCTGCATATTTTCCTGCTGAGAGCTTTTTCAACCGTTTCTGGTACTGAGAATCAAAAGATTCGGTATAGATTCCTGTGGACTTGAATCTTGTGAACGGGATCAAATACAAACCTTGGCTTCATGTCATGGCTCGAGGGATGTTGGTCAGTCCACCACTTTGGTCCAGACGAGATATTCATGGTGTCCAGAGGATGAATCCTAATGACTTTGATGATCCTCTGCATTTGCATATGGGCATCTCATACGGACTCAATGATTTCAAATGATGTCGTGGACGTCTTGGTGAGCGACCATGAGACCTTCCTGGCTGATTCTTCATTATCCCTTCAGATGTGTGATGATGTCAGTGTCTTTGATGACTCTCTCTGGTATATAACCCCCCGACGCCATCGCTGCAGAGGGAACAGCAGGAGATATCTCTGAAAATAATGGCTCCAATGGGACGAACCAATGGGGCGACCGGCCATTAAAGGCCTGCAGGTGGATTATCGTTGACAGACACCTGCAGCTACAGCCGGTGATGAACGAGTGTGTGATCACAACCCGGAGGAAATCAGTGTGTGTGTACGTGTTGTAGTGATAAGCTTCCTCAAGTGGTCTTTCACTAATTTAAATGTGAATATTACAGGAAGAGAAGATGTGGATGCAAAGCAGCTGTGCAGAAAGGCACAGTCCTGTTTTTCAGTGCTACAGTATTTGGTGTTTTCCTTTTAAAGACTTGGTTGTAGATGCTTTCACCTCTCGTCCGAGGGGCTTCTTCAAAGTCCCAGGTTTTAAACCTCCATGGGGTCGTTATCAAGGTCATTGATGCCGCCCGGTTCGTTAGTGCTCCTGTTGGAACATCATTAGAGTTGTTGGCGTCACCTGAGGCCGAGTGTGAACGGCCGCTGTTGGAGTCGTCACACGAGGAAGTGTGAACGGTTGTTGTGTCACCTGGGAAGGTAATGAAAGGACGGCAGTGTTGGAGGTAAGTGGTGTCTTCTTCTGTTGAGAGAGGGTTTCTCTGACTACTTCACTCCTCTTTCAAACCATCTGTCCTCCCTGTCCTCAGAAGACTGTCCCTTCTCTTTCAGGTGCTGTGGTTGATCCATGCGTTTGTGTTCCTCACTACACTGGACTGCAGACGCCAGGTTGATTTTCTTGTGTTTGGGTATGTTGTCTTTTGGATGGACCAGTTTCTGTCTCAGTGTGTTGCTGTGTTTGATAAAAATCCTCAGATACTCCATCCATCATATTGAATAGTGTTGTATTTACTCTCCTTTCCTTCGCCATCCTTCATGGAGCTTGTGGCTGTTGTTTACTTATATCTCAGACGTTCGTGCTCGTTATCTTGGGCGTCAGTGGACAATAGCATCAAGGAAAATGTCACTCAGCCGCAACAGTGAGGCTCATTTATGTTTGATCATTTTAACAGGAAACCGTGGAGCTTTATGCCACAGAGGAAGACAGTAAATCAGGCTTTGATACAATACTTGTTAGTTGGATTTTGGTCTTTTCCTCAGATTTGTTTGCATGTTTTATTTCATGACATTATATTTCTATTGCAGGCTCATATGCTTGAAAACCTGTCTGCTATTTCAGGCAGCTTCCTTCTGTGCCCAGTGATGAAATTAATGAACAAGCCTAATGACGCATTCACTCCATGAAATTAATAAGCTACGACATCATGGTCCACAGGTTATTTTCTATGATATACAGTAACTTATACAGTAGATAGCTCCTATAAATGACTATTATAATGTCACTTCATGAGCTTTTATACCACAGAACAGTTGAAGTGTTACGCAAACAAAGTGTGTTTTGGACCGACGCTGTGAATAAACTCCTCTGTTGCTCTACAGATTGAGACACTGACATTTGAGTGTGGCCTTTCTGAGAGGCAACATTATCAATACTTTGTCAATCACTCGGCGAGGAGCTTAAAGCGGATACAGACACTCGATATTTTGAGTCTCGAGCAATAATATGAGTGGCTTTAATTATATATGGTACAAAACCTCTGGCGTGACTGTGGGATCTTGTTTCACTAGTTTAAATTATAATTTATCTGGGTCTTAAAGTCACATTTTCTGGGTCTCTGGACGCCCATATTGGCTGAATTCTGTGAAATAGGGATGAATATTTCCACTTGGATCAGGTTTGCTCTGATGCAATTATCCATTACTCAGTTAAACCTCATGATGTCTGTTTGTGTTAAAATCATTAGAATTCATAAATACTATCATGATTTCATTTTCTAACTTCTCTTCCTGTGCAGCAGCAAACAGACTGTGAACATCCTACATGTGCGTATCAATCACAGGAGACATTATAAATGATGTAAAGCTAAAACTAGTTTTCCCAGTGTAGGAGCTCAGGCTGTGTTTTACCCATCAGGGGCTGCACGATGGCATTTTTCACTTGTGTGTTGCCGTCGCTCCCTGAGGGATGACCGCGACGTTTTCCAGGGTAAAGCAAGCTGCTGTGGAAAATCTGTCTCCTCACGTGCTGTGCTTCATCATAGGATCATCCTCCATCTGTTACCGAGCAGCACTAAAGACAAATAATGATAATTCAAGAGGTTGTCAAAGCTTTTTTTAACGTCTTGTTCTCATCTACGTTCAATGATCTGACTTTTCTTCTTCTTTAAAATAAGAAAAAACTAAACAATAAAAACTAAATTAGGTAACACTTTGCCTGTTGCTTATTGGTTCTTTATTAGTATTAGTTATTATTACATATTGTTAATACAAGTGTGTGAAAAACTAGCAGACTTTAAGTTCAGAACTCACGAGTACACATGGAAGGATACTAGGAACTACAATTCTGTATATCTTTACTTTTTACTTTTTACTCATGCTTTAAAGTTGCTGTTGCTTCCATTTTGCTCAATAAAGTTTTCCAAATCAGTCACACACACAGCTGCATACAAATCCATCATCCACAGCTATTTGAAGATGGTTAGTTTCCTTTTATTCTACCTGTCCTGTTTTTGTTGTTGCATTTGGGTCCTTCTTCCTTTATTTCATCACATCCATGCAATAAGGAATAAATGTTTGTGATGTGTAATGTCATGTTGTAAATGTCCATTAATTTTCTTCTGCATGCTTCTGATTGGATTTGAGTTTCCTGTATGATATTTATTTGTTCTGCTACATGTCTGATTTATCTTGTCTGTCATCTCATTTCTTTTATATTGTTACTGTTGTGGTGCAATGTAGATAAGATCTGCAGTATGTGAACCATCAAACACATGAAACACACCAACAACGCAGACAGACACACACACACACACACTGTAAATACTGTTCACACTCGCAGCTGTGGAACCTTGTTCACTGTAAAATACTTTAATCCATAAGATCCATATCACATTTGATTTCCATTAAGTCTCTTCATCAACAGCTGACACACACACACACAGACAGGTCACTCCTAACGAGGAGTTATGACACAAACAATGACGCACAAAGTGACGAAACAGGGGACCGGACAGCATGTGGGAGATAAGAGCTTGAGGCGTATTTTAAAGACATTCGTCGCAGGTAGCAGCTCCGTTTGGACGAAGTGAGGAGAAACTTTCCTTCGCCTGGAAATTAAACATGCAACATACAAACTACCTGAATGTTTGTTGATTACATGAGAAAATCTCCAGAGGCTGTTTTCCTTGGTTCCTCCCTCACTCTTTTCCATCCTAATTCACATCATAAGATAAGATAAACTTTATTGATCCCACATTGGGGACATTCACTTGTTAGAAAGTCAAAAAGCCGAGGGAAAAGAGCCAAAAACAAAAATCAAGACTATATTCACCGTTCACTGTCACAGACATTTCTCCCTTTTCTCTCTGGGCCATCATGGCACTCATCTGGTGTCCTTGTGTTTCCATGAAGGAGACTTTGTGACAATTTCAGTTAATTCTTAATTGGACCCAGGAGCGAGACACAGTTGAGGGTGAAGGGGTAAAAAGGATTTATTAAATAAAGAAACTCCAGGATACAAGACAAACGGACGGCAGGAGACATGCAGGTGGAATAGGTAAGGATGAACATAAGAGACACAGGAGACACAGGAAATACCAAACACTAGAAGTCAAAGAAAGGCTGGAGAACAGGAGCAAAGACAGGGATAATCTGGCAGCTTGCAGGAGAAATCAGAGGTCTTTCAAAGCTGCCAGTGACGAGGTTGAAATTGGGGACAGCTGAGAGAATAGAGAGCCCCAGCACCTGAAGACCACACCTCCACCACCTGAAGACCACACCTCCAACACCTGAAGACCACACCTCCAACACCTGAAGACCACACCTCCACCACCGAAGCAAAGCCTGAGCAAGAACTAAACCCTAGACCGAAAACACTGGAGTGTAAAACTCAACATACACTGAAAATAAACTAGTAAAAACACAAGAGAAGAAAACCATGACAGACGTCTGACTATAAATCTGAAATAACAGACCAATTATTTTATTCTATTTCTGATATAACCACAAAAAAAATCAGCCTAATATTTTGTTTATGTCAAACACAATTTGTTTCTAGTTTTATTTCGATCTAGACTGAAACTTTCACATATTACAACACTGTCTCTCCCATCGCGTCTGCACTTCAGGTGCAAGCAGTTTTGTCTTAAATGTTTCTTAATTTCCAGTAATTTTCTCTGACACTCAGAGGATCATGATTGTTCTGATACTGGAAACGATCAGAGATGCTCACGACAGATGATCTGTAGGAAAAGTTCCTGAACATGACATCTAGGAACATATTGAAGAGCGTGTGTTGACGTGGAGGATATTTATGGGAGTGAGAATATAAATATCCACATTTAAAGATTATCAAATGACACTTAGGATTGATTGCAACCTTTTAAGAATGGAACAAAAAACATAATTACTGCACGGCGTCCTGCCACGGATAGATAGGCCGATTATCCTGCTCGATTACAGCCAATCACAGACAAATTGCATTGTAATGGTGAGGGTTCGTGCAAGCACCATCTGCGAGCATAAAAGCTCCACACTTGCCTCTGTATTTTGTTTCAGTAATTTTCCTCCACGTCACAGCTGAGAATGTCACTGCAAATTAACTGTCTGGCTGGGTATTTTGGGAAAAGAGACGTACAGAGGAAAACCCTTAGAAAAGGCAGCTTGAGTATTTTGTCCTCCCCAAGGTGACGGTATCAGCATTTCTGCTCGAGGGGAAGACGTGTGCGTGTGATTGGCTGATGCTGCTGGACCCAGGTGGTCCGGGCGGGCCGGGATGGCCATGCGTCATTGAGACATGGTACACTGTCATTTCCCAAAAGCGCAGCCTCTCTCGCCTTGTGAGACGTCCAGTAAGTGAAAGCCGAGTGAGAAACACTCTGACACTCACTCACACATGCGCAGAGCTGGATGTGCATTTAAGGAGTGCTTAAGTACAAGGAGGAACATTTCCATTTTATCCAGTTTTATATTTCTACACCACCAGATTCCAGAGGGAAATATTGCACTTGTTGTTTTCAGATTTCTATTTTGCACAAAAAACATTGGATGAGTTTAAAACGATGCACTACAGTTTCTTGTGTTTGACTCGTGTCTCACTGTTTCTCCTCTAAACTTCTTCAGATGGTTTCATTTATTAAATATTTGAGGCCCAAAAGGTAAATTTTACAATATTTTACAAAAAGCAAAAAATTAGAGAAAAGTTAATGCAGATTTGTGCAGCTCCCATTAATCATGTCACGACCCCTCAGATTTATCATGTGACCCTTTGACGGGACCGACCCCTCAGGTTAGAAACCACCGGACTAAACCAGTGAACTGTACATAAAGTAGCTAAATGAGCATCATCTCGAGCAGCTGCAACAGTAAAATGCTGCTTGAACAATGATGCATCAGAGTTAACAATCTAATAATGTGACGTTCATATTCAACAGTCACAATATTCTCTGCAGAATGAATTCGTTTGCTTCTGATTCTTCAAGTATTTCCTGATAATACTTGGTTTGCTCAAGTAGGATTTTGAATGCATGACTTGTAAGAGTATTTTTCCAATGTCATATTTGTACTTCACTTAAGGATCTGAATACTTCTTCAGTTACTGCACATGCACACCTGCCCAAACATACATGCCAACACGTTTAGTGAGCTAAAATATCCTCACACACCTGATGAATAAAAATCCCACAAGTTTCCAGAGGACAAAGTGTTTATTAACTGGAGCTTCATTTAGTTTTTACATTTTGCCAGTGAACAATATATTTAAAAGCATTAAATGTTACAGTGAAACTCTTAACATGAGCACTTCTCCGATTCACTGTCATCCTGCACATTTTTCCATGACTCCAGCTTTGCACTAACATGAGGGGAAAAGTGTTCTTCCTCGGGGAACATGGACTGACGACGAGACCGACAAGGGACAAACATGTTTCCTGCTAAATGCACCGTCAGACTGCGGCAATGCTTCAGAAGGCAATTATGAAATGTTAGAGTTTTGACATTTATGATGGAGCAGAGACGTCTGAGGTGGGACGTCTGCTGGGACCGAAAAAGAAATGACAACAACGGATTTAAAGACAAATTCTTAAGGTCTTTTTAAAGGTTAATGAATGAATGCTCAGTGCTGTGTTTTATAGACCAAACTAGAAGAGCCGAGCTGCGACAAATAATGACAGTTAAGACAATTAAGGAAAAGAGAACTTTGTATTTTCTAGTTACAAACATCGCTCTAATATAAAAATGACTATAATTAAGGTGAGATCACAAAGTCACTGTTTTGCAGCTCCGGGCTGAAAATTGATCCCTTTTTTTGATTTGAGTGTCTACGTTCATCAATATTACATTCACAATCCTATACAGCTGCAAATACTAATACAATTTATTCACCTGATGGGACATTTACTGTATTAATGTGATGACGTTTTGAACTGGTGATGCAGATTTACAGTCGCTTTACAGTTCTTCACACGTCTACTTGTTTTTCTTCTTCTGCTCTTGGAAGAAGTCGTTGCAGGCGACGGTCAGAGCGGCCACCAACACCACGAACTCATTGAAATCCACCTCGTTGTCTTTGTTAGAGTCCAGGTCGTTCATGATCTTCTCCACCAGCATCGGATCCTTCTGAGACTGGAAACAACACAGAGGAGAAGATTTAGTCTTAATGAGCTCCTGTGTTATTGGACTTGCGAGCCAACGCTGACGCTTCAGATCCCTGTTGAGCAATTAAAAATAGATGCAGCACAGACTCGATTTAGATCATCATATAGGAATCATCAGTCCGTCCATGTCGGACGAGTAACATGCAGTCGTTTGATTGATATTGGAGCTTCACATTGACTGAAGGCGAGAGCTGCCATCTGTGTCCAGAGGAGAGCAGAGTGATGTCGCTGCTCGATGACCCGTGAGCTGCAGCTGATCACACACGACATTTATTGCTTTGCTCGTTTCCTCCAGGATCGAGAAACGAGACTTTCCTCTCAGACCCTCTGACCTCGGAGGCAGCGCTGATCTTTCTGCTGTGGCGCTCGTTAAAGTCAAACGTTTGAGCGAAGGTTGAGGGCAAACTGAGAGGGGATTTATTTCATTCGGAAAATATCATCACAGTCCTGCTGCTTTTTAAAAAAATGTGGTTTCAGTTTTTAATGGAGACTCGAAGCTGCAGGTGTCGTCTGTAAACAAAGTTCTATCATGAAACAACAATTCATTCATTTCCTTTTTAAAAGATTTGACTTTCATACTTTCTTTACTAAAACTTCACAGTCAAACGGTGACAGACAAGAAAAACTCACCAAAATAATAAAAATAACTCAGATGAAAAAGAAGAAAACTAAAAATACAAAGTTGACAGTTTTAATCAACATGAATAAATAAACAAACAGTTTGTGTTGACAATAAAAACATATTGAACCAAATTTAGTTTTTTTTTTAGCTAAACTGATCCTGTGACAACCATAAATCTCCAAACCATCTTCTGTTCATGCTTTTCATTCAGATTTGCATTGTGGTTTATTTTGTTTTAAAGCGGGAGAATTTTCTCAAACCATAAAGGAACGCTTCGACTCTACAGCTTCCGTCTCCTTTTCAGTGTCCAGGCTGAGAAGCATCGTTCTAATGTCACCCACCCTTTTCTAACCCGAACAACGCTCATACAGTGATCTGTCAAGCCTCGGTGTTCGACTGTCAAAGTTTTCTGTGGGAGGAAACTGAGGCTGAATGTTATGCGTCTATTCTCAGAGGTGACTGCGGCCCGAGGGAATGCGATGACATCATGGGAGAGTCTATATTTGGAGGTGATATGGGCCACTGATGATGATGTGTGAGCACCTGAGGCTTCCCGTCCGCATGAAGGAGGACAAGAAGCGAAGAGAAAAAACAATATCTGAAGGCATCACAGGTTCGACTCGGCCGTTTTGTTGATGGTCTCAATCAGTTGGAATCCCATTCTTGTACGAACTGCTATCGCACAGACTCAGGGGCCGGGGCTTATCTGAAACGACCTTATCTATCTCCTCCTCCACACCCTTTATTTCCCACAGTGCCGCGGGGCGAGAGCCACCAGCAGTTACACTTTGACAGCGGGATAACAATCGATGAGGAAACAATTTCCTCAACAAGGTCAGAACGAGCTTTTCTTCAACCATTTGAAAATTTCGAATTCAACTTTGGAGCGAGTCGGGCAGCGTCCAAAGATCCTTAATAAGTGTGTTAGCATGATGACTATTGGTCCATTATAGATCAACTGAGGAAAAACAGGGAGATGTAAAGGTCACACTTTGATGCACAAACACATTCTCACATCGTCCTGTCAGCACTTTGCTCCATTCTGTTTAAAACACACTGGTTTCCATCGAGCTATGATGGATGTCCTGGTGTCTCACAGTGAGGATGGTCGTGTGTTTCTCTGTTCAGTTCAACAGCTCTGCAAACTCATGCAACCAGAAACTAAATGAACACAATCACGATGTTAAAATGTGAACTTTACCGTGAGGAAGTCGGTGAGCTCGCTGTTCAGGAGCTGCTTCAACTCGCCCTTGTTGAGTTTGTATTTGTCTCCATCATTTCCAGAGTAGTTGTAGAAAACTGTTATGAGTGCATCCATCGCGCCCTCGAGCTGACTCGGCATTCTGCTGGCAGCTTCCTGAAAAACACATTTAGTCTAATAAAGCCAACATTCAGAGTAGCAGACGAAGTAATCATGCATCTGTGGGAGAGGAGCTCTTACCTGGTTAGAGTCCTGTTCAGATGTGACGAGAGACGCTGCGGCACAGCTTGTTTATTAGGAAATGAGGGAAAGCCGAGTGGGCCGCCCTCTATCTTTGTGGCGATAATTAATTCCACAGGTGAGACGCCCATGGTAACTGTCTTTCTTTCCAGGTTTTAATCACTGCTGTTAAGTGAAAAACAAAACATGTGCCGGTGTAACCCTGGCGGCCTCGAGGGGATTCATCAGACCCTGAGCCGTGCTCGGGCCTTCACACAGTCTGACACCACACGCCTCCATTTTTGTCACGAGGGTGGACGGAAAACACTCACTCAAATGTTTTATTATTTCTACTCAAGAACGTCAGAAGAATTTTGAGGTACTATTGAGTATTTGAATTTGTGGGTAATATTGTACTTTTTACTCCAACACAAGTATTTAACAAATAAAACTCTATGATAATAACTTCAAAGTTTTATAGACAACTTGATTGTGAAAAAAACCTGCACACTGTTGATCATACCTCTGAGAGCTAAAACTGAACACAAGGTTTTATCAGTGACGTAACAAAAAGGATGGACAGTGTGTCAGCAATGAGCTGAAATACTTGTGTTGGTATTATGTTGTATTATTTTTTTTCCAAGCATTGTTACTGTCCTCCAACAAAATCACTCCCTGTGGCCTTGATGCTCAGGTTATATTATCAGGACAGAAATTTCTGACATCTTGCAGTGAAGTTACTGACACATAATATAAAATAAATAATATAAAACATGACTCTGACAAAAGTTTGATTGTTTGAGTAAGTTCTCTTCTAAGGACGTGGCTGTTCGCATGGATGAGTTCATTAAAGATTCAAATCAGGCTTTGTTCTCCAGCATCAAAGTCTTGAACTTTGGAGGCAGAATTTGCTTCCTGAATCTCACGTGTGTGAAACATCATGATTCAGGTGTAAAAGTTGTTTCTCAGAGTCACTTTTGAGGAGTTCAGTATTTAACCAAGACCACGATCTGTCCTGAAGCTTAACTGAGAGCATTGAGTGTCTAAAATGTTTAAAGTGTTGAAAGTTAGAGCTTAAAGAATGAGCAGATAGTGTATTACAAGAGTGTTTATTGTAGAAGGAAACAAAATGTGTCGTCACTAAACACATTCTTTAATAATCATCCTCATTATATTGATTAACAACATGATCCGAGTCGTCTTATGTTTCTTCCTAAACATGTTTGTCGTTGCAGATTAGTCGTAGAAAGTGGAGTATATCATTTCCCAAACTGGCCACATCCACAGTATTGCATCTACTTCAAAATGTGTTTCTGATTTCTGGACGTGTTTTCATACTTTCCAAGGTAACGCTGACTTCACTTCATTTCAGTTTCCCACTCTCTCAGTTTCACCTTGTGATACCAAATCATCATGTTCTCATTGTGGGCTTTTATTTTTAGCAGCAGCAGCTTTCATCCTTTGTCATCTTGTGTCCGGACGTGATTGTCCCTCCTCCGTCACTGTGTCACAACTGACAGCTGAGAACAACATTTCATTCAGCCCTCAGCCCCCAAAGACAACACCTGAGGGATGTCAGCTGTCAGGTGTGCTGCAACTTCTCCTCCTCCACCGGCAGACACGGCCACGGAAAATATACCTTTCCATTTGTTAAGGTGATGAAACAGTTTCCCTCACGGTAGCTGATTGTAAATGTGGTGGACTCGTGAAACCTTTAACACAAACTGTCATCACATCAAACACTGATGCGTTTTCAGATCATTTTAATACGACGAGTCCAGAACACACAGGGTTATTTCAGAAATCAGCAGGATCTGATTTCAGTGTGATGAATGAAACCCTCAAATCAAATTGATAGAAAATACATAGCAAGTCTCTGATTCAAATTAAAAGCTATTGTTGGACATGTTTATTATATTTATCTCAGTTTTACACCAGCGAGATGTTAACACTGAACAAATGTGAAGCAAAAGACAAGATTTGACCTCTCACGTCTCAGAGAAATTAAAAACCTTCTGAGACAAAACACAGGTTCTGTTTTACACGAGGCTGCCTGAGTCTATGAGGATGGGTTTTAAAGCCCTGCTCCTTTTTTGTCTTTAAGGGGATAAAAAGGTTTTCTCCTCCCTTCACGACAGATGATGCATCATTTCATGTCCCCTCGTTCGCCCTCAGGTCTCTGCAGCATCTTCAAGGTCGCTGCAAAGACAAGAGGAGACGATGCCTCCATCTGTTTGCACTGAAGTGAGATATGAAAATATTTTTAAAATGAAAATACTGTAAATGTATTAATCTTTAATGCAGAATATGAATCAACTACTGGACTTGAAGTTAATCACATTACTTAACTGTTCATCTTCTTTTCATTGTAAGGCACAAACTTTATGTGCTCTGTTTCTGATAAACTCTGATTTCTACATGTCATCACTTTTTGACCATGTTTGTCCTACTTTATACTTTCTATTTATATTTGGTGTATTTAGTACCTTTGTAATTATTTGCTGTGTGTTTGTTCTCGTACGCTTTGACAGCTTAAAGTTTCTCTTCTATTATTTTGATTTTATAGTTCAAGCATGAATACTTCATTAATTAATAAATTTATTCTGACTTGAAATTTCAGTTTTTTTCCAATAAAGTCCCATCAGACTCACAACAGCTGTTCTGTTTGTTTACTGCTAATTAGCAAATGGTGAAGGAGAAGAGACAAGCCAGGTTAAAGTGCCATAAGGAAAACATGGACATGAGTTGCATCACTATTGTGTGTGTTAGTGTTGAAGGCAGCGAGATATTGAACCAACACGAAACCTGGAGACATCTTGGTTGAGGCCTGAACAGGTGTGACTGCAAGCTCCAGCAGGTGAGGACAGGTGAGGACAGGTGAGGACAGGAGAGGGCAGGTGAGGACAGGTGAGGACAGGTGAGGACAGACCTCAGAGCTGCTGACGTGGTGTGAGATGGAGCTGCGGATGTTTCTCAGGTTTGCCTGCTCCTCCTCTGACTGCAGGCTCCGTCTTCCAGTCTTGCAGAGGCTGTTTGGGCGGATGCGGAGCTGCACCTGTTGATGAACCCTGACGTGAATCTCCTCCTGTTCCTCTCATACCTTCAGCTGTGTGGACACATGATGTCACACAGCCTGAAGCCTCTGAGCTGGATCAGTTCTTCCTGTGATCCTGCAGCTGATGCAAAAACTTTAGTAAAACTTCATTTAACCACTCACATTTATCTATATTAAACAGTGTATTAACTTATGAACACGTTTAATGTTGTGTCAGCAGATATATGAACATTTCAGTGATCTGTCAGCAACTACAGGATAACTCCAACTATAGTCTAACATTGATAAATATGTCTTCATATTTCCCATTTTGGGTCAAACTGAAGACATGAATGAACCTTTAAGCTCAACGAGTCTCTAAGTTTTGAACATACAAACAGTTTTCTGTGGATGGTTACAGTTAATAATTGTAACTAACTCTTCAAATGAACTGTTTTTTTTATACACATGATGCATTAATGATCGCGTAAAATGTCCTTTTATCACAGGTTCACTCAGAGGTTATGAATGTAAATATGTGGACGTTAAAGTAAGACAGACTCTGATCCAACATGTTGGCTGTGGATCTCACCCTGTCAGGATCAGTGCTTCTCACTGTCTCCACTTCAGCGACTGAATTTGACAAACTTAGTTATCTTCTGAAGTGAAGATGACTTTGTGAGTGATGAAGATTGTTTGTCTTTATTCTCTAAATGTAGACGACGCAACAGATTTTAGCCCAAATGCCATTTCATTTTTTGGACCTTGTTTTTTAATGATTGTATTAATCTTGGATGCCGAGTTCATTTGTGGGTCATTTGTGCAATTTACACCAGATTTGTTTGTTCTGTATCACAAAAAAAATCTTTATTGTGTTCAGCAACAAAAAGCACATTGAAGCCTGTCAGTGAAGTACAGAGAGCAGGAAAAAGAGCATGTTGGACGTGGACGTTGTTTCAGCGGCCGCAGAGCTCGGTGGACGTGTCCTCTCCCTCGGGGGTGAAGAGAGGAGGCTCACACCTTGTCATCGTCTCCTCAGACACCTACATGAAGTGGTGCATGTTGGTGATGTGCTGAAGTCCTGAGTGAGAAGTGGATCCTCATTTATTTCACCAACACTTCTCCCACAAAAACAGTTTGTGATCGTCCGTATTCGCTCGAACTGTTGATCATTGTGGCACTGAAGCAACTTCTTCTTATCGTGTTTGACAATGTGCCAACAGCCACATGCCGTTTCTGGGAAAGAGTCAATATTTCTGGATCTGGTGAGTCAGTCAGTCGGAGGACAGATCCTCCGCCTCGAGCTAATAGTTATTTTTCCTGACTTTTCATCAGAATCTCACTGTAAGTTGTCAATGAATCACTGACCTCTGAGTTTCAGTTTTACATGTTGAGTGACTCATCATAGTTACAAATGACCTTGTAGTTGTAGAATATGATCATTAAAGCATTAATAAGTGCTTTGTCAATATTCTGATAAGCAACTGGTTACTGGTGAATATGTGCAGCTTAATGTAAAATGTTACCCATCAATCAATCAAGTTCAGCAACTGGCAAAATTATTTTTCAGAACCAGCTTTGTCAGCTTTGAACACATATAAGAGATCTCTGGTTTAAAGTCGCTCTGGATGAACAATTTACAGGAAGATGGAAAGAGAGACGAAGCTAAAAAGGAAGGAAGCTGGACAAAGAAAATAAAGAACTATTTTATACATACCAGTAGGTAAAAATAGGTGTTTGTATTAATATATTTAAGAGCAATCGAATTTCAAAGATCAGATCAAAGTTCAAATCCAGTTCTCTTCATTCATTGTTTTATTGTCATCTGTGACTGTTTGTGGTGAAGACTTGATTTTTACTGCCCTCTACTGGCTGATCAGTGGCATCAGAGTGTGCTCATCATATGGCAGCCTGTTCTGTCCTCACTGAGCATGCTCTGTTCTTTCAACTGTCACAGACAGGATGTCATTTGTTCTTCTCCAAAGGAAATTATAAATGACATGACGTGAGCATGTGAGGACTTGACTTTGCTGTCCTCACTCACTTTTGCCGAAAGCCAAATCCAGTCACAGCAGGTCAGAAATCAAGCGTCACTGCTGATGCACAGATCACTGATGGGACGAAATGTTAATATGCAACTTTCCAATAAAGAGACAAGAGACGTTATTGAACTTTTACTAATTGGTGTAAATAAACAAAAAATCTCAGTGTGAGCAAATTTTCATTGTGAATTATAAAATGGTCGGTGGCCACCAGGCATCTCATCTGGGCTGTAACTTGAGTATCACTGGTTTACAAACTCCTGCTAATCCCAATAAAGTCTAATGAAACATAAAATGGCCTAATGTCTGAATCTAATGCTGTTGGTATCACATGATATTTATTCAAACAAGATGACTGAGTCCAACCATAGAAACAAGAGCTGTGGTCGCGGCTCCAGTTCAGTTTTCATCAATGAAATCTTTTTTTTCTGTAAACAAACTCAAACTGAGCAAAAAGCCAACTAGGATCTGAAAGGAAGTGCTTTTGAATTCATGTCTCATTTGACAGCTTTTCTATGATTAATGACTCTGTCGGGCCTCATGTTGTGTGTGTGTGTGTGTGTGATAATCAGTGAGAGAGACAGAAACATTAACAGGCTGATTATTAACACAGTCAGTCAATCTATGACTTGCTGGATTTAACTTTTCATTAACTTTGCTCTCATTCTGTTTGATTTTCGAGTTAAAAGACACGACCCCCCGATTTGGATGACAAAGTCAAATTCACAAGTAAACGGAAGCTCTCTCTCTCCATGATTTGAGTCAAAGATTGGAGCTGTTGTGGCCCGGCTCCTGAGTCCTGGCTGCCGTCCTTGTGCCCATGAAAAAGGGCCTTTACAGAGGGCCTTCTTTTAAAACACAGGGGGTGGGGGGGTGGAGGTGGGGCTTGAACATACATAAGAGGCTAAGACGGCCCGCCAGTCCAATTTGCCGTTGCTTAACCTATACGAGGAAGCTGATTGGATCTTTCCATTCATCCACAGCCTCTTTCTCCTCTCCTGGGGCTTGTTAGAAAATAATCCTCTCGGTTCTGCCCTCTTTTGGAGGAGAAACGCCGCGTCGGTGATGAACACAGGCGGGTTACTCAGAACCGAGGCTTTATCCTGGATGTCGGCCGAGGACAACGTGACTGGGGGCCAGGCCCGCGGCTCGGTCCTGCAGCCCTTCTGGGACTACCTCCACCAGAACCACCACGACTTCCTGAGGAGCCCTCCCTTCCCCGTGCTCCTCTCCGTCACCACCTACTTCTTCCTGGTTGGTCTCTACACCGTGCTGGACCTGCTGGCTCCCACCTGGCCCTGCATCAACCGCTACAGGCTCCACCCTGACAGACCCATCACCTGGCCTAACATCTGGACCACCCTGGGCGTCACCATCCACAACCACCTGCTTTACATCCTTCCGGCTACGGTGGCCCAGTGGCTGTGGAGGCCGCCCACCCCGCTGCCCCGCGAGGCGCCCACCTTCTGCAGCTTCTTCTTTGGCATCCTGGGCTGCATGGTGCTCTTTGACTTCCAGTATTACCTGTGGCACCTGCTGCACCACCAGGTACCGTGGCTGTACCGCACCTTCCACGCCGTGCACCACCAGTACAACCAGACCTTCAGCCTCGTCACCCAGTACCTGTCCGGCTGGGAGCTGTTCAGCTTGGGATTCTGGACCACGATAGACCCCATCCTGTTCCAGTGCCACTGCCTCACGGCGTGGGGCTTCATGGTCTTCAACGTCTACGTCTCCGTCGAGCAGCACTGCGGCTATGACTTCCCGTGGGCCCTGCACAACCTGGTGCCCTTTGGCCTCTGGGGCGGTGCGCCTAAGCACGACGCTCACCACCAGCGGCCCGGCACTAACTTCGCCCCATTCTTCTCTCACTGGGACTGGCTCGGGGGACCCACACTGTGCCAACCCCCTCCAGCCACGCCGCAGCCGGAGAGCCAGACAAGACGAAATGTAGAAAAGACTAAAGAGCTCGAGTTAATCTCTCACTGACTCCGTCTCTCTTTTGCTGCCTCTTTTGTACCTGCTCTCTTTCCAACACACTTTCTCTCTTCTCTTCAGACCAGTTTCTCTCTTTCCTGTCTTCGTCGATATCGTTGTACTGATCGCTCTCTGCTCGCTAACAGATGGATATTTTTCACAGTGTAGAAGTTTTAAATATCGCTCTAACATTTCTTGTCAAGTTGTTGAGAAGAATGATTTTTAATGTCTGTTAATGTATCATCATGTTCTCTCAATGGCATCTCAGGTCAGTTTCCATAACACGTTTAAAATAAAAGCAAAGAACAAAACCATTCACTCGACCATTGTTTCTTTATTTGTCACTAAATAGATCTCATTGAGTATTTTTCTTGTGGTCGGTGGTGTGATCCGTCAGAGCGATTACACACGTTAGCACGTACATTCTCCCTCTCTCCCTCCTCAGCTCCGACCCGCTCGCTCTCATGCATGAATAGCGGCCTTTTAGCTGCATCCCAGTATGATGCGTGGGCGCAATACTAATCTATCATCCTCTCTGTGAGACAAAGCGCTCTCACTGGGAGAGATCCTAATTAAACCTCCAACAAGACAATGTAGTAAGACAATGTATTTGTGCCACAGAGCCTTCAAGCATAAAAAAAAAATGCAATATTAGAAGGATGTGTTTGTGTTCACAACAACAGGGGTTATTCTTTGAAATATCTAACTTTGATTCTTTGAATGAATCAAAACATGAACTCATGTGACTGTCTGAATATCCTTAAATAATGTGTAAATCAAATAAAATCTCGATGAAGTACTGAGTACTTCACACTTAAAGATTTTAATGTACATGTAATGTTACTTGCACTTCAACAAACACGTCAGCAGAGGTCACTTTTCCTCCCAACACAGATCAAAACAGCACATATCAAACAAACAGCTTCTTCTATTTTGACAGATTAATTTCTAACACAACAGAAGACACATACTTTTCCTCCTGTGCAGGATCATATCTATTATATGACACAGGGAACGCAGGATGTCTTATCTCACCCACTGTGTTTGTGACTCTCTTCTCTCTCTGCTGTCATTCACAACACGGGCAGTCAGAACTGGTTTGACGTGTTTCTCAAGTGAATTGACTGTTGCAACAGGTTGTGCTCATTTTAGAAACATTGCATTCAGACGCCTCGAGCGTATCTCGTGTCTGTGTGTCTGTGTTACAATTATAATATGTATGAAACCAATGGACAGACTTTACCGCTACGTCCGGTCATGGCTTGGAGATATATTGTGCTGCATTGTCACCTTTAGTTAGCTGTTTTTTAAAATCTTAAATGAATAAAAATTTGAAATGGTCAAAAATCTCGTTTCTGAGGTTTGATTTGCAGCAACAAACAAACTTTACACTAACTGTTTTAATGCATCAGTGCAAACCTTCATTGCGTTATCAGTTATTTTTTCATATTCTTGCACCTGACCATATGTCGGTCTCGTGGTTACAGGTTTGTCACAACTTACGAGAACCTGAAAACATGCATGTTGTAATATGGAAACATGCAACACAAACCACTGTGCATGTATGTGCGTGCAATTGCAGAAGTAACTCCACAGGACGAATGCCAGCTGTGTGCAGGTTCAACACACAGCCTGCAACACTGAATACTCAAACTGTGTGTTGCACTGAGCTCTTTGGAGTGCAGCCTGTTCAATGATCACAGCCCACTGTAAATGAAGACTTTCCATTCTTGTCATGCCAAAGCTGCCTCTCATGGCCGCCATAGTAAAACAGTGCAGAGACACATTGCTCACATTATGTTGAAAAGGTTCAAGTTTGTTATTCTGAGGAGGAAAAACTTTGAGTGTGTGCACACACTTGCATCATAGACATCCTTAATTAATCTGCCTTTCATTCCCACAGAATCATTCACAGACAGGTGCAACAGGAAACGTCACTCACTACAGTTCATGATGTACCTGAATCTTAAAGCAACAAAAGATTCCCCAACTATGACGAATCACAACCAACGTTCTATGATGATCGTTTACAAAAATAACTTAAAAGGTCTTAAATCACCTTCAACTCCAAATCCATTTTAAATCTAGATATAATTCCTTCTCCTGTTGGGATTTTGTTAACAGATATCCTTTAAATCCACTTAATAACATTTGTTCAGAAATGATGATCAAACATGTGGTTTATAAACTTTTCTGTTTGCCCTGGTCTCATGAAACTAATGTTTGAAAGGAGCTATGTAAATGTAGCACGGCCAGGGAGTGGCTCCGTCCTCAACATGAGAAAAGAAGGTATTCGACCGGAGAGCGCTGACAAAAGGTAAGACGACACTCCACAACAATCATTTACCTCTGTAAACGGCCTGGAGCTCGTTAAACAGCAAGTCACCGTTCACAGGCTGTGTGTTCATGTGGGGGAGGGGGATGGATCTGTGGGCGGGGTTATCAGTCCATTTACTTCTTATCTACAGGTAAAAGACAATACAATACAATACCCCTTTGTTGACAGGCTGTCTTTTACAACCCCGATTCCAAAAAAGTTGGGACGCTGTGTGAAACGTAAAACAGAATGTGATCATTTACTTTTTGACATTGAATCAACTGAAAATAGTACAAAGACAATACAAAGTTTAATCTCATCAACTTGCTTATTCTGAATGTGATGGCAGCAACATGTTTCTAACAAGTTGGGACAGGAGCAACAAAAGACTGTGAAAGTTGTGGACTGATCCAAAAACACCTGTTTGGATCATTCCACAGGTAAACAGGTTCATTGGTAACAGGTGATAGGATCATGATTAGGGATGAAAGGTTCATCCTGGAAAGACTCAGTCGTTCACAAGAGAGGATGGAGAGAGGTTCAACACTTTGTCAAACACAGGAAGGAGATTAATACATGGACTCAGGAAGAGTTTGTGAGGCTGTTGTCAGTAAACAGTTTGTTTGCAAATGATTGAATCCTGTTTTTTTTTTTTTTTTACACAGCGTCACAACTTTTTTGGAGTCAGAGTTGTAGAAGAAAATGTGTGTTGTATTAAACAGGAGATTTTAATGAGCTTCAAGTTTAACAAAATCAACTATCATGAGGGGAAATCATTTCAAAGCTGCATTAATAAATAAAATAAATAATAAAATAAGTTGTGTGTGTTGAGTGAGTGTTTCCTGTGTTTTGTAAACAGGTGAAACGAGGTTGGACACTGAAACCAGTGGGAGGACAATCTGTTTCTGTCATCCTCCCAACATGTCTCGTCACGCTCTCACACATTCCTGAACACCCTCCACTCACACCAGACCCCTTTCTTTCTTCCTGTTTCTTCGGAAAACAGTTTGATTAACAACTGAGTAAACAAATAATTGAGTTAAAAAAAACTGGTCTGTGTACTTTGACACTAAAAACCAACAACATCACATTCCATGAATTCCTAACATTCCCACAAAGCGTCGATCATGATCCATGACAATGAGTCTCGTCTGTGTTCCCTCTCCAGCTGCACGACGGAAACCAGACCGGTGACTCACTCCAGGCAGGAATTCAACCGCTTACGCAATATTGAAGGAGTATCACAGAAACTGCATCATGTTGTTTTATCATTTATTTAACAGACTATGTAACAATAACGTCTTTTCTCTCGTCGCTTTCAAACACAAAAATAGATCAAAAGTTCAGCACAGATGGTTTAAAACAGATAAAAGGTGTTGGCTGCAGCAGCCTGATGAACAAGACAAAAAAATGGGAATGAATATGAAACGCACCTTGTCTGTCACTGATTTGACTAAAGCTACATTGGCACCGTCATTAAAGTCATTTTACGAACAGGCTCTTGTTCCTTTCCTCTGAACACTTCTCTATTTACAAGACATCATGGCTTTTAAAAAGGTCATCAGTGCAGTGACGTAGTCAGTCAAAGAACTGGGAAAAAAAACACATCTGTGGCCAACAGGATTAAATATCAGTCTTTAAAACAAATAAAATATGTGCACGCTCTTCTTCACATTTAAAGTTCATCTTTGGTTATCGGATGCGTTGAGGTTACCTGGTTGTGCCTTATGTCCACTATCAGCTCCGAGTCCCAGAGCACTGAGGTCCGCACGCCGCCGTGTTTTCAAGTACAAGCACAGACCGGCTTGATGCAGGATTTCCCACCAGAGTCTTTCTTCGCTCTCCTTCGTCCGACTAACAGCTGCTGCTCTGCGTGTTCCCGCTGTCCGACACGAACGACTTGCTCTTCCTGGAGTATTTCATGGAGCTGAACGAGACCCTCATCCTCTCCACAGTCCTGCTGCTCCTGCACAGCAGAGTGTTCTTCACGTGGTTCCTGAAGTCCTCCGACACAAAGTAGTAGATGAACGGGTCGAGGCAGCTGTTGAGGCTCGCCAGACATAACGTGGAGATGTAGAAGCCGTAGCCGTTGTTGATCACTCCGTCCTTCAGCAGAGAGTAATGCACCACCAGCATGATGTTGCTGGGGATGAAACAGACGAGGAAGGTCACCAGGACGATCACGATCAACACCACGGCTTTCTGGCGGTTCTTTCCCGCCGCGCTGTCGTCCATGCTGTTCCCCAGAGCCCTGAGCAGGAGAACGTAGGCCACGATGATCACCATGCAAGGCACGAGGAACACAACCAAACCCATGAAGATGAAGTAGAAGTAGGGGAACTGGACGGAGGGGAAGGGATTGAGGAGGTCCTGAATGACGTTGACGTCGTGGCAGGTGGTCACGTTGGGGTCCTTGAGCTTGGCGGTGTGGTCGTACAGGTACAGAGGCGTGGTGGTGAGCCAGATGAACGCCCAGATGGACACGCACACGCCGATGGCCACCTTGTTGTTCTTCCTCTGCTGGGACAGAGGATGAGCCACGACCCAGTACCTCTGCACGCTGAGGCAGGCGATGAAGAGGATGGAGCAGTACATGTTGGCGTAGAAGAAGCTCACGAGGACTTTGCACAGCGGCTCGCCGTAGATCCAGTCGTTGCCCTTGAAATGGTAGGAAATCTTCAGGGGCAGCCAGATGACGAAAAGCAGGTCGGCCAGAGCCAGGTTGGCCATGTAGATGGAGGACGGGTGCTTCTTCTTGGTCCTGAAGAGAAACACCCAGATGGCCATGCCGTTGGCAGGAAGTCCCACCGCGAACACGATGATGTACAAGATTGGCATGAAGACCGTGGTGAGGGTACTCTTCAGTGCGTCAGATGTTGCCTGGTCCACAACAACCAGTTCGGAGTTTTCAGGGTCCTGGATCCCGATGAACCCTCGTCCTCTACCTGACATAAGATAAGATAAGATAAGATAAGATATTCCGTTATTCGTCCCTCAGTGGGGAACCACAAAGTTATGACTCAGGGATGAAACGATTGGTTGAATAGTTGATTAGTCAAGGGACAAAATACAAGTTGCCAATTTTTTTGATAATCAAGTAATAGTTTAAATTAATTATCAAGTATCAAATGTATTAAACATTTCCCGACTGCAGCTTCTCAGACGTGAGGATTTGCTGCTTTAGATCATTAGAACTGAGTTTCTTTAGGTTTTGGATTGTTGTTTAGACAAAAGAAGAAGTTATTAGAAAATGTCACCTTAGACTCTGTTTGGGATACAAATAAATCTAATGAGTTCTTCAACAGCAACTTAAAGTCATCATCAAGTTATGTCCTTGTACAATATCTGTATAAATAACTCTTGATATATATTATTTTCTCATTAACAATGTTTACATGTTAGATAAGCCTACATTTCCCAGCAGCCTCTTTGTTTGGGAGCTGGCAACAATCCAAAATCACACAATCAAAAATATTTCATATCATTTGATTCTAATGATTTAAAAATATTCATATTGATAAGTTTGAGTATTGATGTCTAACAGGTCTGTCCGAGTGTCCTCTCCTGGGACACAGTGTCTCCTCAGCTCGGTCTGTGACTGACCTCAATCTTGTCCACAGTAAAAACCTGAACAGATCCGGATCTCACCTGCAGCACGTGACGCAGAAATCCAGCAGAAAAACAGCAGCAGCGACCAAAAGCGACTGAAATCCATGTCTGTGAACTTTAGACTCGCTCAGACTTAACTTCTCTTTGAAACTCGCACAGCCGCTTAAATGTCGACTTAGAGACGCGACCGCAGAGGACACACCCAGAGACTACCTGTCTGCGCGCTCTGACGTCACCACGTGCCCGCCCACCTGGTGAACTGAGTTTTTCCATTTAGGGTTTTTCGGTGAACTCAGTCAGAAGAAAACGCTACACACAAACAAACAAACAATTGAACTATAAACAAACAAACAAACAAACAAACAATTGAACTATAAACAAACAAACAAACAAACAAGGTGGTTCTGAGGTTTTTTATTTTAATACTTTTAGAATTTATAAAACACCTCACATTGTTTTTTCACTTGTCAGTTTTTCACTTTTAATGCTGGTGTTCGGCATCAAGACGAACACATCACAGATACGATCACCCGATATCACATGTCTCTCTAAAGGAAGTTCCACTTTAATATAGATTGTATCGCTGATGTCTGTGGTTTGGAAGAGGAAACATATTTATGAGGAAATGATGTGAACAGTGATGTGTTGGACGTGACGTTATGAGCTTGAGTTGAAGATGCAGACACTGCAGCTGATTATTATTTTCATTATCAGTAAATCTGCTGATTATTTCAAGTAAAACTATGAAAAATGTCCAGTCAATCTGCGAATGTCTTGTTCTGTATATTCACTTTAATGTAAGAGAACTAAAAGCAGCAAGTTGACACAATAAAACCGTGCAAATTAATTTTCTGTTGTTTGATTGATCGACTCATTATTTCAGCTCTGTTTTCATGAAGAACTCACTCAGTTTGTCACCGTGGGTGTAAAAAATAGACAAACATCATCAGACTGAATCCCCTCAGGTCTGTTCTTAGTCTGAACAAACCATCTTTGTCTTTTCATCACTGTTTACGCTTCTTTGGAAATAAAAGAATTCTGTGAAAAACATCCCGTCGGTCAGTTTAAGGTCTGATCTCTCTCTTTCTCAAACCTGCATTTATCACGTCAGACGATTGGTTAAATCATAAAAACGCCAAGGTCACGAGGAACCAACGTAAACATGAAGTGGATGATGTGTCGGTGTTCAGGATTTCTGCGCCCGAAACCCTGTGAAGCTTTTTCCAGGTTCTAAAAGTATAAAACATTTTCTGTGTGTCACTTCAGGGAAACTCATTTGTACAAGCTGTTTATTAAAGTTTAATACATCCCAGCTAAACACAGTGACTGAAGAAAGAGACATTATACTAGAAGATATGAAAAGAACACTTTCAGAGTAACATATCTTTTATTTGGGATTAAATGTTCTGCTGGTTTAGAACATATCAGGAACGTTGGAAGACTTCAACCGGAATTTACAGCAAAGGTTCAAAACAGGGACTATTTTGAAAATAAGCTTGACCTTTTCCAACTGTCTGACAGTAAAGTGAGAGAACATGTCAGGAAGCAAATACAAGGTTTCTGTTAAATTTAAGACCTTTTCAATACAGATCACACAGGTCATCGTATGAAAAGGACCTGAAACTAATATTACTGCCGACACAGATAATAAGACTTCTGTAAAATAAAATGAAGACTTTAAAAAAAACCTTTGAAAACATTGTTTCAGTTCAAAAAAGAAAAATACAGTTAGTTGGATTTTCACTTTAATTGACAAACTTTAAAACTTATAGGATATGTACACACACGTGAAGCGTCTGTCATGGATCATACAACAAAGTCTCGCCCATTTTAAGTCTCAAAGCTTTCTGGCACATGAAAACTCCGACAAACAATTCACCTCAATAAAATGGGCTAAAAGATCAGACAATTTTAAAATGAGTAAATTCATATTCCAGTGAAATCTAAGAAAGCAAAGTGCATTAAATAAAAGTTGCATTATATATAAAAATAAATCATTTACAAAAATAAAAGTAACTTAGACAGCTCAAAACTTTACCACAGAGCATGTTTTCACAAAGTAGACTTAAAAAGGAAGTTTTATTTATACCTGAGAACAGTTTAACGATGAGGAATTAGCTTAAAAACCAACGATGCTCTAGCACTCGCTGCTCTGGGTGTTTCCTGAATCAGACGTGTACGTGCTGCTCTTCTTGGAGTATTTCAGAGCGCTGAACGAGACCCTCATCCTCTCCACTGTCCTCTCGCTCCTGCACAGGAACGTGTTCTTCACGTGCTCCCTGAAGTCCTCAGAGATGAAGTAGTAGATGAAAGGGTCGAAGCAGCTGTTGAGACTCGCCAAGCACAGCGTGGTGATGTAGAATCCATACCAGTTGTTTTCAGCCTCACCCAGAAGGAGGATGTAGTGCGCCAGCAGCATGATGTTACTGGGGGTGAAGCAGACTAAAAACATGATCAACACAGTGACGATCAAGACCACGGCCTTTCGTCGCTTCTTGGCAATGGCGGGGTCCGCCATGCTGTTCCTCAGAGCCTTCAGCATGAGGACGTAGGATATGATGCACACGACGGTGGGAACCACAAATCCCAGAGTTCCCATGGTCAGGAAGTAGCCCGCTGCCGTTTTCTTCTGACTGGGCTTGGTGACGTCGTGGCAGGTGAAGATGTTGAGGTTCGTCACGTGGACTTCCTGATCGTACAGGTAGAGGGGGATGGTGATGAGCCACACCAGCAGCCACACCGTGACGGAGACGGCCACAGCCACCCGGTTGTTCCTCTGGCCATGGGAGAGCGGGTGGGCCACGGCCCAGTAACGCTGGACGCTTATACAGGCGATGAAGGAGATGGAGCAGTACATGTTGCCGTAGAAAAACGCCACCAGCACTTTGCACAAGCCCTCGCCGTAGATCCAGTTGTTCCCGTTGAAGTGGTACGCTATTTTCAGGGGCACCCAGATGACAAAGAGCAGGTCGGCCAGAGCCAGGTTGGCCATGTAGATGGAGGACGGGTGCTTCTTCTTGGTCCGGAAGAGGAAAACCCAGATTGCTATGGCGTTGGTGGGAAGCCCCACCACAAACACGATGATGTAGACGATCGGCAGGAAGACGGTGGTGAGGCGACTGCTGAGGACTTGTTTGCCTCGGGAGCTGACCCACACCCCGTCGTTGGTATCCGTACCAGTAAAGCCTCTGGTGTCTGTGTCAAATCACAATAGTTATGAAAATATATGAAAAGCAGAAGCACAGCAGGTTTACATTCAGGAACATTTGCCTCCATCTGAAACTCAGCTGTGTCAGCTGTGAGCACTTTGACCTATTTTCTCCTCGGAATTAGGCCTTTGAACTCGACTCATTCGTTTCACAAAGATCCTCTTTACATAAAACTTTATGACTCAAACTAACTCTGACAAACTGTCCAGATAGTCAGGACCAAATCACCCAACAAACAGTACTTATGCAAGACCCATGTAGTTCAGTGAGGCGCTTTTTATTTGGCTCTTTATTCTACCTGAGCTAAGACAATAGAAACAAAAGGCAGCAGATGGAATAAATGACCAGGTGAACTCACCATCTTGAGAAAGGCCGAACTGCAGGAAACACAGAAAGAGGAACAGACCGAACCATCGGCTCCTCATGACTGAAAACAGATTCAAACCAGCGAATGTCTGCGGGTGTGGCTGCTTCCCTTCGTCTCTCTCTCTGTCTCAACAGCCATTCCCTCTTCAAACAGCCTGTTTTCACACCTGTGTGAGGTCACCCGGTCATGTGACCTGCTGGAGCCTATCGAGACGCGGCTCAGGTGGTTGTCTGTTATATGAGCTCTTCCTTCTGTCACAGATCAAAATAAAATAATAGATAAGATCAACCTTTATTTGCCCCACAGAGGGGAAATCCACAAATCAACAAGCAGGACATATTTTTATCAGCAATATCTGATAGTGCCTAATAATATCCAGTAGTGAATGTAACTAAGTACTTTTACTCAAGTATTTATACTTAAGTATGAATGTGAGGTGCTTGTACTTTACTTGAGTATTTAAACTTTATGCGGCTTAACACTTCTACTCCACTAAATCTCAGAGGCAAACGTTGTCCTTTTTACTTCATTACATTTGTCTGACAGCTTTAGTTACTTTTCAGATTACATTTTTTCTGTCCAGTGAAAACCACACATCTCCAAATTTGCTGATTCTGAATGAGTTTTTATGGAAAACCGAAGGTAAAGTGTTTCTTGTGTTCATTTATTTTCACATGTTTGAATGTGATGTACTTTCTGTTCTGTATTCTTCATAAAGCCACAATATATAGGGGGAAATAAAAGTAGGTCAAGCTATATTCTTCATTATATCTCCTTTATTATTATGCCAGTAAAAATCCCCTGGTGTTGCTCCACCTGTGGCTTCTATTTAGGGTTTGGTGATGATGGCCTTCCTGTGACCCTGATCTACTCCAACTACTGTAAACTGGTCTCTTATGAAACTTTATGACAGGATATTATGACTCAGCATCAAACTGATCAGAGGGGCATTTCCTCATATCTTCTGATAACTAATAATATAACTAATAATGTACTAATACCACACTGTGAAAATACTTGATTACAAGTAAAAGTCCTGCATTCAAAACTTAAGTAAAGTCAAAGTATTATTATCAGAATGTACAGTTTTTCTCTCTGGATTCTTCTTCCTGCTGCTTTAATGTGTCTGTGTCATTTTCCTGCTGGAGATGTTGAAGCTCATTTGAATTTGAGAATTCTCTCAACTCAGGAAGGAAAACTTCATCCTTCAGTTCATCGCAAACATTCAACATCAACACATCTGGAGATACATGTTTTTCACTGGACAGGAAGGGGATGAAAAATTGTAATCTGAAAAGTAACTAGTAACTAAAGTTGTCAGATGAATGTGGAGTATTTGCCTGGAGTATTTGGTTTGTTTAGTAGAAGCATAAAGACGCTTAAATGGAAATACTCAAGTAAAGGACAAGTAACTTGAATTTGTACTTGAGTAAAAGTACTTAGTTACATTCCACCACTGAGTAGCCGGTCATTTTATCTTGTATTGAAATGTTCAGAAAGTATTCATTCAGTCAGAAGTTCCTTTACACGATCACACAACTCTCTCCAGAGTGAAGGAGGTGGCAGAGGTCAGAGTCCTTCAGGTTATCTTTTATTAACAGTACAGTAGCGCCACCTGCTGGATGAGAACAGAACCTGGACACTGGTGGAAAATAACAGCCTTGTATGATGCCTGACATTTCCCACCAGCAGAGAGCAGCAGGAAACAAACAGTGGGGGTTTCCTGCTGTTTGGGTCTTTATGAAACTATCACAGTGACACGATCACATATTTATTCAGAGAGTAAAAGTGGTGACGACTTTAAAAAAAAAAAAAGTACAAAGTAAGACATCAGCTTTGCAAATGTGGAACATAAGTGCTTTAAAATTAGCTTTTCAGCAAGTGTACATAGAGAAAAATACAAAATAAAGTCTTTTCCTTCCATTAAATGTAAAACATAAAGATTCACGTGCAGCTTATAAACTCACATATGGTGCAAAAATAAAAGCTCTTCATAGTATCAAACGTTGAGCTGTTCTAGAAAGCACATTGTTATCTGATCTCAGCTTCCTTCCGCACATTGTTCTTGACTTCATTCATCACTCCGAAGGCGTCTGCGTCCGTCAGAGCACATTTGTTTTTGATCGAGGCACCATGGCTTCAGTTATCCTCCCTTCACTCTAATCATGAACGATCCTACAGATTCTCTTTATTTGCTGTTGCTTGTACTTCATAATAAAATACTTCTGCTGTTTTAAATGTTACAATCACAAGGTAAGAGTCAGTTCAGTCAGTCTGATGGATCACACCAGCAGTTTCTTGTATTGGCTGTTGAGGCCGTTTTGGAAAGGCTCCGTCTTGGTGACTGACGTGTTCATTTTGGAGCTTTCTGTGTGTCTGGATTTCAGAATCGCTCTGCTGCTGGATCTGTATGACGACTGACTGCTGCTGCTGACCTCCGCGATCTTGTCACACCTCAGGGCACGGGACAGTTGTCTCTGACACTGAGACGATCCAAAGTAGTAGACCAGAGGATCCAGGAGGCAGTTCAGACTTCCCAAGCACATGAACACCAGATAGGCCGCGTAGGAGCCGTCGGGGGCGTCCTGGCTCGTCTGGACTCCCTCGTTGAGCTGCAGGTAGTGAACCAGGAGGAGACAGTTTGTGGGCGTGAAGCACAGCACGAACATCACCAGCACCGTCACCGCCATCACCACCGCTCTGGTTCTCCTGCGCGAGCGTCCGGGGACCCCGTGAGGGACCCTGCTCAGCGACCAGATCACCCGAGCGTAGGACACCAGCGTGACGAGCAGAGGCAGGAAGAAGAGGGCGCAGCAGAGGGTGATGAAGTAGATCCTGTAGGTCCAGATGAGCTTGTGCGTGGACTGGACATCGTGGCAGGTGGTGATGTCCAACTCCCAGAGGTGAACAGTCTGCTCGGAGAGGACCAGGGGCACCGAGCCGGCCAGCGACAGGAACCACATGGCGACGCAGGCTATGATCGCGTTCCTCGGCCTTCTCCAAGTCAGGGAGTCGATGGGGTAGACGACAGCGAGGAGCCGGTCCACGCTGATGCAAGCTATGAGGAGGACAGAACAGTACATGTTCCAGTAAAAGGCCGCGGTGACCACGCGGCACATGACCGGCCCGAACACCCAGTCGTTGCCGGCGAAGTGGTAGGTGATCTTGAAGGGGAGCAGCAGGGCGAAGAGCAGGTCGGCGCAGGCCAGGTTCAGCATGTAGATGGCTGCCGGCTTCTTGGGCCGGATCCTCTGAGTGAAGGCCATCACGGCGCAGACGTTGATGGGGATGCTGATGAGGCAGACCAGCGTGTAGAAGGAGGGTATGAGGACGGTGGACATGGGGCCCGTCAGGAACAGCAGCGCCTCCTCCGAGATTCTCGGTCGGCTGGAGTTGGTCACGTTACGCGCAGGAACGGTGGGACGACTGAATAAGGAGGAATTGTCGTCTTTGTAAAGTTGATTTAGGTCTATTGGTTCATCTGTGACTGAAGGGTCAAAAAAGGAAAAGGTCCTCACATCTGCAGTGGCTGGAGAGAGAGAAGAAATGTCAGATCCAAGACACAGGACTGAAAGATTGTTTAATCAAAGTGTTAAGAGCTACGAGGACGTGGACACAAGGATTTATATTATAGACAACAGATAGATTTGAAATGATTGATTGATTCATTGTTTTAGAAACAGTTGAGTAGTTGATCGACAAAAAAAGGGCAACTATTACTTTTGGAAATTTTTAGGAGAATTTTTTCAAAACAAAAATGCCATTAATTGATTATTTTCCAGATTCTCAAATGTGAATATGTTCTGTTTTTTCTTGTGTCTTTTATTAAACTAAATATCTAAACATCTGATAATGAGAAAAACCAGACAATTTGAGTTTGTCAATTAGGATCAATTAAAAGAGAAAATAATCATACAATAGTTTTAGTATTTGACATTTCCCAAATTATACAATTAATTATAATCAAATCAATTGTAGCCATTTTATATTATACTATATTACTGGACTGCAACTAATAGTTATTTACATTATTGATTCATCTGATGATTATTTTCTCAAGTACTTGTTTAAGAGAGTCCAAAACCCAAATATGTTCAATTTACTCTGATGAAAGAAAAGCAACAAATCCTCATTTTTAAGACGTTGCAACCAGAGAATGTTTGACATTGATTCAGTTTCATCTTAAAAATGATTGAAACTATTTACTAACTAACAAAATAGTTGCTGATTGATTTTCTGTCAATCCAATATTGATTAATCAACTTATACATTACAGTAAATTATATCACAGACTTATCACACATTTTCTATTATAGTTTAATAAGAGACCCATAAAAGTCTTCTTACCATTGGTCTTCTTCCTGTGACGTCCAGCAGACACCTGACAGACAAACACCAGAACCAGCAGCAAACTTTTAGGACAAACTGAAAACATTTTGTTGTTGAGAAATAAAAACAAAGCTGTGTTGAATATCCGTGTTTCTCCAGTCTTTCCCAGCTTCTTTCTGCTGCTGATCATCATCCAGTCTGAGTTCAACTGTGTTGTGTTTCCACCCACAGTCCAGCCTGGCTTCACCAATCAGCTGCAGCCTGCAGGCAGAGAGAGAGAGAGAGAGAGAGAGAGAGAGAGAGAGAGAGAGAGAGAGAGAGAGAGAGAGATTCCTTTGGTCTGATGTCACCTTCCCGTCACCCAACAGACCCAACGAACAAGCACAGAAAGTCCTCATAATGTCCCATTTCACAATAATGTAGGTTATTAGATGCATTCATGTGTTCATCACTTTAATGTTGCAGCTGGAGCTAATTTAACTTCATATACTGCTGAGTGGTTTGTGAATTTACCCCCAGGACCAATAAAGCCTCAATGTATAATAATACATATATGTATTTGTTTTACATTTCATATTATTCTGAATCCACAAAGTAACTAAAGTTATCAAATGATTGCGATGGAATAAAAAATGCATTTTCCCCTCTGAAGTTTTCTCTGAAGATTTTTTGGACTTTGTCGGGATGAAAACTTCACCACCATCAACACATCTTCAGGGAATGTGGGCGAACTGATCGTAAATAAACACAAGAATGATATTTGCCTCACGTGAACTAACACGTCCCTGGAGATGCTGAAGTGCTTCCTCTGTTTACAGCAGTCAGATACATATCATTATCAGATAGACAGTGAATGACAGAGAATTTTTGTTAAACCCTTTATTAAGTGTTTCGCAGCTATATTTCAGCTACATGAGAACATTTCTTTCAGACTGTATCAACCAGCCGTCCTGGCTTCTTCCTTTTTTGTCCCCATGCTGATGTAAACTTGCTATACAGACTAAATATCGCGGACCTTCCCAGGAGAACGCCTGATATCTATTTACTTTTTCACATGACAAGAAAGTTCCCACTGCTTCATGAAGAGATGGAGCTGAAGTCATTTACCGTCATGTGTCTGCTCCTGGGTGGCCACAAAGAGCTGAAATGAGGATCACACTTGAAAACAAAAAGTGAGTTAGAAAGAAAGAAAGAGAATGTGCTGAGAGAGTCTGACGGAGGGACGGGGGCAGGATGAGGTGGAGGCCGTCTGACTCATTCATCCTGAGCTTTATGTCCACTGGGCCTCGGTATCTGAGCTCACAGACAGACAGACTAAACCCATTTCCTCACAAAAATATTTGTCACACTGATCTGTTTCTTATTTTTGAAGCAGTTTTGGTGCCTGAACTGAACTTTAGATGCTTTTCTGCTTAAGTTCTGTTTTTCTGACGTTTCTTGTTGTGCAAAAGAATAGTTCTGGGAAATAAATGCCAGACGCTCATTTTCTTGCTAAGAAGATTGAGACCACTCTCATATTTGTCTGTTAAATATAAACCTGGGACCCTGACACAGTTTTCTTATCCTGGTATTAAGACTGGAAACAGGGAAACGGCTCGTCTGCTTCGGTTCAAAGGTGGAAAAAAACTCTGACAAGCAGCATCTCTAAAGTCCACTAATTAAGACGTCGTATCCTTCCTGGAGTCCCGTCATCACCTCGAGGCGGCCAGGACAAAAAGCAGAGACGCGAGGAAGTTACTACCTCGGTCATACATCAGTTTCTTCCTGTTCCTTGTTTTTATTCCAAGCTGAAATAACCAACTGCTGCCTGTAGCTTCATATTTAATGTAGAGACACGAGAGTGATCAAACAAATAAGCATCTTTCCCAAAAATGTCAAACTACTTCTTTAAACCTGCAATAATAGATTTTTTGGCCACTTGGGGGCAGCAGAAACAAGCTGTGAACACAACATTGACATCACTTTTTAAGTTGACATAGTGAACTTTGTCGTCCTGTTTCTGGCCACCTGATGAATCCTAGTCCAATATCTACTCTCCTCTTTTCCCACCCACTCCTGAGTGGCTGCAAAATTATCCACGATGTTCAAGTTTGGAGCTGGGCAGGAAGCGTACAGTGGATTTATTAGAGCTCTTTCGTTGCCTGATTTGGCCGAAAACAACGTTGTAAGAGCAGTGAGAATGAAGCATGACAGTATTTATTTCAGCCATTTTAAACGTTGTCATGAGAGAGAGTGCAGCTGGACGCGGCGTCCACTCTCAGGTCATGCTGCTCTGGTATCGTGCTGGTTTGGGCGTCGCTAAACTAACATCAGCTCATTCCTTCTCAGAGGAGGAGGCAGGATACAGACTGTGGGAGATTAGGCCCAGAGAGACGTCAGTGGCACAGATCCAGCCTCTCTCTGCTGTTTTCTGTGTCCACTTTAGCACTTTATCGTTCTCTGGGCATCGTCCAGTCAGGAGAAGCTCAGAGTTCAACAACAGGGTGTTAAACTGTGGAGAACAAAAGGGAACAGAGAAAAACACGGAGGTGAACAATATGTTGTTGTGGTTTCAGTCAGAGTTTAAAGTTTAAAAAGTCTCAGTCAACAGGGAACCTTAAATCCTCAAAATGCCTGGTTGATATAAACAAACCGATCAAACCACATTCTCTATTCTTTCTGTAATTTTGCTCTTTAGAAGAAATCAAGCACCAGCTTTGTCAGTTTGTGTATTAAGTTAAACAGAGAGACAAAGAAGTCGTCTGGCCGTCTTCCCACACGCACAATCTCACATTTTAACATCTGGTTTATGTTCAGTTCTACAACCGTGAGACAAAACCGGCAGTGAGGCAGAACATGCATCTGTGTGTTTATCTGAAAGAGGAACTTTATGCATTTAATAACTTCAAATTCAAAACACTTGCACTAAATAAAGTTAATATGCTCATGAGGCGGAAAAGCATCTGTACTGTTCACAGAAAGCTTTTCTCTTTTTGATGAAAGTATAATGAAAAAAAACAGCCGTCAAAACGCTTTCTGTTTTCCAGCTGTTTCAACCTTTCACACACAGGGACCTAAATTTCACTACTGATGAACTTAAATGTTAAATTGGGGCCAAAGTCAAAGAGCTAACAAAATGTGAGGATGATGCATTTAGAGAAATTATTGCAGCAGTGCTGATAAGATACAGTCGAACATGTTTATTCTAATGCCTTGACTTGAGTTAGCGACTTATTTAGACACAGTGGAAGAAGTTAGTTCAGAAAAAGTAGCATCACCACGGTGTGAAAATAAAAAAAATCAATAAAGCTGATGGACATAATCTCATATTTAGAAAAAACTAATTTGGTGTTGTTGGGCTGCAGTTTTAGGTCATAGGTCAATCTGTGATGTTGGTGGCCTGGGCATGCGATGGCATGGGGATGCGTTGGGATTACCTGAGATATTGAGTTTTGTGAGCTTTATCTGGTGCTTTGAGGGACACCAGTGGTAAAGATGAAAATGATATTCTTGCGATTCACACATTTGGGGAAAGGGAACTTGTGAGTAATGTGGCGGAGGAGGGAGACGGTCTCAGTGTCCGTGCAGTCGTTCTCACAGTCTGCACTCGTTGCTCTTACAGTCACTAGTTAAAACTTTCATGCCAATCTGATTCTCAGTCACATCAGATCAGTCACAAAACCACAGTGACACAACACAGAACAATTCTCCCCCCCGCCTCACATAGTCATAATGACCAAACATTGACTCAATGAATTCAGCTTCCACGGTTCACTTGAAGTCATGTTTGATGAATTTAAGTCAAATATTCACTTTCCTTTTAGTTCTCTTTTTTGGTCTCTACCAACTTTGTGTCTGCCATCGACTTTATTTAGTCTATCTGAAGTCTGAACACGTCACCACAAGAGAAGCGACTCATTCATTGTTTATATATAATTGTAGATCAGAGCAGCTTTAACCCACTTTTAACATTGTATATATATAAACTGTTTATTTTCTCAAAAGAAGTAAGTATAAAGATGAGCAAGAGAGCTTTTTAAATTATTCTGACGGCAGAAAAGAAGCAAGAAATTTAACATTTGCATTCAAATGTGTCCCAGACTCATCACAGGATTTAATGGTGTTTATGTAACTACAGAAGACCAGCACAGGAAACCACCCAAATTGCCCACTTATCTGCGCCATCTGTGGATCCCAGCAGCGACCCTGACTCCAGTCATCACACCGGGTCCACATGGCAAATCCAACTGTGGCAACTGCTGCTGAATTCATGGGAATGTTGTCGAACAGAAGGGAAAAATGATGATGTCATGTGGCTTTTGAGGAACAAAAGAAATGCAATAAAATAGTGCTGTAAGAAAGGGAAACATCGCCCTCTGGTGGTGAAAAACTGTTCTAACATTCCCCTGTTTCAACCTTTTAACCTTTTTATTACAAACCTCAAAGAGATTTAGTGAATCATCACAGTCACTTCAAATGTGTCACAGCCTCAAAGTCTGTGTGGGACTCAAACATCCTTGGAGGGAAAATGTAAATCAGGCTGATAGCACATGTTCTATAGTCTTCTATGTATATCAGGTTTATTTTTTGCTTCCTAAAGAGAATAAATGACTTCTACTGTGCAAAGCCACAGGAAACAGGTGTTTGTGGCAGATGTGTTGCTGCCTTTTGCAGAAGTTGAACAAAGAAAGGAAGAAGATGCATCAGGCTTCTTCTGTAAAATGTGATTTCAGTTAATGAATATTGTTTTCACTTTGTGCTTGGTGATCTTGCATTAAACGCTTAAAACTTATTCATTTACTTTTTTAAACCTTTTTTTGTATTGCTAACAAATTACTTCAAACATGTGACCCAGGCTTGAAATCTTACAGAAAACATAACCTCTGTGACTTTATGACGCTTCTCGTCAAAAACCACATGTTTCTATTTGTTTGAGGCGATGGTGAGGTCGACTGCAGCGCCGAGCACAACGTTCATGTGTTGACTCATCCGTGGTGTTTTTAGCTGCAACGACGTCACAGGAGGGAAGTGGATATCACATCACTGCGAGGGTCCGTCTGTGGGTCGAAGGGACGCTGGAACTGAAAACAACTTTTCTGATAAACAGATTCGATGAAAACAAGACAAAGGTCACATCTGTGGTCAGCTGGAGGCTCAGATAATAAAATGATCACCAGAAGGTTAATAACACTTCAAATTGTTTCTGATATTACTCAAGCTGATGAAGTTTCCTGTAAACAAAAATATAAAAAAAAAAAACTGAACTTATCTTCAAAGACATCTTTGTCTGCAACTGGAGAGAAACTTAGCAACACGAGTTTCGACAAGTTGACACCAGTTGATAGCATCATTGCACAACTTTCTAAAAGGCTTATGAAGTAAAATATGATTTTAAATAAAACATCTCATCTCATAAAACTCATCAGAGTCAACTTGAAGACTAAACAAAAACTGCTCATGTTCAGATGAGCTTATCATCTTCAGACAGACGTTTCCCGCTTTCCCAGAGGCCCCTTTCCGCCTGTTTCCTCACAGCTCATCCCTCCAGGCATCATATGGAAGAAAGCCCCTAAAGTTTCCATATGTGCAGCTCATGTCAGGCAGATATTTATGGAGATGAAGTCATGCTTACTTGTAAATTTCTGTGATATAAGAAACAGCAGCCTGGGGGTCAAAGTTCAGTCAGGCACCTTGTAGTCGTGTCTGATCAAGTTTAAAAAGTAAAGATGTTGGAAAAGGTTCAAAGTAGAAAAAACGAAGACAAGACACATGAATAAAAAAGGTGTTGTTCACTTCAGTCACCTTTGAATCTCTGAATCAAAGAGTGACAGAGAAAATGTGTGGGGGTGTTACCTCACTCTGCTGCACGGTGCATGTTAAAACAGAAACCAGAGGCAACCAACATTCCTGTTGAATCAGAGAGGATGTCAAGGTTTTAGGTTTGGGGAGGTGTTTTTGCCACTTGAATCCTCCCACCGAGCTGCAGCAGACGGAGGCGACGCACGACAATGTGAAGCTGAGCGCACAACATCAGAGACGAGTGAGATTTTCCACAGAGCTGAGTTCTGCTCAACGATAAGAACAAATGGGGAAACTTGTCTTCTTCCTCATTTTCGTCCTCTGTATAACTGCTTCACTTCAGAGAAAAGGTAAAATGTATTTTAAAATTTAAAGTGTTAGATGATTGGATTTCTGATCTTCATGTCACTTTAACTTATTCTAAAACATCCACATATCTTGAATAATTACAGTGACATAAAGTTGATAATATAATTGATGTGTTAACTTTTCATAATTATCTCATAGCTGTGATTTCTGGTTAATGTGGAATCAGATGAATCAAAAACAACAAGTTTTAACTTGCACTTGTCACTGATTCACTATGACACCAATTATTGCGACACAAGATGCTTCATTATTCAGAGCGCAACTAAACTGACTGATTTATTAATCAATTGGAATCAACAGGAAATTTGATTGTTTTGATAGACATACAAGGAATTTGTCTCATGATGTTAGACACAGCTGAAATAAAGAAAAAAAAATACATACAGATAAACAAGGACAACAAACCTGAAGAAAGACAAAGACGTTTGGATAAATTGTAAACAATAAAAATAGTGATTATAGTACAATTTTTCAATCAGAAATTAATTAATGTCTTAGGATGTTAATTAATGTCTTTTTTTAATGAAAGGTGTCAGACAGCGATATGAAGATATACAGTATGTATATTAGACAGTGAAGGATGATATGTACATGTATGATAAAGAAAATAATCAACATATTAATCAATAATGAAAATGAAAATAATTAAAACAATTGCTGTCTGATTAATGTATTGTTCAGTGAGATTTTCTAAAAATAAAAAATATATGTGAGTATAATGAATCTCATGAATAAAAGCATCATTAACTTTTGCATTTCCTTGTTGTTGCTTCAGGGAAAAAGAGAATCAGAGAGCGCAGGAACGGCTCAGAAGTTTTCGTTCCTGTGCCCAGAACATTTAAAGGAGACCTCGTCATTGAGACCAAACCATTTCCCGTCCTAAATGGGACACAAGCTCCTTCCTCATCTCGGTCCCCTCCAGCTCTGCGCTCATTAAGCAACAGCACGGCAGGGTTCCTGCGCGGCCCTCTGAGCACTCGGGTCATCCCTGTGGTTTACATGTTGGCCGTTGTCGTGGGGATCCCGGCCAACGTCGCCATCTTGTGCACCCTGGCCACTAAAATCAGGAAGGTGTCCTCGGCCATCCTCTACTGCAGCCTGGCCGTCTCCGACCTCTTCCTCCTCCTCTCCCTCATCTTCAAGGCTCACTACCATCTCCATGGCAACCACTGGATGCTGGGGGAGGCTGCCTGCCGATTGGTCACGGCCTGTTTCTATGGCAACCTCTACTGCTCGGCCCAGACGCTGGCCTGCATCAGCATCAAGCGCCACCTGGCCGTGGCTCATCCGTTCGTGTACAAAAGCCTCCCCAAGAGGGCGTGCACCGCCTGGGTCAGCGTGGCCGTGTGGGGGGTGTTCGGTGCCGCCGTGGTGCCCGAGCTCCTCGTCCAGCAGAGCTATTGGCTCCCTGAGGTGGGCCGCATCACCTGCCACGATGTACTCCCCCTGGACTACGACACCCACGTCTTCCTGCTCTACTACAACCTGTTTCTGACCACCTTCGGCCTCCTGCTGCCTCTGGTGGTCACGGCTGTGTGCTACGGCCGAATCGTGTGCGAGCTGAACCGGTCGCACCACGACTGGGCGATGTACATCAAGGTCAGCTCTCTGGTCTTCGTCATCTTCCTGCTGTGTTTTACTCCAGCTGGAGTCCTGCACTTCCTCCATCACGTGCAACTGTTTGTGGACGGATCGGAGAGTTTGTACGTGTCCTTTAAAGTGGCGGTGTGTCTGTGCTGCCTCCACGCCTGCCTGGACCCCTTCCTCTTTCTCCTCATGTCCAAGTCTGCAGGCTCAAAGCTTTACTTCAGGCCCTTTAAAGGAAAAACCCTGAGCGTATCTTTTTAACAGAGACCTACATATCAGAAAAAAAGCTGAGACTTGGTTTTGCACAGTGAAGAAGAGGGAAGCTGTTTCTGTGGCTGGAATCCAAAGAGAAAGCAAAAGGACCCCGACTGTATTTATGATGAACAAGAAATGGACAAAATCCTTGTTGCATTAAATGGTTGAAGTGTTTTTTTGAGCACATTGTAGGATAAATATTTTTATATAGTTGCTAATACAGTTTTCTTGTGTATAAGTCTGTAACATAGAGGGAATGAGAGGACAGATGGTTAATGTATATTTTTTGTATGTAAATAAAAGGACATCATTTTTATATGATAAACAGTAACATGATAGTTAATGGTTTGGTTTTAAGGTTGTTGTAAATGTTGTGAAAATGTTATCTTCTATTATTATTATTATATATGGAGCCATGATGATTAAAAGAAAAACTGAACTAAGGCTAAACTATTTTTCTTTAATGTCTACTTTTATGTTTTGTATCATCTTAGATATCCGTCTTCCTACAGTCAAACCAATAACGCAGCTTTGTTAACTTATTGTTTGAACCCATCAAGAAGAGAATTAACCGTTAACCTCACCACATTTACGCCTCTCTCACTGAGTTGGCATTTCCTGTCCAGGATGTAGGATGACACACCATCACACCACCAGACCCAGATAGAAGTGGAAAAAACTATAATAGGAAATTATTTATCTGTGACTTTTATCTGTCTGGGAACAAATGTGGCATCTGAAATCTAAATAATAATAATGATTTTGTTAATATTGCACTTTGAACTGCACTTTAGGAAATCGACTTTTTAAGCAAGTAATGAATCTGCTAAAGTTTTTTTTTACACTGAATTCTGTCAAAAGAAAAGATCATTTCTCCGATGACAGCATGAAGTGTCCTGTTTCATCTGTGTCACAATCATCAGTAACGACGACGCCTGGACGTTCAGGTCGGGCCGGGTTGTGTTGGGATGAACCCAAGAACACAAGTTGGCCAAGAGCAGATTCAAACAGCTCAAAGACACAACTCAGTGAGGTGTTTAATATTGAAAACAGCAGAGGTTCTGACTGAAGAATTTACCAGATACTTTATTTTCTAGTGATTTCATTCATTATGACAGTATGTTTTACTTGTATTGGTTTGTTGGTCGTGCGACGTAATTGTGTTCTTCATTCTTGCTTTTTTAAAACTAACTTTTGACCCTGCTTTTTTTGTGTACCATGAAAATAGATAATAGGAATAGTATCTAAGTCTTTAAGTCAATAACCCCATTTACATCTGTGCCTGTATCAGAGCGTTTGTCGTGGTGTATGTAGCTCATCTTTGGCTTGTGGTTTGTTGTATTACGCAACTATGGAACAAAACCTTATTTCTTCAGAAGTCTTAAAGCAAGACTGTGACTTTAGAAAGAAGAAGTAAGACGATCGTCTGCTTACAAATTAAGTTTAATACACTCAAGGATTTTTCAACTAAAACTGAGAATCTTTGTGACCTTTCTTCTCAAATGACCTTATGAATAAATAAATAAAACCTGTCTTGGTTAATATAAGTGGATGTGATCGTACACAATGAAAAAAGGCCTCCAGCTGTTCAAATG
Source organism: Holacanthus passer (assembly GCA_025331565.1). Lineage (NCBI taxonomy): Eukaryota > Metazoa > Chordata > Actinopteri > Pomacanthidae > Holacanthus > Holacanthus passer. The sequence goes on along the minus strand of JAFREQ010000046.1, from coordinate 2,550,605 downwards.
AAACTCTTTATTCAACATGGAGACGCCAGAGGAATCCACCTTTACACTGCATTCACTTGAGCCTTTTCTTATCAAAATAAATCATATCAAGGACAGGTAATAGTTTTTACACACACCTTCACATATTGTTTGGCAGCAGAGGTTTTCAAATCTGCAGGTCGAGAATTTCAATCCTGCTTCAGTGACCTTTTGGTTCATCTAACTGGAAACCCTCCATAAACCAGATTTGACCCCCCCCTGCTGTTACACCATGTAGCACATACAGTCACCTATAATGAACTCCTGTCCACAACAAATCTGACAACACGTGAGAATGATACATTCACCTTTGACCCGGGAATCACATGTCTGTTTCCCCCCCGCAGGGGAACAGCGAAGACACCAAGATGGTAAAAGCACACACAACAGAAGGACTTCGGTAACAAACATGCAGGATTTCTTTTTGGAAACAGTGATGTATCGTGAGTTTGTTCAGCACAGGTGGAGGTGTTTCGACGAGCGGACGGACAGAAATGAAGCTTCAAACACACTCAACTCGACACGGTTGAATTTCATTCCAAAAGATTTGTTTTCAAAGGAAATAGCTGCATGTAGGAAGTCGTGTACTGCACAAATTTGCTTTTCAGAGTAAGAAATAGAAGCAACAGAACATCACACACTGGATTCTGACGCTAAATACCATCATAAAACTGATCTGAAAATAAGTGAACGAAGCAGTTCTGCACTTTTGTGTGACCTTTTTTCTACGATTGAACAAACCCAGAAGAGAACAGGTCACAGGTTTTTATTCTACAAATGACCTATTTACACCAAAGCACTGACGCAGTAGCAGCAAGAGTTCCACTTGTTAGAGGTTTTAAAGGGTCTGTTCACCCAAATCACAAAAAAACACAGTGGTATCGAGACATGCAGATAGTTTTATTTGACAAGATATCCACATTTAAGATTTCTGCCTCAGTGCAAAAGAGGTGAATTAAATTTTGCTTATGTTTGAAACTTTGAAAAACTCAACTTAATTTTTTAGTTGCAGCACAAACTAATTTTTATTCACCTCCATTGGATTGATGGCTAAAATCCAAAACTACCTGCATGGCTATTACAAATGTTTTTGGGGAATTTAGGTGAACTGATCCTTTAATCATGGCTTTTAATTTCGCTTCATCGTGTAGTTCAAATCCTCCAAAGCTGCAGTTCCTTGATAAAGAAACAAACAAAAAAGAAACCCTTGACTTTCTACATATGAGATGGTCACTGTGTCTTACAAGGGTTTGTCTGGAAACACACACACACACACACACACACAAACAACACACACACATGCACACTGCAGTATCAAGAGATGAGAGATTAAAAAATAAAAGAAAAAGCAGGACAGAGCAGCAAAAGCTTCCAGCAAGGTTTGGAAGGAGAGACGGGCTCAACGGAGAGAGAGGCACGACATTCGAGAAAGGCCTTTGAGTTCTGAAGGGAGCAGCGGCAAGGCAGGAGGAGACAAGAGCGAGAGGACGCGAGTGGACGAGGGACGCTACGAGCAAACCGAGACGGCGAGACAGATAGAGAGAGAAAAAAAATACACAAGGAGGAGAGCGGATTATAACGGCAGAGTATAAATTCTTCTCGACAGATCAGGTTGCGAACGGAGAGCAAAGCCCTTCGTGGTGAGCTCGGCGCCACGAGACGAACACGACACAGACACGAGAGAGGGAGAGAGGAAGCGTTCAGACAAAAGGTTTCCGATCTCAAAAGTCTCTTACTGTAAAAAGCAGAAAATGTAAACTTCTTTTCACTTTAGAAATGTAGCTGCTGAAGTTGCCGGTTTGGACTAAACTACTTAGTGATTTTTTTTTTTTTTATGGCCTTGTCATTCTTGCAAGTTGGAGCAAAAGGCTTGACCGTCATCAACCATTAGTGGAATTTTGATCCGAGGCCAAAAGCACCTTCGATTTCTGGCCTGTGATCAGAAAAGCAAACTGGTGAAGCAATAAATAACAATGACCTAAATATACAGATATAAACAAGTGTAAACACATAAACAACTGTTAGAAAATAACCTCAATGTAAAGGAATAGTTCGACATTTTGTTGAATAATACACACTTATTTACTTTCTTGCTGTTAGATGACAAGTGAGCGAACGGCAAGTTAGCTTAGCTTAGCATAAAGACTGAAAACAAAGGGAAATAGCTAGCCTGGCTCTGTGCAAAGGGAACAAAATCCACAACACTGTGAAGTTGAGCTTCTGGATACAGTCTTGACATATTTATGACCTTTGACCACCAAATTCTGATCAGTTCATCCTTGAGTCCAAGTGCACTTTTTAGCTGAATTTGAGGAAACTCCGTCGAGGAGATTCACCAGAATGAGATGGAAGCATAGAAATTACACATTGTGGTTTTAGTCTCTGCAAACTTGCTGCACTTGACTAAGACGTCGTCACAGAACAGCCCAACACCTGTGGACAGACCAGGCGAACTGTTTCCCCCCGCTTCCACTCTTTAAGCTAAGCTAACCGACTGCTGGTGGTAGATTTATTCCCCAAAATGTCAAAACATTCATTTAATCTGAGCGAGACTGAGCCGGATCTGAAAGAGGAAGGTTGTCAGACGTCCAAGTCTTTCGCAGCTTTGACACATGCATTGGTGGGTTGCATGTGTGAAACAGCCCGTGATCGATGACGAGCTGCTGATATACAGAGTTTTATCACCACTGACAACTGGTTTATCAACTTGTTTACTTGTTTATCATTTCCTGCATGACGCCCGGGACGTTAACAATCAGCCACTGACACTTTTCTAACCTTTGATTGTAGTGTTCAAACTCTTTATATCTACAGCTCATTAAGTTAAACTGCATTTCATCATCCTTTATTGTTTACCAGGTATTTTACTCAGAAATGACAAGAATAACAACTTGTTCTGTGTTTGAGTTTGTGAACATATTTATCAAACAATAAATACAAGAGGGACGACAGCAAACAGCTTGTTTCAGTGACGTCCAAATAAATCACGTCCGTGGATGAATGTTTTTTCAGCAAATACCTGGTAAACAACACACTGTTCTGTGCTGAGGTTTACATGAGGACATTGGCGCGCGTGTCTGGCAGTCGGAGCCCGACCAGCCCACCGCCAACCAGCACGGACGACGCCAGCAGGATGGGGATAGCCTTGGTGATGCCAACCAGCGAGCCGAAGATCAGGTTGCCCAGCACCGCTGCCAGCTTACACATGGCGTTACAGAAGCCAAAGCCTGTGCCCCTGAAAACAAGAGGGCACAGTCAGATATGGACGGACAGCAAAAGCCTAAACCCAAAGGACGCTGTGTAAAACATAAATAAAGAATTTAATCCTAATCCTTCACTGATTTCTGTAAATACCTGCTTATTCTGAATTTGATGGCAGCAACATGTTTCTAACAAGTTGGACAGGAGCAACAAAAGACTGTGAAAGTTGTGGACTGATCCAAAAACCCCTGTTTGGATCCTTCCACAGGTAAACAGGTTCATTGGTAACAGGTGATAGTATCATGATTGGGTCTGAAAGGTTCATCCTGGAAAGACTCAGTCGTTCACAAGCGAGGATGGAGAGAGGTTCATCACTTTGTAAACACATGATTGTATGAAGGAGATTAATACATGGACTCAGGAAGACTTTGTAAAACTGTTGTTGGTAAACAGTTTTTTTGTGAATGATTGAATTCTGGTCGTCAGACTAAACTTAAGTCATGTTTTTCTTGAGATATCAAACTTTTTTTTGTCAAAATAATTGGACTTTTTCCTGGAAATGTTACCATCTATTTAAGATATTCCAGCTTTAATGTCCAAATCTCAAATGTTGTTTTTCTTAACTATGGCTCTAATCCTCAGCTGTGGGTTTTTTCAAAACTAGCTGATGAATGAAGTGAATTAAAGTGAGCAAAAGTTTCCCTCTGATGATGATGAATGATATGCACCTTTAAAATGTTTGATATATAGTTATTACATATATAAACACTTAGCTCTTGAAGGTAACAATTAGATAAGATAGAACTTTACTTATGCTGAGTAAACTGTTGTGCAACAATTGCTATACAAAGAAGGAAGAGTGCAAATATAAAATATCAATAAAGTGCAAATTCAAAATCTCCACAATGCTAAAATATAAACTAGTATAAGGATGATAGATATGTGTGAGAGGTGGCTGAGCTCCATCTGAGTTCTGCATGTTGTATGTACCTCCTGTCTGTCGGGTACAGCTCGGTGGTGACCACGTCCAGCGAGTTCCAGGCGGAGATGCTGAGGCCGTTGTAGAGACAGAGCATGAAGATCATCATGGACTCGCTGGTGCCGAACCACAGGAAGAAGCAGCTGATGCCTGACAGCACCATGGAGCCTCCTGCGGGACACAACGCGACACGTCACACACACAGCAGCCTCGTTCACGTCGGCGACATCGAGACAGGAGGAAAAGGCAGCTGCTCACAGCCCAAAGAAAAAGTCATACCCAACATGCTGAGGCGTCCTATTTTGTCCATGAGGAGGGCAGAGACGATGTTTCCAGGCAGCACGGCCAGCGTCCCCAGGAAGTTGACAAAGTAGACCCAGTAGGCGCTGTAATCGTCGTCAAACGTCATCTGACAGCCCGTCTTGTTGTGGTGGAAGGAGCTGTTGATCACCTTCGAGTTTGTCAGTTTGGCGTCGTCGATATCTGTAAATGTGACACAAGATTACAGTTTTCACTCAGTGTATGAATAATTCACCAGGACACGTTTGTAGCTGCCGTCACCTTCTGCAGTGAGATATAAAAACCTGCTTTCATTCTCAAACTCACTGCTCCAGAAACTGAATACTGAGTCAATCTGGATGAGTTTATCTCATTCATGTATTTAAATATATAAATTTTTATTGATGGTTTTAGACTCCTCTGAAGTTGGATGACCAACCAAAGCAGGTGACTGCCCCGGGGCTCCTGACCCCCAGGGGACCCAAAAGTAGAAACTAAGATCTCTAGTAGTTTAGTTTATGTTGTGCTCACATTGTGCTTATTCCTCAATAAAGTTGTGTCTAATTAGATGATCACTAAAGTCTAAACAGTAAAAAAAAAAATCTTAGCGAGAACATTCACAGAGGCAGGCTAGCTGTTTCCCCCTGTTTCCAGTCTTTATGCTAAGCTAAGCTAGTGTGTACTTTACTGTTCATAAATGTGTGTTGTCTCTCTCTAAATGTACAGAGGGTATTAATAAACGTCAGCAGCTGCAGCACAGAGAACTCGTCCCCTCTCTCACCTCTGCTCCCCCTCCCTCCCTCCCTCCCTCCCTCATCCTGCCCCTCCTCGTTTGTCTTCATCCTCTGCTCCCCACAGACACATTGCTGGGGGCAAAGAGACTTCATTTCCCATGGGGCATTACCAGCCACCTGACGTGCCCTCGCTGTTTCCACGTTCAGCTCTTTCCTGAGTGCTGGAGGGAACCGTTTTTCCACCCATCGCTCCCACAAGGTCTGATTCAGCTCCAGCTCCTCTCAGAACATTTGAAACGTCTGTCCTTCCTTTTCTTCCTGCTTGTGTTTACGTCAGGCCCAAAATGATGGGACTGCACTTTTATAACAGGATTTCATAAAGGTGCGATTTGATGTTTCTGGTGCTGATGCAAGCACCTTGGTTTGAATGTCTTTATCAAAACATGCTGGGATGAATTCATCAGAAAATGAGAATCATGTTTCCGTCCTGGATTTTTGCAAGTATCTAAAACATCAGCAGGAATAAAAAGCATCACTCCGGGAATATTTGCGTGGTTAGAAATTCAGCTGTGCAGCCCGGCCTGGCTCGGTCTCTCCGTTTACTACAGTCATCTGAGTTCAGAAAGGCAATCTGTGCCGGGGCGCAGAGGTTAAGCAGTAATTTAACGACATAAAGCAAAGCCATAAATGCTCAAACCCATTCTTTGTTCTCCAGACGCTCGGACATTAGAAACAAAATGAAGTGTCAGAAAGAGACAGAGAGACTGAGTGAGACTTATGTGTGAGGTGCTTTCGGTGTAATGGGATTTTCAGGCCTGGAAGGAAACACCTCTGCATGTCGGTGTGTTCCTCAGGTGTAGACTCACCCGTGTTGTAAAAGAACGAGTCCACAAAGGTGCAGTTTTTGAAGAAGGATCCGACGGAGGACACGTCTTCAAAATAGCAGTTGAGGAAAAATGAGTCGATGAATGTGACGGCTTTGAACTTCATGCTGATAAACCTGAGAGAGGAGAAGGAGAGAAGAGGTGGAGGTGGCAGGGGAGGAGATTAATAAGGAGGATCCAAAGAATGAAGCTTTAAAACAGGATTAACAGGGATTGGAAACATATTCCTGACGGCAAAGGTGCTGATACTGAATTATTTCTTTCATTGTGTTAAAAGCTAAATGGAACAAAAAAAGGATCATGTTTTTTATCTATTCATTCTTCCTCCTTGTCAACACCTACATAACCCACGAAGCAGCTCGACCACCAACAGTCAGATTGGAGATTTGGGTTTGTCATGCTCGCGGTGGATAAACAAAAAAGTCTGGTCAGTTCACTTCGTTCTAACTCGACACCAACAGATTATTTTCAAACTTGTAGTCTTTTAATTTAACAGATTTGTGCAGCTTCCTCTGGATCCACAAACGATTTTATAAAACCTTTTCACATATGAGACAGATGTTGATGTGCAAAATCAAGTTCAAGGATAGAGAGATGGAATGTAACTAAGTACATTTACTTAAGTACTGTACTTACTACTGTCTAATTTGAGGTACTTTTTGTCATATTTGTACTCCATTACATCTTAGAGGAAAATATTTCTTGTTTTGCTCCTCTAAATTTATCTGACAGCTGTAGTTACTTTTTACTTTACAGATTACTTTAAATAATCTACTTCCAAAATATGTGGCATCATTACAGATCTAACCAGTATATAAAGTCATCAGAAAGTGAAGTAATTGGCTCCATCTTGAGCAGCTGTGAATATAATAATATGAAAACAACCTGAAATACTAAAAGTACTTTTAGTTTTTCATAGCGTAAGTACATTTTGCTGCTCATACTTTTGTACTTCTTCTTTTACTTGAACTATTTTACAGGGTGATATTGACACTTTTTTCATCCTTTAGTACGTCCACAGTGATATGAGAGCGTTTACCAGTCTGTTATTGATCTAAATCTGCTGCGTGCTGCTGTACTCAGTATCATGACATTGGTCTTGATTTAATCTCTTATTATAGGTGTATTCTTGTCTCCACTGAGGACGGAGGACAAACAAAAACAGCCTCTCGATGCGTCTTCTCTCCGGCCTTTGTGTTAGTGAGAATCATAACCAGGAGGAGCAGGAGAAGACGTGTTTGTGTGCGAGTGGGACTGAGAAAGAAGGAAAGAGAGAAGGAGATAAGCCTTTTAATTTCCTGGTGGTGTGGGAGATAAAGGAGGCAGGATTAATACGACCGGCAGCGGTGTGTTGTTTGCAGGAATGACGAATAGTCCTGCTGTCCCACGACGGGACGAGAGGCTTTAAAGCAACACTGTGCCAGGGGAGGCTCACAGGTTTGGATCACATGTGTAACACTGCAGATGATTTGAATCCTTTCTTCATCATTGATCCCTCCACCTGAGAAAACTGGGGTCAAATATAACAGTTTGTGCACCTGTCGTTTAGAAAGACTCCGTTTCTGTGGATCTGGTTCTCCAGGGTGAAGTTAAAGGTGAAGTCTTCAATGCGTTCGTTGTTGTGAATCTTCACCCTGGAGGCGTACTCGTCGGCCTGCAGGTGCTTGATGACGTCTGGGAACCACACCGAGAGCCCGTAGAACCTGGACACAGCAAAGTGTGAGCTCACTTTGAACTCATCAGCACGTCTGATATGTGGAAGATGAAGTGATTGTGTGTGAAGTGTTAAATAAATTTGATGATTTCAAACTGGTAGATGACCCTAATCCTGAACTTTTAGTTAATGATCTGCAGCTTACTGTGTGTATCTGTATGCATGCATGTAAATACATTATAAAAACACACACATGCATAATAAATATGGTAATAAAATAATGATTTACAATTGTTTATATAAATCATGAGAAATGATTTTGCTGTGATACTTTCCAGTGTAACAAACTTTTACTCACAGATCAGTGCACACAGATCAGTATAACATGCAGTTGTGTCTGGAAAAGTCTGAGTTTTTTCATGCACTGCATTGGCTGCAGCATCTTATAGGTTTTATCTTATTGCAGCACCACCAACTAGTTGTTTGTGCGCTAGAACAAGAAGCAGCGAGAGCAACAGACAAGAGAGGACAAAAACTACAGACAAGACAAAGGAAATAACAGGATCCCCCCAAAAAATGAGACAAAAAAATCCTGACTCATAAGAGAGCCTACTTTTGTCTCTTTTTAATTTTAAAAGATCGTCCTCAGGGCTAAAACTTTCTGGCATGTACGTACTGTAATTCATTAAAGCAGCCGGCACAAAAAAGCCAAAGGACACCTTCTCTGAAATAGGTTCTCTCTTTCCAATCTAACCTGTCAGCATTCATCAGGAGGATATAAGTGAGAGAGCATCTGCCTCAGTGCTAAGTACTTCACTGAAACTGTTATTAAGCTGGAAAGAAGTGGTGACTCAGCTAAGTATCACCGAGGGCGTCATTTAACATGACTGAAGCATAGAATAATAATATGTAGAAGAAGAGTGTGCAGGAAACCTCTTACCCAAAAGACAGAGTAAACCAGACTGCAGCCAGTTTTATAGTGTTGTCTTTCACTGGGTAGTTGAAGCATCTCATAAAAGTCAGCCAGATCTATGATAGAAGACAAAAGATTTTGACTCAATTTAAACTGAACCGCCATAAAAAGTGCGAATAAAACAAAGCAGGGCAAAACAAAAGCAGACTCACTCCTCTGAGCTCGGCCTTGATCTTGAACAGGACCTTGAGCGCAGGGTTGGCTGACTCATTCTGCATCTCCACCAGCTCGTCCAGCTGCCGGGGGGTTTTGATCCTGTTCACCTGCAGGGGGAGACACTGATCTGTCACCTGCTGGTGGCACTGCAGCAGCGGGAGGGATGCGTGGATGTGTGTGTACTCACAGTGAACACTCTCTCGGGCTCTCCACGGGCTCGCATGTTGGTGTCGTGGATGTGTTTGAGCACCATCCAGGCCTCGTCGTGTTTGCCCATCTAAAGGACAGTCAGAGTAATGTCATGTGTACGTATGCACGCAGATTACTCAGGTTTGATTCTATATATATGAGCAAATTTGACTAATGCATATTTATAATAATTGCACAAGTCATATGTGCTCATGAGTTGCAAATTCAAACAACTTCAATTACTAACTATCATTGGATCACTTCGATACTGAAGAAAGATAAAAACAGGATGATTCCCAGGCAAGTTCTGAAGTTTACATTATAAAGAGCATCATTGATTTCTATTTACTAATTTATTCAATTGAAATCAGAAATAATATCCTCGGGAAGTTTAGGTCACACTGAATCTATGAATGTGTCCATATTATGTATATCATGTCAGATTTGATTGAGGTATGGTTATAAAAAGGAAAGGAAATTTTAATGCAAAATTGTGGCACTCTTAATTTAGGATCTAATTCTGTACCTGTGTGTCGCTGACCGAGTTGCAGCCAAACAGCAGCCAAACTATAATGGCTAACTTCCCCCTTGTATTTTTCATGCACCTGTCCCCTGCACCGTCCATCACCGTTTGAAAACCTCTGCATTACTGCAAAGATTCACTCTGTCACGTATGAACATTTATTTTCTTACATAAAGAAAATAAATGTGGCACCGGCAACTCCACTGGCACCGAAATGATTCCACAAAGGTTCGAATCTCTCTGATGTCCTTAAAACATCATTATCATTGTCATTAAGAGGAATAATGCTGCTGCATCACACACTGCGTCTCTCTCTTACCTCCAGGAAGAAACGAGGGCTCTCAGGCATAAAAGTGAGAGCGACCACTGCAGAGACACACGGCAGCGCGCACACCACCACAAACACTCTCCAGCTGTGGAACTGGTAGGCCGAGCCCATGCTGAAGCTCCAGCCTGCAGAGAGGAGCAGCCGCGTAGAAGGACACACAGAAAGTCAGACACGATGTGAGTTCAGTCCTGATGACGTGACGAGACATAAAACTTTACAGCTGTTTCTCAGTTTGACGTCCTGCAGGTTCGATTCTTCGCTCTTTTACACTCGTGGATGTTTCTCGAGCCACAAGCTGGTGAAATGAATTAACCTGCAGGTCAACTAGTCCCTGAGTGTCCCCACTCTCTCTCCTGTCTGTCTCCCTCAACTTCAAACTTTTCTCACCTGAATCTTTTTTATTAATTGCAACAGAGATTAGAAAAGGCCAGGTGTGTTTGCTGCCAGAGTAAATGACACTCAGATGTCGTTGTTACTGAGGCTTCGTTTAACACCGTTCAGTCAATCATTGTCAACTTGTAAAGTCTGAATCGTTTGTGATTCTTCACCTGAGATGCAAAAATCACAAGTGTTACTAATGACATTAATGATCTTCTGAGTCACACCAAAAATCCAAAACATCTGAAAGAGCATAAAACACTGATTGTGATTTCTCAGAAAATGATATAAAAAAATATCTAAACTTAAACAGTGGATTCATTTTAGAAGAGAATATAAATGATTAAAAAGCAGACTCAATTATTTAACTCAGAAGTGCAGTGACCTTTTCAAAACTGAGCTTGAACTTTTGTGAGCAGTTCTCACAAGCTTTTCCATTTTTCTCTATGAGATAAAAAAAATTCTATCATCATTATATCGTCGTCTTTGCACGGCGTCATCAACAAGCCGCGAGTAACAACATGTGACGGAGCAGTTTGAGCCACACGGTCTGAGTTTCATTCATACAGCATCGAGAAAGTATGTTAGCATGGACCGTGTGTGTGTGTGTGTGTGTGTGTGTGTGTGTGTGTGTGTGTGTGGCCTGTGGGGCTGCTCCAGCCTGTACCAGCACAAACCTCATTAGGGGGATTATAGCTTTAATGGACTGGAGGGGATGGCTGACTGATTCAGATACTCAGCGAGATTTATGTTCCTACTCTACAGTAAGTGAGCACGGCTGAGACACACACACAACACACACACAACACACACACACACACGTACACACTCATGCACACACATGCACACACTGTCCTTGGCCATTGCTCAGTGCTGTGACACAAATTTTAAAGCATAGGTGTGTGTACGAACACACACTGCGACACACACACACACACACACACTGCATACTGTATTAAAGACGGTGATTTTCTTTTCTTGGAATTTACCAGTTCTTTTACTCCATTACGTTTTTTAACACCTTGAAATAGAGAAAATCACACATACACACACACACACACTCGCGTAGCTATCTGGCCTTTGTCCACCAGTCAATGCAAAGAGCACTGCGGCGGAACCTATTACCCACACGCCGCTGCGTCTTGGAGAAAAAAAAAAACGTGTTAAAACATCGACGTCTAATCAGCCGACCTCGATGATGAGCCTCGGCCTCTCACACTCGCTCACACCAACGACAGAGCGAGAGCTTTGAGATGGAAACTCGTATCTTTAGGTAGTTCGGGGTCGGCCGAAGCAAATGAGACACAAATACGTGTTTCTGCACACACACATTCTTTTTACTCATGAAACAATGACTTCTTATTTTATTGTTTATTCAGTAATTATTGAAGGCAAAGAACACACAAAAGGAAAATAATGATTAGAAAAAGATGCTGCTGAATTCGAGTCTCTGTCGTCCGAGATGATGTGAAAACCTGATGTGATAAAACCACATCTGCGTGACTGATAATCACAAGAGGTTAGTGAAAAAATATTTTTGTAATTTGGGGAAACTGAGCCTTTGAACAACAGCCTACATGAATCTCGTGTTCTTTAACACAGTCAAAGAAATCAAACCCAGCATCTGGTTCAAAAGGAGTTTAGCTGACTCTGCAAACATTGGCCGGCAGAGCAGATAGAAACAGATCACGCTGCCATGCTGTTGTTCTGCGTCGGTCTGTGTACAATGACGCAGCAAAAAATTAAAAAGTGCAGTGATTTAACGACACGTGAGTCGACTCAGGAGCGTCTCAAGTGCAGCAAAATTGTATCTACAAAACAAGACATGTTGTGGATCAATGCCAATTATTGACTTATAGAAAAACATGAGCTGACGGACTCTTGTTGACTTCTGTTGTGTTTCTAATGAAGTGGCTGCTCAACGCATGTTTGGTGCTTTGAATTCTGGGACGTGTAGTATTACACTGCAGCACAACTAAAATTGCAAGAGTCGCCAACTCAAACAGGACAAAAATCTTAAGATTCATAACTTTAATAAGATAATCAAACATTTTATATTTCTGCTTTGCATCTTTTCTGGAATCCCTCAGGGCCTGAATCGAGGCCAGACTGTGCGCACACGTCATCAACTAGTTTTCTTTTCATGTTGTAGAGAAGTTTGTGTGACTTTAATCTCGATGAGAACGCCACTCAGTCGAGGTACTTAATCAACCTGAGGTCTGTGTGTTAGAGTCACACACTCAGAGACAGCGCTTCACGAGCAAACGTCATTATATCTGATCAACACGGCCGTGAAATGACAAACAAAGAAAGCCCTCCTCTTCACTCATCCTTCCTCTCTTCCTTTCCTTCAATACCCTCTCGCTGCGTCCCTTCCTCCTCAGCCCTCCGCTGTATCCCTTCACCTTTCGATTATCCCTGACACAGGCCACATAAATCAAGCGCTCTCTCCTTCCCCCTTGTCCTCCTAATCTCTTCCTCTGCTCCTCTTTTCCTCGTCTGCACCCCTCGACACCAGATTGATTTCATTTCGCTCCTTTTGTTCTTATTCTCCGACACACGCCGCCTCCCTTTTCTGTTATCCTGCAGCTCTCCCTCACCATATGTTGGGAGATTTGTCATATCAGCCAACCTTGTGTTTTTTTCCTCCTTATTTACTGTATATATTTTTTTCCAAATTACAAACACACAGATACTGATAATGCAGATGATGCATTGTGGACCTCTAGTCCACAATGTGAGGTTTTAGTTTCAGAACTTTTGGCTGAACATTTTGTCCTTCGTTGCTGTGTCAGCGGCCACACCCTGCGGATCTGAGCATACTCATTTCTGTGACCAACTTAAAAGGCCTTCATGTGCATATTTCCTGCGTAGGCTGACATATGCTTTGTGGCTTGTTCCTGCTGCAGCTATCGCCTCCACCTACACCACCACCTGCTTTGTGTTCGTGTCTCCATTTCTAAAATTAAGCCCCATGATTAGGTAATTATTTGCGGCGCTCCCTGCTTGTTATCTGTGGCTCCAGCAGGGAGCGCCGTCAAGAGTAGAAGCACACGGCCAAGTCAAACTTTACTGCCGTCTCTATTTGCAGTTATGTTGAAACTGGGTGATTCCTGTCAGTGGGAAGCTTCTGCGGTTTGAGTCGGTGGAGCTGAAAGCAGATGTACGTTGAGTCATTTTGCTCTGAGAATTCCTGCTTTTCTTTACTGTCTCTATCTGTTTGTGTGGAGTGTACAAGTACTTCTTACACGTGGAACATGAAATAAACTGTAATATTACATATATTGGTTTGATAAAGTCTGACATGACTGACACGTCTTCCATTATCTCTTGCCTCAATGATATTAAAGGGATGTTCCACTGATTTTAACCTGATGTTCGTCTGTATTTCTGGAGGGAACTTCACAACGTTTTAAAAAAAGATCCTGATGATGTTGATGAAAGAAAAAGAAAGTCTGCTTTACTCTTTTACACCAACACAACCTCCTGCATTGATTCAACACAGGTCGAGTTTCTGTCTTTTTTTTATCTCATTATTTTCTTTCTGTTGTAATTGTTTAGTTCATTTTATCTTATTCTTTTCTGCAAAATTCAAAATTCCTCCAAAAACCTAAAACCATCTGATGAGACAATAAGAAGATCACATTAATACCAATAAGGAAAAAGTTGCTGATGACTCAAAGGTGCTGTTTGATTCTCACAGCTGTGCGGCTTTGTTAGGGCGGGTACATGAGGTCAGAGCTGTCACTCACCGTAGTGTGGGATGATGGCCCAGGCCATGGCTGAGGCGTAGATTCCTCCGATCATCCAGAACATGCACAGCCAGCTCAGATGCTCTCCTCTCTTCTCCCGAGCCAACACCTCCGCGAAGTAGGAGAACACTATGGGCACAGCTCCACCGATCCTGCAGAGACGGTTCGCTGTAATTAGCTGTGTTTGCTTCAGTCTCCAACCTTCATCTGAACTATATTAATGTGTGGGATGAGAAACATTTAAGAACATGCACAACAGATTCATGGTTGCAGAAAATCATTTGGGTAAAAGTAAAAGATTTTGCAGGTGCAATTCTCCATAAAATGAGGCTGAACTGTGAAACAAACTCACACAGCTTAACTTAACTTATGCAAATAGTCTTTGGGCAGGTTCGATTTCAACTGACTTTAACCGTCGAGCAGAAACGTGATTTTGCTTTTGATGTTTCGTCTCGTGTCTCGTTTCCCAGTGAACTTTATCTTCTTTCTGTTATACCTTTGAAAATGAGCTCGGCTCCGGCAGCAGGCTATGATGTGTAAAATAATATGAGCAGAAGAAATTCAATCGCGTCCTCAGTCAGATTCTTAACACTTTGTTTTGACCTGTTTTCAAACTAAATTCATCAGGAGGCAGCGACGCTCTCTACTCACAGGCCAACTATCTATTTTTATTATGATCAGTGAGCTTGTTCCCTGTGTTCATCGAAGATAGTTTCAGTTCACTCAAACATCCAGAGTCAACGTGATTTTATATCTCAGCTGCTTCTCTTGAGGAGCCGACTGCGACGGTTTGATTTGTGACTGCATCTGTGCACTAAGAGCTAATTCAAACATTGGACATTTTTTTTTAACAAACACATCCATAAAGGCATTTGAAAGTAGGAGGATTAAATGAATCACTGCTCAACCTTTCGTCTGCTCCTTCTGTTTCAAATCTGTTTCACTTTAGGCTAGAAAAATTTCAGATCATACTTATTCTAAGAATGAATATTTTATCATAGATTAATGATGACATGTCTGCAATTACAATTTGTTCTCATATACTTTAAGTCATTACTATAAGAAAGCCACTGAAACCCAATTTGTGTGATTTGACAAACTGGTGCTTTGAATCACCCTTTTTCCCTCTTTTCTATTTGTCGAGACAGATTGTGGAAGCAAAGTTAATGAAGTAAAGAAAATCCTAATGAAACAAGCAGAATCTGCTCAAACTTGCAACAACACTTGATCGTATTTCTTCCAGATTAAGGCTGTAAAAAAGATGGAAAACCCAGCAATCCTTTAGAAATCTGTCCAGGCAGATTTCAACACAAATATTCTCACAGATTTCTGCGCGATCATAAATCTCTTTTACCACCATCATAAATATGCACCTGCATACAGATTGAAAATTAAGTGGTGAAATAAAAGCTACTAATTAAAAATTTAAAGCAAAGCCATTAATGTGGAAGCTGTTTTTTTAGACAAAGACACAAAGAGACTATACAGCTGTAATTTAACACAAGTAGACTCTACTGCCTGAAAAGGACTAAACTGAGGCCACAGACTGAACCTGTGGGTTGAAATGGACGATATAGAGATAAATACACACAAATTTCATGATTCTTTATTCAGGAGCCTGAATTTTCTCGCATATTTTTGGTTTTTAGTCGATGTGATGTTTTATTACGCAGTCGACTGAACGCCCTCAGGCCCACAACAGCCTTGTCCGGCTTCAATTCACATTTAGGTTTTATTAAGGTAATAATCTGACGCTCATCATAGACCTGCAGCAGCTCAGGTCGCAACCTTTGGTCCTATTAAAAATCCAAACCGTGTCCCGTAATTATGCTTGTTTCATGTAATTTACTGTATATTGGTTTGCTCAGTGGCCTGATATAGAGGTGACCTTTGTATGTCATGTATGAACAGCGACGTCAGATCATCCAGACGGGAGTTTGTGTCATTTATCAAGGATGCGGGCGACCAAGCAGACGCAGCGGCGCTAAAACGGACAGATGCTCGTTTACTGTCCTCGGCTCATTTCTGCAAACCTTTTTGTTTTGCTTTGCTCCTTCTCTCCCCCCGACTCAGCAGATGAGGATGGGCCGGTGCCAGGCAGTTAAAATAACCTCTTGTCACGCGCTCTGACTTTGGAGGAGGAAGCAGTGGGAGGACAGACTCAGTCTCTCAAACACATCGGGGAGGACGGGGGAGAATATTCAGGAGAAGAGAGATTAGAGCGAACTCACCCGAAGCCAGACACCATGCGGCAGAGGAGGAACATGCTGTAGCCTTGGACGAAGGAGGAGAGGAAGGCGAAGAAGCCGTTGACAGACATGGATATGAGCAGGCACTGTTTCCGGCCCAGCTTGTCTGAGAGGCCGCCCCAAAAAAAGGCTCCGAACATCATCCCCAGATACACGATGCTACCTGGAAACAAGGAGAGAGGTGACGCAGAGGAACATGTAAATGATCTCAACCATCTGGAGTCTGTCAGTGAAACTTCTGAGGGAATAAAACATATATTGCACTTTGGAAAGGAGAGACAGTTTGAACTCAAACTCATACATGCATGTATTCCTCCAACACACAGAGCAGAGAATTCAAATTCAAACAAATGTCTCTGCACCAAACCTGAGTTATATTTAGAGCCCAACTGGTAAAAGTATAAATACTGATTTTTAGACACTTGATAATAAAGTCTAGAATATCAGATAATCTCATAATGAGTCATCCGATTTTCATTTTTAAACATGAATGCATAATATGAAAAAACAACATTCCTGACAAAGACCGTTTGGACTGAGACATTTTATATTATTTCAAACAAATATTTAAAATGTGTGCAGCACAATTTCTTGTTGCTTATTAAGATCTACACCAGTGCAACAACAATCGATAAGCTCGGCTGATATACTGGTCAGACTCGACTTACTCTCCAATGAACTTATGTATTATATCAGATTGCTTTTTGAAACAACACCTGGTTCAAAATTAGTTTTGAAAGCAGTAAATGCTGGAGACTGTCACACTGACCCAGATTTATAGTATATAAAAGCTACATGTATATAACAGATTAATGAACATTAATGAATATTCCATTGTGTTAGATCGGTCCAACACCAGGTGACATTGCAGGTATCTGTGATCTACTGTATTGGTCTTGGACACACACACATACATGCTTATAGAGTAGCAAATACACAGCTGCTAAACATCAGCTGAAGCATTAAGCTGTGATTTCCGACGCGTCGGCGGAGAAACAGAGCTCGGACTGAAAATTGGTTCTGTTATTTCGACGGAGCAACGAGAGGTCACAGAAAATGAAGGTGTCTATAAGGAGCGGAGCTGGAATCGATTAACTCGACACTGTAGATCAACCGGACCGGACTGAAAGTATAGTTTTCCATTTCCTGACTCTAATTATGATGGTCAGTCCATGATCGGCCGGGTCAGTGTCTGATAACCAACACTGTTGATGATGACAAAACTAAAAGGATTCAGTCGCTGTTAGATTCAGCTTCATTCTGCAGAGGAGGTGTGTTTGCATTTCATCTATCTACTAGTATCTAATACAGTAACTTGATGTGTCTTAAACCTCCGTGTGTAAAAATATCTCTTGTGGTATAATGAAGATTTGACTCTGGTTTAATTCTGTCTGACTGAAATGACTGTGTGATATTTCCTGAAGTGACTGCGGAGGAACTGAGCAGCCGTTGACCTCGCAGACCTGCTTTTAAAGCCACATTCGTCTATTGCTGCTGCTTTTCCCGCAGGAAGTCGGGGTCATTTCTCTTCCTGTCCCCTGCAACATGCAGCACAAAGGAAGGCTGGGTGGAGGAGGGTGGGGGCTGTCAGCCCAGTAAATAATCCACTTTACTCTCTACGTGCTAATAAAAATGCTAATGCACGTGGAGATTGTTTGAAGAGGCAGCGGCAGAACGAACGCAGACACGGGAAAGGAAGACTTTTTTTTTTTTCCTTCCTCCTCCTTTTTTTTCTCCCTCCCTGTGTTTGAGGTGATGGGACAGATACGCTGAAAGTAGAAGGTCTTATCAAGCTGCGCAGACATGATGCTGAGAGCTAGTGATTCATTACAGGTGACAGCCACTGGATCTGTCTATGCACAGCTGCTGCAGAGAAGGAGGCTCTCCCATAGGCAGCGGGATATAAAGAGCAAGCTGCACCACCGTCGCCTCACCAATATCAAACTGAATCTCAACCCCGCTGCGTTGTGCACAAACCGGTGACACCTTTTGATCGGTGCACACAAACAATGCATGTGAACGCATGTAGTGGAGGAGATGCTATCTGCAAGCAGCAGCTCATTTGTTTTATGGCTCCTCTCACACTGAGGTTTGTATCTGTAATAAAGGGGGAGGGTGGCGGCGGTGATGGGACATCTGAGACGCAGGATGAAGCCTTCTGAGATTGGATTCGCAGGGTTCAAACTCGGGTCAGACCTTAAAACCTCCGCTCGCCCGACGATCGCAGGGCTTTTATGCAAATGAGAGAGAGTTCGTTAAAAGCACTGGAGCACAGAGACAAAAGATGTTCGGCCTCATGCAGGTGAAACACTAACAGCTGATCTTATGTTCACCAGAATAAAACCAGAACACAGTCCTTTAATCAAACAACAACTTTGCTATATGTTGCAAGTCATATGTGGCTTCAAGCTTTTTAACAACATATTGTGAAGCTTTCATTCCTCTTAAAGAATCAGACAATTGCATTTTTACTTAAAAGCTCAAACATCCCTTAAAACATGGAAGATATCTGATGTCTCTGCTGCAGGCGTTTTCAGTACTTTAAAAGGAAACTGTTAATGAAAGTCAGAGTGACTCACTGTTTCTAAAAAGTAATTTTCTGGGGAAATAAAACCACAACTGTCTCTCTGGTTTTTTCTGTCTGTGTGGAGTTTGCATGTTCTTCCTGTGTCTGTGTTTCCTCCGGCTTCCTCCCACAGTCCAAAGACAAAGGCCAGTTAGGTTCATTGGCGGCTCTGAATCGCCTGGAGGCGTGTGTGTGAACAGTTAACTGTCTCTGTGTGTCAGAGCTGTGATGAACTGGTGATCTGACCACAGAGCAACCCGCCTCTCGCCCAGAGTCAGCTGGGATCGACCCCACCCCTCGCTCCCTGCAGACCTCTGAAGTGATAAGTGGTTGGAGTTAACGGATGGACAGATGGACAAATCAATTCTTTTACAACCTTGATTCCCAAAAGGTTGGGATCCTGTGTAAAACAGAATCCTTTTCATATCCACTCAATTCTGAATTTGATGGCAGCAACATGTTTCAAACCAGTCAGGACAGGAGCAACAAAAGACAAAGTTGAAAGTTGTGGACTGATCCAAAAACAGCTGTTTGGATCATTCCACAGGTAAACAGGTTCATTGGTAACAGGTGATAGTATCATGATTGGGTATGAAAGGTTCATCCTGGGAAGACTCAGTCGTTCACAAGCGAGGACGGAGAGGTTCAACACTATGAAGGAGATTAAAAATGGGCTTGAAATCAGGGTCGTGCAGATGAAATCCAGCAGAAACACTGTGGTTGAGCAGTGACTCTCAGTAAAGTTACTTCCTGAACCACCTGAACTGTGGTGCTAATCTTCTTCTGAAGCGTGAGCTCCCAGCGGACGGCGTATCCGCTCTTTTTAACGGTACACTGTGCAGCTTCTGTCTGCGTCCACAGGGATTATCTCGGCTAACTCTTAAGTTGTCTCCTCGCACGCCACTTTCTTATTCATCGTAATTAGCTCTTATGTGCGAGCTTCTCTCCTGACACCTTCCTGCTCTGTTTCTCTTCCTGCAGTGTCCAGGCATGGATGAGAGGAGAGCGCAGACAGGCAGACAGCGCTCGGTGGAATCGAGCGCTAATTTCCTCAGTGGGAACGTTCAGGACATTATGTTAGAGCTTCAGGATTTCAACAGCTGAGGGGATTCCCAGAAGGCCGTGCGTGACTGACAGGTGGGATGAGAGCGGAGGAGGGGGAGGCGGGGAGGGAGGGAGGGGAGAGTGGACCCCGGGGAGAGAAGCACATTCGTTTGGCATTAATTACATCGACACCTGCTGATCTGTTTTCATGACGGAGGAGCTGAGTCAAAATACTGAGTCTCATCCAGGAAACTGTATTATAACATCTTCAGACCATCTGATTCACACACAGTCACACACACCTGGACCACACCGAGCTCAGCTCAGGTTAGATTCAAGCAACTATCACAGAGACTAAATGATTAATTCTAAAAACATTAAACAGCAGATCAGGATGAGTTCAGGAGCAGTCAGGAATTTTCATGTTCGGCTGCAGAATGACGCCTGAAAACTCTGATTTAGATGGACAGAAACATCATTGAATCTCTTTTCTTGAGGATTTCTAATAAGATTTGTTAGCAATTGAGAGAAAACTTTAGAGAGAATGGAAACATCCGTTTTCATGGCAGATTGTATGCAACAAGTATTACATGTGTTTGTCTTAACGTTATCAAATCAATACCTGACAAAGCTGGAATTATATTTGAAACTCTTTCAAGTGGAATTGATTTTTAACCGTTGTCTTATTGCTCAACGTGTGTGGAAGCCAAACACATCCAAGTTTGCAGGATTCGAGTTTCGTTCATGACTTAATGTTACAGCATTTTCATTCCAGCTGCCTCGTATGCAGGATGGAAAGAACAGAAAAGCCTCAGGTCGTTTCAGCTTCTTCATGCATTATTCCAAGATGGTGGAATGAAATGGAAATGACGCAAGATAAGGAAGATATAGCAGCTTTTTAATTAGCATCTTTTAGTGCTAATATCACTTCTTTTAGTAACACCAGCTGCGTCGCTCCAGAGATGATAATGTCAGTCTGTCAGTTGGTCCAGACTGAAACATCACATTAGATCAGATGGACTAACTTTGGTGATTTGACTTTTAGACTTTTCCTCTCGTGTCGCCAGCATCTGCAAATTTTCACTTCTCTGGTGAAATATCTGAACATGTGGATGGACTTTCATACAGACATTCAAGGTGTCCTGATGGTCAAAGGTAAAATTTGTCCACTCAGCCTCCTTAGTTTGTCCAATTCAAAGCTAAAGAAACTCACATCAATCTTAACACACTAAACTAAGATGGTGAACATGGTCTATGTCTAAATACCTTGTATTCATAATTACAAAGGCTTATGTGAACATTTGAACTCAGGTGCTCATATTTACAACATGACTTGATACTGTATTATCATTTAAAAATAATCATTTGTTTATTATCTTCTATTTTCTACTGAAAGCTGAGATTTAAGAGTTCACTTTACAGATGCTTGTTTTCTCACAGATAATAGTGCAGATCATAATCCTGTACCACTGTGTATATGCTCAGTGTTCCAGCTGGAACGATCTGCTCCAGTAAGTTTATCAGTAAATTAGTCTCCTAAAGACTTGTGAAAGTTTTAATGCATCGTCAGCAGTACACTGGAGGAGAGACCTAACAGAGTGAATTCCGCTCCTCGTTCACGTCACCGACTCTAATCGATACTCTGAACTGTACAAGAAACACACAACGACTCAATCAGGCTTTAAATGCACATTGAATTGTGGCGTCTCTGCCTGGACAGTGAACGTGTGAATGGAAGCTGTGGTGGTGCTTTGTTGTGAAGCACAAAGAGACGAGGACGGGTGATGAAGATGCCGTCGTCCCTGGATTTTTGAATCGGCCGAGCTCAGGCTGCAGCCGAGCCTATTCATCGTGTTGATTAACTTCAGCTGATGCTGTTTGTGATTGAAGCAAAGAAAAGATTGGCATCAATTACACAAAGCTCCTCGGAGCGGACCCTCGCGCAGATGTGCTCCTCGAGGTCTTCGCCCCGCGCTCCACCTGCAGCATCACGCAAACCTCGAAACGCAAACTGTGGTGCAGGAAAACACCCGCAGACAAATCAAAGCCATATGTGGTGGAGGAGAGAAGCGAGGGGAGGGCGCTGAGAGGAAATGTATGAAAGCAGCGCGCTCCCTCCTCCTCTCCCTCCGGGGAGCTACGTGAGCCAGTCTACCATGGCTAAACTGCAGTGAAGCACAATGCTGCAGAGATTAACTCCAGCCCATATCTTCAGATTGCCTGCATGGCTATGAGACAGAGTGTTAGAGAGGGATTACAGCAGGAGGCTAACGGAGAGGACAGACAAGAGCAGGAGGGAAAACCTCCAACATCCCGTATCTGGAGAGCATCTCACCTTTTGTGTTTGTATTAAAGGAGAAGACATTTTGGGGGGAAATTGTGGAGAGATGTGCTACAAATGCATGTGAATGGATGAATGAATGAATGAATGAGCAGTTCTGGAGGTAACTGAGAAAAAATCATGTACAGTAATAATGTAAATGTGTCATGTTGCAGCATTTTAGTTCCTTTTTAAAAGATCAGACACTTTATATTTTATATTAAATCAATGCTTAATGAACCAGTGAATCATGTTTGATAGTTATTAGGTTTGTTTAACTCATGGCCAGTGAATGTGCTGCTGAAGAATAGGTGTCACAATTCTCAATTCACAGATGAAAAACTATGACTTGAATTTACATAATTTAAACTTTTTAAAAATAGATTCATTACAAGAGAACAACAAAGTCTAATTAAAACGATGGAAACTGGTGATAAATAAAGATGTTCAGACAACTTTGGGAATATGTGATAAATCTCTTCCTGTTTGTCTGCTGGGTTTGGCTGACAGACCATTTTTTTTTGTGTTAGTCTTAATAACTGTTTTGCATGTTGACATTTAAATACTAGAAACAGACATACATGTATGCATTGCTAGGTTTTTTTAGTATTTGCTGGATGGATAGATAGATTTAGTCGTCCAGCCTTGGATACACTAAGGCAACATAACAGGGGAACTTCCCAGCAGGAGTCCCGACCTTAGACTGCTTCAGCTGCACATGTCTGGAAAACCCCTTTCCTCCTAATCAATATCTATTTGCGTGCAAGTGGTTGATGTTATATAAAGAACGTGATGCAGCCAAATGCACCTCATCTCCCAGTCGGCTGCTACAGAGTCACGACGGCTGTTAGAACGTTTCCTTATCACATTATTTAATTTGTCTGGTTTTGTTCCTACGCACATTTACTGTACTTCTATTATTTGCAATAAGGGATCATTTAATGTGAATGAGTTACGGACTCATTGTCAGCCCCTTGATGCTCAAAATATTAGATTAGGCAGCTCGATTTGATCTAAAGATTGAGCTGTAACCAAATTCGACTGGATGATCTCTTCCTCTGTTACATTATTTCTCTCACTCATTTTCAGCCTCTCCGTTCAGCTCGACGTCCACTGAAGAGGCTCCGATCTTCAGAGAGGTAAAAACAGCGATCAGCTCTATCGTGTGAGGCTTATTCCAACGACGACAGTCCATCCAGAAGTGAGCGTATACACACATCCTTTATTTATGCGGTGTGTGTGTGAGAGTTGGTAAAAAATGACTCATTCTTTCTATTCTCTCCCTCCTGTCTCCCACTGAGCGATGAGTCAGAATACGGGTGAAATCTGGGTGAATAATAAACCATCCTGCGCCTCAAAAACAAACAGAGTAAGCGTTCTCTTCTCGCTTATGAAACCATCATATTGTGAAAGGACAAAACAAAGGTGTCATATATGGGAAGTGACTAATGCTTTAATGTATCACTACACTCTGAGCATACTGGGGAAAAAAAAAATGAAGCCAAATCGCACACATTCAAACACAGACACGCAACTTTTCCCGAGTGTGGGAGAGATCCAAGAGCTCAACACGCCTCCTACTCATGGATTCAGATACCTGGTGCCATGACAACCCGCCGGCGAGCTCCGAAAGCAACGAGATCACGGCTGAAAGTGTCACCCGCTTCTCTCCGTGCATGTCGTCAACAGCACACGTCATTAGCGGGTTTCTACTGAACTCATGACATCAATGTCCAGATATTTCTAAATATCTGTCACCAATTTGCAAAGTTGACTTTTGGCTGAATTCACGGCTTCTGCAGAAGCAGATGACTCAAAATCTCAGTCATACAGATTCAGAACATGTCTGATGAAGTGAGGTGCTTCTTCACTCAATAAAAGCAAAACACAAACTGGCTGCCTCCTCTTTCCATCACAGAAAACAGGCTCTACTGTTTTCCATCATGTTGTCATTTAAGGACTCTGTAATCCAATTTAACTGTGTCCTTTACTTTTGAAGCTTTCAGGTCAAATCCTTTCTCCTGACTTATACTTTTCAATGATCTCTTCTCTGAGTTGTTCTTGTGTCTTCATTTGCAATTGTAACAGGAACACTGATGAACCAGAGACTGGAGCTACAGGTGTTTCCTGCCACAATCACCTGACACACATCAGCTGCACTCAGGTGAACTCCATCTCACTGATTGTGACACTGCCGGCATCAACTCGCTGGACCTCTGTTGAATTAGGTCAGTCACTTTAAAGGGGCTGAATATTTATGCAAACACTTATTTTACACTATATATTTGAATTAATTGACATTAGTTTGTAAAAGTTAGTTTGATATTAAAGAGTTGTTTTTTGCAAATTCTTGTCAAAAAAGCCAAATTATACTGACCATGATTTCATGTATAAAAGCAACAAAAGGGTGAAACATCCAAGGGAGAGCACTGTATTTCATTTAACCTAATATTGCTTGTTGCTCCCACATTGTCCACAGTTGTTTGAATTTATTCTTGCTCATTTGAATTCAATTGTCTCTGTTTTCTCGCCCAGCAGTGATGTCATGGCGCACCTGGAGTACACTCCGACATCACTGCAGCCAGGTGACAAGTTGAACCACTGCTGGTCGGTGAGAACAAGCTTTTCAACGGGGTCTGAAGTTGCTCGTTATCCTGCCTGCACACATGTGATTCCCTGTCTGATGGTAGAGAGGGATCGAACCAACAGGTGAGACACAGTCGTGTTTGTCATGTATCTGAATACAAACACCTTGTGTGTATACTTCATCCGCTGTAATGTAAATCCTTACCAAGCCACCCGGCTCCAGAGTTGGGGACACACATGTCCGTCTCGGCGCTGGGCAGGACGAAGCCCACCACGAACACCTCCACGCCGTCTGACATGAGCGCCAGCCCGAGCACGAAGAACAGCTGCCACTGGAACCTCCCGTGGCCGCACTCCTGCATGATGAGCTCGTACTGCTGGGCGAGCTCCTCCTCGTCCGCCTGTCTCTCATTCTCCAGCTCCTTGCGGCTCTTTGCGCTGTCAGAGACCGGCTGGCCCAGCGCCACCTGACCGTCCCGCGGCTTCCCGTCGCCGTAGCCGGGCACGCCTTGGTACTCCCCCTCGTAGATCTCGTCTTCGTCGTCGTGGCCCTCCGTGGCGTCGCTCGAGGCCCCGTCCTCGTCGTTGGCCGCGTTGTCGGCGTAGTGACCGTCTTGCTGCCCGTAAGTATTGTAGTTGTTCTCTTCTTCGTCCTCGTTCTGGAAGCGGTTGTAGCTGCGATGAGCCGAGTATTCATCCGAGGCACGATCAACAGCTTTGTTGAAATTTTTGGACGCTTGCCTCTTGGCTTCTTTAGCGATGTCCTTGGCACCTTTAACCAAGGAAGTCCTGTTGTTATGTGTTTCATCCATCTTGGCACGAGGACGGCCGGCGCTGAAAGTCTTTCAATTCAACTCTCTTGAGCTTTTATTCCACCAGGTGCTACAAATGTAAGCTACCTATTCTCTGTGGTCTTCTGTTCCCAGACAGACACAAGACTTACGGCAGTTGCTTGGTGCTAAAAAGCCAGTGAGCTGCCAGGAATCTAATGATTAAGTAATGATGTCTAATTCCATTGGATGGGAGAAAGCAGACGGAGCTGAAATGGAGACGGTTGATCTCAAATTTGAAAGATCCTCAGTCTGTCAGAGCTCGGCAGGAGACACCATCAGCCTGCGGGGACAGAGACAGAAGAAGTTTAGCTCGACTGAAAGCTGTCGGTCACAAATACTTCATTTTCTTGGCAAACAGAAAATAACTTCAAAGGAGCATTTTGACACTGAGACGGCCCAAATTCCCACTGAAGCTGATACAAACTGCAAACTACTAATGAAGTGGAAATGTTTTACCAGGAAGGAAGAAGAAAGTGATTCAATGAGAGCAAACTGTGCAATGTTGAATATTTTCAGACTGAAAATTATCCAATGATTTCAGCTGATATCTGATATTTTAATTGTAATATAAAAAAACCCTGCATCATATCCAACAAAAAGTAACTCCTCTATCTCTGAAGCAAAACCACAAATACAAATTCGAAAAGTAGTGAGTTGACACAAACCCACAGAAATAAACAAGTGTGGACAAAATGTTAGAGACTCTGAATATAATGCAAAGCACAAGCTGAATCTCTGACACACTGTCAGCAAAAACTGGACATGATGAGCTTCACAGAGGTCAGATTTACAGCAGGAGACACATTCAGCTAGATCTTCTTCATAAACTGCATGTTTTGTTGACTTTTTGAAAGTAAAGATGATATTTTTAAAAACTCTGTTGAAAAGTGGGTCAAAGCTTTGCTCCTTCAGTCTGGCTGAACGACATGAGCGTCGTCTTGTTTGATTTATGCAGAGCTGCTTTTAACAAGTCTGTCAATGATCCAATTAGTTTGAAAATCAGTCCAAACAAATGTGATTGATTGAGAAAAAGCTCTGTACTGTACTGGTGATAAGTCTGTTCGCTGTCAGCTCGCAAACTAACAATCCAAGAAAGGAATTCCATTTAATTACAACTCGTGCCCTTGAAGTGTTTCTGGAATATTTCCAGGACTGTGGCAGAACAGAAAACACAGACTGAAGTGTTTTCAGTCCACTGCTCTTTTCTCCCACTCTGAGTTTGCTGGTGCCATGACGGCCATCAGGTCCGATCACGACGAACCAGCTCTTGGAGATGAAACACCTCGGAGCCAGGTGTCAGTCAGTCAGACAATAAAAGCTGTTTTTTTTTACCATTACTGTTCTCATTAAAAGGACACAGTGGAGAGTCAGGAGCTTCACGTCACTGATGATCCTTCAGGGTCTGTGGCGTCTCTGCACGGTGAAAAAGTCCCAGTGACCCTCTCGACCTCCACAGCTCCGCTCTGGACTTCATGCTCTCTGACTGCAGAGGTTTGCAAAAGGTGATAAAATGCATGAGTGCAGCTCTGTCTGTCGCCCAAACAGAACATTCACTGCAGGTTGTGGAGGCAGAGAGCTCACAACATCATCAGTGACCCTCAGCATCGGACAAGAAATCTGATACAGAATCAGTGGTTTTATTAATTATTACTTTAAAATCATGTCTGTGTTAAAGCTGCTATAATCAATATTTCTATATTAGCCATGTTTCACGTGACGACTAACACATGAAGCAGGTCACTTCGCTCTCAGGGAATTAAATCAGTCGACTCTGAGTTTCCCTTCAGCTCTGATGCAGCTTTACTGCGTCTTTTAAATAACTGTTGTGGTTTTCTGGCCCGACTTTACTGTTTAGTTCACTCTCACCGGGCTCATCGGTATCATTTCTGACCACAGCAGACACAGTTAGTGAAGAGTTGGTAGAGACCAAAACCTGAGCTAAAAGAGACAAAACCACGACTCCAAATGAACGTTAATATTGTTTGAATGACTGTAAACTTTAATTTCTATACATGCCAGTAACAATAATTGCTGTGATCTATTTAATACTGGAATCTCATTTTGTCATAATTATTTTGCTACTGCTGAAATAGTGAAATTCAAAATTCTTCACGTCTTATTGCACTTTGTCTTTCAGCAGTTTTGTTTTACATTGTTCTAATATTGTCATGTTTTCATTGTTTGTGGTTTGACACAGACCTTTTTGGATTCAGTGCATAACTGAATAAATAGTAATCATACCTGACATTTTTTTGCATCATGCATTCAGAGATTCTTGGAAAGCTTCTGTGAGCATGTTTTCTATCGGAGCTTAGTCGTTTCTGGACATGTTTCCAGGTTGGGAATACATGTCAGCATGTTTGACTGATTCCCCTCGGGGCTTCCTCTGCTGGCCTCTCTGAAGGCCCGTCAACACATCAGGCCGGAGCCGTCCGTCTGCTGCGCTGCAGCCGGCGGTCGCCAGGCCCAGAGACCACCGCAGGAGGAAACCCAGCCAGCTTTGGGCCCTCACATCACAACCCAAAGCCCTTCAGCAACACTGTTACTGACAGGACAATCAGGAAGTACAGACAGAACAAATATGTAAGTAGCTGTTTCATACACTTTTTCAAAACACTGATGTAATTTTCTCTGCATTAACATATGTTTTGCTGATGTTGAATCCTCTTTGATTAATGCAAAAACACAAATAATTGAAACGTGCACAACTGCAAGTGAGCTTTCTGTCGTCCCACCAACTCCAACAGTGATGCATCCTCTCTCTCTAGCGACTGATGGTTTCATCAAATTCAGGAGCAGCAGTCTCCCAACTAAACTATTATTCATACTATATATCAATAATTTAAGTGTATTCATATAATAGTTTGGAACCAGGACCTTTAGCTTTTAGATCAAGTGGCTTGTGAAAACTCAGGTGTGCCAAATCTAGAAGGCTACACATGATATAAATATATAAGCATCAGACCCAGTTTGGGGTTTTCTTGGATTTGGATCAGGATCAGGCCCAAAAATAAAAACTTGATCAGGACGTTCCGAGTAATAACAATGACTACAAATACTGTTTAATGCATCATGTTAACTTGGCTGTTGACCTCAAGAAGAACAGCAGTCAGTTGCATCTGCTGATCAAAAACACAGTAATGAAATCATGTGTGAAATGATTCATAGACAGATGACTGACATCTTCAGCGCACGGTTTCAGTGTCTGGCTGTCAGTTGTTGTAAGATGATACAACGCAGCTTTGTAGTCTTGTGATATGAACGTGTCTATCAGCGAATAAAAAGAAAAAATCCATCTCTTCTACATTAGGCTTTACATGCTACTCTATTTGTGTCTGCAGTCCCCGGAGAGGACAGCACACACTGAGGCGTTGAGGCTGGGTTAAGTGCCCAAATAGACCATGGCAGGTTGATGTATGGTGTTTCTGCTCACCTTTGCTCTGCTGGATTAGATAAAACATCAGTTTGGATCTGTCATTTGAACATAAGCGCCGAGGCTCCGCGGCCACGTAAAGCAGCCCAAGAGATTTTGGTGCAATGCAGCAATGAAATGAAGTAGGAAATGTGTTCTAACTAACTTTGTGCACGGCCCGATGATGAGCTGCCCCCCGGCCGAGGATGCGTCTAAACACCAGGCCAACGAGGAAAATCTCTCCGTCCTGCGGCTTCAGGACAATGAATAAAAAGATGCGTCGTTGCACTGCAGCATTTCCTACAGTGAAGTCGGTCAGTTCAGCTGAAGCATGAAGGCAAATGTGAGAAGTTTTAGAGGTTTATCGAGTCAGAACTTTGCTGATTTTGCGGATCAATCTTATCACCTCTCAACTTTTATTTTCAAAATTCAAATATGTAAAATAAAAGAATATATCAAAATGACTTAAATATGCTTCATTGATTTCTTGTCAAAGAGTAAGATGAAAAGATCAATAGTTCTAGTTTGGAGCTTTAGTTTAGCATAAAGTCTGGAGGCAGGATGAAGAAGCCTGACTCTCTACAAAGGTTCAGGTCAAGTCAGACTATTATAACATCAGCTCGCTCAGCACGATAACGCTCAGCTCCTCGCTGTAAAACATGCAACTAGCTACGATACGACATGTTTATCAATGACCTTTAGAGGTGTTAGTGGATATGTGCAGAGAAAAAGCTCTACGAGACCTGTGTTCACGCTCAGCACCAGACAGACAGACAGACACAGACTCTGCAGCGAGCTGGTGAACATGTCGCATGTCAGTCATGTGTTTGCAGTTTGGTTCCAATGTGGTTCCCCAGTTTGGAAAAAAGAAATCAGATCTGGCAGGTTTGAAGGAAAACATAACCGTACAGGCGTCAGATTTCAATCAAGATCATTCAGGTTATTGATGAACCACATATTTTGTCACTTAGATAAAACTTGCAATACAAAGTTATAGAGTTAAAGATGGAGGAGCTCGTGCGCAGTGACACTGTGTCCGACTGTAGAGCTTTAGATGTTGGACTTGTTATATTTCTTAAAAAGCTTGTTCCATGAACAGACATGTTTTCTGTTTCCTCTTTGCAAACTTCCCCGAACTCATTTCCAGCGCCGAAGCTCCTCCAGCTGACGTCTGAGATTAAAGGTCGAACTCTGTGACAAACCTCATGATATGCTCTGAGAGTTTCTGCACCAAGTGGCCGAGAAGAAAACAGCCAATCAAGCCGCTGCACTGCAACACCGAGAGAACTTCTTCTAATGAATGATGGTGCATAACTCTGTGTCTGTGTCTGATCTCTGGTCTGGATTCACCTCCTCCTGCTGATCTGTGGTTTCCTCTTTATGACCGACAATCTCTCCTCACTTCTCTCTTTCTTCCTGCTCTCTCTCTCTCTCTCCATCCTCTCGTCTCTCTCATCCAAGAATTTCAAAGCCGTGGTCTTGATGGCGACGCAGAACATGAGAGATATCCCTCTTCTGTTGACATTTCATTATTCATGATAGGCTAACTGTTCTCCTCCTCATGCAAATGGTCATTAATGCTGACATTTAAAAGTCTTTCCACGCCTGTTGAGCTACAGAGATAACTCCGGTCCAAATGTCCACTCCTTCCCTGAAGAAACCTATATGACATTTTCACACATACGTACAGCTGATAAGAGAAACATAGTTATACAAGAAGGTGCCACATTTCAACCCGCAACCTTTTGCCTCCCCCCACAAACAGGCAAGCTAATATTGTTTATGGCTGCTTTTATTTCCTGTTTGATGGCGACTCCCTTCGCCTTCTGCTGCGATGCTGTGATTGGGGTTATTATAACAGCGCCCTTATGATGTGATTTTAGCAATCAGCAAAAATTCCTGCGAGCTCTGAATCAGCAGTCCGCGGAGGGAGAAGAAATGATTTCCTCGCAGTCGTGCTGTCATGGCCCGCTGACGCCATCCAGCTACGTTCATTAATCACTCACGCAAACGCACGCACAGAAAACACACGTGCACGCGCGTACAGTAGATGCATGCACGCACACACGCACACACTCTGCAGGTGCATGCTCCGGGATCCTCAAAGACTCTGCAGGGTGAAATGGAGGAAACGTTTTCTGCAGGACATCGTTCCAAAAGACTATCTCATCAAAATGTTTTAAAGCAGAGAACAGCAATATTAACGTGTAGCTTACATGCGATCCTGTATCTGCATGCGACATCCTGGTTGACAATATGTAAATGTGAGCGGTGTGTGCAGAGCCCTACAGGCTTTCTGCGGTGCCCACAGATGGCTGCAGTGAGCGTTTGCTAATGCACATCGTGTGAATAAAACTACACGCCAAGCTCAGCAGATGCTACACGAGCGAGGTTTAGGCTTTGACAGAAACAACGCAGGACTTCCCATACAATCATACGACTTAATATCCATGAGAAAAATTTTGAAAACAAGTCAAATCAAGTCAATCAAGTGAGAAAACACCTGAAAAATGACCCAGCTGCATATACATTGACACAAAAGAGAATCAAGTTTGCAAAAGCTGCAGCAAATCATCTTTTCCTTTTCTGTCTTTTTACTTATTTCCCTTGATTTAACAACTCATGGCCTGTGAGAGATCCACAAAGTGCAGACTTCACCAACACATAACATGGAGGCAGGGTCCATGTAAAAGCTCAGCAAATGTCCAAGACAATGAAACTGTCTAAGTGTAACTCTGACTAACTGTGAGGCCACGTCCTGACCGACTTTAGCGCCGCATGAAAAACGCAGCTCCCTCATTCATTTAAATGAGGCCACTCTGTTGACGCAGCACCGGTGCCAACGCAGTAAAGTCAAACCCGAAATGTTTCATCCTGCAAAGCTCCTTGACTTTGTGGACAACCTCTAATCTGTGACCCAGCTCGAACAGTAAAGAACAGCTTAGCAGTGTTTTTCAGTTCTGTTGGTGGAAAACATCTGTCTTTGATGGAAAGTTTGTTCAGACTCACAAACATCTACAAATCTTTTTAGTCCTCGGAAACATGTGCTCTGCTTTATCAAAAAAGGGGAACAGGCTGACGAACAAGTTCTTAAAACACGCGTCCTCGAGAGGCCGCTGAAGTAGCATGACTGCCGGCGGGAGCGGAGGAGCGAGAGATTAAAGTCATGAACACACACCACGTTATACAGCAACATCGTGCCTGAGAACGCAGAGACAAACACATTAAGTCATATATTCACAAATGCACTGCTGCAAAGGGAACTATCAGACAACACGGCACTTAATTTGGGTTTTCCTCCTGATGTGCAAACACACACACACACACACACACACACACACACACTCTGCTGCCTGATTGCTTGTATATAATGATGGCTGTGAGGGTTTACTGACTGCTGGAGTTTGGCCAGCTGCTGTGGGGGTCCCTCAAACTGTGATTTGATGGAGAGTGTGTGTGTGTGTGCGTGTGTGTGGGCTATGTGTTACTCATGTTGTGTTGTGTTTACACTGTCACATTGTGGGAACTCGTCTTCGAATCATTAAATATTAGGAAGAAAACGTGGATTGAGGTGAGAATAACGTCTCCAGGAAACGAATGTAAGTCGATGTCATGTGTAAGACAGAGAGAATTCACCCAACTGAACCAAATGAACTGTAGCTGTGTCTGTGTCTGTGGGAGGAGTCTGTCCACAGGTGGGTTTTCATTCACCTGTCTTATGCACATTTTCAATTTGTGCATAAAACGCCGGAAAAATTCAAACAAAACTAAAAATATCACAATTAAGTTTGTATGTGCATTGATGAAAGCATAAGGCGACAAAGTGCAATGAAATCAGACTGAATGATGACGTACATGAAGCTCTGTGTGGAGCGATGAGACTGAAACAAACCAGACCATATTTTCCTCACGTTATTGTCGGTTCTATCTCCACCAGTGAGGATTTTGGTGGATCCACATGTTCTCGCCTCTCGTCTTCTGCAAACATCTCATCGTGACATGTGGTGCAGACCCACGCCAGACAAACCCTCCATTGTGTTTAGTTTCCCATCTGATAGAAATGAGGCTGATGCACAAAAGAAAAGGGTTAAATAGACTGAATAGATGATCTGCTGAGCCAAAGCAAACACTGAGCTACACACAGGGAAGGCAAACACTCATTTACTGACTTGGGTGTTTGACAAATATCTATTCAAAGTGAGTCAGAAAACACCTGGTCACGATGTCGGATCCAGTCAAACTTCCCATTCAGCAGCTTTATGCAAAACTCAGCCACTTTGCTCCTCTTTGTTCCACTTGCTCTGCTCGGTGTTGTGCAGCCTGCAGCCTGCAGAGCTCAGCCCACAGAGCTCAGACCAGGAGGGAGCATCAATCACCGCCGAGGCTTTTGACGCAAGTCTCGTCCCATAATTAGATTTGGGTCTGTCCTGCAGCCTGGATCAATGCTGCCTGTCCACACACTGCACCGAGCTGCAGACCCGCATCTGTCTGTGTGTGTGTGTGTGTGTGTGTGTGGAGCTCACTGCAGATTCACTCCGCCTGCACGTGCGCGCGGGGGTTGCCTCCTCCGTGCGCGCGTGCCAACTCATCTTGAGCACGACAGGCTGGAAACACCCCAACACCATCACCACACACACACACACACACACACACACACATGCATGTCACATCTACATGACTGAATCAGCTTCAACTGGGCACAAGCTCCTTATTTTTTGCTGCATTTCATAAAAACTTTATTATAAGAATAAACGTAAAATAATCACGTGTGTCTCTTAGAATAAAATCTGATTAAAATGCACGAAGAAAAAAAATCAGATTAAATATAGTTTATGTCCTGTTTTTTTTTCTATTCCAAGCTCACTTAATGATGCTGATGTTGCACAACTCTTCGAAAGTTCCTCAACTTTTCTGTCAATCATGCGCACAGAAGGTTTTATTCATACATTTATGACCAGTATTATAAAAGCAGCATTTTCAGCACCAGCTGCATGCGACACTTCTTCTCGCCAACCTGCATACTGGATGATGCAAACAGGCTGGTGGAGATGAGATCTGTGTGCCAGAGAGAGGAGGGAGGTGAACTTCCAGTGTCTAAGAAGAGGAGACGTACTCACAGTGCAGAAGAGCAGATGCATGATCCCGAGCTGCAGCAGCTGCTCCCTGGTTCCTCTACTCGGCTGCAGCGAACATCACGTTCATGCTGCTCAGATTTGCTTCTTCCTTGTCTTCTTCGATGCAGCGGTTTCTCTGCTGCAGTCCGAGGAAGATGAGGGAGGCTGAAGGGGGAGGTGGGAAGCGTGAGCGCGATGGGGGAGGAGGGGAGGAGGAGGAGGGAGGAGGAGGAGGAGGAGTAACAGGCAGACTGAAATCAATAGTATATCCTACAGACAACAGTGAGCGTTTCCGTGTGAAGCAGAGCATCAGGATGAGGCTGAGTGATGCAGGAGCTTTGGCAGCTTCACAGCTTCAGCAGAGGATGAGAAGAGAGAGGGAGGAAGAGGAGGCTCCTGGGAGGAAGTTCAGTGAGGGATGACACACTGTTGCTGGATCTTCAAATCACATTTAATCAAGTCACACAATCCATTCATTTAATATCAATCTGTCACTCTAATGGATCATAATCAATATTTTATGGCTTCAAATGACCTGAAAAACATCTGACCGAGCTTTTCCTCAGCTGTGAAATGTTTTGTGCCTGATCATCATCATGTTTCCATCCAGGCAACAGTTAATGATTATTTTCTTTATCAATGAATCTCCTGCAGATTCATCTTCTGTTCTATAAAAGATGTTATCAAAGATTAACACTTCGTAAATCTCAATATACTCAGTTCACTGTTGGATATGACAAAGTTCTCACGATCAAGAACTTGTCAATTATCCAAATTACTTGCTGATTATTTTGTTGTTGATCGACTAATCGTTTTGCTGTCGCATCGATGTCCACTGGATAATTTTGGGTGTTTTGGCTCCAAACTTTTTCTGCCGGTTTGAATGAAGTACAAGATGTGACTCTGTGATGAAAGTGAAAATGTGGGCTCCATATTGAGAATCGAGAATCTCAACAATAAGTTGACCTTCTTGATAGAAGCTGCAGATCCACTTCAAACATTTACTTCTAATGTAGGCGGCAGGAAGAAGAATGAGTGGAAATGAAAAGGCGACATTTTTGGTTTTGCTCTTTCAGTTTTGATCCTTTTTTAAAACCGTACATCTTGAATCTGACAATGTTATAAAAGTGATTGGTAAATCTGTGGAGTACTCTTTTAAAGAAACTGACCGTCTTTGAAACTATTGAGCAGCAGCCGAATCACAATTTAAAGGCAGTCAAAAATTTAAAAGGCACATTTAAATGGTGGAAGTGTCTGAATATTTATTTTTCACGGTGCAGACGTAAGAATAAAAGCTCCTTAAAGCTTGTGTGTCAGCTGATGAAATATCAAACTTGCATCTTGTCTTTTCTTTAACATTTGATTTGCAGATATGAGCTAATGATAAAACCTGTGTATGTGTTATATATATGTGTGTGTGCGTGTGTGTGTGTGTGCATCCAGTGTCTTTGCCAAAGAAGTTTGAGGCTAAAAGAGTTCAATGCAGACGTCTGGGCAGAGAGAGTAAGCAATCCCCAAAAACCCTATCTTCTTCTGCACGGCTAGAGAAGGGCCATTATGAACTCCAGTGAATGAGCACTTCTCTCCTCCGCTCTCAGAAATAACCATTACAGGAGAAATCTCAAGGAGTGAGGAAGGAAGCCCGGGAGGACGTCCCTCTCACTCGCTCAAATAAAAACGCAGATACATTTGCATTTCTATCCGGCAGCTGTTGTTTAATTTGAGGGTTGAAATGAATAAAACCAAACACACACACACACACACACATACACACATTATTTATATCAGGACAAGGCCGCACACGCACACACACACACACACACACACACACACACACAAATATGCACCACAAAAATACTCAACTGGCACTAATTTGCTGCCACATTAACAAAACATGAGCTCTGTTCTTGACTTCAGAAATGATCTGAGGATGCAAACTGATAAATCTTTCTCTTGCTCCGTTATTTTTTTCTTCCTTTCAATTTTCATGAAGCGTCACCTGCAGCCTTTGATCAGTCTGAAATGTGCCCCGATGCAGGATGTGAGTAGGCGAGAGGGTGGATTCAGAGAATAAAACTGGAGAAACGACAGTAAGAGATTAAAGATAAGAGAAGTTCTGTGTGATTGTGTCCAACAAAACAAAGCTTTATTGATAAGGTTGAACATGAAGTGAACATGATGATCACCTGTGCAGGTCGTCATGAGTGGAGCATAAATTAAAGAAGAATCAGGCTGTGCTGCCTCCTGAAGAGTCTCTGGGATGTTCAGTGTGAGAAACAGTCAAATTCAAATATAGTTGAACATCAGATCAGTTGAACTCTAAATATAGGCCAACATGAAGGACAAACTACTTCCTGTATCAGCACTGAACGTTGGCATTGGACATAAATTACGAGGTACAGTATCACAAAATGCTTTTGCTTTGCTGCTTACACACAGACTGTATCACAAATGTTGGCAGCAAGTATGGCTTTATTTTTATTAGTAAAACATTATGAAATTAACAGAAGAAGAATTCAGCTCATCTTGCAGATCACAGATTGCATGTTGCAAATTTCGCAGAACAGACTGCAGAATCATCAAATATGGAGATAATTCTCGATGCTACAAGGCCGTTTAATTTAATGCTTGTCTAACTGTATGAAGTCGCCTGCTTCACCAATAAAAAAGGAAATACATGAAAACATCTTTACAGCAACTGACTGTCACACCAGCACTCAAACAAACATTTTGACTTGATGCTTCTTTCTGTCGACGGCTCATGACTGTCACATCCGGTTTAATACTTCTGAATGAACTTTCTCAAACCTCTCAATATTACAGCCTTTGGGGAGTACACTTAGATAATATACTACAAAAATGTTTTGAGTAATTTAGCTGGATGTGTGATACGGAGTTTAATTGATTTCTAATTATCCGCCCTGGTGGGCGCATAATTTCATGCGTAAAAAACAAAGGGGGTTGTTAGCAAGGTCTGCTTTAGAATGCATCAGGATGCACTGCTTTGTTTTCCCTGTAATTACACACTCCACTCATCTTCCTGCTCATACTCTGCACACACACACACACACACACACACACTTTTTGAAAAATGTATTTTGAGAAGTAGGTAATTACTTGTTTTTGCTATAACTTCCAAACCACTGAGTAAGTACTTTGGAACAAGATTGACAAACTCAGGGACGAACTCTATTCTGTTGACTTTACTCAAATCATTAACTGCACAGATTTTGTTGAATGAATGAGATTCCACTCACAAAACATTTGAACCCCTCACACACACACAGAAGATGCTGACTGTAACTGCTCATTGAGCCTGACACACTACAGCAGACTCCTCTTCTGTTTCCACCCTCTCGTGAAGCTACATAAAAGAGCTTGTGAAAGGTTGAGATACTGTTGAGTGGTGTTAAGTAACAAGACAAATGGCCTGTGGAAGAGCCCGACAGGTTAAAGCAAGGTTAATTACATTTCTCAACACACATGGGTGAAGGGTTGCAGAAGAGGAGGAGACTGCGGGAGGACGAGGGGGGGCGGTTCACAGAGGAGGCCATTTTTAAAGGAGTTAAGAGGCAAAATTATTATTATTCTCTATGTTGTTGGACTACGATTCATTCAATGTGTGAAAAGCAATCTGCAGCCTTGTGTGAATAAAAACAGCGGCTCTACTTGAGATGTGTGTCTTGATGTTCCAGTCACTATGATCCTTATAATAGCAGCATCAGCGTTGTTACACTTTAATATGACACTGTTTATTTCTGCAGCCGCGAACAAAACAGAGCAGCATCGTAATGAACAAACGCTCTCATCACACCTGAGCTGCACCGAGAATAACGGGGGATAAAATGAACACAGTGAATGAGCCGGAGCAAATGCTATTTTTGACGTCTATTCATTCTCTATCCTGGAAAGTCCCATGACAACAGCCCGACTTGCCTTCGACCTGTGGTCTTCTTCGTGTCATGTCTCCACAGAGAGCGGATACTTTTGTCTGCAAACCTGCAAATGCCAAAGTGTCGAGTCATTTTGCTCCTCGGAGAAAAAAATGACGCAAACGGTTATTTAAAGGCACGAGAGTTTGAGATTTTGTTCTTTTGCTTCACAGAAACCAACTAATGGACATTTTACTCTTTAAATCTGTTTATTACCTGAAGCTTTGGTGCAAAACTTTTAAGCTCCATCGTCGTGTTTATGCATCATGACCCGGGGGCTTTTTACGTGGCTATATTGTGGTTTGATTGCAGAGATGGAATGAAAATCTGCAAGCACAAAGGAGTCAGTAAAACATTGTGTGGGCATAAGAAATGATCTTTATTGTACTGCTCATCATAATCTTGCTATAACATCGTACCATCATTGTTCCTCTCAGAAATGTTTCCTCTCCGTTCTGGTGCAAACGCAC
The DNA here is from genome assembly GCA_025331565.1 of Holacanthus passer. NCBI lineage: Eukaryota > Metazoa > Chordata > Actinopteri > Pomacanthidae > Holacanthus > Holacanthus passer. The sequence goes on along the minus strand of JAFREQ010000046.1, from coordinate 2,512,031 downwards.
AAAGAAACAGAGCATTCAAAGGACCAAACTACACAGTGTGACATGAACCTGATGATGCTGGAAAAGGCTTCAGGGCTGTAACCTTCCTCTCTTCTTTCACTTTCCTTTCCCATCACAGGAGCAAATGGAAGACAGAGGATTAGTAAAGAGGAAAACCACCTTCTCTGAAGCTCTTCATAAACTGCTTGTGTAGAAATTAAAGAGCTGATAATGACGTTTGTGTGAAATCTGTGTGTTGCGTTTAACGTCTGTATGTTTGAGCACGAAGCAGCTCTCAGTGCTACGACCGTGCATTGATCAATTCATTAATTAATTATAGTTTTATGTTTAAATCTTTTGTATGATGTTTGAATTTTGATGCAGCTGCAGTTGTATTTTTTTTACATCTCTGCTCTCTGTATTTTGTCAGGTTTACTAGGCTGCTTTGATGGTGTGTGTGCGTGCGTGTGTGTGTGTGTGTGTGTGTGTGTGTGGGCGGGTGTATAGATGCTGTCAAGGGCAGGCATGAGTAAGTGTCATGTGAAACTTAATGCAATGAGGCATGTGTGGGCGGCAGCATAGTCGGGGCACATCAGTCAAAGGCGAGCAACATGTAATCACACTCAGGTTGTTGAGCCGACCTGTGGACGAGCTGGAGTTTATGAAAACAGCTGAACTGGCAGTGATTCATAAAAGTTGGTGAAAAGGACGGTTTGTGCAACATCATCTCTGGACTCTATGAAACCAGGAGATGTTGAAGTATGGAGAAGGAGCCGGAGCAGTCAGGAGGAAAACTGGGAGGGGGTGGAGGCCTGGAGGTCGATGGTCTCTAAGATGAGAAACAACACTTGTGGTCCGCACCAAGAACCACGGTGAGCCCGAGGTGAAGTAGAGGTAGACCTTTCTATTACAAGAGAAATGAACACTGACTCGGTTCATCCCTCAGGTACAGAACCATCCAGTCCTGTGTCAGTTTGTGGAGATAAATAACCCGACGGTGGTGAACAGAAGTGAGCAGGAAAGAAACTTCAGCAAAACTGCAAGATGTGCAGAGACCTTTAAAGGAATAGTTTCACATTTTTTGGAAATGATGGAAGTGAGGTGAGAAGATTGATACCACACTCACGTCTGTACCAGTTTTCTCACCAGAGAGGTTTGAAGAGCTGAACATAAAATGCACCGACAATATAAAGCACTGAAGTTGTTGCGTCTCTGTTTGGGACAAAGTACGACCGTCAGCAGGTCTTTTCAAAACTGGCTCTCGCAAAGACTCGAGACTGAGCGAACCTGGAAAACTGACTGCAACCTGCACCGACATCGCATCAGAGGTTTGTGTAATACATGTGTTCAATAATTTACTATTGTTCTCGAAGGATGTTAGAAAATATTAAATAAATCCCTTAAATGCCTTAAATATAGGAGCAGACATTTCACTTTCAATCAGGCAGAGTTTCTGACTTTAACCAGCTTTTAAGGTGAATAAAGGAAACTACTTTACCCCATTCTCTCTCTCTCTCTCTCTCTCTCTGTCTCTCTCTCTCTGTCTCTCTCTGTCTCCCACCTACACACACACAAGTACACAAACAAGCACACACACACACGAGGGTGTAGGAGGTGGGCCATGGCATCCCATATTGCACTCCATAATTTGTCATCTTCCATTAGGATGGAGGATAATAGATGGATAGTGACAGTGATGTTAATTGCTTTCCCCCCTCGTTGTCAGCCAGAGGTTGGGTGAAGAGACGGCAGGAGGGGGAAGAAAGAAAGAAAGAAAGAAAGAAAGAAAGAAGGAAGCGCTCAGTTATATGTTCCACCTTTCTTCTTCTCTTCTTTTTTTCTGTTCCTTCTCAAGGTCCTCGCCGGCCAAATCCATCGACACCAGTGTTGCGCCTTTTGTTTTTGATCGCATTGTCTCGTTACAGATCCTGTTCATGACATTTCTGGAGAACACATTGTCCCCGTTTCCCTTTTACAGATCCGTAATTTCAATCACACTTTAATGCAAACTGTACGGAGAGCTGAAGTCACGTCCTGCTCAACGTCTGTTCCACAAGCTTCTGTGACTTCTGCAATCTCTCATTCTCTCATCAGGCTTTTTGAAAATCATCGAGCATTTTCCTTTTTCATATTCTAACATGAATCAGCATCCATTACAGCAGGTGTTATAAGAAACTGAAACCTTTGTGATTTTAACAAAGGGTTTTCTGTTTCTACTTGTTTTACTTGTTGTGAATTTTTGGTTCTAGCTGGAAATTTGATTTTACAGTATCTGTGTGGGTGAGCACTAAAAATAGTTTGTTAGATCACTTCAGTTCCAACGGCTTCATAGTCAGTTAAACCAGCTGGGGGTCCGACTTTGTTAATCAATGCTAAATCCAATCTGTGATTTGAATACTCTTTATGTTTTTCCATACATTACCTCATGCATTACTCTGTACATTACCTCATACATTATACTATACGTTACTCTTTACTTTACCTCATGCATTACTCTGTACATTACCTCATACATTATACTATACGTTACTCTTTACTTTACCTCATGCATTATTCCACACTTACTCCGTATGTTACTCCAGCTTTTATTTCCTTACACAAAACATCCAGAATTCAGTTTGACTTTAAATACTGTTCCCTCATCCAACTTTATTAGACCTTAATCTTTATGCTAATCTCACAAACACAAGAGTTCAGTTAATGCCATGACTGAATATCAGTGATAATTGCAAAGCCTCTTAACAATTGAACAGAATCAATTTCATGGCCAGATATTGTTCAGGAAAGCTCAGTAAAGCAGGCTTCACACCTCAGGGTGAAATATGGAGCTCTGAGTGACAGCGGCACTATGGAGTATTGACCACTCCTCGCGAGGATTCACGTTTGATTTAGTGTCCAAGGGCGACAGAAGAAGCGAGGGTGAGGGTTAAAGAAGCGACTACAAATATTGATCAATGATAGAGTGGTAAACAACGTGGGGGCAGAAAGCAGAGCGATATATAACATCAGGCGTGGAAGCCGGAGGAGAAGGAAGACACTTGTCAATCCATTACTTACATTTTCCTGTCGGCCGCTCCTTTTTAAAGAGATTATATCTGTGGTGAGTTAATGTCATAGAGGGACACACTTGTTTGCAAGCACGTGTGTGTGTGTGTTTCTATGCACATATGTAATTGAATCAATGCGCAGGGGCCAGTATTACAGTGCAGAGCTCCTCCAGATTTAACCATATATGACAAGGCTAATCCTATTAAGACGACACTCAGCCGCTCTTCTAACAACCTCACGGTCTGATGACGTCATGTGGCACCAGCTCACAGGAGCACGAGGGGATCTGCAGCTGTATTTTGCTGGCGTCACTGACCAATTTCCCATTGAGCGTCGAAGATATTCTACTTCCTCTGCTGCCGTCGTGACTCAGCAAGAGGTCGATGTGAAAACAGCAGAAACATCTTTGAAGAAGGTACAAAGATAATATGATCACTGGAGTCGTCGTCATTTCGCAAACCTCAGTGGAGACATGAAGCGTTACGAAGATGATCTGAGAGACGACTCGTGACAGAATAAATGGATCAAAGGTTTCCATTTTAACACGGCTCATAATGCAGTTAACAAACATAACAGCCGCAGATTTAACACTGAAAATTCTTCGTCATTTTGTAAACAATAGTTCAGTGAGTTCAGACAGAGGGAGACACAAGCAGGCTTGTCGATTTTGTCGTACCAGAAAACTGTGGAAGTGGAGACATAAAATTCACAGTGACATGAAGGAAAACCTGGAGAGTTTTCATGGAGTGAAAGTAAAAGCTCACATTTCTCTTTTATGTCCAAAAGCCAAACACATTGCTCACACTCATCACACACACCGCTGATATTCCCCACATTAAGAATTTTTCATCTGAACGGAGCATTTATGAGTTTATTCATCTGGCAGTTTGAGCTTGGACAAAAACGCATTTTTGTTTGTTCCTCTGTCAAGGTCCAATTTTCACCAAATGTAAAAAGGAAGCATTTTGAATGCCTTTATTCAGATTTCATCAACCACAGCTGACTGGTGGCTTTGAACATGTGATCCTGGAATAAAAATGCTATATGCTATAACATCCCTGCAGATCTATGAGGAACGCTGCTTTCACTTATTGCAGGCTGTATATTGGCAGTGAAGACAGGAAGTAGATGTCTGCAATGATTCTTAAACTGTGATCAAAACTGCTTTTGTGTTCGCTGCTCCTTTTTTATTTCATCCTGTTCTCAGGACGTCATTATTTCTACCAAAATAAAACCCCGGCGGAGGTCACCGGGGGGGTTAGAAAGTTCCCCCAAACTTCTCCACACACTCGGGGAGTCCCTAAAAGCCGGAGGGTGTGTTCGGGCCAGAAATTGAACGGATACGTGATCTCGGTGCACAAGTAGCAGCTGGGCTATTCAGACCAGAAGTGCATTTCTACATGGTCCACTAGTCAACGCACAATATCCCAGAGAAGGCTGTATTTACAATCAGCCCTTCAGCAGCTGAGGCATCAACCATGTCTTGTCTTCTTAAATCAAAAATACTGTCACGTGAGATCCATCAACGCTTTCATGACATTTATGTGTTTGAGAGGAGGTTTGAGAAAGGAGCGACTGTTCACTGCACTTGAAGATTATTGAAAATGCAATGTAAGTAAAATGTAAAGGAAATATAGTGTTTATATTATTTTTTGACAGCTACACTGATTGACGTGACTTACCTGCCGTGTGATTATGTTGCTATCTAATAAATGTGAAATAGAAAACTTCAGCAGTTCAGTCAGTCGACACCAGTGTCAGCACGAACCTTTCAAAGATTTCAAAGTGCTGCTGAGTTGCAGAAAGAGCAGGTGGAGCCTAAAAAGGAAAAAGGAAAGACAGAAAATCAGGGTTACAAAAAGCTTGTTCGAGGCTCAGATGTGGAAAATGAGAGAAAGATGTGTGAGAGTGAAAAACTGTGAGCTTTGTTTTTTGTCATCGCATCTTCACTGACGTTGATAAGAGCTGCATTACACAGAGGATCCCTTTGAGAAGAACCGAGGCGGATGAGCGGTGAAGGGAATCAGAGATCCCTGCAAGGCGGCTTTCCCTCCCACACCCGCACGTCTCACACAACAATAACCGCCGTATGACTCACAGCTGGGAATTCCTCGGATGGTGAATCTCGCCGCTGCAGCACATCCTTGGCTCAGCACTTTCATCCGCATTGAGCTGACAGGTCGAAGCCATAAATGAATCCCTCTTTTAATTACTTCCATAACTGGCAGCCATTAGTTTGCAGAAGACTAGAAGAGGATTTTGCTTTGTCCTATTAGTTTGCACACTGGTTTGTCATGTCCACCAAGGCTCCTTTTGCTGTAGTTAGTGTGCAGATAATGTGCTTCCAGAGCCTCTGCAGCCTTTTCTGGCCCTGAGCTCCAGTTACTGCAGCGTATGGGGGGAGAGACACTAACAGCAGCATCCTGTTCGGCTCTGTAGGGTATTTTTTTATCCTTCCAATTATATCCAGTAGGTGCCACCTGCTCGAAAACAAAATGTCTAAATGAACACAGCTGGGTCCTGCAGTAAAATAACCAGTTGAGCGGCTTCGTGAGGCTTCGCCCTCTTCACCATCTCACATCTCAGCCCACGCATTTCATCTGTCCACCTTTCTCTCTGAAGTGCTGCTGGGTTCCCTGGATTCAGATTCTCCTTTTGAAGAGGCAGCATTTTGCAAAGAGCAAACTAACAAAGCTGGAGACGTTATTTTTAATGGTTAATGCAGGCAGGTTGGTACATAAGGAATTTTTCCATCATCTCACACATGCTGTGGTTCAACCTTTGGAACGACCTGCCTGATGAGATGAAGCTCACAGAATCAATGACTTCTTTCAAATCACTTCAAAACCCATCATTTATAGACTTGCTTTTACTTCTTCTTTTTATTTGTATTTATTCATATTGATATTTGTCTTCCTGTTGTTTTGTTGCCTTCTGAATATCCTGCTTTTGTTTTGTTTGTCAAAGCACCTCGCAAGTGTTTTATCATTATTATTATTATAATTGCGAGAAGAATTAAATGTAATGCCATAAGGAGTGATGATATACACTGTGTGTTTTAGATTGTAGTGGCTGGTCAGAAAAGGACATGTGGACTGTGAACCATGTGCACACTCACACACACGCTGGAGGAGGAGGAGCCGTACACAGTTATCCTGAAACCAGGTAATAAACAGTAACTGGATTTATGGATTTATGACCATCCTGGTAACAATCCAGCACAAAGTCGTCAAAGTGTCGGTTTCTCGCCCTCGGGCTATTTGTCTTGGTCCTCTATGCAATTTAATTAAGATTAGAAGTGAAAAGGTTTATCTGCAGAGTGAAGAAAAGCCTGTGCAGCACATCTCACAGCGTCTCCTCGGCTGAACGCAGTGAACACACAACACAATCACACGCGTGCATATATTCACATGCACATGCATCACTGAGATACTGAAGCTGTGGCTCTCTAAAATGTGTAAAGTCTCTGCTTATTTCCTTTTTACTGTATAGCTGCATATGAACTGCAGATGTGTAAATGCAAACATCATTTTCTGGAGCTGCAGCTCAGCTTCTCTTATAAACCGTCAGCCGTCCTCTGAGGGTTAAGACACGTTGCCAGTTCAGACTCCTGTGACTGATTCAGTGACGACGATGGAAGAAACTCAATAGACAAGTAATTCTGGTCATAGAAGCTTTAATTAGACGAATCAAAACTAAGATTATTGCTATAATCATTTTCAGACACTTTCTATTTTGAAGTTCGGCAGCGTTTCCCTCAGAGTTTCCTTGAGAACACTGTGCTGTTGAGACTTGTACATTGACATAAGAAGGACTGTTCTTATTTATATTCACCGCCTGTATCGTCCTCAGAGACGGAGAGAGCGGTGAGAACACTGTTTTTCTGAGTATTTATAGTCTTCTACCAGAATATACAATGCGCCAGGGACGGCGAGCTCATGTCTACAACAGAGCTCCATCTTATGTGAGCAGGCCTCTTCCTGTGAGGTGGTTTGTCTTCAGCCTCGCTTCTTGACGTCTGGACCCTCATCTGTTAACTTGGCCCAACGAGCCTGGGGTTAAATAAGCTGGGTTAAACTCGAGCTTGTCAAGAGATTCAAATTTATTGAACATACATTTCAAATTCAAATCCTTAAATGTGAAAGTGTCAGGTTGTATTTCATTTGTGTGTTTGTTGCACAGTTCAGTTTGTTTGTTTGTTTGCTTTATCAGTATTGACTGTGACCCAGAAACAGTGCACAAGCTGCCTGAACTTAATAATAGCACTATAAGAAAAATAGATTTTTACAAGTAATTGGATCAGCAGCAGTGATTATAATGTTGTCAGTGAAGGTGAAATCTTAACCCCACAGTTTTGCTGGCAGGGGAAACGTAAATAAACCATGGAAATGAACAGAGACAGAAAAGGAGGAGCATCACAGCTGAGGACAGTGCAGCAGTGTCGCCTACTGGCTGTTTAATCATAGTTCTGTATAATCATGTGGGGTTTTTTTTAATAGAGACTGAAGGATCATGTATTTTACACAGCTGTCATTGATTATTCATGCAACCCTCAAACGTTGTTTTCTCATGATGCTCCAATATTTCAAAGACATTTCCTCCGTTCACACTGTCAGAGAAAGTCCAGAGTGTCTTCAGAGGGACGACATGTCTTCTCCATCGTTATATTATTGGTATGAAAACACACTTTTCCATCTCAAAAATAACTGAAGCCTTTTCTAGTGATTAACAATATTGTGGCTGCTCACGGTTCAGGATCATAGAAGCTGTTCTGAAGACAAAAGGTCTCATTAAGTCCTGGATGTTCATGCTTTCACCTCTGTGACAGTCCAGCTTCAGTGTAAGTGGACAGTTTGCTTCCATTTTCCATCAATACCCACAAACAGTATCATTCTTCCCAGACCTCCTGCTTCGCCTCAGCTCGAGATTATTGCACTGCTTGTTGTGTGCTTTCTATGAGTGGAGCCGTTCTCACTCATGCGGATGACGACTGTAATTCGGCTAGAAGGAGAAACCGCTGAGTTGGCAAAGCCTGCCTGTCTTGGGAAGGTCAAAGCATTCCCGTGTCACTGACAAATGAGCTGTATTTCAGGCTGCTGCTCGCCGGCGTTCTGCTCTGTTGTCTTTGAAACAGGGATGGAGGGAGGACGCACACACACACACACACACACACACACACACACACACACACACACACACACAGATGGGAATAGTGAAAAATGCATCCACTGCTTCACCCAAACATACAGTATACTGAGTCCACAGTGTGCAGAGACATATTCTTGTAAGTTAAGTTTTAGTGTGTAGAAATTATGATTTTACATTATAGGTATTCATGTTAGGACACACTCATTCTATAAAGACACATACAGTATCTGTACTTCTCTGCTTCTTCATTCAACACATGTACTTTTTACTTTTACACTCTTACACCATTAGTATGTAGGTTGACTAATTTGTAATTTTAGTTTCAGTTTCAAGTGACAAAACTAATGAGCAAATGCACTGAACTCCTTTTAGACAATCTTGAAAACTCCATAATAATAAATCATCATTTAATGCATCACTAATATGGACTCTAGTAGCTGCATGATTCGTGGTTTGCAGGCTGTTTTTCTTGCAACTACTGTAAGAGGTGAATGTGATGTTAGAAACCACTACAAGTATGAAAAGGCTCAAGTCATCCACTAATCATCCAGATGATAACAAAACAGTTTAATTCTGAAATGGTGTGTAAGGACTCGAGGAACTCCATTTGAGCTGGAACACCTCCGGCTGTTTTGTGGCAAACAGTCCGGACCTGGCTCTGTGTCTGGCCCCTGGAGCCGGGGCTCTCTGGCTCCGTCGTGATGTTGGCTGTGGACGATGCCCACTGTGCCCTCACTGTGGTGGATGTTGGTGCCTGTAGAGGCCTGTTTTCTGTGGCGAGGAGAGAAACGCCAACTGTGTCTTTGGAGGCCCTTTGCAAGTTGGCACAGTTTAACCTGCTGAAGAACCATCTTCATTTATGGACGACTGGTGTTGGTGCTTATATGTTTATTCATAATCATGAGCCAGTTATCTGATGAAGTCAAAGGATGATGTCTAGAATATCTTCATCCCACAGTGTAGTAGGTCACTGATTTGAGCCATAAATCTTGAGTTGGTCATTAAACAATTGTTAGAATTTTGGATGTTTAGCTCTGACTTCATATTGAACCAACATGAGAAAGGTATCGATCTGCTCATCTAACTGTTTCAAGACAATTAATAAAAACATATTTCAAAATGTCTTAAATTCGCTGTCTCTTCATTTGCTCTATAAGACTTAATAGTCAGTAATTTAACTTGCAAAACCCTTTTGATGAAGGTCCTTGAGTTTGTTTTTGTGGTGGCTGAAAGTCTTTTTAGCCTTTTGATTTTCACGCTTTTTCTTGCCGTTGATTCCACTTAACTGTAAATGAGTCTAAAACAGCAGGCGGTGTGTGGAAGTGGTGAATGACAGGAGGTAAATAAGAGTCTCACTCTTGCATTGAGTCATTTTGTGAAACAGTGTTAAGACTGGGACACTTTCCAGGCTTATTATGGCGGCTGTGAGAGGGTTTCTCCGTCATGAAGCTTCACACAGTTCAGTGGCTCAGTGTTTCCTCTTTCAGGAGACAAGACTGATTCTGTAAATCAATTATGGAAATAACTTCGCAAGTGTAGCATGACAGAGGACTTTAACAGGGACTGCAGGTGTGAATGAGTGTGTGTGTGTGTGTGTCTCGCTCTGTAGTGAAACATAGTACTGTCATCACCATTAATAACACATGGATTATAAATAATAAAAGGAAATAACATCATGGTTCCAGCTTCTCAGATGTTTACTTGCTGCTTTTCTACCCAATTATAAATTAGAAGGAATCATTTTAATTCATTTTTAATAATTTTGAGGTTAGGTTCATTGTGATGTTTTACAAACCAAACAATCCATTCAAACAGATGAAAAGGGTGAGAGAGGAAATTGAAAAGGGATGATTTAATCTACTTAACCAGAATACCACACTGCCTTCTGCTGGTCACACTGGACACTGAGGGTTTATTCTAGTAGAGAATTAAAAAAGGTTTCACTTGGCAGCACTCTAGTCAAGACACTGATGAAAAAAATCAAGAAGAAAAAGTGATTCATTCGCTGCTCATCTGACATTTATTTCAAAGAGCAGAGCAGTGAAAACTAATGAGCTGGTGTGTCTGATAAATATACCGTCTGCAGAGCCTGTTTCCTCTGAGAGCTTCATGAGGGCTGGAGTAGCCTCTAAAGGAAATCTTTGTCTGACAATGTTCAGCAGGGCAAGTATCATCCACTTCATTTGTAGTGATGCTCTGCGTTGTTTCGTCGAGTCCTTTATACACTTCATATACTGAACAACCACACTGAGATTATAGTCGGAGAGAAAATGACCCTGAGTGTCTGAGGACTGAAACAGATAATAGACAAACTAAGAACAGAAAATATAGTGTTGTTATGTCTCTGAGTGCACTTTCATAATGTTAATATGATCAAGTTATCGTGTTTAAAGTTCATGTCTTCATGCTGACAAATCAATTATATTGACATTATTTATGCTGCCACATTGACATTAGCATGCTGTGTTCAACCCTGGAGTTAGGTCTGAGCTATGAGTCGTGATAGCGTCACAGTGTGGACATGATAAATCAGATTATATGAGAACACAGTATTGAAAGTATAGAACTCATTCAGTGATATTACAACCAATCCAACGCAAAGCTTGTCACATTTTAGTACTTAATTCTTTCGTGTATCTACGTATATTGGATATATTGCAACGTTTGATCATTCTGTCGCTGTGGTTTAAAATATCTGTCATGCAAAAAATTTTGGAAGCAACGTTTGATCATTCTGTCGCTGTGGTTTAAAAACTGTCATGCAAAGGTTTCTTAACAGCACGGCACAGATTCTGGCTCGTTTCATCTACGAGGACTTCGGTGCTGAGGCGTCACAATACAAATGAATAATACAAAGCATAACAGCAAATACAGAACTTATCATTCTGTGGCTGTGAACTATCCACTACCATCGATTCAGGTAAGAACACCAAAAACCCTTTTACCAGGGAAAAAAATGGAAAAACGTTTAGGCAGAGCAACAGAGGAAGGATCCATCTTCCAAAATGTAGATGAACTAATTGACAAGATTAAAATACTACAATGGTTTTATATCAATGTTACCTACAACTCTTCAGACTTACCTGACCAGTGTGTGTGTGTGTGTGTGTGTGAACTGAGAGGATGTTCTGCAACAATTGAAATCATATCCAACAATGATCCCTTTTTGTTGCTGAGGAGGAAATTGGAGCCACTCAAGGCAAATATTTCTCATCTGTCTAGACAAGAGAGGAGCGAGGACAAAAACAGGCTCGACGGCATCCATAATGCATGAGTCCACACTGATCCGATCTGATCTGATCTCATCTGGGTGGAAACACTTTGGAATCTTTGAAACAGCTCATGTCTTTGTACAGTGCTCATTGGACTGTCATGTGTTTAACTGAAAAATTAGACTCTGTGAACCTTCATGACCATAAACTTTGACTCCAGAACCAGCTTGATATCAGAACAGAGTCAACTAAAAAAGAGATGAACCTCAAGCTTCCAGAAGGTGTAAGAGTCCCATTGAATACAGCAGCTGAAAATATGCTTGAGACTTAAAAATGTTGTGATTTTTTATTTTTTTTTTATTTTACAGCATGATAAAGCTTTATATTGTATGCAGTGGCTTCAGCCAACAGAGGGCGCTATTTTCTATCTTCTGTCACTGTTTCCACTGTGAAGCATTGTTTTCCCAAGCTGCTATAAATATAATTGTTACTGTTATTATCATTATTATTGGTAGCAGTATTAATATTATTTTAGAGATAATAGACAGACAAATTGACAATTGCCATATAAATACACTGCAACTAAATGCTGAGCTTTTTAGAATCAATTACATTGTGATTAGGTTTTTAGACAGTTCTGTGAACTTAAGTTATTAACTTATTTTATTTTCATCTTTTACTTTTTATTTTTGTAAAATCACATTCACAACATGTCAAAAAAATCAACAAGGAATTCAATATTAACTGCACCTTAAGAGAGGGAACAATAAAGATTTAGATTTCAAAAGATTTTCCATCCATTAGCAGTAGATTAAATTCACCAGTGTGACAACTGTAGGAGGTTTACAGGATGCTCTGCTGTCAAACTGGGTCACATTTGGTGATATGTGAGGCCACATATGTGCACATGACACATGCAGCCTGTAAACAGTTTAATACGTCCTCCTGGTCTCCTGGTGACTCTTTCCAAGTCGTCTAGTAAGAGTTGTCATAGTGTCAGGATTAGTGTCACAGCTGTTGTACCTTGATGAGACAAAACCACACACACACACACACACAACTGTACAGCATGCTTCCACCAGCAGGAGGCACAGCAGGCTTATGGAGCCGGTCACACTCTGGTTCTACCTTTACTGAGGTTCCTTATGCAAGACTTTTCCTGAGACTGTCCTCCCTGACTCTACTGCTCAGCAGTCACGTCCACATGCAGCTGGTGCAAAATAGCCTGTTACTAATAAATATCTTTTGAAAAAACTCAACACTCTGACACTTAAATTTAACTGCTATAATAAAGTCAGTGCAGCCAAACACTTTAAAGGAGTGGTTGCCAGATTTTTTAACAGCAGATGTCTTAAACTAAACCCTACATTCAGCTATATTCCTGTCCATAAGGAAGTGTATGACACTACCACGAATGCATCCTGGTGGACCAGCTGCTTCCTTCCCTTTTACCCACTTGGAGCTGCTGACCCATGAGGAAAATGCAACTCGAAAGAGGATGTGATTTAATCACATTACTGCTTGATCAGCCCTGCCTGAGTCATGCTCCTTGACTCCTGGCCTCTAAATGAATCACAGATCCACTAAATCAGGTACAATTCGTATGTCGTCATGATTAAATAAACTGCTCAAATCCCATCCAGTCAAACAACAGGTTGTGTTCGAGCTCTTCCCCAGGCAGTGTCACGCTGCCGAGTGACTGTCAGGATTTCCAGGGACTTAATGTGAAATGAAGGGATTGGCTGCGGGGGCTAAACCGGAGCTGATTTCATTAGTAAAGTCTGAGAGATAAGGGCTTCGTCTTGTTTTCTTCACCACTTATACTGTAACTTCTCACTCTTGTACAGTGTGTTCATGACATCTGATTACTGAAAATAAATGTTATGAAGAAGGAAATATTTCCAGAAACCACTAATATAATTCTCAACATTTTCTTTGCAGTGTAGTTTGGATTAGTCGGTTCGTTAAATTGTGGTGGCTAGAGCTTTCAAAAACCTGTTAACTGGGCCTGAACTCTCAGCTTCCTGCCACTCAGACTTTTCCTTTTAATGGAGGACAACAGTTGGATTGTGCAGCTAATAGAAGTCTTGTGGTTTCTTCATTTCCAGGTCTCATGATTTCATGGAACTGCATCAGACTCACGAAACCCATGACATGGCTAAAAGCTCTCCTCTCCTGTAACTCACACATACACTGGTGTTTGAATTCAGGAGACAAGTTGTGTGTGTGTGTGTGTGTGTGTGTGTGTGTATGTGTGTATGTATGTGCTAAATTGCACACAAGGATTATCACATGACTCATGGTTAACATAAGTACAGGCCTGGTACAGGATTATGTCAAGGGAGGAAGGGAGAAGAAGAGAGAGAACATTCTACATGAGTGAATGCGTTATGTCACTAAGTATCACAGTGTTAAATATTTTAAAGTGTTAAACTAGAGTATAATGCCGTCTGGGCACCACCCCCATCCTTAAGCCACTTTATTTATTTTATTATGTATGTCTCTTTACTGGGCTGTTCAACAAATCATGGAAACCTAAATCTATTTAAGCCTGATAAAAGCACTAATGCTGTAGTTATTTTTTATGCTCTGCTGATTGCGCCATTGACATCAGAAACAGTGAGTCAACCTAAAAACAAACCAAAAATAAAACAGATTTGCGCAGCTTGTAATTTCATTTATGAGAGCATTAATAGATTTTTCACTGGATAATATCTCTGCCTTTGCCCTGGAAATGAAACCGTCTCTTTAAAGCTGTCATAGATTTTGCAATCCTCAGATACTCAGGCAGGGAGTTCCAAAGCTGACAGGCCCTAAATGAGGAACAGCCAGCAAAGCCCTGCCTGAGGATCTGAAGCTGCGCTCTGATCATGGGGAAGCAGCGATTCAGCAACTGGGTGTCACAGCTTTGGGTTGTTTATTTAGTTATTTCCTGTTTTATTTTGAGAGAGTATTTTCCTAAGGTGTCTTTGTTGGCATTACTTACTGTCTTTGTCTTTTTTCCTTCCATTTGGATTATCAATTTGTTTCACTTGTGTTCCTCCCTTCTTTGTGTATTTAAGTCTGTGTGTTGTTCCGTCTTTGCCAGATCACCTGTGTATCTCATGTCAAACAGTCCAGCCCTTACTTGTGTTTTCCCCGTTTGGATTTGCCTTGTGTTTCCTTGGACTTTGCTCGGTTTAGGACTTTTGATTTATGGATTAGTTTGCCTGTTTGACTGCTCTTTCTGTTTTTTACCCTTGCCTGTCTGACCTATGAGTAAGTCTTTGGATTTGCGTTAAATAAAATATTGTACTGCTCCCATCCTGCCTCTGGTGTCTGCATTCCCTGTTCATCCACACTGGGAGTTAAACCATGAAGTTCTTTAAAGATAATCAGTAAAATATTAATATAATTTCAAAATTTAATGATGAGTGAAGCCCACAGCTGTTTTTTGCCACTGGATCATTAAATAGAAACCAATACTTCTCTTTGTTTTGGTATGATAAGCTTTGTAAACATAACTAATTTGAATTCAGGGGTTTCCCTCAAGCGTATTAAAGCTAAATTAGGTTAACAGTTGCACCTTCAGTAATCTGGAGCATCAGGCCTGATACTCTTTTGTGCTCCAGGTCTATTTTCTGGCCCTCTTCAGTCTATTTTCAGAGCTCAGCTGCAAACCTGTAAACACGAGGAGGAGCCTGCTTCCGGGTTGGGAGTGGATTTTGCTGACGTCACCGGAGCCAGCGCCCATGCGCGGCGCACAAGCTGGAACACGCGCCGAGAAGAAGCTCCGGGCGTCAGTTGAAGATGGCGATGAGCCGGAGAGCTGCCTCCAGTTTACAGGGGAAAACAACCATCGCCACGGCCGCCGAGGGTCTCTGAGAGCCGGGGACGGATTAGCTGTGACTGCCGGAGCTTATCTGAGCACGTTTATCCGCGTTTCATCCCGTTTTTTTTCTGCCATTTCTGGGATTCATACTGAAGAAAAAGAGGCTGCGGAGAAGAGTTGACAGCTAACGTTAGTAACATTAACAGCTTAGCTAACGTTTACCTGGACAGGTTGACATGAGCCACGACCTCTTTAGCTAACAAGGTAACCGTTACTGTTATTTGCTATTAGCCAGTTTAAACAACACAACATGATTCAGTGAACTGTTGCTCGGCACTCAGCTAAAACTAGCTTAAATCCAACGCACCTGAGCGTCATATGCAGAGTTTATTATACATTTGACACTCCGCTTGTGAACTTTAGCCAAAGAAAGAACATGTCAGACAACCAGAGCTGGAACTCGTCCGGTTCCGAGGAGGACATGGAGCCCAGAGAGGAGGCAGGACACCTGGTCGGGGTCGTCGACCTGAGCGGAGTCCTCAGTAAGGTGAGTCACTTTCCTCCAGGTTCACCTTCAGTGTCACAGCCAGAGTCTGAGAGCAGAGCTGTCAGGGAGGCGCCTGTCTGCATACCAGGGTGAAGCGAGGTGATCTGGGGCTGTTTACGACAAATCGTGGCATGTCTGCTTGATGGGAGGGTCAACAGCTCCACAATGCTGCTCGGCAGGGTTTGACAGGTAGTTCCCACCAAAGCAAAAGCCCCTGTTCAAGTTCGACAGCTGGGGTGTGTAATGCACACCTGGTTACTTGGTTTAATTGTAATGAGCAAAGATAGATAGATACTTAGAAGCAGCTACAGTTGAACACAACACATATCACATTAAATAGCAACATAACATGAAACAGCATATAGTGCAATTAACAAGTACTACAGGAAAAGGAACTAAAAAATTCACTGACTATAAGTAAAAGTAGTAGGCTGTGCGAAATTAGTGCAAAGTGCATGTAGCAGATCAGAAACTACGTGAAAACTACAGCACACTTTTTAAAAATATGTATAGTTCACTCTAGGTTTATGCATGTGACATTGTAATACTTGTGTATTACTTTCAAGCCTGTACTGTCTTAAGTATCTGGTGACCACAGTTGTCCATGACAATGTTGTTACCAGTATGAATAATGAGGGAAGCTCTCATTTTTGTCTAGTATGCATTGTGCAAATATTAGATATCAAAAAAGGGGAAACGGTCTTTGTGCTGATCTTGTGATTTATTGAGAACTCATTTCAAAGGTCATAGCAGACCTGCTGCACATTCCTATGCCATGTCTGCTACGATAACAATCTGGATACAGCAAATGGTGTTATGGGCAAATGTCCAGTGACTCTGTAAATATTGCTTTGACAACACTGTGCAAGATGCAGGAGAACATTTGCTGGGATGCTGGTAGAAGTACACTATGTTTGTTAACTGAGTGCACTGAGTCAACAACAGCATTGGAAGCTGTTGTTGATCTGTTTTTCTTTGGTAAACAGACAGTTAAGTCTACTGCGAGACTAAATCCTGGTAACCTCTTTGGCCATATGCTTCTGCTCACTTGTGCAAGACTTTGTTTTGGACAAATTGACCAGAGTTTTAATTACTTGAGCTGCTGGCAAGCTAATGTGGTATTAATCTCACTGTACACTGATTGTCTGTGAACAGATTGCACGCTGACCCGCTAACCAAGCATATTGTGAGATTAAGCAGCTCTGCATCCAGAACAGCTCACCTGTTCCATCATACTAAGCCCTGTACACGTCACAGGTCTTGTGAGGATTAATGAGCCTACACTTTACATTAAATCCCACATGGGTCCCAAATCAGGTTTTCCCAGATGTGCAAGCATCTTAGATTAGGTACATATGTTCATATGTCTTATGCTTGTAATGTAATACACTGAGTTACCAGAAAAATGGAAACTACTCTAACAATCCAGTACAACAGTCCCTTAAAGTCTTTGCCTCACTTTCCTGTTGTTGATTTAACTCTGTGGTGATTTTTGATGCTGTAGTTTGTGGTTTTGTTGTATTGGACTAAATTTTAATGTTAGGTGTTTAATGTTTTTCCGTACTGTGTATAAATAAGGTGGACAGTATAAGATGGCCACCTTTTAATACAGCACCACAAAGTGTAGCCTCCAAACATACTAGAAAAGTGGTATTAACTGCAATTTTTCATTACATTGTAAAGTTATTTTTATTTTTCAGTGGACAAATTACATCCATGGATGGCAGGACCGTTGGGTGGTCCTGAAAAACAACACACTGAGCTACTACAAGTCACAGGATGAGACCGAGTATGGCTGTCGGGGTTCCCTCTGCCTGAGCAAAGCTGTTATTACTGTGAGTACTATTGAGATTCTTCACTGCAAAGCAGCACTCTTCCTTTCTGTTGACTGCGCTTCAGTCTGCCACAATCCTTTAACTCTAAGCAGAACAGATTTGACGTAAACTTGATGTGACCTTCAATGCAGCCTTACCTTTGTGCAATATTGGCCCTTTCCAAACGTCTTACAGGAATTAACGCTGTTGTTTGTGTAAGAAGGCGACATTTGCTAAGAGAGGAACCATCACTCTTGTTATTCGAGTTACCAAACAGTAAAACTTACCGTGGCACACATCCACTGCTATTCAAGACCTGAGAGCATACTCTGAATGTTTATTTAAATTGCAAATGTAGCTGCAAACTACTCGTGTGTCTCTTCACCATCAGCTGATTCTGTAGACTATGTGTTGCTCTAGTTTGACATTGCACTCAGAGAAAGCCAAATAGCTTGTGCGGTGTTCAGGCGTTTTGATTGTATGCCCATTATAACCACAGTGGGCATATTTCCACCACAACAAATGATGTACTTTGTTGCTTATGAAAGGAATAAAAGTGACTGACGTGCTGTATTAAAAAGGATGAATTTTTGTGGAGTCTTGGCCTTCTCCTTCCAGTGGTTGACTAGCTGTAATATGTAGGGTCTAATCACTGTAGTCAGACTCCTATTCAGGGTTGTCATAGCTTTGTTAACCTTTTAATAATTAGGTCAGCAATTTGGGGAATACAATTAAATAAAGAAACAAATCAACTAAGAAATAATTGTTGCATTCAGCTGATGAACTCACTGGTAAATGTGTCTTGATAGTTTGTGTAGTCTCTGATAATTTTCTCTGTCTAAACAATGCTCGGGCAGTTTCTTGTGTAATGCTGTTGGAAGAATTGTGCAGTGTCTCAACTTTGTCAGTTTTGGTCAGAAGGATTGCATGGCACATACACCACTGTATAAAATTCTTTGAATTTCACCTTTGGCCATGCTTTTTCTCACACTGGATGCTTTGTTCAAGTCTGAAGCAAGAACAACATGTGCTGCAACGAAGTCATTCACTTCTCATAGAAAACAAAATTTAGTTGTGTGTTGCACATTGCAGTTTGGTTTGACTTGCTTGTGGAAACAAGTCCACTTGTGTGACTGACATTTCATCAAACTGTAAAATCTCATAGGAACTCAGAAAAACTTTGAGCCAAAATGCTGTTTCAGTGTTTCTTAGTGTCTCCAGTTGTTCCTTTGCTGTCTTAACCTTGTAATTTGAAATACTGCTTCACTTTTACTTGACCAAAGTTGAACTTGTTCAGTTTCCATTTTATTAAGACAAGCCCAGGAATTTCTAATGCTGTAATTTACCATTCAAATCAACATTAGTAGGATCAGCTGATGGCATGAGGAGCACATAAGGAGAAATCTAAAGAGCATAGATACGCTTTTCTGTTTCTGCTTCCATTCTACCCAGCTCCCCCTTTCTCCCTGAGCCTCTCGCATAGTTTTGAGAAATTTGGCATATTATATATTAAATGTGATTCAGATGTCAGGCATCCACCATATGTTTCTCTTTAATTCACGAAGGAAAGAGTCAGCTCCTTCCTGGATCCATGTGTAGGCCTAAAGCTCGACTTTTTGTTGGCAATTCTGATCATGAGGAATTTTATCCTGGAGTTTCTCAAACTTGTTCTTCAGCTGCAGGTGAAAACTTATTTTTACAAACTCCTGATTATGTCCCAAGTTATGCCTGAGGGTGACCGGCCTGTCAGGTGACTGTTGTCATTTCAAAACAACATGCTATGTGGTAATACTTTACTTGAAACTTCGTCATGAGACTAGTTATGCTGTGTCACTGTATAGGAGAGACCAAGAAATGCAGCAAACCGTTTGGAGCTGTAGCTGTAGCATGCAGTACACTGAAGCAGAGACTCCCATGCCTGTCAGACCTTTAATAATATCCTGTCTCTCAGAAGAGCTGCCACACTCTGTTAAGCACAGAGAAAATAAATCCACAAGTGTCAACAGTGTTTAATGCTGGATGTTCGCACTCTTCACACCTTTCATCGTGTTTCAGTGGGAGCCCGGGTCAGTCATTGACGGCAGCTCCGTCTGTCTCTCTCCAAACAGTAACAAGGGAAATGAATAAGTTACTGTTCCCAGGCAGCATAAAACAGGCTTTGCTATTAGCTGTATTTGTTCAGCTTCATCCATTCCCAGCCTCTGTAAATATTAACCTCCGTGTGGTGCTCTGCTGCAGTCATTTTTCATTCCAATGGAAATCGGTCTCAGACATCTGGGGCATAAATAAGAAAGAGTTAAAGCTGCTGATGGTCATGTACAGACAGTTATTGCCTTTTTTGAGCAGAAATATCTTTTCTTTTTCACAAGTATTTCTCTGTTTACTTTCACCATCTTGTTATTTTTCCTCATGACTCTCACATTAACTCTCCGATACAGATGCACCAGTAGGTTGTCAGATATAAGACTTGTGATGTGTCCGTGTGTACTTGCTGTTTGTTTTATTGTTTGTATTACTTGTACTGAAATCTTCATTTTCTGTTGGTCAGCTAATCAGTTAATCAAGTAATCTAATACAGCTAGTTCAGAGTTCAGAGAGAGAGAGAGAGTGAGGTCTGTGGTCAAAGTTGCACTATGAGTCATTCACAGATTTTAGTTAGGAAACTAAAGTTGTGAAAATTTGGCAGAGCTCTAAAATAATGTGTGATTTCTTCATTGCAGAACAACCAAACATATATACGATATATAATGCAGTCAAACAGACCAACACTGTAAACTCCTGCCTCAACTTTCAACAGACTGGAAACAGCATCTGTTTGACACAGTCTCAGAATTGGACACTGTAGAGTTTCCAAAGAGATTATTCCTCGCAGAGCTGCTGGATTGGATTGCATTATACATTGTTCATTTCATTGTGTCCACCACCTGTCTACACAGTAGTAGGTCATAAGTACCCTCTTTATGTGTTCACAGGCACCTTTATTACAGGGGAACTTAATGCCACTTACTGAATTGGATACAGACTTACAACAAACAGATCTGTGAGTTAAGATGTGCACAGCTGACTAATGTTACATTAGCATTAGCACTAGGCAGGTTTGAATAGTAAATTACCAACTAACTAAACATGTTATCCAGTAAGTCAACATTGTCCCGGACTGGATTAAATACAGATTTTAAGGAAAATTTAGGAAAATTTAGTGAGTCCTTGTTGTCACACTGGGAGAATTCTGTCTGAAATATCGGTGCACATTTATTACATACTGTGGCTATCAAAGAAAACTATCAAACTAGTCTGATGGTTGACGTGGACACGGACCATCGTCATGTGTTCCAAGTTGTGGGAGCACATGATTGTGAGGTTGTCTGTCGATGCAAACGTGCCTCCACAACTGCATTTACAACTGTACCTACAAAGGCTGCTAACCACCATTACCATTTTTAGATCCACGGTCCGTTAATAAGAGCACACTGGCCTACTTGTAATTCCTTCTCTCAGTGGAATTGGTGAGTAGTGCAGACTGAATGTCTGGTAGTTTGGTGTTGGATTGTTTTCAGTTCTTCATGCAGTGGGTCTGGATGTGATGCTTTGTCTTTTTCCACATGATATCTGTGACAATGAACCACTTGTGGGTATTAAAGAGATGGGGAAAGAGCAAGAGAGATTAAAGGTCAAGTGGAGTTTAAATAGACCATCGCAAGTGATGTCAGGCTGGAAATTGCCAAGTGTCTTCAGCCAGGAAATGCGACTCTTCCTCACAGCATGTGACTTCCTCCACATTGGGGGTCATCAGGAGGGTCAAGAACCACATGCCCAAGTTTGTATGTGTGTGTGTGTATTTCAGTGATGAATGTTGTTTTTACTGTCACCCTTGATCATTTAGCCTTCCCTTTCTCTGTGTTTCACTCTGACCACTTGGTGAGTCAGTGTTTCCTGCACATAGGGATCCCATTTTAGTATCCAGAGTCTACAGAAAGATGTTCCACGCCTTAGTAGTAATGTTGAAGGAACAAGAAACTATATTTGTCCAAATCTCCTCTGCATGTAGCATAATTATTATCTTTAAATTTGCACAAGTGAGTAATGGAATTCAGTGCAGCTTTGTGGGGGGTTGCTGTGTTTGTATTGGTTTCATTCTCTCTTCTTGGATACTGAAAATCACAAGCTATTTTAAGGTGAGCTCCAATCCATCCAGCTCTGTGACTGCAAACACGTAAATCAGCTCAGAAAGGGGTTGGAAGGGAGAGGACAGAGGGGAAGTCTTTTTGAAGCTGAGTAGGAAGTTTATGTTTGAAGAGAACAGAGACAGAATAAAGCTGTTTTATCTCATCATTTTGATTGTGGCCTTCATGATACTTGTTACACTGCAGTACTGGGGAAAAAAACAGTGAATATCTTTAGCCATAATGATTTCATAAAACTTACATTTGTGTCATCTGCACTGGTTGATTGTGCAGTGCTTGTTTTTTTACGCATACATTGGACTCTTTAAAACCTCTCATGGACACCACAGTGAACCTCATCATTGTTGCTGACAAAGTCATGGTCACAGTCTACTTTTTGTCCTGGATGGTTTTAGAAATTTATGCTGAAGTAACACTGTAAGACACAGCTTTCAAAGCACAATAAAGACTTATTGCCTCTTTGATTTTGTCCTTTTAACCCAACAAGATAAATCGATATGGATAAATATCGATTTGTACTGGGATCTAAAGTGCTTTGCTGCAATCATATCCAAAATAACCATCCATCACTTTCTTAATACCTGCTTGTCCTGTTCATGGTCACAGGAGGCTGGACAATATTCTAGCACACACTAGGCAACAGAAATTCTTCAGTTCACCACATCGACTTTGCTTTACATTAGTCTTTAGTCTCCAGTTGTTCATTTATCAGCCTACACACACAAGCACAAGTAGGCAGACACAAACTAAACACTCCCTTCAGTTTAATGTCTGCTTGCCTTTCACATAGGATCCAGGCTGAGATCATCGTCAGTGTGTCATGTTATCTTGTGAAGTGCAAGGCTGCGAAGATGACCTTCCCCTGATGGATTATTGTTTACTGTAGCCTTGGATCCCAGTAACCTTCTCAGACCCAGTGCAGGCCTTCATCCCTCAACCCTGCTCACCAGTCAATATACCCCTGACCCCGTAGTCCAGAGATGATCGAGACAAACCCATTTTCTCACTTTCTTAGCAACCAAATGACACTAAAATCCCAGCAACACTTGCAGTGCGTGCCGGAACACTCCAGCTTTCTCTGCAATGTAACATGGGTTTTGTTGCAGCATAGTCACAGGAGTGTGGGGAAGTACAGTACATTCTGTTTTTTCTCAGATGTTGTGGTCAGTTCTTTTACTTTCCTTTCTGCTTATTTAGACTTGTATCCTTACCCATTTTTACAACTGTGTTTGCTTTGTCTTTATGTCTGTTGCTTTGTTGGGGTTGTATTTTGAAACTAGTCAGTATAATCCTGGGTTTAAGGGAGGAGGAGGCTGTTGACATTGTCTGATCTTTTGTCTTTGCTGGAACAAATAGAGGGTTAGAGAAGCGTCACACTTGTTTCCTTCCTTGCTTTGTGCTTCCTCTACTTCTCCATCTCTGCCGCTGGTGTTGATCTTATACTCATGCTGCTGGTAAAGTTTATAAGAGCATCTAATTTGGAAAGCTTTCAACATTCAGCCTCGTGTTGTGATACTGACATTGAGCATCTGGCCTTGGCTTCAGTGCCATCCAGGTGTCGGGCAACACAGGCAACTCCCACTCCTCCAATGAAACCTCTCTAAAGACACCATAGTGGGCCATTTATTAGTCTGCCAGCTCACTGAAGTAATACAATCTTCAGTAATGGTTTGGGCTCAGTCTGTCTGGGCACTAGGATACACTGGGTGATATTAGATTGCAAGCTTGCAATTGTTAATGATCATATATGCCTGTTTCATTATTGCTTGTTTTAAGGAATATAACATTTATGTGTTGTTCATCTTGTATAGATGGAATGGAGTTGGTAGACAGGAATAATCAATAAAGTATAATTATAATACTTTAACTCACAACACTGCATTGATTCACTAACTCAAACAATCATTAAATGCATTCATTAAACAAACACTACAGCTGTTAATTTCAGTCGCTAACTCTGAAAGTGCTGATGAGAGAAATTAGTGGCTCTAGTGGTTCTTGCAACATTGCAGACTCTTGGCCCTCCATAGAAGATAATTGCACTTACTGTGCATTACAAATATACTAAGAGAAGGACCCCAGATGTGTTTATTGTATTGTGGCCAACATAGAAATGTAGAGGCCTCTTCTCCTATGTGGTTTCTCTTTTGCTTACAGTCTCTAGCTTCTCTGCTCATTTGTTCATTTCTACTCCTTAGTTCTCTCAAGCTGTGTCCTCAGCTGCACTTGAACCAGCCAGACGTTCACTCATATATCAGCCTGTTCGTTCACTGTGATTAGACCTTGAGCGTGATTTAGCTTTGGGACTCACAGTAGAGGTGTCCTTTCAGAAGGCCTGATGCATTTTGTAAATACTGCACAGGTAAATCCCATTGCTGTCATCACCACTGCCTCCACCTCTCCTAGCACGCACACACACACACACACACACACACACACACACACTCACTCACATATAGTCCCTGGTTGCTGGCCATGCAAGTGCAGCAGTTTTACAGCGCTGACAGTACACTGGAGGGCTATTAGGAATATGCTCCATCGTGCAAGTTGCCTTAAAAGGCCAGTTATCTGCCACTTCTGCTCCTATGGGACGACGTCTGAAAATGGAAGCCGTGATGCCTCTGGTATACTCTTCTTTGTCCTCTCTCTGTGAGATATATACAGCCGATAGGCCGACATTGAAGAAATTCCACTCTCATCACTGTGAATGTGGTGGATTGCCTTGTTTTCAGTTGTTAAAGCCATCTCAGGAACAGATTGTATCCCACCCTATAACGCAGAGAGAGAGAGAGAGAGAGCTATTTCAGTGCCATTTTAATAGCTATTTACATGGATGGCCACCTCGCTTATGCCTCCCTCTGCTCTTCCCGAACAGGAAAGTGATTTGCGTTTCCTCTTGCTGTGAAGAGAACATGACAGCAAGTTTAGAAATGACATCATTGTAACAGATCTCAAGCCAGCTGGGTTCCTATAACTGGCCTCATTTCATAGCATCCTCCAGTATCTGATCCTCTCTCTGCCTCCGTCTGACGTCAAGAGAGGATCTGATCATAATGACTGATATTTAAAGGATAAACAGTGATATACTATATATACAATGCACAATCACTAACCAAGCTTTTTGTCCTGTGTCCTTTTTCCCTGTGTTTACTTTGTAGCCTCATGAGTTTGACGAGTGCCGGCTGGACATTAGTGTAAACGACAGTGTGTGGTACTTAAGAGCACAGGACCCAGAGCACAGGCACCAGTGGATTGACTCCATTGAGCTGCACAGGGTAAGTCACACACACTCTAACACTGCAGACAATACACTGGTATCAAAAGAAACCAAATTCCTGTCACATTTGCTAACAAATGAGTGAAATCATATACAAGGTTGGATTTGTGAATATGTATGTTTATTGTGTGCGTGTGTGTGTCTCTATCAGAGTATCAGAGAGGGGAGGAGAGAGAGGGGAGGAGTCCAGGGAACAATAATCATCCCTCCACCACTGGTGCGTTTGTTAGAAAGTCTGTAGGACTTACTGAGTGCCTCACTTGTCTTTAGCACAGTACACTGTAGAAGTAAGTGTGTGTTTGTGTTAACCTGTGCACATATGTTTATTTAGTCCACAAAAGATTTTTGCACAAGCACGTATGCTGTGTGGATAGTTTTATCTTAGATGGTTTGATATTGGTACATGACGCTTTTAACAGAGGGCATGCTGGGCTGAAAGTTATCTTAACCTTGGACTAACAGTTGGCTCAGGGTTACGATCATTCCTTTTCATACACACGTTTATCGCACGGGTAACTCTGAAAAGACTTGCTGAGGAAGCTGTGTGAAACACACAGCCAACAGATGGCTGGCAACCCTGTTTTAATGATTTTCTGGGGCCAAACCTGAAACACTGAGGTTAATTTGTCCTGGAGGAGAGTCAGCTAGCTGGACTATAGTCAAGGCTTTCTTGCTTTGTTGTTTGCCTAAAGTCCGGTGTGAATTTACACTGGGCTGAATTACAAGTTCGGCCTTTTAAGTGCTGTGTTAAAAGCATTGTAGTGCAGGGAGAACAAAAGTAGTACCATTGTATTCAGTCAGTGTGAAGGACAAAGGAAGCAGGTTGCAATCCCTGCTGTTGACTGTCGAGGAGAAAACAATGGAGGAAAGGAAGACCTGAAATGAAGGTTTATGGTAATAAGTACACAGTAACCAACCATCACATATGTAAATGATGTTCTGAATTGTTGATGAAGGAAAGAATCCCATGTGACATCTGGTCTTCATCGGAGCCAGAGAGGAAAGACGAACATGATTTCTGAGGGCAGAGCATCGACAAAAAGGGTTTTTATATACTGATATTATGTTTGAAAGACTTAAGCAATCCAGAGTGCCGCCATAGTTGTGAGTCAGTCAGACACAGATGAAGAAAAGGCAGTCGCCACACCTTCAGTCTGCCAAAACACATGCATGCTCACTCGTGGTCCTCGCTTTGGGAAACCCCCTCCTCCCCCCTTCTTTCCTCATCTCAGCACCAGGGAGCCACCGTGACTCAGACGGAGCAGGATTCTTGTGCACATGCTCTCACACCGGGCCGTCACCACACCCACAATGAGTCACTGCTGAAAACTCTTCTTCCTAGAAGGCCCCGCTTCCTTTTCTTACCCACATTACTCACAGCACTCAGCCGCCCAGCATCTCCAGGGAGACACAACACACTACAGCTAACACTTCAGTCTTCTTCTGGTCTGAGACAGAGAAACATCTTTACATGATGAAAACAACACTGGTTTCCAGGATATGGTCTGTATTAATGTAAACTGTGCATGTTGTACATCTTAAATGTGCAGTAACAGCCAAATGACCTGAGTTCTGGTAATGTAAGTTACATTTTATGGCAATTTAATTTTTTCTTTTATCCCTAAAAAACAGCTTTGTGACTCAGAGAAATCTGTTCAGTTTTTTTTATCGGTACCAGGCTTCATGTCTTTATTGTCCACAGTCAGAAGTGTGTGTGCACTGGGGCTTCAATCGGCCGACACATAAACACACACAAACACTCACACAGTTACTCAGTATTGCATCTTAGGAACACGTGCACTGTGTTGACAGGAGACCCAGCAGCTGATGAATGTTACCTGTTTTATTTTGTATTTTCTGATTTTATCAAATGGTACAGCTGCAACAAAACCTCTACTTGCAAGGATTTTTCTGTGTCATCAAACAGATTAAGCGGCCCTCATGCAAACAGATAGCACTATCTGTGCTGAAGAAGCCAGTGGGGTAGCAGCATGTTGGCTAAAGGGCAAGCAGCGCTGACTGAAATCCATGTGAACGCAGGCGGAGTTACTCCTGGCCGTTGACCGACAGTTACCCCAGGCTTTAGCAAATGCCAGCGTGCCTGCACGTCTCATGCCCTCTGGTGGTTGAAATTAGAAGTGTCTCTTAAAGGGAAACCCATCACCGTCTCTCCCGTCTACCAGTATCTGTCCGTGTCGTTGAACCTTTCCTCTGTGCTGTCACTGACCCATCTATTTTGAGTGGTGGCCTGTTATGTCAGAGGAAAGGGAAACTAGTCCAGTTTACAGGAAGTCAGTTGATGTTTCAGTTGTGTTTCCATAGTCGCTGAGTCTGCGTCATGCTGTGCTGCTGTTGATGTCACTCTGTCCTGTCAAAATGTTTCCTTACAACATTAACAAGAGTAATATTAAGGCTTTCTTAGACGTTGATTCTGTAGTTTCTAATAGGATTTCAATCTTGCGTACTTACATATGTGGATGTACCATAAAAATCATTTAATAAAAAAAGATCATTCATAATTTATAAGGGAACAGAACAATGAATGAATGAATCAATCAATGATTTGATGTTAAAAACACCAGAATAGATGAGACATGACTCACAGTAGCATGATGTCTGATACATACTTGCATGATGTGGAGTCGTGGCTAAATTGTGTAACAAAGCTGAGGATGAGGTCAGGACAGCGATAAGGACACTTCAGAGCAGATGGAGAGTTTGAACAGAGATTATTCACATCAGTTTTAGTGAAGTATTGATAAGAGCTGAACTTTTGTTTTTATATCACTGGATTTGCTTAATATGTCACGGCTCTTTTCTCACGCATGGCTTTTTGTTTTGATTAAATCTTTGCTTTATATGCTGTATTTTATTAAGTGAGGTTGCTTTGTGACAACATCCCTAACTTGTTTCCTCTGTTTTCCTCTACACCTCTTGGTTTCTTCATAGGCTGATTCTGGATATGGTTCAGAGTCCAGTCTGCGGAGACATGGCTCCATGCTGTCGCTCACATCAGCCACCAGCGGCTACTCTGCCACCTCCACATCCTCCTTCAAGGTGAGCTTTCTGGGAAATGTTTACTGTGGCTGAGGAGGTCACTGGCTTTAATACTGTATCTGCACACATGAGGGATTTTCTGGTGTTTGTACACACAAGCACAAGCTGTTAATTTTGTCAGCACACACATACTGGACTGGTCTATAGAAATATAAACAAAGTCTAACCACTCTGTTGCTTCATTGTTTGTGTAGAAGGGTCACAGCCTGAGAGAGAAGCTGGCAGAGATGGAGACCTTCAGAGATATCTTGTGCAGGCAGGTGGACACGCTTCAGAAATACTTCGATGGCTGTGCAGACGCCGTGTCTAAAGATGAGCTGCAGAGGGATAAAAGTAAGACTCACAGTCACCAACACTCAGACTAACCAATTCTTTTGTCACTGTAGGATCAGATTTTTGTGGTTTTATGGGTGGATTTTGGAAGTGAACATATTTAATTGTGAAAATTTCAAGTTCCAGGTTTATTTTGGAGCTGAAATGTAAGCGATTAGTAATATTTGTCATATATGATTCACTACTTTTAGGCCTGTATATAAACAAAACAGTTAATTGAGAAATTGGGAAAATAACCAATAGACGAACCTATGATGAAAATAATTTTTGAAGTCTAGTTTATTTTGTCACATAGCTTTTACATTATGTGCAGCAACATCATAGAAAATTGGTGAAAACTCTGGGAACCAGAAATGAGAACTGATTACTAAAATCTGGTTAAATTATTTCTTCTAAAACACTGGTATACATTATGAAATGTGAGGAGGAAACATGTACTGAATCTTGTAGGGAATGTCACTGTGTGTGTGTTGTGAGTCAGAGTTATTCTACAAGCCCCCTCACCCTCACCCCATCTTGGCTGGTTGAACATTTGCTCATGGCAGCTTGCACTGGGCGCCTGTGGATGGCCACAGTGAATGAAGCCCTGCTTTTGTTCTCCTCACCTCCCTCTCTCTGCTCCTCTCTCTCTCTCTTTTTCTCTCTCTCACCCTCTGTCCATTCTAAAGATGAAGCCAGACCATTGTCATGTTGTCCAGCACAGCAGCGTTCTGTCAGTCTGATGGTGCGCTGGGCTGTAGCTGAACTTGTGAATGAGCCACAAGGCGCTCCCCTGCCCTGGAGCCCTGATGGCTTTTACTAGGGTCCTACAAGAAAAGGCTTGTGTGTAGCAGCTACCTGTTGGTGTTTTTGTGTTTGTCGTCCCTCCTCTGAAACATTCTCTTTTTTTTTTTTAGTCGTGGAGGATGATGAAGACGACTTCCCCAACACCAGGACAGATGGAGAGTTTCTGCACAACAACAATGGCAGCAAAGAAAAATGTGAGTCCTGCAGAATTCTTACTTAAAGCGCCTGAAAACCTGGTTTCAAAGTATTTCTCTAGAAGCTTAAATGCTCATGACTAAAAGGGCAACAATCAAGCTCAACATTTTATTTTAAACCACTGGCATCACATTTTGATTCAAACTTTGTTAAATCTTGGTGCTCAAAAGTAAATGATCTTTTTCTAACTTCAAGCCTGTGAGAAGAGCACAGACAAAAACACAAAATACAAAAATCTCTCAATTAAAATAACTGTTCTAACATACATTGTGTTGTTCATGTAGGACCCCATTGTCATCGTAAGAATGTGATTTAGAAAATTGTTTTCAGTGCCTTTAAAACTGTTGTTCCTCCATAGTGAATAAATTCCCACTGACATGAAAATAATAGACAACATTTGTTTAGGAATTCACCTAAGTCATGTGCCATCGGTCCGGTTGTTACAAGTAGCATTTGTTTTATTCTCCATGCTCTTCTTTTGTGCAGTGTTCCAGTCCTTGAGTCCCAAGGGAATCAATGGCATAGACTTTAAGGGCGAGGCCATCACATTCAAGGCCACCACCGCTGGGATCTTGGCCACTCTGTCCCACTGTATCGATCTCATGGTGAAGAGAGAAGACAGCTGGCAAAAGAGACTGGACAAGGTTTGTAACCTTTGGATTTAATTAGCTACTGTATGTACACACACAGTAGAGAAGCAGGTATCTGCAACAAAAAGAGATGCAGGAGAGAAAGTTATTGTAGGATTTGATGCTGGGTCAGCAAATATACATTACCTTCTCAACTTCCTCTGCACAATTGTGGATGTTTAATGATTCTGGATTTTTGTGTGTAGGAGATGGAGAAGAGGCGAAGAATAGAGGAGGGTTATAAATCAGCCCTCAATGAGTTGAAGAAAAAGTCTCACTTTGGAGGCCCTGACTATGAGGTGAAGTACTTCATCAGTAATTCATCCACAATGCAACCTGAATTTTGGGATGTGTAAGAACTTTTTAAATAACGTTCCCTCTCCTCTCCCTCTTACTGGCAGGAGGGTCCAAACAGCCTCATTAACGAGGATGAATTTTTCGATGCAGTTGAAGCTGCTCTGGACAGACAGGACAAAATAGAAGAACAGGTAAGCAAAAGATCAGACACAGTGTTGACTAAGGTGATGTTAAATAAAAGCAAGGAGACACTATTAAAAAAAAACTGTGAAATAAAATTGCCTTTTTTGTTTGTGCTCAGTCTCACAGTGAGAAGACCAGGATACAGAGATCCAGCCCCGTCCCCCCTGGAGACGTCTATTCCAGCCCCGGCACACACAGATTTTCTGACAAGGTTGTCCAGCCATTTACTCCCTAAAACTATACAAATCTATATGATGCTTTCATCATCCCCCTGTTCCACCTCCATTTCATCCTGCTCCTTATTTTTCTCATTTCACACTTCTTTGATTTTTACATCTCACATCCTTTTGTGTAACTTTGTCTCTTCCTCTCCTTCATTTTTTTGTCCATCACCCTCGGTTCTCATCGTCCCTGTAGCCTCATAGTCAGTCCTCCCCTCCTCTGATAGTCATGGCCCCTCCTCACGATGTCCACAGATTCAGCGCAGAGGTAACTCCCAGCTAAGGCTTAGCCAGTCAACCCCCCTCTGTGTTTCACCTGTGTAGACTAAACACCATGTTTGCATGACTGTGTAAGCTTAATGAGGAACACACTGGAAAACACTCAAACTCACTGTAGCAGCATGAAGCATGAGCTCCCGTTATATGTGTGTACGACATAATAACTGTTAATGTTTACAGTGTGCTACCAGCTTATGTCACATTAAAGTTCCTGCTCCGTACGTCAAAGCTTTGTGTCCTCCAGTGCCAATTTTGACACCTGATTTTTGTTAGTTTTACTCCAGAGAAATGAAATGTTTTATTTTCCGTCATTGAAATTTGAGAGTTCAAGTTTAGCAGAAAAGGTGCTGTTAGACTGTGGTGTTTGAACCACACAGTGCCCAGGTTGTTGTCACTTCTTGTCTAATTTCAGTCAGGTTGTTGGTAACTGGGAGAGACGTGACATTACAGAAATACAAGACACTGCTTGTTATTGGAGCAGGTCCAGCAGCTGATCAACTTCTGAAGACCGGATTTTCTTTTTGTTTTGTTTTTTTAACCACTCTGGAACATAATGTGTGTCATTACATTACCTTTTAGTTTTTGTTTGATAAAAACAGTAATCACTTGTTGTCATAGTTTTTGTTTTCAGTGGTTAATTTTTAGTTTTTGTCATGTAAAAGGTCGTCAGCAATATTTGATGTTATAGGAAATAAAATGAACCCTGGTGTCCTCTGCATAGTTTGGGAAACAGATTACCTGCTGCTTCTAAGGCAGTGTTCCAGTTGCTGTCTTGACCTTTCAGTGTTGTCACATTATTAATGTCACATCCTCTGTCTATCTCTCTTGTGTTACAGGTGGAGGAGATGGTGCAGAATCACATGACCTACTCCCTGCAGGATGTTGGTGGAGATGCCAACTGGCAGCTGGTTGTGGAAGAGGGAGAAATGAAGGTACGAGGAGGTTCTTTAAATATTTCTCTGGACTGTCGGGCCACAGTGTTTTCTGAAACCTCAATCGAATCCTACTGCATTAGAAAATGTGATTATAAAATGATTTCACTTCAATTTGTCGTGTGTGCAGGTGTACCGGAGAGAGGTGGAGGAAAATGGGATTGTTTTGGACCCGCTGAAGGCCACACACTCAGTGAAGGGGGTGACTGGCCACGAGGTCTGCCACTACTTTTGGGACACTGCCTACCGCAACGACTGGGAGAGTA
Organism: Holacanthus passer; assembly: GCA_025331565.1. Lineage (NCBI taxonomy): Eukaryota > Metazoa > Chordata > Actinopteri > Pomacanthidae > Holacanthus > Holacanthus passer. Next base: position 2,479,833 of record JAFREQ010000046.1, on the reverse strand, counting down.
GGTCCTTCAACTCTGAATCAGTGCTAGTTTGAAACAAATGCTTACGATTAAGACTTCATTGTAACACTCTGTTCTTTTTTTAGCCACCATTGAAAACTTCAATGTTGTGGAGACGCTGTCAGACAACGCAGCAATCGTTTATCAGACACACAAGGTAAAAACAAAACCACCTGACTTGATCAACAGTGGGATCTGATATCAAGGGATCTGTTTGCTTTTAATCAACTTTTGTGTTTGATGTGTTGAATTTGAAATGATAAAACATATTGTGTGTCACAGCGGGTGTGGCCTGCATCTCAGAGGGACGTCCTGTACCTGTCTGCCATGAGAAAGATCTTGGCCAACAACGAGAACGACCCAGACACCTGGCTGGTCTGCAATTTCTCCGTGGATCACGATGACGCACAGGTGAGTCCATTCTGATCCATTCTAGGTTCCAGGCACCATATGAGGGATTTATTGATTCTGAATGATAATCATGCTGCTGTTTTTCTTATTTCCCTGTCCTGTTGTCCCACAGCCGTCCAGCAGGTGTGTCCGTGCCAAAATCAACATTGCCATGATCTGTCAGACCCTGGTCAGCCCACCAGAGGGAGATAAAGAGATCAGCAGAGACAACATCCTGTGTAAAATCACCTATGTCGCCAATGGTGTGTGTCCATCTCTGCCTTTGGCTTCAGTTGACATTAATGACCAGGGTATCTGCAGGTCTTAAAGCCTTACAAGGCACTGAATATAGTGTCTTAGAAAGAATTAAAAAGTCTTCCATCGTACTTTCATATTTGACTGTTATGATTGTGAAACAGGTATTCATTCTGTTCTATGTTTATATTAAAAACGTAAATTTAAAAGTGTAAACCCTGAGAAACCCTGATGGTTGAACTGATCGAAACTGCTTTTATGTGATAGGAACAAAAGACTAGAAACAGAAGCTTCTCTTGCAGAGTTAAAGAAGTGATGTTAGAATAATCAATATGGATGTTAGTACATTATAAAAATACACCAATGCATAAGCACACTCACCTTCCTCAGGGTGTCCTGTTTGTTTGGGTTCACTGAAGTTGGTGTCCTGTGTCTGTACAGTGAATCCTGGAGGCTGGGCTCCGGCCTCCGTGCTCAGGGCCGTGGCTAAGAGGGAGTACCCCAAGTTCCTCAAGCGCTTCACCTCCTACGTCCAAGAAAAAACTGCTGGCAAGCCCATCTTATTCTGAGGTAACACTGGAGTTTACTTATCCAGTTCTTTATGTTTTCATTTGTCACTTTTGAAGTGCATTCAGTACAAATCGTGAAAAATGACAATCTGAAGCTTCTCCATCTTTCCAGTGTTGAGACATGAGGACAGAACCTGAGGCTGAGGATCTTCAGATCTGCTGCCAGACCAGACGAGCTCCTCAGTGATTTCTTCCATCCCAGTTCTTATCTACAAGTTAGTTCCCACAGGGGAGGAAAGGCCACAGCGGTGCCCTCTGGTGGCTGCATTCAGACATCTGAGACAACCTTTGACCTCTGACAGACGTTCATATTCTTCAGTTAGTGAAATCGTAATCATTTCCAGACAAATTACTCGTGTTTACCCTTCATTGTTATAGAATTGATAAAATACTAAATTACTGTGATTCCAAATGAGATCATTACAAACCCATTTAAAGTGTTTCAATCTGTCTGCTGAGATGAATGCACCAGCACTGGGCCCAGTCTGCCATCCCTCCCCATCAACGTCCTCCCAGCAGCTCTTAATGCCACAGTTGATGCCATCTTTCACGCTCCTATAGAGGACTGACTTGTAAGAGTAGCCAACACGTTGGGTCGTGTCTCTTTTCTTACAGATATATTAATATATAAATGTATGTATGTTCTATAAGAGATTTGTAAAAACAGATCTTTGCTAATAGACTGAAATATTTTATTCTCCCCATTTATAGTTCCCATTTGGTGTTGATTTTTCCTTTTTTCATAATAGGTCAATTCCCAGCTTTCTTTTTAAGCTGCTAACTTTTGCTAGTCAAACATTACTGATTGATTTGAGATGAATATCATCTTGTTTGTATTAAGTCCAGAGGGCTGTCATCAACTCATGACCCCTATGATGTAAGACTTGACCTCCCTGACTCTGTTCCTCTCATGAAAACACCTCTCGCTGGTGCTGATGGAGCGACAGGTCGATGGGAGTTTGTCATATATTTAATGTACAAAACAGAGTTCATGTACATGATTTGCTTGGCTCTATATTTGTGTCATTGTACAATGTTGTAGTGTCATAGCACAGATTTCGAATGTTGTAAATAGTGTCGCTAACATTTCTCTAAAGGTCTGAAAATCATTTTTCTGACTGAGTCGAGCCCAAATGCCTTAGTGTTACAGGAAAATCTAGTTACAGGAGCGAAGGGTGCTGGTCGTGCACCTGTGAATCACTAGTGAAGTGCCTCGTGGCGAAATTCCCCTTATTCCTCCTTGAGGAGTCAAATTAAAATTTGTCCTGCAATCTATTTCTGAATGAATAAACCCGGCGACACTTTGTTTTCCCACAGAGGGCTAGCAGGATCTTTTTACAAGTTCGAGTATTATAAAGACTTGAGATTCATTTTAGTTTAATTTCAGTGCAAGTATTTCTGCCTCAACCTTTCTGTCAGCGTGCCTGCTATTTGTTACATGTGCTGTGTACTGGCAGTAAAGTACTGAAACCATTCTGTTACTACAGTAAAGTTAGGTCTCAATCATGTATTTTCTGTCTTAAGATGTTGCTAATGCAGGTGCCGGGATGCAAAGTTCAGAGTTTAGTAAGAATCCACTCTGTTTAAATATGAGTTGATTTTTTTGGAACAGTGTATTTTTCCTTATCAGTTTTATTTGTTCATCCTTACACGTTTCCTAAAACTGTAACTCTGGACGATGTAGTTTTACAGTTGACTAAAGGAACCGTCACAAACCCTTTTAAAGAGGAAATTTTTCAATCACAGTTTGGTTCAAGTTCTCATTACTTTATCAGACAATATTTTTCAAACTAAAGCATCTTCTTCAAAACTTCTCCCTAATTTTATAGTCTTTCCAGCTGTGAACAGCACAATGTTTTTTCTTGGGTCATATCAGTGATGAAAGATTTATCAGTCTCCACTCTTTGATTTTAGAGCTTAAAGCAGGGTGATGTGGATGAATGGAGAGAAGCTGGGCTGAAGCTCTTTCACCTAAAGCAAACAATTCTAATATAAGTTGTTGGTAAAACTGAATGTAATTAGAAAAACGGTTTTGTAAATAATTTGTTCATACTAATGCTGTGGGATCAACTTACAAATGTACTGTGACAGCATCGCACTTCTTCTGCCCTGTTTTAAAAGTGAAATAAATAAGTTTATCCTCCAGTTTTCTATGTTTGGAGCCATTTGTTCATGTTACAGAAAGACAGATGAGGCATCAACAGGGAACATAATGTTATTTATTTTAAATAAAACAGTACAATCTTTTGAAACGAACAGCTCAAAATTTAATATTCTATCTAGAACATGCTATGACTCAACTTCTCCATGACATACTGTATGTAAGGCCACTTCTGAGCTTCATCACTTCCTGAAAAGGACGATACAAGAACCTGCAGTATCTGTAGTCAGTGATGCCTGAAACTCAGCATTTTACTTCCACCATGCAAATAAATCTTCCAATCATTCCACACATATAATGCTGTACCATAAAAGTTTATTAGTTCATATGGCTTTGATTTTCCACTTTTCCTATTAGACACAAAGAAACAACCTGCCTCTAGCAAACCTCTAACAGTTTGTCTAGTTGGTGGTTCAGAGTCCAAACAAGTCACTTTGTGCCAAAAACCTCTGCTGGCAGTTGCCTCTTCCTTCCTGGAACCAGCAGCCGCAGACATCCTACAGTATACACAGTATACAGTAGCACCATGATTCAGGAAGAGTTGTGCAAGTGATATCCTACAACAATGATTTAGTTTAACATACATTCAGGCAGAAAGTTGGCATTTTAAACTTGAGCAAATGTTGCCTGTGGCAGAAACAGCACTGTCTTTAGCAAGCTTTGGCAAGTGCAAAGTTTTCAGAGAAAAACAAAGCTGCTGCTCTCTGAAGATCTCACTTCATGCAGTTTAGATGGAAACCATACAAGAATTAATGTGGAGGTTGTGTCTCTCCATTACATGACAGGAAAAGCTATTTGCTTTTGGCCTTACGACTCTTGAGAGGCACAGGATACGCATCAAGACTTTGTGCAGCGTGGTGGATTTTACTAATCCAAAAATCCAAACTCCATCAATAATTCACAGTTGTCTGAAAGATCAGTGCCAACAACAATGAAGGCTTTCCAAAATACTGCTGCAACGTTCTGCTGCAGACAAATGGCACAAATAAATAACCGTAACATAACATCCCAGTCCAGAAAGTCTTTACATAATCAGTCTGGCGACACAAAGCGAGCACACATTGGCTGTGGTCTCCAGCATGTGTTGGGTCTGGTTATTAGCCTATTAGTAGTCTTTAACATCTGGGTTCCCATGACCCGGAAGACTCCCTCCAGAAGCACATCATCAGGAGACGATTCAATCCTTTCAGTACTCACAGTGAAGTTTTCTTCTCTTAGCAGGAGAGCTTGTTCACTCAGACCGACTCTGAACATTTTATGTCACGCAGCTGTCTCCGACTTTGATGAAGGTGTTTCCGACAGGTTAGCTTTGGATCTAGGAGCAAGAAACAGAACAAAGTCAGCGATCGCAGGGGAAACTACGATGTTTCCAAACAAAAAACAGGAGTAAATGATCTCACCTGTTGTGGGTCATGTGGCTCTTGACGAGGTGTCCAGCAGCTAAAGCAGCCATCAGGGAGAGCTCCCCTGCCAGCACGGTGCCACACACCACACGGGCCAGCTGACGGGCGTTCTCACCCGGCTGGCTGGAACTGGTACCTTGAACACCAAGCATCTGAAGACACAGGTGGATATTTTGTTTTACATCAGCAAAACATGAGAACTGGGTTCCCAGAAGAGACAGACCATTTTCCTAGTTACATACAAACAGCTCTGTTTGCTGTTTACACTCAGCAGCCCACATCTCATCAGACTCTATTTAAGTCCTGCAGGTTTATGTTTCTCTATCAGTGGTCTTAAAAAGCTCTTCTGATCCATCACACAGTCCCTACAGGGTCATCACCCTCCCACTTCTCTGGCTCTCTGCTTGCAGTGTTTTACAAATGTCTGCAAATCACTGATAAAACACTAAATACCATTTGAGTGGTTGAAGCTTGAGACGAGGTCAATGTTACTTGTGTACTTTTTTTGTGAATTTATGTTCAGTATGCATGTGCATCATTTTTAAGTATATACTCCAACTTTCTAATTCTGATTTGCTACTTTTTCAGTTCAATAAATTCTTGTTTGTAATTTTTTGGCATTCCTCTGATGAACTTTCAATTGATCAAAAAAGACTTGAACACAAGTGCAAACAGCTTACATATCCAGCTTCACTCAGACAAATTTTCACACTTTTTCTAAACTAAACCTACTGTGAAATTAACTTTTTACGGTTTCCAGACTTAAAAATAATCAACTATAACCAGCTTGTGCACTTGTAAAAGGTGAGTACAGGTGACATTACCTGCAGACAGGCCTGCTGCGGCGGCAGGTTGGTGCCTCCTCCCACAGTGCCCAGCTCTATGGAGGGCATAGTGCAGCTGATGTACAGGTCCTCCCCTTCTGGACCAGCAGCCTCCATCTGAGTGATACAGTTGGAGCTCCCCACGGTCTGAGCCGGGTCCTGAAACACACAGTATCACTCAGTAAGTGTGGTGATGTGCCGATGACCCACAGTGTCACAAAGACACATCTTCATTGCAGTCATTAAAGGCTTAAACACATTGAGCGAACCGTATCAGTACCTGTCCACAGGCGATGTAGATGGCTGTTACAATGTTGGCAGCGTGAGCATTAAAGCCTCCGATGCTGCCAGCCATGGCCGAGCCCACCAAGTTCTTGTTGATGTTCAGCTCCACCAGAGCAGCCGTACTGCTTTTCAACACCTACAGACACATTCATGGGTTGTTTTAGTAAGAAATGTAGGATTTACAAACAGAACTAACCAGCAGCAATAAATAAAAAACTGTGTAAATAAACTGAGATTTGATCCCTGAAGTTTGGTTTGAGTGGTCTTTACCTCCCTGACCACCTTGGCAGGAATGGTGGCCTCACACACAGCAGACTTTCCCCGGCCCATGAGCCAGTTGATGGCAGCAGACTTCTTGTCAGTGCAGTAGTTCCCACTGACGGCCAGAACCTGCATGTCTGGATACTGCTGCTGGAGTCTGTGGAGAGCCTGCTCGGTCCCCTGAGAAAACACAGCACACACAGACACTTTTCAGTATTTACAGCTCTGGAGATACAAGAAAACATTAGACAGACCACAGTGTAAGCTGAGAGGAGAGCAAAAGTTGCATTCACATCACATTGACTGCTACACGAGATTTGTTTGTACCTTGGAGAGCATGTTCATGCCCATGGCGTCTCCTGTCTGAGACTGGAAACGAATGTACACGTTCCTCCCAGCTAACCCCACCGACAGTTTCTCCAGACGAGCAAACCTACCAAGAGCAAATATTCATTTATGGTCTGTAACATTTTACAGATGTGACCAAAGGGAACAGAAAGATCTTCAACTATTCAGTGTTTCGTGTCGCAGTGTTTCTACCGACCTGCTGGTCTGGTCGAAAGCCTCTTTGATGAGACTGAATCCATCCGAGGTCTCGAGCCAGGCTTTGACCTCTGCAGCCCGGCAGGCTGAGGGCAGCCTCACCACAGGACCCCTGGTCATACCGTCAGCTAGGATCCTGCTGCGGCAACCCCCACTCAGCTGGACAGGAAAGACAACAGAGTCAGCACATACACACAAACACACGCTCAACAGCAGCTTGTGCTGGACAGTCCTCACTTACAGAGAGGGCCCTGCATCCTCTGTTCGTGCTGGCTACCAGGCAGCCCTCTGTGGTCGCCATCGGAACGTAAAACTGCTTCTCATCCAACAGAAGAGGACCAGCCACTCCTACTGGCACCGGCATGTAGCCAATGACGTTCTCGCAGCAAGTCCCCATCACCTACAGGGGGCACAACGTAATACAGACTAAGTAAAGATGCAACACAAACATTTTATTAGTTATTTAGAACAAGAAAACGAATGTGCTTGTAGGTTAGACAACATGAACAACAAGCCTATAGTGTATAGACTGTATTCATATGATACCTTCAGCTTTTTATTCTCTATATAATGTCTTAATATTAGCATTATACTTACACCTGCACGGCCTACAGTGACTGCTGCAAGTGTTCATACTCTTCTTACAGTATATATCTCAGCATTCTCATTACTACTTCTTATTATTACTATAACACCATAAATACATTACTCTGCACTTTCCTGCTTTTGCCCTTGTGGTTGGATGCTAAATTGCATTTTGTTGTGTCAGTAATTGTACAATGACAAAGTTGTATTTAATCTAATCTAAAATGAACACCATCTAAGGCGACAGTTATAATACAAAAAGTGAACATTTATCAGACATGCATGTTGCCAATACCTTTGAATAGTCGTAGTCCTTATAAGGCAGACAAGCCAAGGCAGAGTGAACAGGCAGTTTGGGTGATAGCATCTCCCTCCTGATGGCCACACCCCTCTCTGGAGTGTCGAGAACTGCTTCCAGCTTATAGTTCAGGATGTTACGTGAGGTCACCAGGTTCATCACCTCTTTATCGCTAAGAAAACGGGCACCTCTCTGGAAAGAACCAAGAGCAATTATTTCTTAAACCTCCAGACAAATAGAGAAGAAAAAGATAAAATAAATATAGAAATAACTAACTCTGCTTTTTCAACCAACAGAAGATTTACATTTGCTCTGACCTGAGGATCTGAGAGGATGGCCATACATTCCTCCAGCGTCCGGGCCTCTGAATTACAGCTACTCTGAGGAACACAAGATGTCGGAGCAAGAGTCTCCCCAAAACATGACACACAGCGGCCTTTGTCCACAGAGGCTGCTGGAGGCTGAGTCACATCTGCTGGAGAGGAATCAGGAGGGAGACAAACCCCACGTTAAGCAACAAAGCAGTTACATCAGTGTTTTTTTTTTTTTTTTCATCAGCGAGTACAAACATTATGAAGCTAACAGGACCAGTCTCACCACTCTCTTGGGACGCCGCGTCAGCCTCGGGGAGAGGTTTCAGGTCTGAAGCAGCTGAGGAGGTGGTGCTGGCTGCTAATGTACCGTTCATGATCTTCTGGGGTTTCAGGGCCGGGAAGTCCTTCCTGCAGCAGTCTCCTGCCACCCTGGGCTTCTGAGTCGGAGGAGAGCTAATAATGGGACTCTTGAGAGACAGAGATGACTCTGTCTCTGTTTGCTCAAAGAAGACGTACTTCACAGCCAGGAGCAGGGCAAGACCGAGAGTTATCACCTGTTCCAGGTCCATACTGGGAAGAGGTTCAAAGGGAAAAAGTCATACATCAGTAGAGTCAATAACAGGCAAACATATTTAAAGTCCATGAATCTATAATTCTCATTGATTAATGCTTTTACCTGGTGAGCTTCACAGGAAACATGGCGTCACCAGATTCCAGTCTCTTGACTATGGGCCCCTCCACCGTGCGATTCTGACCTGGATGCTCAGCTGCTAGTCGAGTGTGAGCATGAACCAAGGCCAGGCCCAGAGACTGAGGAGGACAATATGGAACAGAGATCCCAGTTAGAGTGTTTACATGCTTTTTACAGTCACCTTTAGAGTGATGTTTAAAAACCATGTACACAGTTTACTTATCAACTTAGCACCATGTTTCAGTTTCTCACCATGATGATTTTAACCCTCTGGGTCACAGGATTGGGCTTGTTGTCCTCTTCTTCAGCCAGCACACGGGCAAAGTGGCTCAGTTGCCAGATTGGACGGCCCTCACGACTTTCCCTGGACAACTATACACGCAAACATGCATGAGCACACAAAGAAATTCATTGTGAGATGCAAGGAACTCATTTCCCATCCTAACAGACAATAAGTCCCCTAAATTTACACATCATCCTTACCTCCAGCACCAGGGAGACACACGCAGGGAAGAAGGTCATGAACACAAAGTAATTTGCCAGAACAGACATGCAGCCAAAACAACACATGATCTCTAACTGAGGCACACCTGGAAGACAACACAAAATAATATTGATTCAATTTGCCACTCAATTCACCATCATTACAGAGTATTTCATAAAAAGAACATTTCTGTCACTGTTTTGGAGGAAAAAACATAAAAACATTCATTACCTGACATAGTGCCAACCCCAATGACCAGACACTCAACCAGAGCATCCAGGGTGAAGGTGGGGCCCAGGATGGCCATGCCCTGGGAGATGTTCTCCCTCACCTCCTCCTAAACACAAATCACAGGGTCGTAGCACTTGTCAGTGACACATCAACAATTACATTCTTCATGTGGATCAACAGATCATATTTCAGTTATAGTTCACACAGTGTGAGACATTACCTGAGAGTTTGAGCTGAGGGCAAATTTGGCCAATGCACATGCTTTGGACAGGTCAATGAGCAGGAGAAAAACGGCAGGGCCTCACTGCAGGAAAAAGACACAAATGTAAATCAGGCTCTCAACTGGTGAACTATTTGTATCAGTCAATGATCTGTCTGCTGAACAATAAGTATATGTCAGTGCATTTGGAACACCTACTTCAGACCTGTCAGCTCTTTCCCAAAGAAGTGGATGACCACTGTACTGAAAACAAAGCTGGAAAATACTGTGAATAACCCTGCAATACCTGGAGGAAAAGAAAAAAAATGTTTAAATATATACTCTAATGGGCATTTTCATGATAAAGCTATATAACATGTGAAGCACAACAAGCTAATATCCCATCATACTGACCCAGTATATATTTGGATCCCAGCTGTCGCAAATTCTTGAACTGGAAATAGATGTAAACGATGGCCATGCAGCGTGTGACTGTCAGGATGATTATATCACTGCTGTGGACTTTCTGTAAGAAAACACAGACAGACACAGACATGTCTTCTTGTTAACACCACTTGAGCAAATCCTTTTCCTTGCTTCCATCTGTGATGACCTCCCACACCCACAGCAGCCTCCTCTCAGGCTGGCTCACCTCCTCGACTTTGGGGCACTCATTCCAGCTGCACATCTGGCTGCTGGTTGCCAGGCTGTTCATGGACATCAGGCAGACAGTGAGAGCCAGGGTGCCCACTATCACCTCCCACGGGTGGGAGGCCACCAGCAGGCCATGGAGCCTGAACAGACGAGCCAACATGGTCTCAGGACGCCTTCCTGCGACCTGAAGTCACAGCCTCACCTGTGATACAAGAGGATTAGACCATCATCACATCACTGTCAGTCAAAAAGACGAGATCCAGATCAGTTGAAAAATTGCAAAACAGAAGCCACAAATTCTTGTTCCTATGAATTAAATGATAATAACGAACCAGAACACCATGACTGTCTTTATGTTTCGCTAACATCTGTAAGACAACAACATAGCTTCTACTTAAGGGCTAACTAGCTACCAAGAAAGACAGACAGAGGAAAGGGTTTAGATTAAAAACAGACTCACTTAGGTGCTCTCTTAACAATTATAAAGACAGATATATCTGAGTGTAAGACGATGGGTGGGACAGTTAGCATTCGCTACATTTATCGACTGAGGCTCTGTTAGCATTGTTAGCATTAGCAACATTAGCTGTCACACCCGGACTAACTGACACCAAGGTCACTTCGTCTCTCCGTGTTATAACACTTTCATAGTTACTGCTGGTAAAAAATATTAAATTCACGTACCTCCAAATGTTATCTTCACCGTGGTCAGAGAGTCGTTTCCATCATGATAAAACGCCTTCTTCAAATCGCTTAGCTAAGCTGCTGCTTCCTGACGTAACAAGACCAACATGGCGGAAATACACACGGAACGTAACGTAACGTAACGTCACTTCATAGGACGTCAGAGGGCGTGGTCTAAGGTGAAGCACGTGCTCAACCGACGCACAGAAGTCTATTTTTTAGTGTTTAAGTGTTTATTTATTTATTATTATTTTTATTATTATTATATTTTCCCATAAACAAGTGATGGATATATTAGGTCAATATTATACTGAATGTTATTATGGATTAATACAATATTTACAAATTTAATCAATCAAAATTCTTCCCGTCTTTGCAAATGATTACTGTTTGTAACATAATAAATTAGAATTCATTTTATTCATCCTGTCTGTGCAGCTTCATCTCTATTCATATAAATGCATTGTGATGTCATGTTCCCTATAAACTGATGAATATCATTGCTGCCAGCAGAGTTTTCATATTTGAGGCTAATGCAAACCACGCCTGCTTGTGTCACTGCAGAGAGTCAATAGACTCTGTGTTCTTCATGGTATGTTGGCGTTTACATCCTCTCTCGGTTCACTCTAATCACATTAGACAAGTGTAATACTGTAACTAGAAAGTAGATAACATTGACTAGATAATGAAGTGACTCCACAGGACTGAGTCTCTTACAGTGTCACGTTGTTCTTCTCAGCAAAACACACAAAATAGCATCTGGAGTTCTGCAGAAATTCTCTGTAGGTACTTTGCTGTTTTCATATATATAACTAAATTAGACTCTATGTTTTATCCTTATAAAGACAATTTCTACTTTACCTGTTTATTCCTCGGCTGATAGCTCATACATCCACACCTGACTGTCTCTCTGAGTCCTCACCTGTCGAGTCTGTGTTGTACACCTGTGGTCTGAAGTGGCCTTGTAGAGACACTTCATTCTCAGGTAAGTTCATTCTGATATTGTGTGAAAACATTTTTTAATTTGCCTTTTAATGTATCTGCTAGATGAAAAACAGAGGATACTACATACAGCTTTCAAAATACACAGGACTCTTCTTATTTGAATGAAAATAATTACCAAGGACTCTCACTTAAATAAAGTTAGATAATATTACTTTTCTGTTTTGGACAAATATCTAATTCTACTAAAGCTACATTATTTTCAAAGACTAAAAACCATCCATTTCACTCATCTTGTGCATGATTCTAATGATCCAGAGTACACTTTGTTAATTTCAGAAAACAGCATAAGTCTTGTTTTTATTCTGTATTATAAAGTTATAAATCTTAGTTTCTTTTTTGCCAAATTGAGGCCAAACATTGTTTCACCTCTTTGATGCTTCTCCAAAATTTCCTGAGGACTTTTTGTCTGTTTATTATCAAAATACACAGCTCAATATCTGTGCTACTCGTTCTGAAACGCCTCTCAGTTTACAGCTGTTGTTCTCTGTTTTTTAAAAGAAGAGTTTTTCTTTTTGTCCCTCACAGACACACAATAAGAGCAGTGTCAGGGAAGGAATGGGTGTGGGTATTTTCTATTCATTCAATGAACCGGACCTGGCTCTGCAGGCTTGTTTTCTCAGGTCTGTCTTGATCCTTTGAGTCTTACCTGACTCACTCTGATGTTTTCACAGATAAGACTGGAAACCCTCGCTTTTTCCTTGAACCCTCCTGTCTGACTTGTTTTAGTGGTTTCAGGTGACTCCAGCCACGAGGTTTTCATTCAATCAGCTGCAGCAACATCTGGATTTGACGCACATCTGCAGCTCTGTGTTCTCACTCTGGATCCACTCTCACGTCATGCAACAGCAGCCTTTCATGAACTCACACATGTTGACAGATGATTTTTTTTTTTTTGTTGTTGTTCTTGCATTTCTGCCTGTAATTAGCTCGTCGCCTCCCTGCGCTCCTCCCTCCTTCTTTCCGGGTTGTTTGTCGGAGCTCCTGTCTTCTGCAGACACACACAAGAAGCACAGAAACACAGCATGCGACTCACAGCTGCTCTGCTTCTCTCGATCCTTCATGCTCCTGATAACCATGAGGGCAAATTTCCACCTGCAGCTGTGATTAATGGAGAGGAGCTTCGGAGCCACTCAGTCAACAGATGTCGCAGCGGCCGTGCGTAAAAAGCAGCACCGAGGATAAATGTCGGTAAGTTGCTTCTGAAGTTTTCACTCTGAGGACGGATTCATCAGTTTAGAAGAAGAGAAACAGCTGTGTGAAATCTGATTTTTTTTTAAATTCCAACTTTCAGGCTGTGACTTGGTGAAGGTTTCCCCCAGGTGTTTGGCTCACAGGTGCCAAGGTGAGTGATCTACCTGTGGAAACAATCTGAGAATTAAAAAAGGATTTACACTGTTTAAACTACTATTCTCGTTTCATTTCATTTTCTATGATATATTTTTGCACATTATATACTATATATAGTCTTAATTCTTGCTTAATGATGGTTGTTTTGTGCAGTTTTCCCCTGAGTCTTAATGTCTCAGGGAAAAACTGCAGTTACATTAATGTCTTAATGTAACCGCTGTAACAAAGTAATTTCCTGTAAAGGATCAATACAGTATCTGTTGTGATGAGTTGCTGAGCAACAAAGCTGGAGGGAAGACGGGAAAATGAGTCTTTGCATTTTGTAAATCTGCTGTGGTTCATTTCAGAATTACCTTATATTGCTTATCTGGACTGGAGGGTCACATGATAGCAACATGAGAATGAGTTCATAAATGTGGTACATTTTTGTTTTTACTTTACAAGACCAAAGAAAAGAAGACAGACCGTGGGACTATATGTTACCTAGGGTGTCGTAAAGTAGACCTACTTATGGGATATGGGATTGTGCTTGCAGAGGACTTCAGACCCTGAGGTGGTTCAGGTTTGACTCTCTTGTTACACACAAGGTTGTTTATTGCAGTACACGAAGTAGAAAAGCTTTCTCGTGATGACCGTCCTACAGTTAACTTCAAACCAGTTCATCTCCCAGTCGAGGTAGCTGGAGGTCGATGTGATGTCCTGTCACTGTAAAACTCACTGCACGGTATAAAAATTCAAACATCATGTAAGTCACTTTATAACTTTCAAAGTCAGAACGTCGCTTCTAAATGTAAACTAACTTCAAACAATTTCAACTTGCATCCAAACCAGACAATGGGTCTGAAAACTAGCACAGCTCCACGGAGGACAGTCTGTTCAGGCTCATGTTAGAATAGGTGTCTGATAGTGAAAAATATTTCCTGTATAATTTCTCTTTAAGTTCCCAGATTGTTAAACTCTCATTCTCCAACTTTACATCTTCTTCCCTTGTATCTCCATATATGGATCATTATGCACTTAGCACGAATAATCAGTCTGTAAATAAAGAAGAGCCATGCTGTACGTTTCAGGTTGTACCATGTGGCGTTCAGGTCACGTGTCTCTCTAGACCACGCACACCAAGCTCAACTGTTCTGTTAATGAAAAACCACAGTGAGTTTTGGTTTCTCTTCCTTCTCACTGTGTCTTCTCTCACCACAGGATGCATATAAGATGGTCATTACTGAGACTGAGAAAGAAGTTGACTCCTTCGCTCCTGTCGCTGCTGACTCTGTGCGTCCTGCTATTAATCAGCGTGAAGTTCAGCTACATCACAGAATCTTTACCTCTCCAGGCGCTTTCAGATGAAATTCAGACCTTTCACAAGTACAATATTAACTGTTCGTCTATATATGACATGGACCCGGTGGAGGTGGGAAAATCGCTGATCATCAGGAGGAAGCATATCGAGGGGGACATGGATGAAGATCTGATTAACCTCACCTCACACTGCCCCTTTTTCATCAAGGTCAGAGGTTATGATGACGTGTGTGTCTCGGAGGAGGAGAAAGGTTTTCCTCTTGCTTATTCTCTGGTCGTGCATAAATCTGCATGGATGGTAGAGAGACTCATCAAGGCGCTGTACTCGCCCACTAACATCTACTGCATCCACTATGATCAGAAGTCTTCAGCTCAGTTCATCTCAGCCATGGAGGGCATCGCCCGCTGCTTACCCAACGTCTTCATCGCCTCCAAGCGAGAGTCTGTCTTCTACGCCAGCATCAGTCGCCTGAAAGCCGATCTCAACTGCCTGTCGGACCTTTTGATGTCAGAGGTCAAGTGGAAGTACGTCATCAACCTCTGCGGCCAGGATTTCCCCCTCAGGTCCAACATCGAGCTGATGTCAGAGCTGAAGAGGTTAAATGGGGCCAATATGCTGGAGACGAGCCGACCCTCTGATCTGAAGAAGGAGAGGTTCACCTTTAGCTACGAGCTGAGAGACGCCAGCTTTGAATATCAGAAGCTGCCGGTGAAAACGGAGCGGAAAAAGACTCCGCCGCCACACGGCATCGAGATGTTCATTGGCAATGCCTACTTCGTCTTGTCGCGGGAGTTTATCTTACACATCGACGACTCAGTTGTGGTGAAAGATTTTCTGGCCTGGTCGGAGGACACCTACTCCCCAGACGAACACTTCTGGGCCACACTTGTGCGGCTGCCAGGTGTGCCCGGCGAGGTGCCCAGGTCCCAGCCCGACATCACCGACCTGATGAGTAAGACCAGGCTGGTGAAGTGGCATTACCTGGAGGGGAGCCTGTACCCGCCGTGCTCGGGGGAACACGTTCGCAGCGTCTGCATTTTTGGTGCAGCTGAACTGCGCTGGTTGCTCAACTACGGTCACTGGTTCGCCAATAAGTTTGACCCCAAAGTGGATCCTGTTCTCATTCAGTGCCTTGAAGAGAGGCTGGAGGAGAAACGCAGGTTATTCCAGTCGCTGGCCTCCAACACCTGTCGGAAGGGTTAACCAAAAGCTACAGTCGAGCAAACAGCAATGACTAATCGATTAATCACTTTGTCAATCAACGGAAAATTAATCTGCAGCAATTCTCATAACTGATTTGTTGTTTAAGTAATTTGACGTTCATTCATTCTCAAACACGAGAATTTGCTGCTTTTTTAATAGAAAATTGATTTTGTTGGTTAAAAAAAACATTTGACTTTGGGAGGGGGATATTTCAGTTTTCCTGTTGTTTTATAAACCAAATGATTAATCGATGATGAAACTAATCCTCAGTTGCAGCCCTGCGACAGTATCGAATATTTGGTAGCACGACTGTGTTTTTAAAACACGACATTGAAGTAATGGTTTATTTCTTACTGACATTCAGTCCTGACGTTTTTAGCCGGTTTCAGAGGCTTTAATAATTTTTGAGCATTTCTCGTAAATGTGGTGCCAGAATTTTGTATTAAAAAAACCTGTCACATTAAAGGGTCAATTCACCCAAATCACTACAAAGCACGTTCTCACTTATCTGTTGGGGTGTGAGGCCAATGCCAGACATACTTTGTGTGATTCGACCAGGCGTTGGTGGTGAAAGGAGTCAAAAAAAAAAAAAGCAGCAGCAACAGGTCTTTCCAGAAACCTTCTCAGGTAAATCCAGAGAGCTCAACTGTGAACACTTCTCATCAGAACTAAGACAGATTTTGTATTTGGTGATTAGAAGATAATGACTGATTACATCTAAGATCTAACATGTATCTATTTCCAGTTCTTCTGATGTCGTGGAAAGGTTTTAATTAGGGCACATTTTTGAGAGAATCTTGTGAATATTATTTTGAGGCCGCCTCAAAATCTTCTGAAGAATTAATAAACTATAACTCTAAATGACTTATGGCGGTCGTCTGTGTACTTGTGTCAGATGTAATGTAAACATAAGAAGCGGCTGTTTGTTTTGGTGTGATGTTGTAATTCCAGAGTAGAACAGGAGAGAACAAGATAAAAAAAAAAAAAAAAGGCTGTGTTAAATGAGTGGGTTGGGAAAATGGGTGTGGAGACGACTGTGCCTCATTGGCGACACAGTGCAAACAAGCAAGTCAGAAAAGAAATACTGACACACCACGAACTCATACAAGCTCGACCACAGTCTTTCTGCCAGCGACGAATTAATAGTCTCATCACACAACGTGCCTTTTTAAATAAAGATCTGTTGTGGTATTTATTGGATGCAAAGACCAGAGAGATATTTCAGAGAAACTGCTCCATTTAAATTGCACATATTGAACTGGTTCCACTAATTGTGTCAACTTAATGATAGTAATAAATTAAATGCATGATGGAGCTTAAAGATCCCCTCATGATTTAAGACCTAAGGAAATACTTGGAAATGACACTTTGAATAATAACTCATGCCTGATTTTCTACATTTTCTTGCATCAACTCCTTCTCCCTCATTGAAATATCAAGAATCTACGAATATGGGAATATGTTTTATTTCAAGATGTCTCCTGGATGTTTGTTTACTGGATATTTCAATTTCATTTCCACCTCACACGATTGGTTCCAAACTAGTCCTGATCATAAAATCTACTCGTATGTTCATTTCTGAAACTCAGATGTAATGTGAGACAAACTTTCCACCTTCGACAGTTGAACGTGTGAACAGTCCCACATACATCACTTTGCAGTCAAACATACAAGTGAAACATAAAGGAGCTCTTTGTAAAGTCACCTGCACTTTTGACCTCTTTATGTTCTCTATGATTGCACAACATGGAAACTTATTTAAATAGCTTAAGTCGCTCGTATACAAACGCACGGTTGATAAATGGAGGTAACGTCCGCTGAACACACAGGATACGCAGCAGAGAGCAGCTTCTCAATACGTCTTTGTCTCTGGTCTCCATGTCCACGAGGTTTATCAGCACCAAGAATAACATGTGAAGAGTTTCTGTAACAGTTTGCTATTCTTCAGCCTTTTCACTGATAACATCACTGCAGCATGAAACCATACTTTTCCTCGTCCCACTTTCTTCTGTCTGGTTTCAGATGTGCACTGTGGCCTGACAGGGAAATGTATCTCGCACACTTTCTGATTTGCACGCATGGGTGTGTCAGCGCTGAGTTATTTATTCATAGTTTCACCACATTTGTGTAATCAACATTCTTAGTTTTATGAGCAATTTTTTCGCTACAGTCAACAAGGGAAAAGTCATATATTACATTACACAGATATTACAGCTTTGGAAAAGAAATGTGACATTGACACAGTTCAAAACAGATCATTTGCTGTTCCACGGCATAGCAGGGAAACAGGAAGTATTCTGAAAATATTCAACAATGAGGTTAAGGAAGTATTTCATCACACTGTATTGCAAAGTACAGCTCAACGTTATTCTCTGTGTTGTGAAGCTGTTGGCATCAAGAGCAAAATAACAGCAGGAATGTGACTCTTCTCTTTGACCTCTTTGTCTTTAATTATCTGTATGCTGTAATTTATGGTCACACAATATTCACTGCCTGACATTTCCATGTTTTATTGCTTGCGGGTAAACAGCACTGTTATAAAAGTATCTGCGAACTAGAAATTGATATATTATTGGACATGGAGAAGGTGAACAGGTCGAGAAGCTGAGGACTGATTGAACGGCTCCAATGTGTTGATTGTAAGTAAGTATGAGGCAAAATACACACATCACATGTTAACTGTTATATTTGCAGTACGTCCTCCTCAGGCTTGTTACACAGCACCAGTTTATGTTCCCTGATAATTGTCCATTAGGTGGAAATCTATCCACCTGTAACTATTAGCTTACACACACAAGGGTGTCTGTTAACACCTCTGTATCGCATGCATTCATTAACCTGGAGTGCACCTCCTCCTCACCACTACAAGTTAGTCACAGAACACGTAGCGCTGCTTTCTATGGAGGCCTGAGGGGTTATTTGGTTCCACTAAATTATTACTTTTAGGGGAGGTTCTGGTTTGGCAGCGATATGACATGAGAACGCTCCACCTGTGTGAACCAGCAGAAACAGTGTCAGGTGTTTGTCTTCGAGGTGAAAGAAGGTAGAAAGTTGGGACGCTGTGTAAAACAGAAATCAGAATGTGATCATTTGTAAATTCTTTTTGACATAGACTCAATTGAAAACAGTAAAACTAATAATATATTTAATCTTTGACCTCATCAATTTTTTTTGTTCACAAGCGAGGATGGAGAGAGGGTTCACCACTTTGTGAACACGTGATTGTATGAAGGAGATTAATACATGTACTCAGGAACACTTGTAAAACTGTTGTCAGGAAACACAGATCGTTAATGATTGCATCCTGGTTCATTAATATTTTACAGCATCCAGTGTGACGGTTAAAGCTTTTAGTAGGACCCAGGAGCAAGACTCAGACAAAGGTTTAGGTGAAAAGGGATTTATTATTTCACTCCTGAAGAAAACTTGCTGGCAATAGGGCGCCGGTGGAGCTGTTTGTGGGGCTGTGTAGAGCGATCAGGGAGATGAGTGAGTCCAGGTGGTTTGAGTGGTGAGAGGTTTGTGGTTAGAGGCCGGGGTGGTGGAGGTGCCGGGGCAGCTGGCTGGAGACACCGGAGACAAAAGGAGAAGACATTTCACACAAGATAATCACGAGACCTAAGGCTGGCCGACAATACTAGATGAATGGAAGCAATCTGGCAGCTTGCAGGAGGATGAGCAGGGTGATGAAGCTGCCGGTGATCAGGGGAATGAAGCTCAGGTGTTGCTGCAGAGGATCCCAGCACCTGGGAACCACGCCCCCCCAGCCTCTGAAACAAAGCCTGAACACAAAACAGCACCACCAAAGAAAACACACTAATGCAAAAGAAGAAATGCCAAAACCATAAAAAGTTTAAATGACCAGAAACACAAAAACAAAACTAGAAATCATGACATCCAGACCTTTTTAGAATCAGGGTTGTAATCATTGATATTAAAGTCTACAGAGAAATGCTGACCTAAACCTGAAGTACAACTACATTAAAGTCTGGCTTTAATTTGTCTCAATGCAACAAGAGATTAATACAATAGTGTATTAAGAGTGCAGGTGGTGGAAACTCAGTTGTGGCATTTAAGTGCTGCGTTGTGGAAAAATGGTGGACTTCCTAATACAAAATGTAGCTTTCAGTAAATGCTAATGAAGGTTTTTAAAAATATTGCAACAAATGTAAAAATATGTAGTCTTGTTGTTGACTTTTCAAATTTGTAGGTTTTGGTGGTAATGGACTCCGACTGTGACTTTTTGAAAGGCAGCACTTGACACTTTGCTGAGTTGACATGTAACTTGACATCTCTCACACAACCACTTAAGTCATGTCAGGTTTGCCCCCGACTGCTGAAGTCAAGTGCCGTCTGCTCGTGAATCCAGATCTCAAATGCAACAACTTCTTGTTATCATGGAACATGGAACTTACATATTGCTCATCTAAGCTTTCTTACAGTCGTCCTCACTGTGGAGCTCATGAAGCTTCTTCTGGGTTGCAAAATGTTTTCAACTCTGTGTCTGTTTCTAATGTTCGACACAATAACTGCACCTTTCATCTTCCTGTTTGTTTCATGTCAGGATAATGTGCACAGCTGAGGTCTGGGTGTTTATTCCTGCACTTCCTGTCTGCGCTCTCTTGCTCTTCGTATCAACATCGGCTGGTTTTATAAAGCAATCAAATTTCTGTTCCACCCATGTGTTCATATTCTGTGGGTACAGCTGTTTGGATTTTATTTCTATCAACTGATTGTGAGTGATGAGGCCTTAATGCACACGTTGCAATAGATGTAAAATATTTTAAACATGTGTCTGACGGAGGTATGATGTCTGTCAGTGGTGGACTCAGAGCTGAACCCTGCGGTGGTTTTTGAACAGACGATCGGTGAGTCATTCCAAAAGTCTGAAATAGCTCTCGTGACCTCTTACTAACCACGTGTGTCCCAAGTGTCAAGTTTCTATCTGAGCTGTAAGTACAAGAGTCACGCTAATGTTCATTGTGAAGAACACACCCACCCACCCACACACACACACACACACACACACACACACACACACACACACACACAGTAGATATGACTGATAATGTCTGATGTCTGTTGACTTCTATCTCTGGAGCTCCCGTCCTCTGATTGTCCTTCCTGAATAATATAAAACTGTTCTCGCTCTGGTTTGACTGGTTTGTTTTCGGACATGCAAATGTGAACCATGAGTAGTTTTGCATGTGCACAGAGTTGATGTTGGACCTGCACGAGGCAAATCTTAAAGTCAGCGCAAGAAGAGCCTCCACTGATCCACCGGCTGTTTCTCAAGAAGACGGCGGCTCTGCCCGAAAAGGCTGCAGTGACACATTTCCTAATGAATCTTCCAGCTTGACTTTGTCAGCGAAATCCTGTTTATAGACAGAAGACTCTCATGTGAAGAACCCAAAACTGTAAATTACTGGCAGAACATTTTGTGATCATGAAGGACCCCATCGTTCATAATAAGAAGCTGATTGAGAAAATGTCTACAGGAAGTACAGAGGCAGTAAAGCAGATTCGACCTCTTTGCTTCACTGTATTGTTTTGGTGTGATTGGAACATGTATTATAAAACCGGGTCGGCCTTTGTCAGAGATTTTTCAGAGCTTGTTGAGGTTTTGATACAAAGAAAGAACCCATCGACGGTGCCACAGTTTTTAAAAATCCTGTGCAGAGCTGAAGTAATGCAGTTCAAAATAAGGTGAGGAATATTTGTTCTTGCGATGTCTAGCTGCAGTTGCACAGTCAAGGCCGCCACCTCAGAGTCATATGAATGTGGGATCTCAGCGGCTGAGGAACACAATGAAAAGGCACAGGTGTTGAACAATATCGCATTCACAGCTTCGGGTTTAGCCTGAAGTTTATGACAAAGAGCGTGATGTGAATGTGTCACTCTTTCTTGCAGAGAAGGATCTGACATGATTTAAAACCGTCATCCTGCCTATTGATGTAACACAGTGTGTCTTCCTGAAGTCCAGAGGTTAATGTTTTAAGGGGGCATGTGGTTATTTGGATGTATTTGAATACAGCATTGTGTTATTGAAATATTTGAATCACTTCCTTTGCATACACACACACACACACACACACACTTGCATGCACATTATTATTTGAACTAAAGTAAATGAAAGAACCTCATATTGGAACCTTTTCATGAGTTTATCACGTGTATACAGTCTGTACCATTTGTGATGTCCTGAGCGGTGGAGCAATACATCGTAGGACGACTGTAGGTGAAAGGGTTTGTCTACAAGGAGGAACTAGTGAAGTGACAAAAGACAGAAGTTTAGAAGAAAAGGGAAGCGACACCCAATAATGGCACCAACATGTACAGCAACATAAAACGCTTCCTTTACAAGTGGTGGAAGAAATCATTATATTGTAGCTACATGTTTTATATATATTTGTACTGTGATATTTCAGTCTAATTATTTAACCACCAGCTTTTGTTACCTGCCAGTTTCAAAATGAGCTTCACTGCAAAAAAATGTCACAGATTTTTAATATAAAGACAAAGAAACCTTTATCTTTTCCTTATGAACCACGTGAAGGTGAACTCTTGTTTCTGTGTAATAATCTGCAGCATCATCACAGGTCAGCGAAAAGTGGTTTGCTCTGGAATAACATCAGTCAACGCTACTTAGATATTTTTATCTATGATGTTATTGCTTTTCTTTACAGTGTAATTAATCAGTTGAATTCATTATTATTCATCCACATTATTAAAGGAATAATTTGACAAATATGTAAATTCTGAAGGCCGTGAAATCAACACCTCCAAAGCTCGTTAATTATGAGCTTATGATCAAATGTTATATGTTAATCATAATGTTTGCTTGAGATTATTCTCTGGCGTGTTGCCTTCATTGGAGAGCTGACAGGACACGAGGGCAGCAGAGGGTCTACAGTCAAAGTGCAGATGTAGCTGTGGCTGCTCCACCAACAACCAAAGAACAAAAGTGAAAGTGAAAAACGTGGTTGAACTTTTCAGCCTTCGTGCTGAGCTAATCTAACTGTGGCTGTAGCTTTATGTTTAGGCATCAGTGTGAGAGTAGTATCAGTCTCCTCAGCTCCATAACTGAACAGAACATTTCATTTAAGAGCTTATTGATACAAAATATTGACCCATTATTTTTATCTGATTGTGACTTGGTGTGAACTGATATTTTTGTGCTGCTCATGGGTGTAACCACATATTCATGAAAGCATTGCTTAGTCTGCTAAGTCACTTTTACTTGTGAGGCTTGTTTTACTTCTGCAAACATGATCGTAGCTGATTGTGGTGTCGAGGTCCATTAAAGAAAATCACGCTCAGAAAAATCCCTCCATTGTCTGCAAACATGTTGATATGTGTTTGCCAAGAATCTTACAAAAGGTGAAATTTCACCGACAGAATTCAGACCATCAGTTTTTTCTTTCTACGTTTTTCTCAAAGTTAAAAAGTTGCTTATTGAAAAGATAAAACTTTGTGCCAATGACAAAAAAAAAAAAAGATTTCAGCCTTCAAATTTCAAATGTGAGATTTTCTTTCAAATGAGCCATTCACGTAATCTGGTATTGTGGCTTTTGTGAGCTTGTTTTTATCTTATATTTTAATCCATTTTTTATTCCCTGTCCTTGAAGCTGTTAATAAATTATTGCTGGATTAAAAGTCACCACCAGGATTTCAACTCGGATCTTCACCGCTGCTAAATGCAGATCTCATCTCTCATTACTGTCTGTTCACATCAGCAGCTCCTTCTTGTTGCACAGACAGTGTGTGAGGCCGGTGTGTGTGCAGTGGCAGACTGAAGCCACTTGGTGGCGCTGTGGCTGTGTGTCAGTGGGAGGCTCGGCACATATTCTTCTGAAACACTGTTTTCTCTTTTGTCTTATTTCAGACAAAAAACTGTCACATTCTCTGCAGGTTGTGCGAGCTCGACTGCAGCGACTCTGAAAAAGGAGAAAAGTGGTGAAGGATGAAAAGAAAGTGACGTTAAAATTGAATTGAAATAGATTCTAACACTGACATCATGTCTGTGCATAAAGTATTAAACCTTAATTTCAAAGTGATGTCTTCATTATCAAGACCAGACATTTATCCTTCTACATATCTTTGTTATGTTGTGTTCATTTACAGGAGGTCAATAATATGGTTTTATTATCATCCTGAAAAATAAGATGTATTTTGTCTGTTATCTGCATTTGACTCATAAATACAACAGATAATTAAACATGTAATAAACAAATATAACATAATAACAATTGTTTAACATCCCATCGCACTCGTGCACATGAGAAATCATTTTCTATCCTTTTGACATGATGTTTTGATGCAACACACCAGAATGTGAATCAACGTGTGTTCACATGTGTAGGCATGTACATATACACTGTGTACAGATTCATGTGTATTACTATGAATACGTTGTATAAGTACTTGTTTCTGTGAAGTGCAGCTTGTACAAATTTTCAAAAGAAAAGCGTTGACATAATGAGCGTGGGTGTAGTAAGGTCATAGCTCTCGTCTGTTTTTGACATTTACTCATTAGTTTGTAGCTGTTTGAGCTATTTATTTATTTGCATTTCTTCATATTTGTGACTTAAATTACATTTCATATGCTATAAATGATGCACGTCATTGTTCAGGAGCATGATAAAGCTGTACTGTGGAACATTTATGTCTCCTCACTCAAGTGAAGCCGGTTGTCCTATTTTTGCTTTCACGGCCATGACTTAATGTGTCCAAAAGGTGCCCACCTGGGTGCATAAACAGTCACTCTGACAGCCCGGCTATGCATGGCTTACTTCTCCTCTGTTCATTTTATAGTGTGCATGTATCACTTGATGGCATCCATCTATCTAGTAAACCTTGAAAAGGCTGTTGAGGCTGCGGATAAATCTGAGGGTGACACTCTGACAGTCCCTGATCTGCCCGTCCGTGTTGCCTGAAATCTCTCTTGGTGATCGTAACTTTGCTCTCTCACGCGTTCTGACATATTCCTCACTGAAGCAGAGGCCTGCATGCGTGTGTGTGTGTGTGTGTGTGTGTGTGTGCGCCATCAGATAAACCAGCTCTGCTCTAATGTCACCTGTCAAGGTGCAGCTGACAGAGAAATATACAAAAATATTGCAGCATGATGGAGCTGAAAATAAGAGTTTTGTGTGAGCGTGAGTAGCTGTGATCTGCTCTTAAGTGAGTGCGTGTGTGTTGCAATCGAGCCTGGCATATAGACATGTTTGTGTGTGTAAAGGAGTATGTGAGTGTAATTAATGATGTGTTCCTCCTCTTCATAGGGTAATAGGATTTCCCCACCCCAGGCGGTAAAGAGAGTGGGAGGGGGAGAAAACGGCTCTGCACGTATGCATGTGTGTGTGATAGAGAGAGAGAGAGAGAGAGAGTGTGTGTTTGCAGAGTTAGTGAATGGGAGCCCCATGTAGTGATGCCAATAGAGGGCCTGTGTGTGTGTGTGTGTGTGTGTGTGTGTGTGTGTGTGTGTGTGTGTGTGTGTGTGTGTGTGTGTGTGTGTGTGTTAGGGGGGAGGGGGAACAAGCGAGTGATTTATAACAGCTACTCCAGGTCTCTCCTCTCTCCCACAGCAGCACCACAAACACATCCATTACAGAAGTACTGATGTTAATGGGATTGTTGTGTGTGTGTGTGTGTGTGTGTGTGTGTGGGGGTGCGTGCTTATGTGTGTGTGTGCGTGCATGCTCGTGTGTGTGTGTGTGCATGATACAGAGGCTGCACAAGTGTGAGTGTGCACCTCTATGTGTGTGTGCGATGGTGATAACCAGATGCTACTGGGTGAAAGGAAGGTGAAGGTTACTGAGGGTGTTTCGTGGAGGTTTACTGGTGCTCAAGTCCAAGCGCAAGTTTCCGTGCGTGTGTGTGTGTCGCTCTGTTGGAGAAACGCATCTGAGGAGATGGAGTAATAAAAACTGGACTTGAGGAAAATACTCTAGAGAGTAAACAGAGGGAGCAAAGAAGAAATAAATAAAGAGGATGTAGAGCTGCTTGGTAATGGACTGGTAGATGCTGAGGACCACATCCACCTCAGTGTGTGAGGGTGAATACACACACACACACACACACACACACACACACATCGTGGCTGCCTGTCTCCTCTCACATTACCCTTTACATTAAAACCAGTCAGGGGGAAAATTACTGCAGACCTGGACCACCGTCTGCCCACCTGGCCCCACAGCAAGAGGAGGGGACGTGGAGCCAGAGGAGGGGATAAAGAGGAGGATAAGGGGATGAGGAGGTGGGGGGGTCAGAGGGACCCGGGGAGGGACGGGGGGCCGCCCAGAGGTGCTGGTCTGGAGTCAGTTTCATGCGAGGAGGGAGTTTCTGTTCTGGGGTTTGTGCCTCCAGGCCTCAGAAAAACCCCTGACTCGACTTCTGTTAGCAGCTTTAAAGGGAAAGAAGAAAGTTTCGCTGATGCTACATTTTACAGTAAAACACACAGACTTAGAATTGAACTTAAAGCTGCTCTAATCAATGTTTTTATAATAACAATGGCTCAAATGTCTAATGTGAAAGTGGCCAAACCAACAGAGAATCATCACCCGTCTCTGCGCTTCTTCCATCTCTGCAGAGTCTTTCAGCTCATTGTTTTGGTTCACTCTCGTCGATCTCTGTTCCAGAATGTAACTGAACACGGTGGAGATGATGGAGACATTTACTTGCGAACTTGCATAATAATAATAATGAATGTTTACGTCGCTCTGTGTCTGCTGGAAGTTTAAATAGGCGACAGTTTGCTTGCATGTTCACTATTTCAATTTTATAAGCTATTAATTGTTAATGTGCTGCCTCCGGGCGCCAAAAAACCATCAACCAACGCTGATTAATAATACATAAATATTAGAGGTAAGTATTCTTAGAAAGGAGGATGCACTGGCCAAAATTCATTTTTACAGTCTCTAAAGATATAAATAAATGGTCTATAATTATTCTATAAAACCATAACAAGTGATATAATTAAATATCTTTAAAGCCATAGCTGAAGTTTCAACACGTAATCCTACGTCATTAGAAAGTGATACCATGCATTGAAATGTTGTAGCTAAATGAGTTGAGCTAATGACTTTATTTTTTATTTTATAACAATATTTCATGAGCTCAGTATGTTTTGTTTTTAAAAACTTATTCTGAAAAACAATTTGCGCAGTAACTATGAATATAAAGTGTATAAATGTAGTGGTGTAGAAAATACAATATTTTCCTCTGACGTGTCGAGGAGTGTAAAAATAAAGTAGCTCAGAATGGACATTTGAGGTACACCTTCCTTAAAATTGTACCATAGTAAAGTACTTGCACGAGTAAATGTACTTAGTTACTTCCCACCGCTACAAACTGAAGAAAACAGAAGTCAAACTGTGTGATGATGTTTAAGAAGAAATCCAGTTCTTCAAGTTGTAAGAGAAGGTTTTATTACCAGTGCTATTTACATAGAAATAATACAGCCTTGCCCCTTCCCCCCCCTTAAATGCACACGCACGCACACACATGAGCAAGCATACACACACACCCTCGAGCATTCAGACACACACACACACACACACTTTTGTATCCAAGAATATCTCAATACATCAGAAATAAGACACATTCTCTCTAGATCTTATACAACGTTCGAAGGAAACCGAAATCATCTCAAAACAATATCTCAAGTTAACTCATTGTGGACGAACAGCAATTTAAGTAGTAAATGTGTTTTGTGTGAGACGGGTGTGATGAAACGGAGCTGAAAGAGTAAAGATGTGGAATGAGGAAACATGGAGAGGTTTCGTGTTGAATAATATCAGCTAACTCGGGCTGTGTGTCTCCTTTCAGACGCCGTATTATCAGGAGAAATTAAAACATTGTTTCCTTTAATGTGATTCCACAAAGGCTGACTTTTGAAGTAGGAGCCCTGATGACACTTGGCCCTGAATCTGACCCTTATCTATTGGCATTATTTAGAAAAAAAAAATGTCCTCTGCAGCACAAAGATGTTCAGAAACACACAGCCGGACTCTGTGCTGCTTTGAGCTGATTTTTAATTCTGTGTGTTTTAAGGCCACTAGATGGCAATGAGTGCTTCAGAGCAGACAGTGGTAATGTCACAGATGTTGTCTGCACCCTCTTTTGTTTTCTCTCTTTAGAGGAAGGAGACCTCAGCTGTTGAAGGAGATTCTCCATTATGGGTTCAATGTTCTTTTGAAAATCATTTCCATTAAAACATGTTTTTTAAAAGGGACAGTAACAAAAGGAAGGTCAGGTGAAGCAGTCTGCAGAGCAGAACTATCAGGGCCGGCTGCATGGGTGTGAGATTTGTGTGTGTGCGTGTGTGTGTGTGTGCATGTGTGTGTGTGCATGCTTGAGTGAGTACAAGTGTCTGTATAATTGTGTACGTCTTTTGAATAATGGTATAGACATCCTTCTTTAGAGCTATGAGCAAGAACACTTTTTGCGCATTAAGGGACTTATAGCTGAGATGTGTGCTGGAGAACATCAGTGCTGGAGAACATCAGTGCTGGAGGTGTGTGTGTGTGTGTGTGTGTGTGTGTGTGTGCAGTTTCTACCATGGAGCAGCCTTTGATTTGACATGTTGTCTTGCAGAGGTGTACAGAGTGTTTAAAGCAGCGTTTCTGACTGAACGTGTCGCGTCTCGGTCGCCACATACGTGTTTGTATGTGAACATTAAAGCATGTGTTAAAACCTGGTCCTTTGTCTTTTCAGATTGAGGGTAGAGCGTGTCAGCGGTGAAGACAGGTGTCGGAAAACTGAACGATAAAAAACAAATATTGCTTTGAAGCAACGTTTTTAAGAAATGTGGTGGGAAATTAAGAGAAGTGAAGATGTCCCCTTTGGCTTTTCTCTCTAATGCGTTCATTAGAAGATACCTTCGTTAACATCAAGGGGAAGGCCAGAAGCATTTTTGCTGGGTGGAATCGCAACATCTCTTTAAAATAATTCAAGTCCAGTAATCCAGGAAGGGATATGCTTTGGAGTGTCTACTGGGCAGCAAATATGACTCTTTCCAGCAAGCTGTCCCATTCTTGCTTCCATCAGTTCGTCAGTGGTGAAAATCAGTCTGTGATTTTAAAAAGTCCTCCATAGAAATTACAGCGGTGCTTTTCACTCCACAACGAGGTTTTTTTTTTTTTCTTTTCATCTCCTGAATGAACTAGGCCGACGTTCAGCCCGGGAACGGTCCCTGTGGTTCGTCCTCTACCAGGCCGTGCTTTCTCCCATCTCCTGGCCTTGGTGCGACATGGGAGCGCTGTAGCTGGAGTTACTCGCCAAGGAGAAAGGAGGACTGGGTCCGCCCCCGTACGCCTCCCCCGGGACGGGCTGCAGGGAGCTCGGTAAGCCCGGCTCCGGACTGGGGGTTTCCGCATGGGAGATCATGTCCGTGAACCTTTGGTCGTCTGACGGGTGGTGGCCCGACCCCTCCATGGCTCCGGGTCCAGAGCCCAGGATGTAGGGGGACTCGGCCGGAGACTGGGCCTGCGAGGACGGAGGGCCGTGGGGGAAGAAGTCGTAGTTGCTCCCTGGTCCGTAATAGTCACCTTGGTATTCTGTGGAGGGACGGGAGAAGACACGGTTAGAATTTCTATCAGAGACTCTGAATATACATAAAAACAGTCACAGTTCGTCACGGCAGCGCACGATCTTCCACACACCTCCACCTCTGCCTAAGTGGTGAAATTGATCATGTCCAATTTCCAACCAACCGGTCTCCAACAGCCTCATTTGAGTGTATAAACAACTCCACACCTCTCCACCTCACTTCTCTCGCCTTTTACACACCGCATCCATCTCCCTCACTCATTCCGCTCGCAGCCATGCGTGCACCCCGATGGATTCCCCCGCTGAAACTTCTGGATTTGGATGAGGAACTCCAAAATGAGATTCCAGCCTCCCCGCAGCCCTGCCAGGTCCCGTCGGCCGCGTCTCTCCGTCACGTCCGATTCGGCTTCCGGCAACATCCCTCTGCTCTCCCTCGCCGGCCGCTCCGAGCTCCACACATCACGCTCCATTATTCCCAGCATGCAATCCAGTTAGGGCTGCAACTAACCATTATTTCCATTATCACTTCATCTGACAATTGTTTTCTCCATCAGTCCATTAATTGTTTGGACTTGTGATGTAAGAAGATGCCCGTCACAATTTCCTGTAACATGTAACATCTTTACGTTGCTTGTTTTGCTCATTGACAGTTATATAAACCAGAGAGAAGCAGAGAATCGTCACATTCGAGAAGGTTGATCAATTATGAAACAGCACATTAAAACTTAACACAATTTTCCCTTTAGGTCAATTAAAAACCATGATTACAAACTGTTTTTACTGTTGTTTGTTTTCTGCTTAATTATTTTCTTGTATATTTATTCTGGTTTACTCTCATTGGAAATGAGAGTGTGCCCTCAATGATTCTTCCAGATTCAAATAAAGGTTGAATGAATGAAAAATATTAACCTATAGACTAATTAATTAATTGCCCTAAATCATTGTCGCTCCTCTTGACACTTGTTTTTTGAATTTTTCATCCCAAGTTTTTCACTTTAATTACAACTCACTCCTCTTTTTTGCTTTCATTTGCTTCCACCGTTGCAGCAAATGCAACTTATGAGCTCATGACTTCAGCTTCACATCATGTTTTTATCCACAGCGACAAATGAGTTCTCTGTCAAATCAACAACTGTTTATTAGCTAATAATCCAGAAGATCTCTGTTCAGATTTCATAATATCTACACACACTAAATGCACCGAGACTTTAGTCATGACACTTTCACTAAACAGCACAAACCTCATGGTCGTGGGATCATCAAAGTCAGCAGGATTCATCCTCTGGGACCATGAATGTCTGCAGAAAATGCAACTCATCCTATACTCGACGACTTATTTCAGTCAGAACCGATTAATTGAAACCTGACTTCACTCTGGAATATTTGAACAAAGCTTGATCCACGACTGACGTCTTTCTTGTCTAAAAACGTTCTCACGCCGTTCACTTCAAAGTGCCGCAGCAAAAACTGGCATATTAATGACAGAACACGGCTCAAATTCCCAGCTTTGGCAGGAAATCTCCAGCGCACACCGGGATTTACAAAGATTCTCCAGCTAACCTCGAACACTGACTGACGTGTTTATGCCTCTGAGACGTTTGGGCCCCAACTAATGTTTGATGTCTCCAGGTATATTCACATTTATACATCTAACATGCTGACGTTTTCATTTGTTATTCACGAGTCTCAAAGAGCATCACGCTTTTCAGGATTCACACCAAAGGGCTGGTTCAACACCTGACAGGTTCTGTCACTTCCATGTGGTCGTTTCCAGCTGTGCAGATACTTTCATATTTATGTGCCCAGGTTTTATTTGTCTCTCTGATTTCTGCCTCCACCTCAATACAAGAGAACAGAGTTTCATATCTGGTGTTCGCAGCATTTAATATTTTGATTTAAAAAAATAATCAGTATCATGTAT
Organism: Holacanthus passer; assembly: GCA_025331565.1. Lineage (NCBI taxonomy): Eukaryota > Metazoa > Chordata > Actinopteri > Pomacanthidae > Holacanthus > Holacanthus passer. The sequence continues at coordinate 2,448,681 of JAFREQ010000046.1, read as the reverse complement.
TTCCATAAAAAACGTCCCTGTTCTCTGAGTAATTAATAAACTGCTGACAGGATATTCTGTGGATCCATATAAATATACCTTTTCAATGCTGTGAAAAAGCCCATTCATCTCATTTATAGGCTGAAATCTCAGGGATATATGTTGCAAACGTGAACAAGTAAAACCAAAACTACCTGTAGATAACAAGACACTTTTGTTTTACTCCTTTTTTAGTCATTTGGATGAACGAACACTTTATCGTTTCCAAGCCCAGCACACATGAATCCAACCCTGTATACGTACAGTCAGTAGCTTCATATTCAGCGAACAGATATGAAAGTGATATTGATCTTCTCGTCTCACTCTCAGATGAATGAGAAGAAACTGAATAAGTGTTTTGATCACAAACGTCAAAACATTCCTTTAATCCTAAACCAGGGACAAACAAGGCGCCGCTACACTTTCAGTCTGACGTCACAATGATCCACAGTCTCAAATCGAGGGTCAGTGACTCGGAGGAGAATCAGACCTGTGGGTTTGGGAGGACTGACTCTTGCATATTGATTTGTTTCCTAAAACTATATTTGCTGTTGCTCAGTTTATAAGGAGCCGTCCAGTCCACATGTAGCCAATCACTTCACATCCCCCTGAACAATTACAACCCTTCTGCTCCTCGACTCGTCCACGTTCGCCTTCCAGATCTGCATCCTCCTCTGCTCCACATCACCTCACTCACATTAAATCCATTCTGTTTCAGCACCGCCTTGAACCCAGATCGATGGCCGACTCCACTCAGCTGCCCCAGATGTTGCAACCAACATTTCTCCACACCCACCATCTGCTCTCCTCGCTCCTGCCTCAGTCTAAGAACGGCCAGAATCAGGAACCAACAGGTTAGATATCAAGAAACGCGTCGTCTAATTATAACAACTGCATTTATTTGCTGTTGCACTCGGCTTTGGGAAATTATCAAGAGGAACAACAAGAGCTGACATGACTTTCACAAACAAGCTAATTATTTGATCTGACAAACAGGCCCCTGCTAGTTTGGCCGACCTTGAGAATAAGCTCGTGTTGTGGCCTGTGTGTGTGTGTGAGAAAGATGGGGGTGGGTTTGAGGGAGGAGAGGAAGGGGGGGGCGTTGGCTCTGCAAACTATAATTACACTCACACATGCAGAAGCAGCGTACCACACACAGGCGTTCCTCCCTCCGAGCAGCAGCAGAGGAACATAAGGAAGCTGGAGCTCAGATAAAGGCGAGCAGACCGACCTGAGCTGCTGCTGCTGCTGCTGCTGCTGCGGCACAAAAGGGGTGTGAAAGGCGGCGTGCGAAGAAAGCAAGAGAGATGAGAGCGAGGGATGGCGGTTTTATCCTGTGTTTTCCCCTCCCACTCCCTGCGTCGCAGCCTTGACGGCTCCAGTTCATTGTATCCTCAATGCCCGGGCCCTTCAGGTAGATGTGCAAGAGCTGTATAGAAACCACGTCTCTCAGACTGTCCATGAAAAACAAACTGCTGATATACATGACAGGTGCATCTGGTTTATTCCTTCACTTCAGTGTCGTTGCGTTAGCTTATTATTTGCTGCCCACCTGCTATTGTCTTGAAATGTTTTTTGTCTTGATCCAGGCGACAAATGGAGGCTTAAATACTCCACAATCCTGTTTTTTTTTTCAAGTGGTTTTGACAAGTTTTGTTTTTTTTTAAAGAATATTGATTTGACGGTGTCCACACCAACTGGAGATCAAATTGTCTTCGAGCACACGTGATTAGAAAAGCAAACCGCTGAGTAAAGAACAGAGCTTATGATTTTTTTTTTTTTTTTCAGTTTTCATTTTCACACGTGGAAAACAACAAACTGGGTGCGTCTTATCTGCAGCATCCAAGAGAAAGAATCTCTCACTGTTTCATAGCTTTGAATATTTGACAAAATCAGATGAAATTGTGAAATTAACATTTGCAACGTTGCACTTTCTATGTTCCAGGTCAGCAAATTGTTTTTTTAATTTCCTGGTCAGTGAACGCAACACGACATACACCTCTACATGTTTTCCCTTCATCCAAGCAGCTGGGATATAATTTCATGACCAGCTTTATTTACTATTCATTATATCAAGTGTTTCTTTTATGATATATTGTTGTATAGAATATATTTTTTGACATGAAGCTGTCTTCAGTTTGCTGGAGTTAATTTCTCCTTCAGAAGATTTCTTTTTTTGTGTGTTTCAAGCCCTTTTTTCATCAACACTTCAAAAACATTCATCAAAGCTACTTTTGTTGAATCTGCTCTGATGTGTTACTTTCCTTGAATCACCTTCATAATTTGTTGAAGATACTGCAGCTTTATTTCTAAGGAGAAAAATTAGCAACTTCTTTGAAAGAGAACGACGCTCAAGAAGTGAGCACAGAGGTTTTTTATCAAACACTGAAACTTGTAAAGGTTTTTATGAGATGCAGTTTCATCTGGATCAAACTGAGACGCTAGAAGGACGACAGCTTTCTGTTGCACCGGAGTCAAATCCCACAAATACTGGCTGTGCTTGATTTTAGTTCACTTGCACTTCTCGCGATTTTTGAAGTTCTCCATTGTGAAAGAGCAGATGAATCGATATAAATTGGATCTTTTGAGCTCAAATGCAAAGACTGAAATGCATCTGTTCCCCTCCAACATGTGTCCTCCAGGCTGCACGACAGGTTGCACTATGAGACAGGTTTTTATTTTGAACCTTCAGATTCTCTACTTGTTGTGAGCTGAGACGAACCAAACTAGACTTGTGTTTTGATCAGTTAGCAAGTTTCGTCTTTTCCAACGAGAAGTGAAACTCTGTGGGGATCACACACCCCGTCTGAATACTGCCCAAGGTTGGAGTTAGATCAAGGGCCAATTAGATGTTTTATCTCTGAACGAAAGATGAATTGATTAAAGAAAATCATGTGACCTTCAAGTAAACTACGTTGAGGTTACAGTTCATCTGTAGAGTCCGGCAGATACAGAACATCAGCCTCACACTGGAACAACCTCGTTGGTGCTGGTTGTAATGAGCTTATCACATTCTTGAAGTGAAACAGGATCGAGATTATTCTTGCTGTTACGTTTGCTGATGAGCCCAGTGCTTCACATTAATACTCGTAGAGGTGGAGACACAGGACAAGACTTCATTTCTTACCTCCGTAGTAACCGTAGGCCCCAGGTCCTAAAATGTCTGGGTCCTCCAGCCTTCCTCCCAGGGGCCTCATCCTCCTCGGGCCCCTGAAGAAGGCGTGCCGCCGGGCCCCCAGCGCACTCAGCTGCTTCATTCGTCGCTCTTTGGATCTTCTGTTCTGGAACCAAACCTGCATCAAAGGGTCAAACTTATCAGCTGATCTCATCGTTTTAAAAAGAATTTTAGTTTGAACTGAAGATGTTTTTTTCCCTTCAGATTTCAGATTACGCGTCACTTTTCCTCCACCCAAACTTCTACACCGAGAGTGCAAACCATGTCGTTATAAGATTCAGACTCTGATCACAATCACTACAAGATTCAGTCTGTTGGATCTGGCACCATAAAAAATGTGTGAAGCACAACTGACAGAATTGAAAACAAATTAATATGAATCCTGATCATTTCAGGTAATTTCGCTGATCTATTCAATTTCATGCTCACTGTTACAGAGTTTGCGTTAAAACCATAATTTACAAGTCTTTATTTTCCCTTTTTTTTGATAGATTTTAACGGCTCGTATTCAAAACTTACAAATTACGGAAAGTATTTGCTTCTGGCTTGTAAATATCTCTGACACCTTTGTAACCATGTCGAACTGTATAACAATCAGCTGCGGCCTCTTTTCATTTCTATTAATTGAGGTTTAAATTCTTGGATCTCAGCATCAAAATAGATAAAAATCATTTAAGTCAAAACTATAGTGTTAAACCATTAAAAAGTAAATCGTGCTTAAAGACGATCCATCAAATTCACTCATGTGGGAAAAGTCTAATCTATCTATCTATGAAAATGAGGAAAATAATAAAGACGCTCCTTTTTAAATTGTCTCATCTATGAGAGGATATAATGAGACACTGGAGCCAGAATAAAACACACTTCCTCCATGTTCCTGTTGTAAAATTAAGATTAATAGCAAAGTAATATAAATGTTCTCCAGTGCACAAACTAATGCACCTCAGCACGAGTTAGAATAAACAGCCAAAGCTGTAAATCAGGGTTTAAAAAGGCTTATCACTAACGTTAAATAAAGTGTGTTTGAAGAGGAACAAAGGAGGATTTCAGAGTTGGAGAAGTGCACACCATATGGAAGAATGTCTGCATTATAAGCACATAACACATCTTGTTTCGCCTTTGCATCACTGCTGCATAATGATGTATGTTCACCCCATCCAGGCGACACCAGAGGCAGAATCCCACTGTGCTGCAGATTAACAAAAACACACACGCACAAAAACACCTAAAACCCACTTAGGCTCTGTTCTGTGTGCTCCAGCGGCAAAGGCGACACCTGCTTATTGAGAACAATCGTCTAACTGTAGGGTACATTTTTATGGAAATGCTCTCGCTCCCCTCGAGAGAGCGTTGCTTAGGGATTACATACACATGCTGGAGAAGCAGCAGTGGCTCACAGGGCTCCCCGTGTTGAGAGCAATGGTATTTAACACACAGTGAGCGAGGAGGAGGATGACGAAACAGAGCCTCCATTTTGGCTCCAAGCAACACAGGGGTGGGGATCATGGACAGAGGGATGGACTGGCTGACTGCCTGACTGATTGATTGATTGATTTATGACTGTTTGTTTGAGCTCTATTGATGCAGCTCTCTCTCACACACACACACACACACACACAGCCTGCAGTGTATGATATAGATGAGGCGGTGGAGGGGCCCCCGGTCTGCTCTAATAAGCAATGGGAGCAGGCTGTAAGTGAGTAAGAACAGAGAGGTGGGAAAGGGGAGGGTGGTATGTAAATCTGTGAAATCAGCGATAATTACAGTGAGTGCACAAAAAGCCACATCACAGTTGGCAGAGATGGTGCTAATCATCCTGACACAGCCTGCACCCAGACACCGAGTGTGTGCGTGTGTGCATGTGTGTGTGTGTGTGTCCAAAAACAGTGCTCGCTTGTGTTATCCTGCAGGAACATGTTTGTGTGTGCGGGGTTCCTCTTCCCTTTGGCAAAAACAAAAACTAACCTTTCACTAATTTCATGGCTGTTCAACACCAGTGACGACTGAAATAAGCTGCACAAAATAAATAACATTCTTAAAAAAAAAAAAAAATTATATCCATGCATCAGTACATTGGATGACTAGATCTTAATTTCCAAGAATAAATGAGCAGTGGAGGCGAATAAGGATGCAATTATTATAGGAATTAAAAAAAAAATAGAAGCATTAAATTTGAAAATCATTTTTAAAAAAAAGAAGTGTACTAAACAAACAGGGTGAGAATTGATTTCTAAAAGTTAACCATGAAATAAAATAACAATAGAATTTGATTTGCAATAATTTCAAAATTAATGCAGGATGAGATTCTATTATTATTATTATTATTATTATTGTTTTTAGATATAAATGCAAATTAAAATGCAAAGTGCAAAAAAAACATCTTTGTTCCATCGTTAATATTTGTGAAAAATAAAAATAAGCATTGTGCACAATTTAAATCCTTTCTCCAACATTAAATCTTCACTGTGCAAAATCAAGGCGCACTGCTGACTCTGTGCGCCGGGTCTTTGTCTGTGCAGACCCCCCCTCAGCCCTGCGCCCTCTCCGGCTGCAGCTCACCTGGATCACCCGCATGTTCAGGCCCGTCTCCTGCGCCAGCTGCTCTCGGATGTGTCGGGTCGGTTTCGGCGTCGCCACAAACGCGGCCTTTAACGTTTCCAGCTGCTTGGCCTTGATGGTGGTCCGGGGCCCCCGCCGCTTGGCCCCCGAGTTCTGCTCCTCGTTCTCAATATTGTTCGTTTCCTTATCAGAGGACGTGGAATTGTCCGTCTCCTTTATGTCGTCCTGTATGGGGTCCTGCAGATCCGGAGATAAACTCCTATCCGTACACGACGACACTGCGGAGAGGAGACAGGAGGAAGGTCACGATGGGGCTCAGGGAGGAGGAGGAGGAGGAGGAGGAGGGTGTGCCTCCATCAGGCCTGCACATGCACGCGCACTTTGATGGAAATGTGCATCCAAAATATTAGATTTTAGTTTTTAAAAAAAAATTGAAATTTTTGCACTTTAATTTCATGCAATTTTATTTTCCATGAATGCATTTATTTATTTCTTCTTTGCACAAATTAAATATTTCACACATCAGAATATTACACGCAGGAGATGATAATATAATATGTGCACAAGCATCATCATCATCATCATCAGTGAGGACGAAGAGCTGCACACTGACACACTCATCCCGCCTTTGTGCTGCAGGTAAAGATTGAAACCTGGCAGCTGAAAATCTGAAGCTCTCGGTTCATCTGCAGCTTCAGCTCTTTGTCCCTCCAGAGGATTTTTTTTTTCATGCATTTGTGTAATATTTGTGCTCACACACACTCTCCATATTAAACAATGATGTTTGAGCTCACACACAAGGCAAACACACACACTCCGGATTATTATTGATTACCTGAGTTCAAGTTGACTTCTTTGATGGCTCCGGAGCTCAAATAATCTTCCTTGCACACGAACTTGTTCTCGTCTATCACGTAGAGCTCCTCTCCCGTGGACAGCTGCTTGTTGCACACCATGCAGGTGAAGCAGTTCAGGTGGAACACCTTGCTGCGGGCTCTGCGGACCAGGTCGTTGGGAGAGATTCCCTGCAGACAGCCCGCACACTTTGTGCCAAACCGCCTGCAAAACCACGAGACACAGGCAGCTGAGAAATATCTGCAGACTCACATTTCATAAAACAGTGCACGTTAGAAACGAGTGGAGCCTTTGTTTGCCCATCAGAAGTGATGTAATGAAGCTATTGTTATGCATTTATTTAAATCGACCTTTAATGTTTGCATATGTGCATTTAAGTTAGAATAAAATACATTAACATAATAATAGTCTGGCAGGTAAAACACGGATAGAATCATTGGGCAAATATGAACAAAAATCTAACATAAAAATGCATAATAATAATAATAATAATAATAAATAATAATTAATTTGCTTCTTATTTCTCATCATTCCAGTAAAATCGTGCATAATCATATAAATCTTATTTCTGCAAAATATTAAATAAATTGTCAACAACATTTTGCAATAAACAAACAATAAACAAAAGCACATCTGTGCTCTTTTATAAAACTGACTGGCAGAGTTAATATTGGCGACGCAGATGATTCAAAGGAAAGAAAGAAAAAAAAAATCCCAAGTCAGAGTTTGCGTTTAAAAAAAAAAACCCTCTTTATTTTTGATGGAGGTGCTCTGACAATAACCCCACGCAAAAAAAACGCATTAGTGACAATCAACACATTGTGGCGTGGGATATATTATGGGATTAAGCAGAGTGGGAGCATCTTAGCGTGGAAATCTTCTCTTAATCCATATTCACCCGCTTAAATACTGGGCTGGGAAGACTCATCAATTTGATGCACAAAAAATAGCCTCGAAAATATATTTTTTTTTCTTCCTGCTGCTGATTTGACAGAAAGAAAAAAAAATAGGTGGTGACTTTAAAAAAAAAAAAAAATTTATCATGAGGAAAAAAAGTGAAATAAACACATGTAAATATAAAGAGGACTATTTATGTTCTGATGTTTAATACACGGAGCAGCGAGGTGTTCGAGGCTCCCACATGTGGCCCTGCTCTACCTGTCGGGGGGGTTTAAGCCTCTGGGTGGAAGCAATCACTCCCTTTGTGCAGCATTGTTTTAACACTAATGTAGGCTTGTCTCTCCATTTGCAATGGTATCACTGTCCCCTCTTTCACATGCATGGCCGAGCCTCCCCCCAGCGAAGAGGGCACAACTCTACTTACACAACAAAATGGACATATTAGGGTGATTACTGTTTCGCCTGGCTAATGGCTGCCATTTAAATCCACCGCTTGATGGGACCCGCAGCAATATGATGGTCAAGGCCGTCCGAGGCCAATAATAGCCTCTAATGTGTCTTACATGTCATTAGACAATTTGGGAGAAAATAACTGACACATACAAATGAAAATGATGCAAACAAGAGCTTCACTTATCACTCAATTACCTGAAACACTTTTTTAGGAATTGTGTTAATGGGCTGATGTGGAAAAAAAAACACATTAAGCTCAAAACACACAGAGAAATTAAATTTTAGATCCTTTCTTTTTTATTGCAGAGGCCACACTCTCCATTATGCGACCAGCGTTTAATATTAGAGAGGAATTAAAATCCTGCATTTCAAAATAAAAGAGTTTTATTTTATTCGCACGCTTGGTCACAAATTGTTTTAACCTCAGACTTTCAATTTAGAATTAAAAACAATTTAAGGTTTTTGTGAGCCACATTTTTTAAATTTCTCTTCATGCATTTTTTTATTATCATCAGTGCATCCTTATAAAGACTGACCCAACCTGAACCATGTTGTTGTGGCCACTTTCTAAAGAGCTCTGTGTTACCTGAAGAAGTCCATTTTGCAGTAGAGCTTCCCGTCCCTGGAGAAGCACTTCTCGGTCAGGTTGCAGCTGCACTCGCAGCACTGGACGCACTTGGCGTGCCAGGCTCGGTCCAGCACGTTGAGGAGGAAGCGGTCCAGGATGGGCCGCTCGCAGCCGGCGCAGTGGACCATCATGTCTCCGGCCTGCAGGACGCGCACTGCGCTGCTCGGACTGGGGCGACCCGGGTCCACGCGGAACAACGTCTTGGCTCGTGGAGGAGTGCTGTCAGCCGGGAAACTGGAGGGACCTCCTGCTCAGAGGCAGACCCAGACCTGGTGCAGTCCCGCTCCCGTTCGGCTCTCGGTCCTTGTCACAATCCACAATCCAGAGGAGCAGGAGAGGCTTCAGCCGCGCCAGCTGGGGGACTGAGGAGCGGGCATGTTGTCTCACTATCACGCATCAAAGCTTCATAACTGGGCCTGTTTTATTTGCGGGCTCTCATCTTTGTTTTGGCTCCAGTCATTTCCTCCGGGCTCACCTCACGTCGCCACCTTCAGCATCACTGTGCCGAGGCTATCACGCGCTGCCTCCAGCCGCCTCCTGCGCGCACATTGGACGACGCCCCTGTTAATTCCTGCTCCGGCTCAGCCAATCACGGCGCGGTCGTTATGGTTACACGTCCACGGCTGTAGCCTCCGAGCAAACCTGAATCACAGGAGGGACGGGAGGATGCTGCCGTGCATATGGAGGGTCATATAGTGGCATCAGCTGCTGGAGAGATTGCGCAACAGCAAAACTCTCCCTGCAACATTTTGCTCCTAAAAGTTGACAGAAACGTGGCGAAGGTGAGGAAATACCTGTGCAACAAGCAGGGGAGGGGGTCTCTAAATGAATGCATGTGACTGGGGGAGTGGGAGTAGCCCAGCAAGGACTAATGCTACACAACCTTATAATGGCCTTGTGACAAAACGCTCCTGCATCTGTGTGCAGGCTGAGGAGGAGGGAGGGAGGGGGGGGAGAGAAAGAGGGGGGTCTTTTCTCATGCACAAAGCTATTTACAGGGAAATGCGATGGATTAGCTGGAAGCTCATCAATAGGGAGAGACTGGTCACCCGGTGCTTTAACAGAGTGGCCACCAATCGAAGGGAATTTCAATATTTACCAACAGCCTCGTTTTGTTAGTTGCAGTTAAGCAAACATGCAGAGGTGAGACCTGTTTTTTTTTCTTTCCACCCTAATGAGGAGAAATTTGAATGACATTAGGTGTGAATTTTGGCTCATTTTGCACCATTAAAGGTCGTTCAAGAAAACATTTAGAGAGGAACAGACAAACAACCACAGACACATGTGTCAATATTTGCTAATACACTTTAGTCACATTAGAATCAAAAATAATCGTGTGATTGTTATTAGTGAGAATTTAATGATCCATTTGCAAGATAAAATTAATCTGATTATAAATGCATTATATTTCTTCACAAATTTGCAGATGTTTTGTCTCCATTTTTTTTTTTACAGGAACTATTTTTTTTGCTCAACATCAAATCACCAAAGTCAAAGTGTCCTTTTCTTGCTCAAGGGCTCACTGACAGAAGAAGTCAGGTATCAAACCAACAACTTTATAATGAACGCACAAACCACTCAAACACCTGACTATCATGTATCATCCTTTTCTTTCTTTCTTCTTCATGATTTTCCAAACTATTTGTTGTCCTCACTGTAAAATGTTCTGTTTTTCTGACCATCCTAAAATATGAAACTGATGGACTTTAGAAGCAGATATGGAGGAAGTCTCCAGTTCTCAGCTGAGGTTTTGGCTATAATTAGTGTTTTCCTATCAAAAATTACACCAGGATCCAGGGTGAGGATTTATCCTCCAGGTAGCAGCAGTTTAACCTGTGTATTTCAGGGCCTTTGTAGAGACATGGCTGAATGAGTTTCCCCAATTATCCCAGCTCCTTACACGGAGCCCTTTAGCCTGTAAAACGAGACAAGAAGAAGAAGAAAAAAAAAAGGGAGGGCGGACAAAAAGCCCACGGTGGGAAAAAGAGCATGTGTTTGAATGAAGCCACGTCACATTGTGCCAAAAGAATAAAAAGGCCTGTTTGCTTTGCTTTGACGCTCACCTGCGGAGAGAAAGCAGGGATCTGTCCGTGGTCCTGACGCACAGGAAGCACCAAGGACAGCAACAGGCTTCTCTCCATTCAGTCCTACGCCACGAGACCACAAACACTTAGACTTAATCCTGTAAACAACATTTACATATTAAATGTGACATGATGTTCTGGCAGATTAAAAAGTGGCTGAACTCTGACCTGAAGCCAGTTCTCATCACAACATGACCTCACATTTCATCCTTCTATAGGAACAAAAATCAATTTTTGCACAACACCTTTGATGCATTTTCCTTCAAGGACTCTACATCTTCACCTCCTGTTGATGCTTCCTGTGTTGGTGTTCAGGTCCTAAGCTTTATATATTTTTTATATTTTTTTTTATACATTTTTGATCATTTGTTATAATGATCACACTGACTGGACAATATAATGTTTTATTAAAATAGCATCAAAAATAAATAGAGAAGTAATAAAACTAAATGTATCCAAAAAAAAAAAATGTTTTGTTCATAAACTTTAGGATGCATTTATTTGATTCTTTATTCAAGCTCACGTTACTTAACCGCTAAACACAGACTTCAACCCAAGAGTCTTTTCCATCAACGCTACAGTGAAACATTTCATTCAGTAAAACATCAGAAATCATTTGAATCTCCCAGAGTCCTACAGTAAAGCTCAAATGCCTTTACCCCGGCATTCATTTTAAGTTTGCACACATTCAAATCTCAGTGGTGAAATCCTTTCGCCTCTTCACAGAACACTCCAGAGAAGCCTTCACAGGTTGGAGCACTGAAGGATGGATTGTTGTCATTCAGCGCGTGAAATAAAGATCAGAAGGCCCTCGAGCCGAGCAAAAGTTACAGGAGAGGATTCATAAAGGATTCCAAATTACACAAGAATCATTTTGATGAACCATTTTATAAATTGCTTAAAATACTTTTTATTTATGTATTTGGATGGAAGTTTTGTTAGTACACCACAGCTGTTTACACGTGCATACAGACCATTACAAGCCATATTTTTCAAGGACCAACATCTGAAGTGAGCATCGGTCCCCTTTCTTTGCTATGAGGCCTTCATGAAATATCTCTGGAGCTGCACGTCTCTCTCTTTTTCTCTGGCTCTCTCTCTTTCAATCATTTTTAGTTTGTAATGCACAGGGAGTAAAAAAGAGTCATTTAAACGCCGCACGCAATTTCCACAAACCCTGAACCCTCGTGTCCATTCAGGACGAGCTCCTACAGAATGTGAGGAATCTGCCACAGAATTTAAAGGTTACTGTTTCTAATAACTGAATGTGGGAAAGTATTTTTAAAAACAAGCCCAAACAACTTCTTAAATGAAATTAAATGAAGCCACAAATTGGAAAAATATATAAATATAGATAGAAATATAAATTTGAAAAAAGGTGCACAGATGAATGTGAGATGGAGAAAAAAAAAAACCCCCACCTTCACGGCTCCACTCCCCTCCACTCTGCACCGTGACAGCCCGGACACCTGAGCAGACCGGTTCCTCCCCTCTCCTCCTCCCTCCTGCAGCCGCCATTCCATGCATGCGGTGTCACCCCAACCCCGAAGACGCGCACACGCACACACACACATGCACGCTCAAGACCACCTCCAGGCCCCCTCTTTGGCAGGGCCAGTCCCAAGGGAGAGGTTAGTATGATGGATGTCTGATTGGTAGCCCTCCCTTAGGGCCTCCCTCTCCGTCACCTCTCTGCGCTCTGAATTAAAAGGCCGTTTGTCTCCTCTGAGTCCTCAGCTGTAGAGCGCCGGCCTGCAATTTCACAGCACTCAGAGAGAGAGGGAGACCATTACAGAGGAGGTTGTCAGGGGAGCCATCAGAGCCCGGACACGCCTGAGGGACTCTCTCTTTCCCCTCCATCTTTCCCCGCTCCCGTCTCCTCCTGCTCAGCCCACCAACACCTCCGTCCCACTGGAGGCAGCCAACCCTCCACTCACAAATATATAAATATTCAAGGCCTCTGTCAAGCATGTACGCACCTATATGCATATTGGAGCGTGCACATGCAGGCATGCACCGAAGCATGCACACACACATTTGTCATTTTTAAATCCACCTCTCTGTGTTGGTGCTTGAATTAACACATCTAATGATATAAAGTTAAAGCGACATTATAGAGCTGTTGAAAGAAGACACAACGCATTCTTGCTCTTGAAAATGAAGACTTGAAAAGAAAGAAGAATCTACCCTTAATTTGCTGCTGCAGCCTTGTTTGATTTGGTCGGACCAGTTTCTTATGGTCTGGACTAATCTGTGTAACTGACATTACTGAGTCATTCTGATGCTTCACCGTTTCCCAGAAGCGTCACTTGTGGCCACATGGTCGCTGTTCAGCAAAGGGTATGTCGGCCTGCTTTAAAGAAAAACACTGCTGTTGTTTCATAGTTTTCACAAAGTTAACAGATTCCATGAAAAGACCAAAACCAACAATGCATTATGGGTAGACTGTGTTTGAAAGGATTAGTTCGTACAATGTGTTGTCCAATGACATACAATCATCAGTCAACGCATCAAATCCCACCTCCTTTCTCAGCTTCACACACTTGGACTATTTGATTAAAGAGGTTGTGCTCGCTGGATTGTCAGTTTCAAAAAGTTTGAAAATTGTTGGATTCAACCACTTCCTGTTCCGACATCAGAAAGATGTGAAGGCGAGGAGGTCTCAGAGGCCGAGGACTTATACAAAGACTGAGAGATGGAGGCCATTCTGTTTGGATAATACTTGTTTGTAGGATGAATTAAATGTTGGTTTTGGAATTTTTTGACAATAATAAAAATATTGAATCTCACCACCTGTGTCCTTTAAAACAACAAACTAGAAATAACATAAAGCCAGTCTGTGCAAACAGTGCGACATTTAGAATTCACACAGACTAATTTCTTTGTATTTTGAGTTTCAAAATTTCAAGTTTGCTGTTTTGTGGCCACAAATCATATTTTTTTTCAGCTTTCAAATTTATCTTGAATTATAAAACCACAAGGAACTTATTCTGCACAGTGAATTACTTTTGTGCAAAGCGCTTTTGCTCGACAGGAATCTGCACTCGTAGGAATAAACATGTACCGATTACAAGGACGTGCGAGATGTGGAAGCTATCATCAAGGGAAACAAACATGGCAGGAATCTCAACTCGCAAATATAACCCTCTCAATTACCCAGAATAAAGGATTAATTCAAACAACCAGATTCACCTTTCACCCTCTGAGCACTAAATCACATATGATTCTGAGCACAAACAAACACACGCAGACAAACACACACGCAGACTCGGTGCTGGATCCTACACGGCACTCGTGAAAAGATAATTGGAGCATTACTCAGCAGCAGGGGAGCAGGAGTCACAAGTCGCTGTGTGTAACTGTTCATCAGGTTCCTTCCTCCAGTCAACCGCCGGGCAAACCGCTGTGACTCTGTGTGCAACAGTGTACAAAGATAGGTGGATGGGATCCAGGTAGTTGTGGAGAGTTGAAGCTGACTGGATGCTTCACACTGTGTTGAGTTCAGCCCCTGTCATTGAGATATAATGAGGGAGATCACCTTTCACTGTGGGCCATCCTAATGAGGTAATGAATGGGGGTGTGCATTGCACCTTTGCCCTCACCTACTCTATTAATCAGAGTAGGGTCACACGCAGCCGCCAGGACCCAACCTCCCCCTATCTGGCAGCACTAATGGACCAAGCGATGGATTGAAGGTGCTTTTAGTTAAAGAGCTCTGGTTAGTAACCGGGAGAGGACTGGAGCGAGGGACGGCATCGTTTCCTGGGAGGTAAAACCAGAGGAAATACAGGGGTGGAAGCAGCCGACTGGGAGGACGTTTCACACCTCAGAGGTAGCTGGAGTGAGAAGTGTGCGTGACATCGACCCTTGACCTCCTCTCGGCCACCTCGAGGAAGGATCAGGAGGGTCAGCCGGCTATCTGGGCTGCCCATGGAGGGATCAGCGACTCACAGACATTCACTGCATGAGCCACAAAGAGGGACGCTTGCATCTCATGGCAGGAAGTTGTGTGGGAACATGGGAAGAATTGGGAGGATTTATAGTAAAATTAATTTTCATCAGAGCCAAAAAACATGACTGTAGAATTAGGTTAAGATCAGAACTTGAATCAGGGAATCTGTGGACCGACAGAACAGTTTTTACATGTATCCTGACTCGTGACTCCAGCTGCCTCGTAAGCACCATTAACATACTGAAGACTGAAGTGTGCTGACTTTTGTTTGCGCAGCCAATTGCTCTTGAAGTGAAAGATGGATGAAAAACTGATCACTTGTGTTTCTGAATCTCCAGAACAGTCCAATATAACAAATATTAAGACCAAACAAAATATATCCACTCTGCAAAATATCAACATGCAGATACAGAAAGTCATCTACTGCTAACAACCTTAGCTTTGTAGTTTAGTTTAGTTCACATCGCAAGACCCTTTTTGTCCTGTTGTAATATGAATATGGTCTCGAGCATTTCTGCCACCAACAGATGACAAATGACAAAAACATCACTTTAGCTGGACTGGACAAACTATTATAGTCTAAAGAGCAATTATGAACTCATGCAAAATAATAAAGTTTATTTTCTAAAAAGGACTATTTCAAATGGACAAAAAAACTAAAACACATTTATCACATCTGTCAACAAAGACTCCAAAAAAAATACATATCTGACAAAAATCTCTCATTAATCAGCTATTCAGAGGTTGTTTCCTTCAACCAAATGCCAAAAATGTTCAATGTTGTTTCTGTTCAATGAAAGTACGATAATTGAGAAGAGAATTCAGCAACTTTTTCATCACTGTAGATATTTGTCAAAACTATTTAGAGACAGTTTACCATCCTCCTTTAAGGCTCACTGGGACAAACAGCAGCTGGATTAGTTGCATGGACAATATGATGATGACATAATTCCTTCGACACGATGTAAACAAACATGATAGAAATTATTTTATGATCCTAATCAAATGATCAGATGCATTTGTATATACACATGTAACCTCCTCCAGTGGTCGGCTGCGCGCAGACGTCGAGGATCTGATCGGACTGGACTCAGCATGACAAAGTGGGAAGGCTGCGCAGGAGGAAAAAAAGGGGATGGAGAAAGGGGGGGGGAAATAATCCTGGCTATGTATGTGTTCTCAGCATCCCGTCCTCCCCTGGCTAACCGCACCGGCGGCCACTTGAATTAGCAGCAGAGGATTATGGGCAGAGAGCCTCATTAATCTGGGCAACAAACAGTGGCCAGTGTGAATATTTGCACCCAGAAATTGAAAAGATTAAGTCCTATTTGACAATGACTGGCAGGCTCTGCGCTGCAAGAGGCTACTGTTAAATATTCATATCCTGGACTCCTTCTCTGTCTCTGTCTGTCTCGTGTGTGTTTGTGTGCTAAATGGAAGTAACGTGCAAAGCCAATAAGTAAAGTTCTGGGATTTTTTTTTTTTGAGTGTGTGTGTGTGTGTGTGTTGTTGATTATGAGCAGTCAAGCCTACAAATTGAACATTTTTTAATACCAAACTGGCAAAACAAGGAAACAGAACTGAATCTTTTGAATTAATCATAAGACATTAAGCCTTATTTAAAAGCAATGATTTCATATTGACCAGCAGAAGGAAAATGCCAAAAAATAAAATGCACTACTTTATGGATATAGTTGCAGGGACATACAATCAGAGTAACACACTTCTACACACACGGTTTAATGAGCAGAGGAGTGGGGGTCTGCTGTGACATCCCATCATGCCGCCTGCCTTGTCAGCCTGGCAGGAGATTCCCTCCTGCAAACGCTCAGCAAATACACCTGCTATTCATTTCCTACAAGGCAGAGAAGGCTCGCCAGACCTGACAAAGCTATTTACCCACCTCCAGCCCGGCCTGTGCAGACGCTATCGCTAATGTTTTCCCTTCTGCAGGAGATCAATATGTTTGGAAGCAGACAAACAACCCTGCTCTGCCAGCCAGGCTCTTCCCGTTTAGCAGGCCACCACTGGGGGCCCTGACAGCAGATGTACACAACCGAATCAACAAGCGGCGCTTCTCCAGAGTCAACACTGGACACAATCAACAGCGCCGGATCTACAGAGCTAAGAATGAACACCGCGGCCCATATGTGCCATACCAAGGATCAACACTCGTCCTCGCTCCTGTGCCAACTTACGTCTGCTTCCAGAAAACACACCGCGAGAGGAATATTGATTTGGGCACGAGCAGGAAGAATTATGGAAGTTTAAAAAGCTGAAGCTAAAGCTTTCTCCTGATCGTAGGCTGGAGAGCTGCACAATGTGACGTCCTGGACATGCTCGAGACGGACGGAGTGAAAAGACTCAGACGGACTCAGAGCAGCAGACGACTTTCCTCCAGATACAACACTGATATAAGCTCGAGTAAACAGCAGAAACCAAACCAGACAATACAAACAGCCAGAGCCAGACTAAACCAACATCCAGGTCCCTGATCTCCTCCCCTGGATCAGGCCGCATGCTCTCCAGGGCCTCGTCTCCCTTTTCTCGTTGCCTCTCATATCCCTTCATTTCTTCCTCTTCCCTTTCATTTCCACATCTCTCATTTCCTCTCCTTGTTTCCTTTCTGCTCCTCTCCTTTCCTCTTCCTCCTCCCCTTGTTTCCTCTTCTTCTCTTTCGTTCCCTCTCTTCTCGTTTCCTCTCCTCGTTTTCTTTCTGTTCCTCTCCTTTTTTCTTCTCTTATGTCCTCCCCTCTCATCACCTTTTCTTGCCATTCTTCTCCTCTCCTCTTGTTTCCTCCCCCCGTTTTCTCTTCTTCCCTTTCGTTTCCTCTCCTCTCTTCCTTCGTTCACAATCACAATCCACAGAGATTTTAGATCATTTTTAGCACAATTCCTACTTTTTTCATGTTTTTATTTTCAACATAATGAAGGACGTGGAACTGGACTAGAAAGAAATCATCATTGGAAATTTCTGCTTCTGCATGATTGTCATTTGTGGTATTTTACATTAGTGAATCTGAGGTAAGAGGGTGCATGTGGAGGAGAGGGTCAGAGGAAGTGACTCATTTGTGTGTGCACGTGTGTATGTGTGTGTGTGTGTGCGTGTGTGTGTGTGTGTGCTGCAGCTCTACAGACAGAAACAAGGAGTGAACGAATGTCAATGTATGTGCATTTGAATATTCCTTTCGACGTGAAGCAGCTGTGTGCAAATGTGTGCGTGTGCGTGCTGAAGGTGGTCATGAGGTTGATTTCTGGTTTTACATGCATGCGTGGGTGTGTGTGTACGTGTGTGTGTGTCGGGGGGGGAGGCGGCAGGGTGAGTGTGTTAAATTGTTCTGTGTTGCGGAGATAACACCGGATCTCTATCAGCTGCATCAGGGGGCTTAAGACCCCGATGGGCGTGAGGGGAGAATGAATTTTCCTCACTACTCTGCATATTACAGGATTACACTGCACCTTTAGATATGCTTGGGCTGAGCCTATCTCTGCCTTATGGCCATACGGATGTAGATTATTGAAATAGACTGTCACACAGTGAATAAATTGAAGCAACACCACAGCAACTGCACAGGGTCCTGAAATGAAATGCACTGCAAAGAGATAACCGTGATAGGATTTTGGTTTTGGACATTGTTCGGACAGAATAGTGCCGTATAATCCGGGCATCGAACTTTTTTTTTTTTTTTTTTTTGCAAAACCCACATTCTGTTTCTTTATTTACAAAAAGAAAACATTGCTCCTGTAAAAATGATTTTGTGAACATAAACTGCAAAAGGGCTGCTGCAAAAAAAAAAATCAGGGGCTCCCATCTCAGGCCCCTGAAACTGTAAATATCTATGATCTCTGGCATGTTTCAGGGCCCCTGTCCAGGTCGGGGCCCCTCAGTCTCTGCATCTCAGCTCACATCAGGTGCAACAGAGTCTTTCTTCCATTACAAACTCGCCCACTGGTGCCGCGTTGCAGAGAGAGGACGTGTAGGTAGAACAGACTGGCCTCTGGGTTTGATGGCGGACAAGGGGGGGACACAGAGAGCGAGGAGGGGCCATCTTCTTCTTCTCTTTTCCCTCCAACGCCTCCTTCGCTCAGCCCCGTCTCCCCCTCCTCCTCGAAGCCTCTGGCTAATTACTCCTTTTTTCAAATGCAAAGCAGCGGCAGAAAGTGAGATGATTTCTCGGCGGCCGCTTTAGGGAAGAAGCGAGGAAGAGGGGAGAGAAAGAAAGCCACGGCGAGAAAAGAGGAGCGAGAGGAGAGACGAGAGAGGCTGAATGGAAGAAAGAGGTGACTTTCTTTCCTCGGCTGGCAGGGACCTTTGAAGTTGGGCAAGACGGAGAGGGGAGGGGGTCTTTCTGTGAGGGGACGGAGGTAAGAAAAAAGCGAGGGAAGATCGTGTTAACGAGATGGCCTCTAAAGACGAATTAAATGGTGGGAGAAAAGAAACACGATCAGGCCTGGCCCTACTTATAGACTCCTCACAGACTCACTCTTTTCAGCGCCGCGGAGGTGTTCCAAAGCCTGAATTCCTTAGCTCAGCTCTTTAAAAGGCTTGGAGTGTGGGGTGTGTGAGTGAGGGGCTGCGTCGGGGGCAATAGGGTGTGTGTATGAGTGCAAATGTGTGTGCGGGAGGGTCACCCGTCCTTTAGTCACACATCCCAGCCCCTCAATGGGGAGGTCAGGGACTTACACACCGATGGAGGGTCAGAAGTGGCAGGGATTACACGTCTGCTCTAAGCCCCCTAGATCCTTGTGTTTTCACTCCCTCTCACTGTTTGTTGTTTTGTGGCGGAGCAGACGAAGGAAAGAAAAGGAGACGGTCGGGGGAATTAGTGTAAAGCTCGGGAGATGAATGGGCATCTTATTCGCACCTCTTGTTGGCTGTTTTTCAGCCCCCCCAAAACAGCCCTCCCATTCCTTGTCGCAGTGAAAGCGCGTTAGGGTTGCCTTTGTGCGGACAAAAGGAGACTCCCCTCCTGGCTTTCTTGCTCCTGGTGGAGCAACAAGAGGATTTGGCCCGCCGTGCAGCGCCCAGAGCTGCTCCGGCTTTGATTGGACATCGGCAGGAGAGAGCTCTGCCTCTCTTTCTTGATTAATCAAGTGATTCCAGTGCTCTCAATAACACCTTCTTTTTTTACACGCTCTTTCTGTGTCTCAATAATCCCATCCTCCCCCCGAACACCTCGCCCCGACTGCCCACGTCTTGTCTTTTCTCCCCCGACTGAAGAACGTTTTTCCTGATTTTCCGAACTGATTTGTTCATGTGCTTCATGTGACTTTAATCTGATGTGTGGGTGTTTTTATGTCTGCGTGCTTATCACCACTGACACATGAAACCATTAGCGAGACTAATTTAGATGATTTTTACAGGAGTTGACCGAGAGTTTACTGGATGTGTCATTCAAAACACAAGAGCCTTCAACTGATAAATATGTTTCATTCTTCTGCAAACAAGGATCCAGATTATGAGATTGTCATTTGAGTGTTTCAATCTCCAGCTCGAACATGATTCTTCTCTTGGATATGATTTTGTTTGCATTGCATGTGGTCACACTCCAAATAAATAAATGTATTTTAGTCCAGTTCGATTCAGTTAAAGGCTCACACACACTGTCAGATCACGGGCTCGTGTGAACGGTGCAAAGAATAAAATCTGAGCACCTGAAGATGCAAATTATTTGTATTATTGTAAAGTGGGTGACTGGTCATTGTGATCCACTCGAGCCACAGCTTCAAGGTTGGCAGCGCTCAGAATACACATAAAGGATATGTTACACTTGCTGTAATCCTGAATAACATAGTGTGATATGATTATGTCACAAATGATTTGCATTTGAGAGTATTTACAGAATGTGAACCGACAGCAGAAGGTTTCAGGGTTTCAGTCATTCACATTTTAAATGTGTCCAAGTTTATTTCCTGTTGCATTATTTACTAAAATTAGTAGATGAAGAAAATAACCTTGGACCCAAACTGTTTACTACCAACACATTTTCAGTTAAATCGTCCTCATAAATCCATAAATGACACTTTTATATGATGGGTTAGTTTGTCATCCAATATGACTTCTGTTTGATTCTGTACACACGTCTCAAATGAGTCCTCAAAAATATCGTCATGTTTTACAGGAAGAGAGGGATTTTGATAAGTTGATACATGAACACAGGATCAACACTTGGAAAATGCATTTTTTATTCCACTCTGTCCAAATATATCTGTTTAGTCTGACCGAGTCTGCAAAGTGGGCAACTGTGTTTATACATAAACCCGTCCCAACGTCACCTGACGGCGACGGCACATCAAAACATGACATCAGGTAACGTCGGCGTCACAGTTTGAAGTGTCGTCCATATTTGAAGCGTTGGGAGTGAGAACGGGTGGTAACGAGTCTGACTTTCAGGTTAGAGGTCGGAGTTTGCATCCTATCACACAACTATAATTAATGTGGGCCATCGTCTGTAATCATAACCAAGTGTTTTAGTTTCCTAACACTAACCATGCTGCACCACAGTGCATTTGCACAATGTTTCTGTGACCATAACATAGTTGCCAGGCAGAGATTCTGGAGGAAACTACATTTTTTAATTTGTCCTTGAACGCTATCCAGGGTTTTGTAGAATCTACCTTCTTGTCTGGAGAGAGGATTTGACTTTCTGGATATTAATTTAACAGAAAATATGTTCAGGAATATTCAGGACGAAATCACAGAATCACCTGAGCCTTCAGGTTCTGCTTCGTCCTGATCCTGTCTTGAAGAAGGTCCCTGTGTCAAATCGTCAAATTACGCTTTTGTGCTTGCATGTTGCATATTTCTAGATTAATGTGCGTTAAATCCCACACAGCACACCTTGGGCCAGGTAGCATGCAAACATACAGAGCCTGTATATACTGCACAGAAAGTGGTAGGAACAAGGGACCAGCTGGGGGTTTTTTGGCCCCAGGCCCCTTTGCATGTTAATCCAGCTCTGCCAGTTTGTCTGACAGGAGCTTTCTGTGCTGTATGTTTAAAAATATCAGGTTTCTTTACATGAAACAATACATGCAAACGTCTATCAGGACTTTTTTAAATGAAGGAATAATAGGAATTAATATCTCTATTCCACAGATACAATCAGGCTCAGATTCTCTCTGTTTTCAGAGAACAGATCTCGACGTACCATCTTTGAAAAAGCTCTATAAATGAGATCAGGTAAATGAGATCACAAAGGTGATGGTTACACATTACTAATACATTGTTCCTCCCGTGTGAAAGATAAATACTTGTGGCAGTGATACGCAAATTCACCAGAAAGCGACTGTCATTCTTGCACAGTTATTCAGCCGCCTTGTTTCTCCACTCGTCGTCTTACCTGTGCGTCTGTATCCCTCACACTGTACGAGCCGAACACCTGCTCCGCCAGATATCACTTTCTTCTCGACTCAGCGTTGTCGTTTCCAAATTTATTTGTCTTTATCAGCTCGGCAGCTTTGTATCTATTAGGGGGATTTTCAGTGAGTGGGTGGGTGGCTGTTATAGATGCTACAAAGACAAGAGAATAACAGAGAGAGGGAGAGAGAGAAGGGGGCAAGAGGTGGTGATAAACAGAGTTGGGTGGGGGGTGCCTTGCAACGATAAATCAAGTTCCAGACTAATCTATTTAGCATGCTCTCACCATTATCCTGTCAGTGAAACAGCTAATTAATTAACTGATTCTACAATGAAGAGGTTTTGAATGAGCCCATTTAGATAATTACTACAAGGAGCCGATCGGGCCAGGCATTTACAACTGTCACACAGGTTCCAGCATTGGCAGCTGCCCTTCACTCTCCACGATGCACGACGACGCCACGGATGAGTCCGAGGTTTACGGGTCTGAGCGGATTGTTTATTGGATAAAACCACAATATCATGTTTTTATTCAAGATGAGTATCAGCCCGGCACTTTCATAACGCAGATTAAGCACTGACATTAAAATCATATTGCTTGAATAGCAAACACACAAAAACAATATGTATGAAAATTTTACAATCACTTATAGATGATTGTAAAAATGAAATTCATTCACGCATAATAGGCTCCTATAACTTCTCATAGACCGACAGCTACCAAACCCGGCTCAGTAATCACTAATCACAGTCACTTACCTGTGGTCATTGCAGCTTGGTTTCAGTCACTGGACAGATGTTGCATCTCCAGCATTTTTGTGAGAGTTCTCAGCTTCAGTTTCTGGGAGAACATTTTTTGGATCCATCAGCTTTCGGAAGTTGTGGCACTTCTTAGGTCACAGCTGAAGGACGAGACTTTCAGAACGTGTCTGAGATCTTCTGGCTTCTCAAGTTGGACATTGCTGGAAAACTACTTTTGCATTTTTTGCCATAAGGTCGAGGCGACTGTACGAGGTTCCCTCATCAGTCCGAACTTCTCTTGGGACTCATGCGTCTAAGCTCCAGTTCTGTTTTTAAATGATTGAAAAATAGCAGAAATCAAATTCCCGTCATCAATGGATTCAGATATGATGCTACTGCGACACTGAGCTAATATAAACAAACGTTTTCATCTCATTTATCATTATCATTATTATGATTCATTCACAGTAACAGTGAGACGACAGTTCAACATTACCTGCCATCACTTGCATCCAACATAATGCCAGTAAAGAAATCTCATCACCCCCCTCAGGCCTCCACTGACCCATAAACTTTACTAAAAACATCAGAAAAACATTTTTTGATATTTTGACACCAGAACACTGAAAACAAATAGTTTGGGGAGTTAAAAGAGGAAAAATGAGAGAGAGGACATGATGTCCAGTTCATGATGTCTTCAGGGGACTTATTTAGCCAGAAAGGTTGCTGTTTGATTATTGTACATTTTGTCTGCAGACGACGCTTCTGGGTCATGGTCAAAGATAATGAATAAAAATACAGAGGGTGCATAATAAAAGAAATCTCCTTTTACAACTGATGGACAATTATCAGCATCACTACAAAGTTAATAAAATCTGTTTTAATCTTTTTAGGTAAATTTAATTTCACAGTGGTTGGATCCTCATGTGGATTGCCTGATTTGAAAATGGAATAAAATTGAAATAATTCATTGTTAAACTGAAGTAATGCTGATAATATCTGATTGGTATTTTCAAAATAAAAGCGTCTGACAGCCACTTGGGGTTGCACAGAAGTGAAAACTCTGCAGTGCTGTTTTCCTGCACTGAGCAGCTTTGACAAAACTTTATGAGTAAAACTGACTGATGTTAGAGGTTAAAACTGATCTGGTTTAGTTTACAGGTCTGCACGATCACCTGGAGCAGCTCCTCACATTAGCAACGAGGAGAAAACTGACAAAAACATATGATTTACTACCTGAGAGGTTTCCTCCATCGAAGCCATCCAAAGTCTCACATGGAGCAGGAAGTGTTTCTC
The DNA here is from genome assembly GCA_025331565.1 of Holacanthus passer. Taxonomy (NCBI): domain Eukaryota; kingdom Metazoa; phylum Chordata; class Actinopteri; family Pomacanthidae; genus Holacanthus; species Holacanthus passer. Next base: position 2,424,660 of record JAFREQ010000046.1, on the reverse strand, counting down.
ATTCAACACCTGGAGCACTGCTCAGCAGCAATGCTGCCTCTGCTGGCCAGGAGATGAAATACAGCAACACAACTGAAGAAAACAGAAGTGTCCTTTACAAACCTTCATCCAGTGAGTTTGTATTTTCAGCATCTCTTCAGTGAAATGTCCAAGTTAAATGATATCTCATGACCAGAAGATGGAGGGTCCACGTTCAGACCGCTTTCATCCCTCTGTGACAACTGTACTAAAACTATACTAATTCTACTCAACTGAAAACAGAGCAAAGACAATATATTTAATGTTTGACCTCATCGACTTCATTGATTTTTGTAAATATCTGCTTATTCTGAATTTGATGGCAGCAACATGTTTTAAATGAACGTTTGTATAAAGGATTTTACAGCATGGAAAGCTTCGTAAAACTGTTGTCGGTTAACACGCTACATTTGCAAATAATGGATCTGAACTTTTCTTTGGAATCAGGGTTGTGATATCAGCAGACTTTGTAGTAGACAAGGCTGCCTCTTTCTGCATCGAGCTTTTCTTCTGTTTTCTTCTAACCTATAAATATATTTACAAGATCAACGCTCCGTGCTCTTGCACCTCAGTGTCACACAGAAGAAGTGTGAAGTATTCAGCGATGCTTGACCTGAGATTTTCCACATGCTGACATGTTGTTAGCCAACTATGTCGTCCACACCTCTCTAGTGTAAAAATAAAAAAACACAGAGCGGGAGAACAGTACTTGATGTAAGAGACAGTGGTCTTCAGATCCGAGAGGGTCGAATCTGAAGTGCTTAAAATGAATTAAAGAAGAAAATAAACAGCCATCCGAGGAGGAGGTTAATTGGCTTCGCAACAAAGGAAGTTACTATCTTTTCAAATAGACAATCACTTGATCAATTCTGTTTGATTAAAGGAACATGATTTTCTCAGCTCGTCTTCAAACAGAGTTGGTGTCATTGCAGGTGACCTCTGTGTTTGACCTCTGTCCTCAGGAGTTTCTCATTAAGATCGAGAAAATCAGAAAAACAATTTAGCTTTAAAAATTACTTTACGTACCTGAGACAAATTAAAGTTTCACAACTCTTTAAATAATCCAAAGAAGAACTGAAGGTGTTATTTCTGTCACTCGTCTCACTCAATCTTGCATAGTTATATCCTGCCGTTATGAACTTCTGATTCACCGTGTATCTCAAACTTTTAATGAATCATCAAACTACATGTCAGCTCTGTTGTTGCTTCATTGAACCGTCTTTGTGCGACTGAATGAACCATCATCCTGCTGTGATCATGTGAGCTGATGAGGGGCGCCGCAGCTCCGCGCCCACGGGTCACCGCGGTCACATGGCCCCTCACACGCACTCACGCCGCCCGGTCCTGTTCATAGTGTGGGAAAGCTTAGTTAAATCCAGACCACCTCTCCCAACACAATGCACCCTAAAGGTGGTTATCTCATTGCCTGAGTCACCGATCAGGGTTTTGTCTTGTCACCTTTTTTTCACCCGAACAGCAGCGGACGGCTCAATCCACTCCATCAGATCAGAGCCCTTCTCTCCATATCTCCCTTTTCCCTCCTTTTCTTTTCCCTTTCTCTCAATAATGGTCAATCCCACATCAATACGCGAGGCTCCTTTCACTCTGGCTATTCCCAGAGGTGGCCTCATTACCCCGGGGTGTTTTGTTTGTTTGTTCCTCGGTTAAAGAAGCTGAATTGAGCAGCCGGCAGGGGTGGACTGCGGGGAGAGGAGGACCAGAGAGAGGGAGGAGGGGGTGGAAGACGTGGCTTTGGGGGCAGAGGACACGGGGGGTCCTCGTGGCTCTGAAGGGGACAGATCACAGAGCGGGAGGTCACGACAGGTCGGTGCTGACGACTACATCAGACCAGATAACAGGAACAATTTTAACGACACGAGTTATTAACATCTGATCATCACGTTGACTGATGCAAAACACTCAGCTGAGCAGGTTGGCAAAATCAAGCGCTCCCCTCGCACAGGTGAACTGACCAACCACAGGAGGAGGAGGGGGGAACATTTTCTCTCCGCAGGAAACCTGTAAATACAATGCAACTGCATGTTCTGTATGTTGGGATACGTCATCTCTGTTCGGCTGCACGCTGTGACGACTCTACTGTCATTACTGAGTCCAGTTCTTTGTTGTATTCTGTTTTAAAGGAATAGTCCGACATGTTGGAAAGTTATGTGCCGGACTGTTTCTCAGCCAAGTCGGCAACAACAAATCCATCACACACACTGGAGATACACACAGAGCCTACGTACACTGTGCAGCCTCTGATGAAGCTTATGTCACATCAACCTTCATGCACTCGAGGATGCAGAATACATCATTTCAGCTTAAGTAACAAGCACATCTGTCTGGCAGAGAATGAATAGGGACGGGCTGATATATATACTGCAAGGCTGCTGGGGAAGTGGGAACAGGCGTCACGTGGGCGGAGAGGTCGGTCAGTATATGGCAAAGGCAGAGAGTGGATGGGAAACGTGGCGCCAGAATCGCGTTGATGTTGTGACACGTTCACCTCTTTCCTTGCACAGAGCCCGATGTGGTTTGCACTGGACGTCTGCCCAGTCTGCAGCGTGGAGAGCAGCCAGGGCTTCCCTCCCATCCTGAGACGTGGATGCCCATTTTTTCTGCAGGTTACTCACCTGCCAGCGAAGAGAGCCTCGCATCTCTGGCTTTGACACAGGAGTGGTGTAGAGGAGGGGAACAGAAGAGACGAGGGGGGAGCTGATATGAAGTTAAAGAAATCATTTGTTAAAAAAATAACTGATAGACTTCAAGATTGAAGAGTCTGTATTCATGCATCCTGGAAATAAACAACTGACCCATCAATTGATCGACTAATCTTTGCAGCTTTGCCTTATCAGTTCTTGTTCTTCTGATGATCAGTGAGCGTCGACTCTGTCAGATAAACTAATCAAATGAAAATAGAAATAATGGATAAAAACTTCACATTGATTTAAAAGATATTGCCTGACAATCCTGAAGTGTTGCTTTTAAGATTCATGTTGAAATTCTGATGTGCGAGTACATGTTGATAATAGTATTTAGATTTATGTGCAGTTACTTTTTGCTTGTGACTGACTCTTCTTACATTGATGTGTCGCTGCTTTTACTTTGGAAAACCTTTATGTTGTGAGCTGTTGTAAAACTCTGCATCACGCGCTGCAAGAATTTTCTGACCACACAAAGCAAAAAGTGCGCCTCATATTTTCGGGGCTGATTTCTCCTTCTTCCTGGATTCTGAATAGAGTATGACACATTCACACACACCTACACACACACACACTTTGCACCTTGTGAAGGACACACGGGCCGATTAATTACTAGAAGCACGTCGTTTTAAATCTGGTGGAAGGACAGCCTGTTGTTCCTGCAGAATGGGTTGTAATTAAAGGAAGCTGAGCTGCGGCGGTAGAAAAGGCCACACATCAGCCCCTCGTGGGCCTGGACGCCACTGATGGGAATTTATGGTTCCCCTTCGCAAGCGTACGTGCTCGCTGCGCCGCTGCGAAGCCAGACGTGTTAACTTCAGAGTCACCTGCGGAGGCTCGCTTCAATGTACGGATGCAAAGAAACCGGAGGGTTCAACGAGCACACTTTCTGCAAACGCTCTTATGTATACATGTCGGCCACACGTGTCACGCTGATATTATATTTCTTCGCTAAGGGGAGGTCGGAGAGATAATAAGCAGCTACAGTCGATGGGATGCAGCCAACGGAGAACAGAGGAAATCAAAGCTCACACACAACAAGAAGTACAATTTAGCATAGACAAATTTGAGCGAGCTCTCTTCCCAAACAAAAAGTGAATTGATTTTATATGGCTCCTCTTCAGCGGAGGGATTTATTTGAACAAGCCAAAAGTGTCTACTTCACTCGGCAATGAAAACCGGATACCCCCCCCCCCCTCCCCTATTAAAGTCTCTCTTTCCCTCTCGCTCTCTTTCCATGAATTTCTGTTTCATCTCTTTCTCATTCTCCTCTTTTCTTTCATGTTCTTCGTCATCACTTCCCTCCTCCCATCCCTCCCATATCTCGTGTATATACGTCTGCCTCTTTTTACCTCTCTGTGCATTTTTACACCTCTATCCTTCTCTTTTTGCTGTTCGCTTCTTTCCCTATCGCCCCATAAAACACTCCTTCTCCCCGCTGCTTTCTGACGTCTCTCCTTCCACCTCCATCCATCTCCTCCTCACTCTCTCCCTCCCTTCCCCTCTCTATCCCCTCCCGACAGCCCCCCCTTCCTCCCTCCTCCCCAAACCACCACCACCTCACTCGCTCTCACAGCCGTTCACTCCATTTTTCTGCACATGAGATTTGCCTAACAATAAGTGGCTCTGCCCAAGGTCAGATAAGAGAAGCACAGCCCAGGAAGCCACAGCCACTGTTTCTTTCATCCCTTTTTTTTCTCCTCTCTCTCCTCACAGCTTTCGAATTATCTCTGCAGCACATAATAATAATTACTGAGGACGGCAACATAGAGATAAGAATGCAGGAGCTGAAATGGCGAGAGAGAGAGAGAGAGAGAGAGGGAGAGAGAAGGGGGACAGGTTAGAGAAACTATGGAAGCAAGGAGGAGCGTCGTGAAGGTATATTAGAGAGAAACTGTGAGGTATGAGGAAGGTAGTCAGATGACAATGTAGAGAAGAAGAAAGGAAGGAGGAAACAAAGACAGAGCGGTGGAGGAAATGGAAATTATAAAAGGATAAGGCCGGTGTTATTCTATAGATTTCTTGTCAACACAGTCAATGGAAAGACTCAAACTAACAGTGTGTTAGTCTCAATACTGTCAGACGTCTTTACCCAAATCAAATCCACTGATTCCTACACTGAAGATGCAAATTTAAAAACGGCTCACAAATGCACAATCTAAAGTAAAAAAACAACAATAACTCATTAATTTCCTAAAATAGATGGACACTGTAGTTTTGAGCAAATGCCAGTCAAACAGAAGAAAGCAGTTCATTTGTGGGGACTATTTTCAGCAGCGGATTAACACACATCTGTAGCTCAGTCAGTATTTTCGAGTCCAGTATCCTGAGGATTTCCGTTCATGTGGCATGAGTCTGCACATTCATCCACTGTTCCTGGGCCTGTAGCTGGTTCACCTGTCTTTGTCCACCGACCGTCACGGACATGCATTCAACATTTGTCACTTTTTTTGTGGTTTTTGGTTCTGGTTTTTGTCACAAACCAACATCTGTCCCTAATTTCTGTGCCTAAACCGAACCTTAACCACAACAGTGTCACATTTCTGTCATTTGCAATGGTTTTGGACGACGCTGACAAATGATGTCATCCTGCTGAAAGCAGCATCAGATCAGAAAGTGTTGCTTTAATTTGGAGAACTTGTTGTTTAAAAGTCAGACGGCAGAAATTATGACAACAAATGAGATATTAGGGAGTAATCCGTGTCTTAGACCCTCTTATACCCAGACGAAGAATCACAGGATGGATCTTCATTAATTTTTGGCAAACTTCAGCCCAGTATGGTCAAACCCCAGCGAGAGGAAAAAGCTCGCAGACACCAAACAAAGGAAATTGCTTTCTTTCCTTTTAATGCTGGCATGTGGCTCGGTAGCATTTCTGCACCTGTGACAATACACCACTCACTGTCACATCAGACCTGCTCTCTGCAGGGGTCAAATTGCCATTTTGCTACAAGATGAAGTGTCCCCTGAATTGATTATATTTCCACAATCACTCTGGGAAAAAGAAGAAAAGAGGACAATTTCTCTTTATGAGTTGTTACACCTGCGCACACACACTCGTCCGCAGAGCGAACCGCTGTGCACTTGCCAAAGCTGCAACCGCAGACGAGCTGCGGAGTCAATCAGAACACATGTATTAAGATTTTGAGAAGTTATGATTGTCTCAGCGTACAGGAGACGTTTCAAGAGTGAGACAGAAACACACACCTACACAGATACACAAACACAGCGGTGGTGTTCCTCTGCAGCTCACCGGTCGTCCTGCCCCACCTAACCCCTGACCTCCATATCTGAGGGAGCAGGGTAAGCCTCATAGTCCCTGAGCTGCTGTTCCCAAACCCACACACACACACACACACACGCCGCCGCCACCTCCACCCACCCATGTCTCACCCCTCAGCACTCCACCCCCAACCCCCAGAGGACCTGCTATCAGCTGGGCTGAGCCCTTCTGCACCAGCCTGATATCCACACAGGATTGGAGGGAGGGGCGGCGGCTGGGTGGAAGTACAGAGAGCTGTGATTTACAGTGAGAGACAGAGAGAGAATAAGAATGAGGGTCTTTCTCTATTTCTGTTTGTTGTTCCTGTCTGTTTGGGTCCGTCTTTGTGTGCAGCACCCACATGTGAATGTGTGTGTCCTCCTTCTCTCTCCGCGTGCAGCGATGATTATCGCTAATGTGTTATTACTTCAAACGATGGCAGATTAGCCCCCGCCTTCCCGTTCGACCCCCCTCCATGTTTCATCCCATCTCTGCATCCAGCCGTGCGCCCCGGCGTCACCCCTCAGAGTGTCGGGGTGTCGTAATGCCATCCTGGCCTCTTCTTATCTCCCAACTCAGGCCCTGTCACCCGGGTGACCAATGAACTAACCATCAAGAGAGGAAGAGGAGGAGGAGGAGGAGCAGGAGGAGGAGGAGGGTTCAGGGAGGGGATTGAATGGGTGACTGGAGAGCGGATGAGGGAGGAAGGAGGGGAAGCTGGAAAGTAGAGGAGGAGAGGGGTTCGAGGACTGGAAGGCAGAGTGGGTGGTGTGGAGGGAGGAGGACGTCTGTGGGACAGCTGCCTGGTCTGGGATCAGTTCAAATCCACCTGACGGACTTGAAAACAAGAACCTGTTAAATTCAAAGGGGAATTTGAATTCTCTTCACTTAGGAAGGAAATACAAACAATGCTGATGATGCAGCATTTTTTCCATTTTTCAAAAGAGGATTTTTCGACAAATTCATTGAAACAGTGTGATTCAGGCCTCTGGGTGTTTCAGCTGGTGACTGACATGTGAGAGTCGGTGCCGCTGTTCTTCTTCTGTGGTGCACGACAGACTTGAGCTCTGAATAACCTACAAATGTTGATGCAAGATGCTTTTGTATGGCATGAATTTTTATTTTGGGGAGAAAAAAATCACCCTTTTGAGAGTTGGAGATCCCTGAAAATATATCCATGTGTGTGTCTGTGTGTGTGTGTGTGTGTGTGTGTGTGTGTGTGCATCTTCATCTTCAAAGGGTTACAAACATGAGTTACTGTGAGATGCTTGGAATACCTGATTTCACCAAATTCCCATTTAAAAATAGTAGATTTTAAAGATGTTTTCGTGCGAATATCTTTTGCAGTTTGACAAATTTGCTTGAAAAACAATAATCAAAAAAAGCTGCAGCTGAGCAGACGTGTCAAAGATCTCTGATTTTAATCTGGGACCGGGGAATGAGTACGTTGTCTCACACAGAGATTAAACGCAGAACGCATTCAGATCTGTCGACAATATCGCAACAACTACTTCATGAGAGATTTAAGGCAAAGCAGCTAATAGAAAAATGTCAGTGGATGTGTTCAGAAAATGCTGAGGCAGAGACAATGCTCCTGCTGAGAATCTGACAGCGATTGTACGTACGTCTGATTTGCATATTTGTCTGTGCAAAATCCAGCACTCTCCTGTCTGATTCGGAGGCAGACCTTATCTCTGTGTTTTTAGCTCGAAACCTGCCAATGAATGACTGTTAACCCTTCAGAAATTCATCATTTGGCCGCATTGATTAAAAGATGAGTGAACTTATTATGCATTAAAGCGTCATGTCAAAGCCCTGGCACGGCGAGATAGCGGCCTTATCTCTCCTCTACCTGATAAGAGACAACATGGGAGAGAGACGGGGCAGCGGCGGTGGCGGAGGGGTGGAGGTGGAGGGTGATGGAGAGGTAGAGGGAGAAGCAGAGCGGGAGGAGAGATACAAGATGGGAGGAAGGGGTGAAGGGTGGTGGAGAGGTGGCGGCTGTGCAGTTGTAATAAGATGGGAGGGAGAGAAAAGGGAGCGTACAGTACATCTAGAGCAGAGGGGAGGGGAAGAAGAAATTGAGAGGGATGGTAGAAGAGATGGGAGACAGTTCTGGGGCATCTAATGTTCTCTCTGTCATGGCATCAGCCTCTCTCCATTCACTCCTCTTCCTTACATTGCTTTTTTTTTTGCATCCATTTGCATTTTTCGCTATTTTCTTCTCCACTCTCCAATGGTCTGTCTCACTTTTTCCTTTTTTCCATCCTCTCCCCTCCCTCCCTCCCTCCCTCCCTCCCTCTCTCTCTCTCTCTCTCTCTCTCTTCAGTAGGTCTTTGAAGGGAGGTCATGAGGGAGACAATGCAAACACAGGCCCTCTGAATAGAGAATGGGAAGAGGACAGCTGTTGGAGATGACAGCGATGGCTGTTAAAACGCAATCTGTCTCTCTTCCCACCGGCCTGTTGCAGAACACACACACACACACACACACACGCATGCATACACACATGCACTGCGGCTCACGTCTTTTCACAGAGGCCACAATGTCACGGTGACACTCCCAACTGTCAAACACAAGTGTGAGAGCACACACTTACAGGCATGTGTCATCACGCACACATATGTTAATGCACACACTCTGCATAATACGCAGCGGCTGGTACATGAACAATGAGCACACGGCGAAACACATGTACAAGTAACACTTGTGTACAGAATAACATGTTATAAGTAAGTGTAAGAGGTAGTAAAAAAACACAATGAAAATACTTCCTCTAAAATCCTGCACTGAGATTTTAAGTGAAAGAATATAAACTATTAATATAATGTGCTAAATGACTCAAAATGTAAAATGAGTCTTGTGCAAAAAAAGTTTGTGTTATGCTGTTATATATTAAATTATTGGATGATTATTATTATTGAAGAATTAATGTGCAAGTAGTATTTTACTGTTGTAGTTGGTCAAAGTGGAAGCAATTTTATACACTGGTAGTTTAATCGATAACAATGCATCCTATAATATGTATAGTACATCACTACATCACAACTCGTGTATTTTCTTCTGCCATCGGATCAATGCCCCTTTTATGTAATCGTCTAAAGTAAAGAAGTATAGTAATATAGTACTTGTATCTAAAGCAAATAGGTGCAGTGGAGCAAAAACTACAGTGTTTTATTTTGACATTTAGTGAAGTAGAAATATAAAGTAGCATAAAAACCTGCAGTCTGTGATTTTTTAGCCACTTGGTGCAGCACAACAAGCTGTAAAGACAACTTTGATATATAATGACCGTATAAAGTTAGGAAACCGTGTGTGTTTGTGTCACCTGACACATGTGATTCAAATATACACTTTCTCCTTTTAGCTCTGTTTTTGGTCTCCACCAGCTCCAGGGGGAGAATATCTGGCTCTTTAGCTGTTAGATGTTAAATATACCTTTCTTCTTCTGCGTCTTTGATTCTGTCAGTTCGACCCCAGTAACAGCTGCCATAACATTTGTCTTCACAAAATTAAAATATATGTCGATTTCTGAACATAATGCAGCTCAGTACAACGGCACCACCACTAAATATGACCTCAATGCTGGAAGAAATAATTTCATTAACTCCACTATGACGGTGTTAAAAACATTATAGGCATCATAAACGTAGATTTTACGGCAGAGCGGTTGAACTTGATGGCATTAGATTGTACAGGTGTACCTAATAAAGTGGCCACTTTGAGTGTGGTCATTTGGTTCGTTGTTAATATAAAAATACTGATTAAAACTGATTTGAGGACAGTTCGTTCTTTCTGCCACTGTTACTAATCATCTGGCTCCTGTTTTATCAAATTTAAATTTGCTTGAAAAGCATTTCTGAAAGAAGCTCCATCACCATGTTCATCTGGTGTTTAAGCTTCTGCCTGAATTAAAAACAATGGACCATGTAACTGCAGGAAACAGAGGAACAGCAGCAGTTTATATGAGCCAATGCATCCAAACCATTATAAACTGGATGTTGTAACTAATGTATCAGTGTATTTTGAGTTTCTATGGCAGCGAACAGATTTAATAATTATGATTCATGCACTAAAGATAAAGTCTCACGTGTTATTTGATTGACAGCTGCACAGAAATAATATTTTTTTGTCAGAAAATCTCACATATTTTGGTGCATTTGCAGCACTTGTTTCACCGGCTTTGCACATCAAAATTAAAATCAGTCTTTAGAACAATAAGATTAATAGGCTGAGTTCCTGAATCGGCCTCCTCTGCAGAGAGAGAAGAGTTCATCCTGCATCCATTATTCACAGAAGATGTTCGTCAATCTGCAGAAGAGAATTCACACGTTTTCCTGCTGGGACCTTTGAATTTAATCTATTACATTAGAGCACCAATAAAAATGCACTTTGGGGCCTTTAAATGTCACAAGGTGTCGTGAGATGTTTGTAACACAACACTGAGGTAAAAAAAAAATATGCTTCTCTCCTCTGACTGAATACGAAGTGTAAAATTTTCCACCTAAAACATGTCGTGGGAAACATCTCATTATAGACACGTTTCCCAAAATCTCAACACCTGCGTTAGCCGACAGCTACTATCACGTTTTTATCAAATCACAAGCTTATAAATGTTCATAAAGAGACAATGTTTTTTTCACCAGGACGACAAAATGCATTTAAAAGACTTTCAAAGCGAAGCACAACTGGAAATTAAAAACTTACAGACAAATATGATCATTTTGTTGTTTTGTGCCCAGAATGAATTGTATTTGATTAGAAATGTTGTTAACTAGAGAAATAGGAGGAAGCGGGAGAGAGTAGATTAAAGTCTATTAGTCAAGCAGTAATCAGCATCAACAGCTGACTGATGGGATTCAGAGGAGGTCGGACAAAGCGAAAGCGGGATGAGGAGGCTCGCTCTATCTCTGGCCTCCACATCTCCCCCCCGATGGAGGAGGAGGGAGGGAAGAGGAAGAGCAAGAAATCTCAGGTAACAACAGTCCTCTGTTGTCCTTGTTGATGTGTGTGTGTGTGTGTGTGTGTGTGTGTGTGTGTGTGTGTGTGTGTGAGCGGTATCTCAGGCCCCATACTCCACTGACAGCAGGAGATAAACATAGGCCTGTGCTACTGACCACATGATTTATCAACATGAATTTCACCCCCATCCGCCATCTCTCTCTCTCTCTCCCCCGCTCTCCCTCTCTCCATCTCCCTCCTTCACTTTCTCTCTCGCTCCGGAGTCTGAAAACACACACACACACACTCGCACACTGGGTACAGTACACTGGTCCACTCATTAACTGTCAAAACGCACTAATGAGAAATAAAGAGATTGTCTGAGTGTATTGGATGGAGGTGAAAGAGCAGCATACCAGCAGACACAAAAGAAAGGATGGAGAGACAAAGAAAGAAAGGGAGGAGGCAGACAAAGAGAAAAATGGAGCAGGAAACTTTGAGATGGAAAAAAACCCAGAGCAACAAAATTACAGCTGAAAAGTGCAGCAAAGGATATAAAACCCAGCGTTTTAGTCTTAACTAGTTTGCTGCAACATAGTAAAGCGTATCTGAAGAAACGCTTGCATTAATTCTGCTTTGCCTTCCAGTGAAAGAAATATTCACTGCTAGAAAGAAAGCACACACACACACTGTTATACGCATGCATCTATGCACACACACACACACACACACACACCCACAATTAGACGGCTCCCTCTGCTCGGTTTGTGCGAGGAGGCTCTGGTGTTGAAAAGGGTGTTAACACGTTGTCTTCCTGCCTCCTCGCTCCTTCCTCCCTTCCTTTATTTCGTTACCCCCTCGGCTCGGCCCCCACTCGGAGCCAGATTCGGGCAAAAGGTGCCAGACACTCGGAGCCAGACCAGGGATCCACTCTGCTGGAGATGGAAGATGGAGAGAAAGGAAGAAATAATGATGTAAGGAGGGCTGGAGCTGTGTGTGTGTGTGTGTGTGTGTGTGTGTGTGTGTGTGTAGGAGTGGTCGTCCATGTGTCTTGCTCGCAGTGTTAGCTTGTTTACTGAATGTTTGGACTGTGTTGATTGTCCCCCTCCAACCTTGCTTTGCTTGATGAGTTTGACTTCGCCGAGGTGCTAACTAGGACCCAGATGCTTCGGTGTGTAGAAACCGTTTCCCCCCACCGCTCTCTATTTTTTATTTCTTGCTCGTATTGAACCAATCAGAGGGACCCTGAACAATCATGTCCAAGCATTTGGCCATGATAAAAAAGACTGATTTGCAAATCAACCTTATTTCTTGTCTAAATTTTCATTTCTAGAACGACATTTCTGATTTCCTCTCATATTTAAGTCATTTTCCTCTGACTTGTGTGACTCCAGTTTCGTCAGCTTCACTTGCTCGACGCTTCCACGTTACAGGAAGACGAGAATCTGTGTTCGTCTTCAGACCGAGCTTGAGGTGAGCTTCCTATAATCAACCTCTCCACATGATGACTGTCTGCGAGCGTGACGGCCAGGACAGGTGATGTGGTTGCACTTAATGCTCGAGTAAATGTAATTCTTAGCACATCATGTCTGATTTTGTTGTCATAACACATAACAAATGATGTTGAAGTGCAGAATCAGGCCTGATTAGACGGCAGATGTTCTCAGTCTTCACCATCTGTAATTATTTCTACCCACTAGTCACTAAAATTGACAGCTCATCACTGTTTAAAAAAAAGTCTAGTGGCTCTATTTTTGGATCTGATCCCTTTCTGTGTGCGCTGTGTATTGATCAGGATTGTTTTTAACAGACTGCTGTGAGGTCCATTAACCTGTGGTGATGACAAAGCATTAAGAGACTAATGTGTCCCCGGGGGACTGCAGGGCCAAAGAAGGATGAGCGGGACAGTTCAGCAGACAACGCCGCTCGGCTTCTTTTATTCCAGCACGGTGAGTTTAAAGTGGTGAAGGCTGGAGGCTTCAAGGCCGTAAACATGATGCATTTATAGTCACATTAATGTGCATGTCGTGTCCATATTCGTGTGCATTCCCTCTCTTTTCAAGGCTCTGACCAACATAGAACAACATACGATCTAATCCAAGATCTATTTTTATTTGTGTATCTGCTATAAAAACACACGGATGTTGCACAGGATGTAATTATCAAATTTGACCTGGCTGTTAATGACGTTCACCTGCTTCTCACTGAATGATTGCATTCATCCAAAGAAGTTGAATTTCACTTTAGCTGAATCTAAAATTAGTGCATTTGATAAGTACTCATTGATTACACACCAACAACAGAGACAAACATAGAGTTCAAAGGTTACAAAGGATATTATCGGTCATTATTATTGGTAAAGTGTCGTCAAGATACGTATCATTGGAGTCATTGGAGTGATGGACAATAAGTTGACTGTTTAACCATAAAATATCCTGCTTCCAGTCTATGTTGCAACACTTAAACATATTTGAGTGATTCTTGACAAATATGATCTATATATAATCTTTTTTGTTTTTCTCTCAAATATCGTTGGCCCCAAAAAACAGTACTTGTCAGGGGCAATTAGAGTAACAGGTATGTTAATCTGCTAAATGTTGTCTCTATTGTAACCAAGTTATAAAGTCTACTTGATGTAGTTACCATAATTCCCACAGTATGTTTAGATTAAAATGCACTCACTTAAAGGTGCTCTGTGGAACTTTCAGAAATTCTGTGTTGTTAGTGACACCGGTGGTCGTTTAGCGAACTGCAGTCAGCATCATGTCGCTCAAACGAGCATCATCCTGTGCCAAAACAGTGAAAAGATTGTTTGTTTACATCCTGTCATCTGACTTCCTGTGTTTCCTTCCTTCTTGGTGAGAAGTGTGTTTTTATTAATGATAGATAAGTTGCAATAAACTGGAATAATCCTCCAGGAACTGGCTCGTTGTTCACGGCTGGTGGAAAAAGAGAAGAAAGAGGTTTCTGATGAGCGTGGTTATCTGTGAAGTATTCAATGAGCTGAGGGTGCAGGGTGAAGACTAAGAAGTAATTTACCGTTAATTTGTTTGTTGTCCTGTCGGATATTCATTGTGTGCCTCTGGCGAGAATCAGACAAATACAACCAGGCATCTGCCCACTTTTCTTATTTCATGCTCAGCTGGGAAGTCGTGTTGTCTCTGTGACTGTAATATCAGGCAGTCAATCGTAACGTCTGCGGGATGAAACTGTTCTTCAAATGACTTCTTTCCATGTTTTGTTGATTAATTTTGCATTTTTCAGACGCACGAAAAGCGACTCATCAGAGCATCATAATTCTTTCAATTCTTTCACACTTTCATTCTTTTCATTTCTTTTTTTTTTTTTTCCCAGCAGTGGACTCCTTTTTCAGCCTCCCCTATTTCCTCATCAGATTCCCTCCCTCCATAATTACCACTTATTAATCTTAAATGAGAGCTCTAACACGTTGCATGGTTTTAATACAGCCTGTTAATATGAGAGGTAATTTATGGGGTGTGGGTGGGATGGAGGGATGATGGAATGAGTGTCGTCCATCACAGAAATCATTAGAGACTGGAAGCTCTCTTTCACTCACTCTATCAAAGGAAGAGACTCTCACCGACTCCTTCTCAACACGAGCCGATGGCACACAGGTGAGTGTCACACAAACCTGGACCATAAGGATATGAGAAGGAAAAGATTTTAAACTTATACAGCAGGAACATGTTCAAGTGTAAATAGGAAGCCGGAGCAAATATATTCCTCCGTCTCCTCTTACTCTCTTTCTCTCCTTCTCTTCCCCAATTTCCTTTCTTCTCCTCGCCACTCCTGTCTTTGTGTTGTGTGCCCCATTTCAGAGGCTTTTCAGGGGCTGAAGTGGCGCTTGGCTATGCTGAAGTGTCTGCACTGCTGTGCCTGAGCCTGCAATTCACCGACTGTATGTGTGTGTGTGTGTGGGTGTGGGTGTATGTGTGTGTGCCCGAGCCTGCAATTCACCAATTTCACCGCTAATTAGCCCACAAAGGCTACCGGCAGGGAGGAGCAGAGGAGGAGGAGGAGGGAGAAGAGGGTGGAGAGGGGTGGCATACGCGGGAGGTCCAGGCCTGAGGGGGGGGCGGCCATGCTGGCACAGCTGAGACACATATCACGGGACCAGACAGATGCCTTTGTGTGTGTGTGTGTGTGTGTGTGTGTGTGAGGGTGGAGAGCGTATGTCTTTCTGTGTATCTGTAGCAGTGTGTCGGAGCATGTATCCCATGGCCGCTCTCTCCTGCTCTGGCGATGGCTGGGTTGGTTGCAGCTGTAGTTCAGCGAGTCTTAACTCCTGAGGCTGGTCCCAGCATGCCCAGCGGTCCCACTACGCCTACTGGCAGAGCCTGCTGGTCCTCTGCCATCACTGCCTCTCCAGTGTGTGTGTGTGTGTGTGTGTGTGTGTGAGGGAGAGAGACAGAGGGAGGAGAGAGAGAGAGAGAGAGATTCACATCCCTCTTGCCAATTGTTTTACTACGTATCAGACTGGGGCCTTCCAGGGAGGCAGGCTGCCTGGCCGCTCGCCACCACACTGTGGAGTTTGTCCAATGTTTTGTTTTTGTTTTTGTTATTCGTTTGTTTGTTTGTTTCAATGAGGTCTATGTGTTCTGCTTATTTACACACATATGCATGTACTGTATATGCATGTGAAGATGAATACAGTGTGTGTGTGTGTATTTCCATATATACACATGCATACACATACATTGTTCATTTACACACAATATGTACACACATGTATATATGTATTCATGTATATGACCATTTCATAAGCACAAATACAAATGAAGACCACAAAAAGTGATGTACATGCTGCTCATATACAATCATATATATATATACGTAAAATAATGTTGCAGCAAGATAAACAATATGATGCATTTGACAGAGAGGATATTTAAACTTGCTGCTGACTCACAAATGTCATCATACAGACTTTGTTTTAGTCAGCATGTTATCGATGATGCACAGTGTCTCTGGGTGTCCTCCTGTCCATCCTGTCCCTCCTGTCTGTCCTCAGCAGCTGTCAGTGTTTTCTCTGTTTGTTATAAATCTCCTCACCTCCACATGTCGATGGAGGTGAATTGCTCACCTGTGGCTCACCTGTGGCTCACCTGTGGCTCACCTGTGGCTCACGTGGGCACGGGGAAGAACATATTATCATGCATCACAGGTGGGTGCGTTGGAGGCTGTGACCATCACGGCCAATCACATTAAAACAGGCCCCTCCACGTCATGACGCACACACGCTTTGGGAATCCTGAGGAGTTTTCAGAGGAAACATGTTGAGGAACCAGCAGAGTTTCAGATATGAATTCAGCAGCTCACATGTGAACAGATTATTCTCTTTAATTAAAATCTCTTTTGTGAGATCTGATGGTCACCATGATGTCTGTGCATAATTTTAATCTCCATCACAGTGATTCATACAACAACCATCTGCAGTTCAAGACCAACATGTAAAATTTAATGTGCAGCCTGGTTGTTTGCCTGTTGTTTCTTTTCTGAAATCATTTAAAAGTGTTAATTAAGTTCAATTTATTGTTTTACTCGCAAAAATAATTGCTCACAATCTGGGAACGAAATTAAATCTTCACGCTGCCACATAAACGTGATTCTGGGGAGGATCCACAAATAAATGTGTGGTTCTAAATTTAACAGTATTTTGTTTCTGGGAAAACTGTTATTAGAATAAGCTTGATCAGTTTCCATCATGTTGCTCATCACAGCCTCACGTCTACCTGAACTGTGGAGGCTCATTAAAACTGAGGAGCTTTCAGCACAATAAGAAAACTGGATTTACAGGATCAAATCAGCAAACAGGCCGCCTCAGTCTCAGTGAACATAAAAGCTTATTTTTCATTTGTTTTTGGATTATTTTAAATGAAGTAAAATACTATGTTTAATGTGTCATTATTTCACTATGACCAGTTGTGTTGAGCGGCTCCTCTGACAGTCATGTCAGGATATTAAAGAAGGAAACCAGGTGAATGTTTATGCTTTAAATTTACTATATTTTCACACAGGAATCTCAACAGAATATTGCATCAACAAGCACTTGAACAGAAACAGTTAAAAATATTTTTATCAGAAAATTAAAAAGGGTAAAATGATCTTGTTTCTCTCTGGTCAGCAGGGGGCGCTGCAGCCACTACATGCATATGCATTTATGTATAGACAATGTCATTTCCTGGACAAATGCATATACATATGGTGTACATATACTTTCTATACATTTCATAAGCTTCCAGTCCTGTTTACCTTATTCTTTTATGCCAAGATTTTCATATCCACATACGCTGTGATAGACATATAATAGTGATGATGCATAATAATAAAGTTTATGCAGCATTTAGTAAAACCAGGGATTACCAAAAAAAATGTACAATTTAGGAAACACACAAAAAAATATTTAATACCCAGACAGAAAAAACACACTTTTACTTTAGTTTTGAAATAAATCTTTCATTCAGATTTTTGTTTTTGAGGTTGGAAGAGTGAGGTTTGTGGTGACGTTTGATAGATAGATAGATGTTGCTTTGCTTCGTGCAGATATTATGATATATTACTATATATTGAACAGCATCATAAACCAAAATCAGCGAGTTAACATATAAACACATCAGAGTGAAAAAAGGAACTTGCAGATTGACAATTTTCTCCAGATGCCCATTTAGCAGGCTGAAGTGGGAGAGGGGCTCGGGTCGGTGTTTGAGTGATGGCTTCCTTGCCCCGTCTCTTCTCCCGGCTCACCACTGATGGATTAAAGCTCTGGACAGGTTTCAGCCCTATTGATCTCACCTGCCACGGCTGCTCACATCAGCTGGCGTGAGGGGGGGTAAGATGGGATCCAGAGCACGGGTGGGTGGGGCGAGGTGGGGGGGTCACCCTTGGCCGGTTTCAACTTTTGAAGTGGTGATTAATCAGCATGTTTTGTCAGCATTAATTGTCCAAGTGGACCCTGAAAACAATGAAAATGTGAAAATGAAATGAGAACTTGAAGTTAATTACTACGAGCTTTGTAGAGAGAGTGGGCGTTTTAGCTATTTACTAATTAAATGAGTCAACCTATTTCTGCTCTAAATGAAAAACATCGTGTTTGTTAGTGTTTTAAACAAACCTGGAGGGACTGAATTGAAACTGTTCATCAGCAGGATCATCAGCTTTAATTCCAATAAAAAGACGAACTCTTAATCCAAAGACTCAAAAAGAAGCAGGACCAGACTCGACTGGACGAGCTCACTTATTTATACTGAATGCTAACATCACCTGCTAACAATGACAGTGATAACGCGGCGCTGTTTGCATGGCGTGTTGACTGTGTTCACCATTATAGCTCGGCGTAATAGCATTTTCTGATTAACAATAAACACAGAGGCTGATGGGAATGTAATTAGTTTTGCAGGTGTTTGGTCATGAAGAGTGAGATAAATTAAACTTTTGACCATTAATATCTGAACCAATCATAATCTAATAGTTGTCAAGATTTTTGCAGCCTCGACCAAAGTGGCGGGCCGACGTTATCATCCCGAGAGCCGTGGCGGCAAAAATTAAAAAAGAAAAACAGATGTCATTAGAACTGAAAAATATTTGCAGCCCTCCTCAAAGACAAGTCATTTTTTCTTGCTTTTTGCAGCACTCGGAGATAAACCGAGTTTAGTGAGCACATGTGAAAACACCCCGGGGGCTGCGTTTGTCACTGTAGATTAACTATCCAGACTCATTTTCATGTGGTAGACTATCACCATCCTGCACGCCGGCCTTATCTAACTAACTGATAAATAACACAGTCTGTCACAATGATAACAAGGTCAACTCAATAGGCTGACCAACAGCGCTGTTTTCCCTAAAGCGTCGAACAGTCACATGTGATGCCGGCGCTGACCTCCATGCTAATGAACAAAACACAGAGAGGGAGGCAGAGAGAAAGAGAGAGCAAATGAATATGAATGAAAGGCAAATCTATCAGAAACACGCCTCCTTTAAATAACCCCCTCCCTCATTCCCTTCCTCCACTCCTTTCCTCATGCCCCCCCCAATCCACCCTGTTATATTTTATTCTCCAACGTGTGGTGAATTTAATAAATATATGCAAATGTGTGCTGTGGAACATGACGAGTGTAAATCAGGCGAGGATGTTCTTTGAGCGCTGCCGAGATTGAGGCTGAGAGCTGACCCCGGGTTAATCATTTTTCACTTCCCTATCGCATTCAATTCTGCTGCCTGCGTGCGCGTGCGTGCCCGTGTGTTTGTGTACACATGTGTGCTACAATGTGGCGCGCATGTGTGTGCAACACACAATTCATTACAAACTTTGTAAACATGATTAGGATAATATTTACTTTCAAATTTATGCAAAATGTGATGTCTTTACTTTAAAAAAAAATGTTAAATCTGAATTTGGGTATTTCACAAGTTTGCTTTAGATTGAGCTCTTTTGCAGTTTGTTTGCACATTTTAATTGAAGTGACAGCGGGTCGTCTTCGCCGCACTTTGATTGTGATTTCTAAAGGGTGTCGATGCAGCGATCAAAGGTTAAGAGATCTTATGAAGACGTTCGTCATTGCGTCTGAACTGCGTGTCCTTGCAGCAGAGAAGATTTTAAAACCAGTCAGATTCAGTGACACGTTTCACAGACTTAAACCGTCACACAGCTCGTAATGTTCAATTAAGCCTTTTGTTTTGTCCTTTGTTGGTTCCCCTGTTGTTAGATTGTTGATTCTGAAGCAAACAGCCAGGTGTGTAATGACGACCGCTTCCTGGACCGGCGCATAATTACTTGTGTAAAATGTTCACACATGGCTTGCCAGTTCGACGGTGCAGCGTATCACATGTTGAGATGTATTTCACACGGCTGCTCGCTCCAACCGCACACGTGGATTCATACTTTGAAAGTGTCAATAGCAGCAGTGCACGAGGAGCTGGATGATCACTTGTCTTTATAAATGCAAATATGCAGGATGGAAGCTGCAGCTGGAATTACACGACGTGAACTTTGAGGAGACGTTTAACTCCTGACTGTTGAGGTCAGATATAACATTTCAGCACTGGCACAGTATTACATGCTTTAACTGCACTGAACCGTGTTAATTAGTGTTTAGGATTTTCTTGTAAAGACGCCAAAACCCTCAAGCACATGACACGAAGCAGCTGTTTAACCTTCAACCCTCAAACCTGCATGAAGTGATTCTTCTGCCCAGTTATCATAAACACAACATGGACATATAATCATAAAGTTCATGTGGCAAACTTGTTAGGAAACAGTGGCTTATTTACACATTCAGCAGTTATGTGTATGAATGTAAATCCAATATTCACTTTATTCAAATATAATATGACTTCAGTAGCTTTAACTTCTCGTGCAGTTAAAAGGTAGAAGATGCTGCAAAAAGTCATTTAGATTCTTGAGTATTGTGTCAGTAAACACTTTGCGTCTCTGCTGCTTTTGTCTGAAATCACCTTGTTCACTACAAAGAAACACGATAAACATTTGTTTAGCATTAAAACTGTCTCCTGTTTTAAGACGCGTGTAATAAAGCAATTAACAGGGAGCAGGAAAAAGAAACTCTTGATGTTTGTCAAATCATTTGGTTGTAATGAAAATGATTCAGCAGGAGTCGATATGACACATTCACCTCATGATGTTTCAGTATATTCTGCATGTTAATTTACTGCAGCTACTGTTTAAGTTAGTGTGATTATTGTTCGGATTAATAACAATAATAATAAACTTTTTTTATTTCATACAAGAAACGCAGCTCAAAGAAATGACAAGCACCAAGTGATGTTGAATGAACATAAAAACAGTGATGGAATATATGAATACGTCACAATAAATATAAAATACGATGGAAAATAAAACCTTATTAATAATATTAGTTAAGATAAAGATGCGTAAAACGGGGATAGAATGTCATAATCAATGTAAAATAAGATGGAGAGTTAAACCCACTTGATGACAACAGTAAAAATGTGATAAAAGTAAGGATGAAAATAGAAAACAGAGGATGCATCGTGCAAGATGGAAAATAAAAGCCACTGAAGGCAAACGGTGATCGAGTCATCGAGTCGGCACGAGTCAGTTTTTCTCACTTTGTTTCTAAGGTGGAAAAATGATTGTTCATGTGAATGAATCACAGATAACACCAAGACCCGTGACCTCAGATTGAATCCATATTATCAAACAGCATTTTAGTTTTGGGGCTGTCCATCAGGATTTCAGTTTGTTTAACTTTAGGAAATGATCTCTCATATATTTATTTATTGCTGAAAGAAAGGTAGTAATGGAGTCTACAGCTGCAGCAGCATTTGCTTCAGCAGACATGAAGAGTTGCGTGTCATCTGCATAACTATGAAAACACATATTCTTCCCTTGTACAACCCAAAAACAGACGTCGTGTTTCTCCAAGACTGACGTGAAACGTTCTTCATTTCATGTCTGCTCTGAACCAACTTTTCAAGATTAGGATGTTATATCAATATCAAACGCTGCACTTCGGTCTAAGAGGACAAGAATTATTTTCATCAGAATTTGGTTCTGAGGTTGCTGATTATTTTAGTAAGAGCAGTTTCAGAGCTGTGGTATGTTCTACAGCCTGATTGAAATTCCTCCAGGATATTATTTTCTTGAAGAAGTGAGTTAATTTGCATTGAAACTCTCTTTTCAAGTATGTGACTGATGAACGAAGGCTGGATTTCGGTCTGTAGCTGGCGAGTGCATTTCCGTCTGGGTTGTGGTTCTTTAGTAAGGATTTCACAACAGCTATTCTGGGAAGATGCCTGTTTGAAGAGACGTATTTATAATCTCCAGGACTTGACTTGAAACACTATCAAACACCTGCTTTAAAGATGCTGTAGACACGGGGTCAACGCACGAGGTGGAGGAGTTACACTCAGCCTTGCAAAGCTCGGTTAGTGTAACACAGGTGAGTTTTATCATGGTTGCATCTTTTTGCAGGGTTTGCTCAGGTCATCTGTGTTTACATCAGGAGCAACACTGACTCTAATTGAAGTTATTTTGGTATTAATGCCAGTTCTTCACACTTTGCTGCAGACGGGTGGGGGCAGCATTGGGTAGATGATCAATCATGGAAAATAATAATCCAGAGTTTCTTGTTGCTTTGTTATAGCCAGTCACGGCTTCATATTACTGAACACAGAGTCTGGTTTTCCTCCATTTTCTTTCCGCTGCTCGACAGATTCTCTTAATCTCATTAACACTGTTATTGTTTAACCGTGAGGAGATTCTTTAGTCTTTGTTCAAATTCGATTGGCATCAAAAATACAGACAGTGATGGTCAGAAAATAAAACACTGAAACATGGTCACTGTTGAATCCTTTTGTTATTACCAAGTCCAAAATGTTACCATGCTGATGAGTGGCTTCATTAGCATTTTTATAGATCAATATTCAAATCCCCGTTCAAAATGAATCCATCTTATCTAGTGATATCAAATGCGATCAGTTCTGAGAATTCCTGCATAAACAACAGTGAATATCTTGGTGGTCGTTGAAATGATGAGAATTGATCAATCTTTGCTTTGAGCTCAAGAGCAACGTATTCAAATGATGTAAATTCAACCAGGTCAACGTCATCAAACACAGACGGTGTCAAACAAATGGCTGCAATCTCTCCTAAATTCCTCACAAGTCAGTGTTGCTACAACAGTAATGCTGTTTAACCAGGTCTCAACTAAAAACATGAAATGCAAATTCTTTTCAATTATCAGTCATTATCATATCATTAACCAAAAATGGGAGATTTAAAAGAGCTCATTTCAGCGGCAGTGACAGGAAGGAAAACTGGCTGTGGTTGAACACTGAGAACCTCTGGGTCCCGGGTGATGTGGAGCAGAGGGTCAGGTGAAGGGGGACAGACACAGCTTGTCTGTCTTTGTGTTCTGGTCTTCATGCTTATCTGGGCTCTCTGGTCTTGGTATGACATCGTAGGACGAGACGCAGGTTGGCACCGAGTCTGCAGCCAGTGTGTCGTGAATCCAGGTGACGCCAGAGCTGCTGTTTCCATCATCCATCTTCTAAACTGTATGATCATCTATAATCTAAACTTTATCTTGCCAAATCATATACAGTCCAGACGAATGTTCAAATCCTTATTTTGCATTCAAGCCGACTAACATGACAGGACAGTAAAGAACACTAAGCTGTTTCCATTCATCCTTTATGAAAGATTAGTGAACCAAATCGACCGGCTGCTCATTTCACTTGACTTGTGTTGCATAAAGCTGAAAAACGACGACAACAGCGTCGCTGTGGCGCCGCAACAGCAGCACATTACTGTCGGAATTAAAAATGTTCTGTATCACATATCATGTGTGCGGCATTGTGTGGTTGTTTAAAATGAACATATATAAGATGGTGTGAGATCGTTACAGTTTGCTGACGTGCAGAAATGAGCCTCACAGCGACTGCAGCGCCATCATTCAGTCTCTGTCCCTGTTCACGGTTAATGCAGCTAAACTTTCCTCAACATTTCATCGCTGCACTGTCCCACAACTGGATTGATGAAGGAGTGGAGAAGAAGAATTTTAGGAATATTCTATATTTTATTTCATATCTTACAATGAATTATCCCGCAAACAAGTATCTAAAGTCTGATATATTTTATTCCCCTGTTTCATTGCTATCCAAAAAATGTTTTCGTGTTCCTTCATCGTGTCGTCGTTTACCTTGAATCTATCCCACATACGCCGTCCTTCAGCTGTAAATACTCACTACTGCACCAAATCCTTGGCTGAAAATAGTCCCAGACAAAAGCTCTAATTACTTCTGTTTGATTAACATTCATTTTAGTGAAGAACGGAGTCTTTTTTAAAAATGAGACTCCATATTTGTGAACTGTTTTAAAAGTCTTCAGTAGGAACCAGTTGGAGGTGAGAGAAGTTATAAATTGAGATACATTGACAAAAATATAAAATACAAATGATCAATGATCAACAAAATTATTTCAATAATTGATAACTCAGCAAAGGTAGTTTATCTTCAAACACAATTAAAAGAATTAAGAGTTAGGAATTAAGAAATAACTTTTCCACTTCTGAAACTGAAACAGCAAATAAATCATAAACTATTAAAGCTACTGTAAATGCAAAACAAAGGACACTTCCACATCATATACACATGATGCCAGTCAGTGTTTGACACAGGTGAGCTGGCTGCCCACCTTCATTCTGAGGCTCCGCCCATCCAGGAAGTCCAGAAAGTCCAGGAAGTATTCCAGAAAAGGATGTCCCAGTAGACGGTATGTCAAACGCAGTAAAAATACCAGGACGTCCAAATGCATCCAGGCTCATTTTGCAGTATTCAAGCCAGCCTGCTTTTCTGGCTATTCTGACCCACAATCCTTTGCACAGCGGAAGACACGTCACACTGACTGAGCGGCAGGGACAGATGACAACCCACTGACAGGTGACAGAAGCTGCGATGACAGATGACGGTGCATTCAGGTGTAAGTGTTACGATTTTTTTTTCTACTCATGTGGATAATTAATACATTAAATTGTGAACAGCAACGGATGTTTGAGCAAGAAGGTCAAAGTTCAAGGTGACGAATGACGAGGTAGAATGTCCCAGTTGTGCGTGCACTGCATGCAACAGTATGTATTTTGTGCAACTGCAGTACGTTCTGAAATGAAAAAGAAAAAGTCTGTGATTTGGAGCTTTTCATAAGATGAATAAAGTAAATACGGAGCAGCGCAGGAACCTTTCTGCTGACACTTTGCAGCACAATCAAACCACACACGGTTTGTTTTCTACGGCCTGAAACAAGCTCTAGTGCTTCTTAAGGTAAACACGAGCAGTGAGAACCCTTCACAGGCGTGTTTGTCCGTTTGGAGCAGCTTCCTATAGAAGCGACAGAACGTCCCCGTCCTTTCGCTGATTGCTGCCTGCGTCACCTCAGGCTTTTCTCTGCTCCTTTCAAATGACTGAGCTTCTAATCAAACATAATTTACTCACTATCTCAGCCCTCTCTGCAGCCCTTCTCACCCGCGCTCGCTCGCCCTCGCCCGTCCTCACCCCTTCCCGGTAGCCCCTAGCCCAGGGCCTGTTGCCAAGGCAACCAGCATCTCATTTCTAAAGTGTCAGTTTGCATTATTGTCTTCACGCTTTCCAGCAACAACCTCTCTCTCCATCTCTCTCTCTCCATCTCTCCCCGTCTCTCCCTCTCTCTCACTCTCTCTCTTTTTGTCTCTCTCTCTCTCTCCATCTCTCTCTCTCCTTCTCTCTCTCTCTCTCCATCTCTCCCTGTCTCTCCCTCTGTCTCTCACTCTCTCCCTCTCCATCTCTCTCTCTCGCTCTCTCTCTCTGTCTCTCTCTCCCTCTGTCTCTCTCTCTCTCTCTCTCTCTCTTATTGTGTGCTGTCTCCCTTTCCTCTCTCTCTGCACTTTGTCCCCAAACAATATCATACAGAGGGTATACACACACACGCACACATATATATATATATATATATGTATCTGCTACAGACAGAACATACTGAACCCTGGGATGTTTTCCAAGCAGCTGCTTCTTTGTGCCATAACTCATATTTGACCAGGTAACAACAGCAACATGTTCACATTTCAAACAAGATTGGATCATGTTTTATATTGTTGAAAGCAACAGATGTTTATTGACAGTATTAGAAGACAAGTAAGAAATATTTATTCTATTTTTCAGATAAATAGCAAATATCAGAAAAGTACATTAAAACATATGTTAATGTGAAAAGTCCATTCTATTCAATCAGCTCAGATTTATTTTTGTGTATATTTGGGACTTGTTTAAAAACATCACGAGAGATTTTTCCTGACGTGTTAAAAATGTCCAGGCTGTGTGTTAGCACACCGGAGCCAGAGGAGCGTCTGCTGGGTCCACACACACCTCATCAAACCGCTTCATCAGGTCACTCAGACAATCTGTACGACATGTTGCTCACATCATACTGTCATGTTTTATCAGGGTCAACTATGAGCAACTGCAGATCATGTTGAGGTGATTACATGACAAGAGGAAACTAAAATGACAGAACAACATTTTCAATCCCATAAAGAGATCATTAAAATGACCTCACTGATTGTAATAATGTAATTCTTGAATCTAGCTTTTTATAGCGAACCATATATTTCATTTCCAGGTGGTCCAGCTGTAGTTCGTGGCATTTAAATATTTTGTTCTTTAATTGGCTTCCTGTAAGTTTCACTCCCAGTGTTGTAGCCTGATAAAGACGTTGTGACATTTGTAAAGACAAGGTCTATTTTTACATGATTATTATTATTTTATTATTTTATTTTGAGCACTGAAAATACTTTTATTTCTATTTTTTTACATTGTCACATTCAGTTTCAGTGTGACGTTTCTCACGATGTCCTTCATGTAGAACCACAGTATTACACTGACAGGCCTCAGCTTCTCCACATCACTGTAGACCGTCCTGGAGACAAGGACTGATGCTGAAATACTACAGAAAATGTTCAAACACTGAATTAGTTTTGTCACATAAACTGGCAACTGATACACACACGAACCATTTGCTCCTCATCCTCTTCCTCATCCTCCTCCTCCTCCTCCTCCTCTGAGCTGCAGTGGATGTGTCTCCACCAAAGTCTTTGCAGCACATGGTAGCATGGGCAGAAAGTCCAGGTGGGACAGAGCAGACGTGACCCTCCCATCCTGGTAAAAACATGATTTGTCCCCTGCCCCCATATTTAAATGTAAACAAAACTATGTCATTTCAAAAATATTAATAAAACACAATGAAGCATTCAGCGGCACCTCTGCGGTCTGAAGCTCATTATTTCCAGCGTCTGAGTGTCCATCACAGCAGACGTCACGTGGTCTGTAAACATCTCTCACCAGATGAAGGAGGCCCAGCAGAGACTACACGTCCTCCATCCTCAGCTGCTGCGGCTCGATGCGGTCGAGCAGCTGCGCCGAGGATGAGCGGCGGATCTGCAGAGGGTGGTGAAGGTGGCTCAGCGGGTCAGTGGGACTATGCTCCCACCTCTGAAGGACATTCGCTCTGACCGACTGTAGAAGGAAGCCAGCTGGATTAGAAAAGAGCCGTCCCACCCTGGACGCTGTCCGTCTGCCCCTCCCCTCTGGAAGAAGGTGCAGGACAATCAAAAGCAGAACAAACAGGCTGAAAAACAGCTTCCATCCAAGAGCTGTAACCTCTGTTCACTCCCCGCTGCCCGAGACTGAAAAAGACTGATTGCTGTGAGCATTAACCTCATGCACCACACACTTTACTGTAATACTGCACATATTGCAGTTTTGCACAAACCGCCCCAACTACTGCTGCCGAACCATCACAGTGCTCAGTTCACTTTGTCTTTTATTTTTGATTTATTGAACTTTTAGGCCGCTCACAGCTGAAGAGCTGCTGAACCGATTTTCATTGTTCTTTAAGCACAATGACGATAAAGATCTATCTATCTATTTAAAAAAATATTGACGACAGATTGTCAACCAATCAACTCCAAAACAAATCAATGTGTCCAAACTCCCTTAGCACTTTCAATGCTCCATCTCACTCCTGCTCCTCTCTGGTGTTTGGGTCGGTTCAAGCCCAGCGTGGGTGTCTCAGCTGGAGAGGAGCCAGTTCACATCCTGGCCACTGCCGACGTGCCCTTGAGCAAATGCACCTAACCAATAACCGCCCTGGCCCCTGTGCTGTGCGTCAGAGCCAGACTGCATTAACGTATATAGGTTTCTGTTTGTGTGTGCAAATTACAGCTGAATTTCCCCAAGAGTAAATAAACTAATTATTATTGATGAATGAAAGCAGTAAATGGGTTCATGGCAGAAAAATGCCAAAAATGTAGGTATGAGCCAAAGTAATGCAGGAATCATGTGTAAGTGTCACTAACCGTAATGAACGAGCACTCCCGGGCGGGTGCTTGAACACAGTGAGGTGCTTCCACAAAGTGAGCACCGGTTCATAAAACAGTTATGTAAAGTGGAGTGTTTTTGAAGGTCTTAAGTGAACATTACCTGTGATCTCATTCTCATTAGAAACTGAGAACATTGTGAAGTGTTGATAGTCCCCGCAGTCTGAAGATGCGTGTGAGTATGTGAGAACGCTTCTGATGTCGAAGGGAAGGAACCCGTTCCTCCGCTTCATGTCGGCTCCAAACATGAGCTGAAGGGAGATGAAGGAACAGAGGAAAACTGATTTATAGAAGATGTGTGAACCGTGCAGCCACAAGTGAGAACGACAGAGGAGACGCCGGCCGATGCCGCGCTGTGACGTGTCACGAGTCTGTAAAGGCTCAGGGAAGTTAAGTATATTTACACCTTCACACCTGCTGAATGATCTTTACATTGACTCTTTGAGAGCCGGAGAGGCAGGTAAGTGTCTAAATACATGAGATGAAGATGTACAGAGTCACGCTGAGGAGTAAACGTCAGGATATCTCGGCCTCTGCTGCTTCGATTTGACTGTTTTTCTCCGGCTTTATGGATGTGCAACACTAAATTGTTGAAGTAGCCCTTTAAACCATCAATCAAACAACACTCATTATGATTTATTACTGTTTGAGTATCGTTGAGTTCAGTCGGAGTAGAGTCATCAGATGATACAAACAACGTGAAGATGTCACTCGATGGGCTTTTTTCATTATTATCTGACACACCAAACAGTTAATTATTGAGTTGGAAAGATAATCAACACGTTAACTCATAACTGTTTTACTTACTTCCAATATAGATCATATTTTTACACATGACATCTTTTACAGTTTGAAATGCAGCTTTTGTATAAACCTGTACAGACATGTATACAGACATGTATATACTGCACATGATCATCGACTCCATGTGCGCTTAATTAATTATTCATAACATTTATTTCTTTGCATGTTGTCAGTTGACTTTTATTACAGTGTTGTCATATCATATATAAACCTCTTTTATATATTTACCAGTGCACATTACAGTCATGAACATCTTTATTCTCTACCACTCTTTACTTATCTGTCTCCATATGTGTCGTCCTTGTTCTCAGCTGCGTGTCTTATCCTGTGTTAGTACAATGAGAGCAGTGACAAACCACAGTCAAGTATCTACTGGTATGTAATTTTCATACTTCAGCTATAATTTGCTATTTAAGTAACATTTTGAATGCAGGACTTTTACTTGTAATGGAGTATTTTTGCATTGTGGTATTGCTACTTTCACTTGAAGTAAAAGATGTGAGTACTTCTTTCACCACTCTCTGAGACTAATCTGCTCCTTTAAACGCACGCTGAGTTGTTTTTCTGACAAATAATTCACGCACATGTTCAGGTAAAGACGTCTGTGAAGTGAATCCGAGACTCTGAGGCCGTGATAACGTCTTCATGTGTTTCCTCCTCGAGCTCGGCTCCGTTGCCCCGTCCAGGCCCTCAGCGCAGCGCCGAGTCGTCCGAGGCCTCTCAGGACCTGGAAGGTTAATATTTGAAGGAAGGATGGCCCATAAATATGAGCAAAGGGACTTTTAATTAAATAAGCACTTCTTAAATATTCTCCTGGGCCTGCTGCTTTTGTTTAAAGATGATTGATTGACTACTATCTCTCCAGGCAGGACCATTAGTTTCGCCACTCCCCGCCGTCCTCCATCCCTCCCTATCTTCTCTCTATTTCTCCAGCTCTGCCAACATCTCTCCTCCCTTTCTCTCTCAATTCTCACCTCTCTTTTTCCTCATTCATCCCACCTCCTCCCACCCATTTTTTTTTTTTTGCGTTCTGCGTGCGTCTGCTGTCAGCTCCCCTTCCTTTTCTCTTTTCATCAGCACACGTCCCTGAGCCTCTCTCAGGAGGCCCATATTTCTCCAAACTCATGACAAGGTAATGAGGCCATGCTAAATCCTACCACGCCCTGGAGCAACATCAGAAGGTGGAGGGGCAGGTCGGCCCCTGCCCGGCCTGGCTGCCTCCACGTCTGTCTCAGCCTCACTGTGAGGCATCTGTCGTCGCCTCTCCTCTAAATACAGCTTTCTCATCTGCACAACTACGAGCAAAGACGGGAAAAAAACACTCCCTCTTCAACAGTCCTGCTCCTCTCTTTCTATTTGTCTTCACCTCCTTCAGCTCTTTCGGTCTCTCCCGTCCCTCCTTCCTCCGGAGCTGTGCTGTAGCAGCAGTCGGCCATGCTCTGCTGATTTCTAGCTGGAAGATGGGGATCGGCAGGGGAGCTCAGTCTGGCTGTGGGCAGCTGAGCCGTGGACAACGCGCGCACACACACACACACACACACACACACACACAAAGAAACAGGTAGAAAGTATGTGAGGTTCAGGTATGAGAGGAATTGTGAGTGCTGGACATTTGCTCCGTGTCATGTTGTAATCATGACAATGTCCAGTGCTTTGCTGTGTATAAGAAATCTTTACAGGTGAACTGCATGTAGGAGGAAACACATCACATCATTCAATGCTGTATAATTATTTGCAATGTTCTGTGTAATTATTTTTTCCACATGGCAGTTTTTTCAGCAACTTAATGCATTTTTTTTTCTCTCAATAAAGAGATGCCGTGCAGTCCTTAAATTCGTCACCTTGAGGTGAAAGAATGGCTTGCTTTGGTATTTCTGTGCATTTTTTACAGAATAGAATATCACATTTATTATACATATGTATGAAAAGAAAACACAATCATTAGCACCGTGAACAGACATGAATTAAAGCCAAACAGGAACTGCACATTGTGCTGAAGTCAATTAGAATGAAATACAGTAGTTCGTACTTTCTTACTATAGTTGCATTTACAAAGAACGGTGGAGAAACATTGTTTGAGATGTTTTGCATTGAACAACAATTCACTAAAGAATTCAATGCAATGAACAATAATTAAATTTAATAATCATGAGTTGGAATCACGTGAGGCAGGAAGGTAAAAATCTCGCAGCAGCTCATAAACCGGCGTCCGCTCATTAGCACATATCGATCATGTGAAGTGAACAACGTGTTTACCAAACACTTTAATGATACTGCTGAAAAGTGAAATGCAAACAGAGAGATTGACGTGGATTGGTCCGTGTGTGGGATGGAGTGACACTCCACAGAGAGGAGGAGAGCGGAGAGAAGAGGCAGGAGAGGTGATGGTGTGATAATGGAGGCGGTGGAGAGAAAACACTCGGAGGGTGCACGGGAGGATATAGAGACGATGGTTGCACTCCAAGTGTTGGACAGAGAAGCAGGTAAAGTAGGCTGCAGGTGAATGGAAGAGGGGGATTGTGTGTGTGTGAGAGAGAGAGAGAGAGAGAGGAGGGGAGGGGGGTAGGCAGGCATATTAAAAATGCAGCAGTGGGGAGCAGGCCGGGGATTCACAGTAATTAGATGACAAAACGGCGGCGGGCTGGAGATGAGAGAGAGGGGTCACACACAATGCCACTGCCGCCGGGTAATTTGTAAGTGTCAATCACTAGCCTGCCAGGGGAAAAGTGAGAGGGAGAGAGAGGGAGTGGGAGGGCGAGGAGACGAGGGGGGGTGGGTTAGTGTGTAGAGGGAGGGAGGGCAGAGATACAGAGGGAGTGAGACAGAATATGAGGGTGCTAGCAGGCTGCAAGAAGGGAAGGAGGTTTAAAAAAAAAAGAAAAAAAAAAGGGGGAAGTCAGAGGAGACAGGAAGAGAAAGCGTAAATTGTGAGATAGAGAGAACAGCGTGAGAGCCGAGGAGACAAAGAGGAAACGTGACGTCCAGGTTTTAATATAAGAATCGGTTTGAAAAAAAAAAGAGGGGGGGATGTCTTGAAACGTTCTGTCATTACAGACCATTTTCACCGTGTTATAGTGTCATCGCATCAGCCTGAGCTGCACATTGATCTGCAGACCGATGCCCCTCATACACACACAAACAAATACTTTAAAGGGTCAGTTCACACTAATTAGTAAAAACAACCATGTTTTCCCTTCAGTGATCTCTGGTCATGCAGATTGTCTTTACTCAGTTTCCAAGATTCATGCAATAATACAATGAAGGAGAATGGAAGTATATTTGTGGTGCATTTAAAAACCAAATTTCCAATGTAGGAATGCAAAATCAACAATGTGTTTTTCCAGCACTTAGACGAGATAATCCAGAATCTCTTATAGCAACTAGGGACACTTTTTATGTTTGTGATATTTGTTTTTGGTTTATCCCAATATTTTGATCCCTTTGACCAGCAAAAACAAAATTCCTTTCGCCTCCATTGTGCTGGAGTAGAAGCAGAAATCTCAGAGACAGGTTTCTTAAAACACCAGAAAATGAACTCTCTCTATCGAAGAGTCAGGAGAGACGAGAGGACGACTTGCATCAAAGGTCCCAGGCCCGATTCAGAAGCACAACACTGCACTTACATTGTTCATCCCGCGGCCGACCGAGACGCCACGACGCCTCTGCCTTCATTAACAAACTGTCAAGACTCAAATTAATTGCAAACTTCCAAATTCAGGTGCGACGGCATGGACACGTTCAGATCAGCGAGGCACAAAAGGAGCTGAATGAAAGCGGCGTTAACCTTAACAGGATCAGCAGTGTATGTAAATATTCATCATGTTATAGGGTAATTGTATGGATTCTGCGATGTGGTTTGACAGACAGGTGAATGTGAGTGTGTGCGTCTGAGAGAGGGAGCTCTTTCATTCTTTTCAGAGTGGGTACAATGGGGGCAGTTGTTGGCATTATTCCAGCGAACCAGTGTGCGAGGAGGCAACACAATGGGCGAGCGGCACCGCGGTCTGTCGGGGTGCACGGCCAACACGTGCACAGGACGCTGTACAGTACGACCGTCCGTACGGGAACACACACATGCATGGAGAAGACTGTGGCAAAAAATGTACATAATCTGCCTTTAGACATGCAAAATACTGTGGTATTGTGTGAGAGAGTCAGGGCAGTGACATGACATGACATAACACCACTGACATATAAGGGATTCCTCAGGGAGGTTCCTGCTTCCTGTAGCTGCAGTCACTCACACACCTGGACAAGCATATATATGCAAACACACACCAGTGCAAGCTGACACTATCTGATGAACACACACACACGCACACACACACAGGGCACTTCACTTCACAGGACATTACGTCGTCTTCACTCGGTTACAAACTTGTTTCATTCCTCACTATGTTGCAAGTTCACACACAAACTTACGAACGAAGAAAAATCATACAGATAGTTCTCAGTCAACAAACAATCGAAATAAACACAAATGACAGCTAATATAGGAAAAAACAGCACCTATACATAGAACTTAATTGCTGTTTGTTCTTCTGAAACTATTGATTTGCATCCCACAAGCAAACAAACGCACTTTGAGAAAGAAAGCAATTCGAAGTCAACAAGTTTAAAAGTTCCTAAACTGCAAAGTCAAGGTGTATTAATTAAATACGCATAATTAAAGGCAATTAAAATCTTCACAGTTGAAATACACAGAATAGGAAATCCATGAAATACAGCTGAGACAAAGATAGACTAACCTCTGTCTCTGTCTTAATTAAAAGGAATTTGGAGCACTGTAACACACACATGCACACAAAACACCTTTGGAAGTGTCTTAATTGGGAAATGATTAAACTGTTCTTTTCTTCCCTGTTTATTCTTTAGTCAACAATTAGCAGCTCATAATCCACAGCAAAGTAATTGTTACTTCTTCTTCTTTTATCAGCTCTCACACTTATTCTTCCTGGAGTAACACAACACTTTAAATGGACTTCAAGTCTGCAAACTCCTAAACGGCACATCAGGGCCGGGGGCGGAGGCAGAATGTTAGAAATACTGTCAGTGCAAACCTCAACACCCTCAGAAAAGTTTGGCAAGAAATCCAAAATACATTTATAGATAATAACATATATTAAGAAAAACAAATACATGACCTCAGTGGACGTGTTCAGGCCGAGTCCTCAGACACAGACACGTCACACCAGGGACTATTTCTTCAGCAGAAAATCCAGTGAAAACTTTGGCTGGACATGTTGTTACTGACTTTTTAATTTAATTTTTAATCTGCACAGAAAAAATCTCATCTCAAAGACAGATATCTCAAAATGTCGTTGACGTTTTTTGCATTTTCAGTGAACTGACCCTTTAATGTTTTAATGAAGTAGTATCTTATCTTCACCCAATCAAGGTGAAGATAAATGAATGAAACCAAATCTGACAGTTGATGTCGAGTCGCCCAGTTAAAGATCTGTGTCACACCTCAGGTCGTTAGAAAAGCAGGAGCAGAGCGGCGACATAGTTTTCACCTTCCTACACTACGACTGAACCAGCGATTCCAGAAAACAATTAATGTAAGACACAACTGGCAGCAGCTGTGCAGAGCCTTTTGTGTACGAGTGTTTGTGTGTGCGCGGCCCTGTGTGTGTGTGTGTGTGTGTGTAACCTGACAGCCTGCAACACAATAGGGGTCCAAGCGAGTGTGAACTCTATTCGTTCCCACAGCTGCCATTAACAGACGGAATGAACAGCCTCGTGCTAATAAAGTGAATAAATAAATAACGCTTAAGAGGCCGTGTTTACCTCCTCAGTCTCTGTCGATAAGTGCTACTTAACAAAAAGCAGGGAGAGCTTTTGCTTTCTGTACGTGTGGATTAACTCTCGTCAGTACAGTTAGTGTTTATACATTTATCTTGGTGATTACAGTCACTGTGACAATAAAGCTGTTTGGTGGATTGAAATCAGATTATAGTTCATGTAAAACAACAATAAGTAACTGTAGAATCACAGAGACCGAAACAGAAGCAAAGATAACTTCTTCACTGCTAAACAGCATTTAGTGTTGATTTAAAATGTTCAAACCTCAGTGAACTCAACTCAGTGTTAAAGGACAAAGCTGGAAATGTTATATGTTTTTATTATTGTCAACAAAATGAAAAAAGACCAAAACCAACAATGTGTTAATCCGTCTCTCAATGATCTCTAGCTTTCTGTGTGGAGTCCATTCGTTCCTACCGAAGATTTAAAAAATTTTTATAAAAAAAGGCTGAACAATTTCATAAAACAACTGATGTTTTAAACTTTACTCAAACAGGAGGAAATCGTGCATTAGTTGGGGACTATTTTCAGCAGCGGATGAATCCACATTTGATGTCTAATGAGTATATTTTTGCAGCAGGACGGTGTTGAGTCCAGATAAACTAAAGTGTGTGAGTTCATGGTGATGAAGGAACATCAGTGAGGCTCAGTGATGTCTGCTGCCTAACTATTTCATTCAATTAAACAGAGCGTTGTTTTGTCCACCACTATAAAAGAGAGTTGATCCACATGACAAAAAAAAAAACACTGATCACTTCTCCAGTGGTATCGAGCCATGCAGATTATTTTGCATCTGAGATATCCATCAGTGAGATTCCTAAACCTGTGGACACTGAGGTCACGTCCTCTGTCTTTTTTAATGACCCCTTTTTTCAGTTGAAACAACGTTTAGTTATTATACGTTGGGAAATGAAACAGTACAGCTCGATGTGTGAGAGGATCATCTCACCTTGAGATCTGTCATTGCTCTTTATCTTTTCTTCACATGCTTCATTTACAGGTTTGTAAATTCCTGATAATTTCCTGGGATGTTTCCAACAGAGAAGCATGTCATCTACTAATTACATTAATTACAGGGGGAAAAAAGGGGCAAATCGAATCTTTACTTTAGTTAGAGTTCAGTTGAGTTAGTAAGAAGTTGATGATTTCCTTGAAAGACCTGCATCATTTCAATAAAACCTGCAGAAACCATAATTGAACACCTCACCGAATAAATAAAATATGACACATTCGAGTAATTAAAACATTTTAGAGAGAGACTTTCTTTGTGGGGATTTTGACTCATGACCTCAGTCATTATTTCTCAGAAAGCCGTCTCTGGCCCTGCTCACAGCGTTAAAAGCTTCGAGAATTAAACAGAACGTGTTCATGTCGAGGGACTATTTCTTCAGCAGTGAGTTGTTCCAGTTTAAACTGTTTACAGCGACGTCGCCGGATTATCCAGAATAACTGAGACACCGTTTCTGGAAACAATTGTCGCTGGTGAATTTTTCATTCGCTTTGACAAACAGGAATTCAGTTCACCTCCATTGTGTTGAATTGGCAGCAGAAATCTGGGTGTTTCAAAGCCTCGGAAGATAAAAACAAAACCAAAAAAATTCTGCATGGCTTGATACCGCTAACAGCAGTGAGTGGGGAAATCTGTCTTTTTGTAATTTGGGTGAACTGACCTTTTAAGAATGTTAGCTCCATTACTGCTTTTGAAAGAAATAACAAATAAGAAATAAAGTGACATTTATGGCGCTCAGGATGCTGATCCAGCTGCAGGAGGGAAGAATGATGGCAGAGGAGGATCAGCGTGAAAGTGTTTAGCTGGTGGTTGAAAGACTATAGTGCGTAGCAGAGTATAGAGAGTGAATGGAGATAGAGACAGAGGGTGGAGGGAGGTGGGAGGGGAGTTCAACAAGATGGAGAGAGACTGCCTGCACATACTGTCAAGGCAGCTAATATAAGGTGTGGAGATAAGGCCCCACAGACAAACATTGACCAAATCAGGCATTTCAGCAGCGCAGCCCGAACTGTCAGTCAGCCTGAGAGACAGACCAACAATCAGCACTCTACCTCTGATAAGGGCTCTACTGGGCGTGCAGGAAATAGCCAATCTGCAGCCGGCCTGGCAAAGGAGGGCGATGGCGGGGAGCGGTGGAGAGGGGAGGAGGGTGGCGCGATGATGGAGAGTGAAGGGGTTAGAGGAGGGAGCGAATGTAGAGAGACAACAAGTGAGGGAAAGTGGCCTATAAATTTAGAGAGAAATGTGGACCAAGAGTTCACAGGAGAGGATAATACCCGAGAGAAAGAGGGAAGACCGAGAGAGGGGAAAGAAAACGGGATGATATTCCTGCACACCCCACCCGAGCACTCTCTCTCTCAGAGAAAGAGATTCAGGAGGGAATATAAGTGATGGGGGTTTTAAAAAAAAAAGGAGAAAGGTGTGATATCGGCTCCTAAAATAGTGTCTCTCCCCAGTTTTTTGTCACCTGGGAACAGCTTGCACAGAGAGAGTGTGAGAACCAGGTTTAGACCAACACCTTACATTAATGATTTGCCAACAGCTTTGACTAGCTCATTATTCAGCGTGCCGTTCGCCCTGCCTCACACACAATAGCATCATTTCATCGTCTCTATTGATTAATGGTGCATGTAGTGTGCGCGTGCACGAGCACAGATTCTCACGCCCGAGCGCGTGCGCCGCACCTGAGTGAAGGATAACACTCTCTATTTAATGGAGGAGTCTGCACCGGCTATGAAATTCCCTCATAACAAAATAAACACATCCAAAATGCTGGAGTGGATGCCTATGGAAATCCAAGGCGGCGGAAGGCCACGCTGGTAGCTTGGATCCACACTGGCCCCTGTAGGCCCCATCAGACACTGCAGTCTGGCAGCAAGTTTGAGGAAATAAATTCCCAGCCATTTCACCTTTGTCAAACACATTTAGGTTCCTCCAAGCAAAACAGTGGAAAGCACCAACAGCTGGCGAGTATTTATTTTCGGAAGT
Organism: Holacanthus passer; assembly: GCA_025331565.1. Taxonomy (NCBI): domain Eukaryota; kingdom Metazoa; phylum Chordata; class Actinopteri; family Pomacanthidae; genus Holacanthus; species Holacanthus passer. Next base: position 2,387,229 of record JAFREQ010000046.1, on the reverse strand, counting down.
GGAGTCAGAGGGGTGTCTGAGCTTCCTTGATCATGAACCAGACTGCCATTACCATGACCACTGATAACAGTAGGAATCGTAAACAAGCTAATCACCGAGGGCCTATTTGTATTCTCATTTGTGTTTGCATGCACTGGTGTGCTGGGGGGAGGGCGCCGAGAGCAGAAAAACAGGCGAGGGTGGCGACGGAGAATGGGGAGGGACGTGGGTGGAGGGTGGGTTTGTGTGCGAAAGGGTTAAGTTCCCTCCCTGGTTGCATGCTGCTTTCCCTTGCTCTGTCAAGCCCCATTAAACCTGCTACACCACAGCAATAAGGTGCCATCAATTACAGGCACACTGCCATCAATGCAGAGCACAGAGGAGAGGAGAGGAGAGGCAGGAACACATAAACAGGACAAACGGCCACATAAAAGCCCTGCAGCCTGCCTCATAGACAGCTCCACACACACACAGCGTCTCCCAGCTCTGCCTCTGTTTGCATCACCTCTGAGGTGTACGATCAGCGTGTTTGTGAATGAGAGGACGCTTTGTTTCAAATACACACAAAACGCATTCATTTCAGATTCACTTTCATTCATGACAGCGAGCAGCATTTAAGAAAAGGCTGAAAAACAGATGTGGGCACGCTGGGTGACGACATTAATTGTGTGCTTCTACTGCCCCCGTGTGATGGCAGCAAAGCAGCTCAGAACAACACATCAAATTCATCAAATTCCAAACTTTAAAAAAAAAAAGATTCACCTCTCATACTTAAACACACATTCCTCATAACAAACTGACAGAAAAGAAAAAAAACAATTAGACCATAGCAGTTAGAGTAAGATCAATAGCAGTGAGCATTCTTGAAAGTCACGCTCACAAATCTGCGTTTCGTCTCCATCACTGACTAAACTGCATTCCTCAAGGTTCTGGCTGTATTATCAACCATTCAACAAGAGAAAGACAGGACAGCTGTTCTCCTTCAGCTCCACACAAAGAGGCAAGACAGACCACCACTGCACTCAGATCTGTGCAGGTAATTGTTGCCAACCAGCAAAGAGAGAGAGGAACCAGTCTTTGCCTTTTGCTGTTGTAGCATCTTTTAAGATTACTGTGTGTAATATTGTGCGTTGCAGCTGGACTGAGATTCTCTGTGTGAAGAATCTTAAAAATGAAAATCAAACATGCAAAAAAGGATCGCGATGCAAATATTACAGATGCACTGATCCAGTTCCTCAGATCAGTATCAGCTCTGAGCGGCTCAGGTTTCACCCGTGACACGACCACGTCCACATTAAATCCTGTTTCTTTATCAGCGTCTGTGACAATCAGTCATCAGTCATAGCAATCCTCCAACTCAGGGTTTAGAGCCACAACAATCCCTGACCTGGTGTTACATTTAAATCATTCCACTGAGCTTCACACAGTGTTCAAAGTCCCCTTCACTCAAAAATGTGTTTTTCTTCTGTGGTAATTGATCATTTTTGTGGGAAAACCACGTCAGACACAAGTTTGTGAAAAAGAGAGTAAAGATATCTGATCAGGAATCTGATGATAAAAAGGGTCAAATTTGGTAGATATATTGTTTTTGGATTTATTCATCATTATATGAAAAAGTTGCACATTGAATACAGACATTTTCATTTTTTTGGTAGAAAATCTTTTTTTTTTTTTTTTTTTTTTTTTCTCATTAAAGTTATATGGCAAACAGAGAAAAAGCTTTACTCACGTACAGAAACATCTGCCAGAACAAGAATGAGGAGACACTTTTCTTACATTATGCTAGAACATAAAAAGGATTAGTTTACCCAAATTATAAAGAAACAAACCACATATTTTCTCACTTTAACATCAGTAGATTCTATGTAGTCATGCAGGAACTTTTGTCTTATTTTCTAAGCTTTTGACGAATCCTCACTGTGAACAGCTTTCATTGGAACTACTCTGTGTTGAACTAAAGACCTAGTCCTTCTGAAAAGTCTTCACAGGGAGTGAAATGAAGGCAATTAAAACCACAATTCCAACAGTGAGAAAACATGTTTTTTGTCTAAGTTTGGTGAACTGACCCTTTAAAACATAACGATAAATTACATGTAGAGAAAACAACATATTTACAAATGCTCTCTAATCTTGACCTGAGTCTTATGTGGAGTTTATCTGTGAGGAGGAACTACTGCTGCCGGAGCTCTTAGTCTTCTGCCCCCTGGTGGCGCTGGGCTGCCGCTGCACTCGCTGGCTGGAGGCCTCTCTGCTCTTCTCACTGTGGCTTCCTCCAGCTTTACTGCGAACTGATGACACAGAGGTAGAAAACACACTGAGTTAAAGGAGCAGACGAATGTTGAGTTACTTCACATTTTCCAAACCAAATGAAAAAAACACAGAAAAATGGAAAGGATGATGACAAGGAAAAGATACGAACGAAGGACTGCATTTCATATACAGACGAAGAAATCATTCCAGTTCCTTACCTTTTTTTTTATTACAGTTGAGAGCACTGCACAACAACACTGCACACATGACTGGCAAGAACCATAAAGTGACTAGAAAGATCATTCAGTGTTTCAAGACTTAAGGCTGTTACATCTGAAAGAAGAAATAAATTCTTCTTACAAATTAAAGGTTTGGAGATGAAGAAGAAAAGAGAAGAAGGAGAAGAATTGTAAATATTATTAGTGTTCAGCTAAGTTTAGTTCAAGTACTACTAGGAAGTCTAATATGTGTCTGGTCCAAAGTTGAGCTTTCATTGAAGATCAGGCTGTTTGAATTCTGTTTTCCTCCCTCACACTTAACAGCTGCACAGTTTAGATTTCTAGGTTCTCCGTTCTGCATATTTGATGAAGAGACACGAAAAGAAGAAGTGATTTTGGGAATTTGTGAATCGACTCAGAATCCTAGAAAATAAAAATGTAATGTGATTATTTTTTCTTTATCCCTATTAATGAAGCATACTACTCTTTATAAATCTGGTAACATCAACTTTCTAGGCACTTTAACCCCCCCCAAAAAATAAAAAATAAAATACTAAAAAGTACAAATTCAACTGAATACATCTGCTTGAGAACAACCAAGGACAGGTTCCATTTTTGTAGTCCACACACACACACACACGCATGCATGTACACAGTTTCCACTCTGCATAATCATGAAATGAGGAAAGCGCAGCATGTAGTTTAAGGCAAGCAAGCGGACAGATGGAGGTGTAGGACAAAGTGCACCACAGGGGACCTTGAGAGTGAGGAGAGCTAGCGTCTTGGGGGCCGTAGACCACAATCTTAGTGTTGACTCTTGTGGCTCTGGGGCCAGACGCTGAGGGGGCAGCTGCAGGAGGCTTAGGGCTTTTTCCAGAGACCAAAGAGTCCTCTTCTTCACAGGAAAAATGGAATTCAAGGGGGATAGAGAAGAAATTAGAACGGACCAAGACATGCACACAGTGAAGATTAGCTTCTATTTTTATTACCATCTGCTGAACATCCTCGGTCTTCAGTTCACCTCCATTTAAGAATAAAACTCACTTTGGGATGGAGTGAAGAGGGAATTTAGTTCGTGGGGGGTTTAGGTGGCACCGGGTGCAGGATGAGAACTTCTGCTACAGTCTGTACAGTACTTAAGTAAAGGAATGTGAGTGTTTCACATGCTTGAAAGGGGAAGTGAATCAAAGAGCACAGGAAGAATAACGAGAGCAAACTGAAAGGTAAAGTGAGTCAGAAAAAAACATTTAAAAACTCTGAAAGTTGTGGCTCTTTCTACACTTTGTTCTGAAAAGCTGGAAGCCTGTGCTCTTCAGACCTTGAACTCATTACACTTTCACTGTGAGAAAGGGATTCACACACACACACACACACACACACACACACACACACACACACACACACACACACAGTTTCAGCCAGACATGTCAGACAGAAACCTTCAATACTCTGTGTTTCTGCCTCAGTCTATGTTATTTCTTCTGTCTTCTCACAACTTCTAACCAAACTTTTTTGGAAGCTTGACACAACCAGCAGGGTTTATTCGACGGGGTGGGGTTCCAGGCGATGAAAGTTATTTTGCAAAACGAAGGCCGAGGTTGCAAGTCACAATGCTGCACAGTGTTGTTGTAGCAACACTGGTGATGTCTTTCACAGCCGACATTTTTTCCTTATTGTTGCAGAAACAGGTGCAACTAACAAAACGAATGAGAGCTCCACTCCATTTCAGTGTACAAGTGAACAAGCAGCCATCATTATCCTTATTAATTAAACCTGTATAATTAAGTGAGAGAGATCTATATTATAATATATTCACAGCAGACACTCTGCGTCTGAAATCACCTCCTCATTCACTACTGATCATTTAACAGACACTCGGTAGTTAACTCTATATTAGCAGTAAATTCACACTTATGAATTATCATAATCATTTTACTTCAGAAAACCACTGGCAACAAAACCTCAATAGATGTTAAAGATGTTAATGAATAAATGTTTTCCCAACATTTAGTGCACTGTATTTACTATCTGCCATTTTATTTAGTGTCTTAAAATCTGAGGCATGTAAACTAAATTCATCTCATATTATTAATGATGATGGTTCATTTGTGTCTGAAATGTTAATTTTTTTTGGCTCACAATAGAGTAAATTACTGAGTGTTTAATAATTGTGTGACTAAGAAAAAGTCTTATGACACTTAATCCTCCTGAAAATCATCAGGTGATGACAAACTGTGCTCCTGGGTGCCTCTCTGTAGCTTGGATATTTGCAGAGTGCTGTATGTGACATGGGTTAATTTTGCAATTTGAACTAAGGCGTTATTCACAGCAGATATTCTGACATGTCAGCAGGAGAAGCCACAGGTGTAAAATTCCAATTAGCTGCCTCTGAGTCACAGTCCTGGTATTGTGTGTGTGCTGGCTCACTGTCATGCTGTCACGGGACACCTGAACAGAGTAACACCTGTGCTTTCCTTCCTATATCAAGTTTGCTTTGGAAAAGGCCTGTTAGAGCTGCTCTGGACTTCATGGACTTGTACAGAGCAGATGCTTGGCTGCCATCATGACCCTTTGCAGGCTTTGCACCTGCGATCTTACAGTCATTTAATTATCATTGTTCACGCCGTGGACACAAACCTCTGGCCTCTGTAGGTGCTGTGGTGATGCTCGTCGTGTGGGAGGCGGTGGACGACTCGATGCCGCCGCAGCTCTCAGCGACCCTCTGGCCTGCACACATCGCCTTCAGAGTCTGGAAGACTGCTTGAGGAGCCACATTCATCTTCAACAGGTCCACTATGATCCTGGGAGGGCGAGAAGAAGAAGTGGAGAAATCAGGGTTTCCTCCTGTTTATTACTTGTACGCACTACAATCACATTTCTGCAAGTGTGGAAGATGTTTTGAGGTCTTTTACTTAAGTGAAAGTATCAATACAACAATGTAAAAGTAAAAACCTTGAATTCAAAATCCTACTAAAGTAAAAGTAAATAATTATTATTAGCTGAACTTGAAGTATTAAAAATAAAATTACTTGTGCAGAAAAATGCCTCCTGTTACTGATATATTTTTATGTATTTTATCATTACAATGTTAAAACTGATGCATCAATGTTAGAGCAGCATTTTACTGTTAGCTAGTTTAGTCCAGTGGCTAGAGGGCTGGGCCACAAGAAGAATCTGAGGGGTCCTGAGAGATAGAAAAGAGGTTCTACTACATTAATATTCTTCTTAGGGACTTTTCTCACATCTTTTTTAAGTATTGGAGAATTTTATTTTTTTGAGGTAAATCATCTGAGACGTTTAGAGGGAAAATGTCTCAATGATGGAACTGATGAAACCTCAAACCAAAGAGGTTGAAAACTGTTTTAATCCACAACAATTTACGGTGTTTTATAAACCTATCATATGTTTTGTTTTTTAATCTTAATCTGACTATATCTTTTAGCTCAATGTAGAGAACTAAAAGTACTATATCTCCCTCTGAGTTGTAGTAGAGTAAAAGCATAAAGTGGCATAAAAGGAAAAACTCTGGTAAAGTATTAGTAGTACCCCAAACTGTATTTGAGTGCTGTACTTGAGTAAATGTACTCTCCCCTCTGCTGGTTGTGTGACACATACTTGAAGACCTCCTGGTCCACAGTGATCCCTGCAGCCTGGGTCAGTTCAAACAGCTCGGCCTCTTCAGCGCTGAGGACTTTCTTCTTCTTGATCGCATATTTCTGCACATTACTGGTGACGACCAGAGCCGGAGAGTCCGGGGCTGAGGACACTGTCTGCTGAGGCTGCTGGGACATCTGAGAGGACACCTGACAGGGACACCCGAGAGGGACACCTGAGAGGACGAGGATGGACCAGAATAAATGAGCTAAAAAATAAACTCCATCAATCGATCTGCAGAAACGCGGCTGTAATGTTCCAGTTAGCTAACTCACCGCCTGGAAAGAAAACATGGAGGAACTTGTTTAAAGCTTCTCTCCAAATATTAAAAACACATAACAAACAGACCCGAAGCTGATTAAAACACCAAACGACCGTTTAATTAAAATTCTAAAATACATACCGTTAAATTAGCTGTGATGTTGTTCAGAGGATCGTTAACGACAGCTTGAACCAGGCGAGGCGCGTCCAAAATACGTCATCACAATAAGACCAACCGTGTTGTACCACGGGACTTGTAGTCAGTACGAACTTATTTTCTTTCTACAAATACATGATTATATATTACAGATTAATATACAGTTTGTGGAATAATATCGTCGTCTAAATGAAGTGATGGAGGAAGTATTCAGATCCTTTACTCAAGTAAAAGTACCACTCAGTAAAAATACTCAAGTAAAAGTCCTGCATGGAAAATGTTACTGAAGTAAAAGTATGTAAGTATAATCAAGAAATGCTTGTTTTGTCCAAACAATAATTAAAACCTCAAAATTATTAACAAATAAATGAAAATCAAGAATTAAATAAATTTGCATATTTGTTGATACATCAACATACAACACTTTTTATAGGTGTGGATACATTAAAACGATTTGATTCCTCAGAAATGCTTGTTTTATTCTCAATCCCAATCTCAATGACATTTCATTAAATGGTTATTTAAATGTATTGACAGAAAAGTTTGTGTGTATATTGGTGCCTGTTTTTGAAAACACTTTGAGCTAAATTTAAAAAAAACTTGCTTGGTGGCACTGCGCATGCTCTTCAAGGCAGGACGTTGACGCCACAAAGTTTCTCTCTATCTACGAGAGACGAAATGTTTGTTACATTATCGTATCATAAAACTACAATTTGTGACACGACAATGAAGTATGATGTATTTTCAGTTAATAAACATGATATAAAATATGCAGGAACAGCACTGTATTCTATTCGGGCCTATAGAGCGAAACCGGAAGTACATGCGGGATGGTCCTCTCGCACCTGCTCAGTTGTCTAGAATGGCCGCCGCTGCAGGAATAAACAAGCAGGGCGCCGTAGCGACGATGGAGCCGTGCATCCGACACGGGAGGGGAGCCCACGGAAACACGGTCAAGGTTGTGATACTGTCTCTAAAATCCACAGCTACGTTATGTTGGCAGTGATCGTGTTGTGTGGTCGGTGTGGACCGAGGCTCGGCAGCAGGCTCCGGGCTTCAGGCTTCAGATTTGGGCTGAATGTTGCTGCGTTGGCGTCGGAGCTGCTGGAGCCAAACACACATCCAGGCTGTAGATGAGCTGCCTGTCAAAGTTGTATCAGGAGAAGGTCACTGTGGGTTTATTATGGTGAACTTAGCTCAATCACAAAGCTGGTATGTGTGTGTGTGAACCATGCTAACGGCGCTGGGTTGTTTGCCATCGTTAGCTGGTGTCTGCACCAACGTTAGCTTGACTGCAGCTCCTCTGTGTGGCAGCAATGTTCACTGATGTGGTCGATTTTAAAAGATCTGCATGCAAGTTAAAACCTGCTTCTCCTAACGTTATGTTTAACACATGTCAGCACGTCACTTGTTTAATGATCACAGGTAGGTTTAACCATGTGAAACCCTGTGAGTGAAGGTGACTGCACCTCATTCACTGACTCTTCATCTGATAATAAACTGTGAAATCAGTGCCAGCTATCAAACACGTCCTCCCTCCCTGCAGCAGTGACTGTCAGGTTCTTACAGTCCTGTCTTCATTTGCAGGTGCTGGAGTGTGGTGTGTGTGAGGATGTCTTCTCTCTCCAGGGGGACAAGGTCCCTCGCCTGTTGCTCTGTGGTCACACAGTGTGCCATGACTGTCTGACCCGGTTGCCCCTCCATGGGAGAGCAGTCCGCTGCCCCTTCGACAGACAGGTCACTGAGCTGGGTGAGTAAGAGGATCAACCACAGTAACATAAAAATATTCATCTCCTGTCTGAATTTTATGGATTTTTAGGAATCTTTCCCTTTGCATTGTGGTTTCTTGGCCAGTTGTTTCAATACCTTGGTATCAGTATAAATCAGACAAGCCATGAGTTTAACAGTGATGTAACATGCACAGAGGTATAGTGGCATGATAGGAAGGATTATATGAATCAGTTTCTAATGCTTTGGGACTCCAGAGAACTAAAGTCTGACACAACTGTGGTGAAATGTCTCTCTACCTGGAGAAAGTCTGGAAGATTTGTGGTGCAACTCCCCTTGATCCTCTCAGGTCAAACCAGCAAACCAACAGAGAACCTCTCAAAAACATCCAGGGAGCTTCTGGTTTTCTTACTTTTGTATTCAGAGCAGAAACTGTGTCCTGGAAAGTTGTATATAGATGTGGTCAGAGAATCAGAGAATCAGATAATTGCACTGTTGTTTTTTTCACATTGGACAAAATAACAGTGACAACATAGTTCAATTCTTGCCATAAACATATTTGCTGCTACAGATGTCGGTGCATCCTGTTGACTGTAAGGATTAACAGTATTTCACTGTTCCTTCAGACAGTTGTTTTTGTCTGTATGTATTTTGTCTAAAAGTGTTTTCTTTTTATACATCTGTTTAGGAGACTCTGGAGTTTGGGGTCTGAAGAAGAACTTTGCTCTGCTTGAACTCTTGGAGCGACTCCAGAATGGAGCTACCAACCAGTCTGGAATGGCGGAGGACGCCCTGAAAGGCATGGGAGAAGTAAGGCACCTGCGATTTTACTGTTGACTGTTGCAAAGTCACCCATTCACCTCCTGCACGGTTCATTCACAATTCTTCTCTTCAACCAGTGTATCATTCGCTGCGATGAGGACGAGAGCCACACGGCCTCTATGTACTGCACCGTGTGTGCCACCCACCTGTGTGCCGAGTGCTCCCAGCTCACCCACTCCACTCGCACGTTGGCCAAACACCGTCGGGTGCCGCTGGCTGACAAGCCTCACGAGAAGACCCTGTGCCCTCAGCATCAGGTCCACGCCATTGAGTTTGTCTGCCTGGAGGAGGCCTGTCAGTCCGGGCCGCTCATGTGCTGTGTGTGTAAGGAGTACGGCAAGCACCAGGGACATAAGGTAGGTCAAAACAGAAAGCAGTCTTCTGTTAGATATCCTCAACCAATGTATGCTCATGTACTGTCCAACTGTCTTCCCAGCATGCTGTTCTGGAGACTGAAGCTAATCAGATCCGTGCATCCATTCTGGACATGGCCCACTGCATCCGCACCTTCACAGACGAAGTGTCTGAGTACTCCAGGAAGCTGGTTGGCATCGTGCAGCAGATAGAAGGAGGAGAGCAGATAGTAGAGGACGGAGTTGGCATGGCACACACTGAACATGTAAGAGAGGACTTCTGTTCACCTAAAACATGCATGATTGTGCTTTTCTTCTGGCATGAACGTTGTTTCTCTGTGTCTTCGTCAGGTCCCCGGCACAGCAGAGAGCGCACGTTCCTGTGTCCGAGCCTACTTCGCAGATCTCCACGAGACTCTGTGTCGGCAGGAGGAGATGGCGCTGAGTGTGGTGGACGCTCACGTCAGGGAGAGGCTGATCTGGCTGAGACAGCAGCAGGAGGACATGACCATCCTGCTGTCTCAGGTGTCCACCGCCTGCCTGCACTGTGAGAAAACACTTCAGCAGGTAGGAGACATGATAAGTTGAATCCAGATACAGATGAAGCCTCTTGTGTCAGACTGATACACACACAGTGACGGGTCTGATGTATGTTGTTTCTTTCCTGTAGGATGACTGCAGAGTCGTGCTGGCAAAGCAGGAGATCAACTGTTTGTTGGAGACGCTTCAGAAGCAGCAGCACCAGTTCACAGAGCTGGCAGATCACATTCAGCTGGATGCTGGCATCCCCGTCACCTTCACTAAGGTACACACTGTCCCCGCTCACAGCTGGTCCTGCAGATCCGCACTGATCAGCCAACCATCCTGCCACTAATGGTAAAAACCCGAGTTTGTTAAAAAAGTGTTTTGGTTTCAGGACAACCGGGTCCACATTGGTCCAAAGATGGAGATCCGTGTTGTCACTCTGGGGCTGGATGGAGCTGGAAAAACCACCATCCTCTTCAAGCTGAAACAAGATGAGTTCATGCAACCCATCCCAACCATCGGTAACAGCATTTCCAGTTTAATCAGCTACGTATCCAGAGATGACACACGAATATGTGTCATTTGTTCTACATTAAATTTGTTTTCAATCTTTTTCTAAAGGTTTCAATGTGGAGACAGTTGAATATAAGAACTTTGAAATTCACCATCTGGGATGTGGGTGGAAAACATAAGCTCAGACCCCTCTGGAAACACTACTATCTGAACACTCAAGGTATCATTTGTGCTCGACATACTTTGAATATGTTGTTTTATATATATGTTAACTTCAACTTCAAAGAGGGATGAATCATTTTGAATCACAGTATTCCAGTAATGTAGTCCAGTAAGTGAATCATATGTTGGTAAGACAAACACTGAATGCTGGACGTTAAAGCTGCACCTCTCGTCCTCTGTCTCTTGTCGTCTCTGTGCAGCGGTGGTGTTCGTGATTGACAGCTGCCACAGGGACAGACTCATGGAGGCGCATAGTGAGCTGGCCAAACTACTGACAGAGAAGGAGCTGAGAGATGCCTTGTTGCTCATCTTTGCAAACAAACAGGTACTGAATTATTAATAAAAGTACACACACAATATTATTAGACACCATGATGCATAAATTCATGGTGAGATTCTGATGGAAATAACTTTGTCTTCGCTCAGAGCTGATCATCAGTTTGCGTGTTTGCAGGATGTTCCCGGCGCCGTGTCTGTGGAGGAGATGACGGAGCTGCTGAGCCTACACAAGCTGTGCTGTGGGAGGAGCTGGCACATTCAGGGCTGCGACGCCCGCAGCGGGATGGGTCTCCACGAGGGTTTGGATTGGCTCTCCAGACAGCTGGTGGCTGCTGGGGTCCTGGACGTGGCCTAAATGTCTCCTCCTTCTGCATAACAACCACATTAACGACTGAAACCCAAACCCTAACTTTACAGACGAGACTGCAGCTTTAAGCCTGCCCTCATCATCTTTCCTTCTTTGTGCACCATTGTGGGCAAAGAAAACAAAGATGTAAATACTTCTTCTAGCTTCACTGAAACATGGAAACTACAAAACCTTAAAGTCTGTCCTACCGGTCGCTCACACCCACCCTCGAGAAATAAACTCATGGCCACAAAACCTGAGTTAAGACTCCAAACTCTCATCCTGCTTCATTTCCAAGGCAGCTGACACGGTCTAACACATGGCTTCCTTTAGCTTTTCTTTCTTCTAACCTTTTTCAAGCATCAAGCTGTTTATCTGGCATCCATAGCTAGTTAACTTAGTTCCAGTCAAAAGTTAAAAATGCTCCCTTGTGCCCCTCCAGAGTGGACTCTATCTGTATTTTCTATCTCACATTAATCTTCATAACCAGCACTGTATGTGACAGTAACCTAACTAAATGCAGAGTAGTCTGTATTGTACTTATAGTATCATTTATGTACCTTTTGTTGATTCAGTAGACATCAGATAATCTTGAGAAATAACTACGACCTTTTAGCTAAATTCAGTGTATTTGCAGGTGAGATGGGACAGAAATGTTCACTCTGGTTGAGACTTTAAACTGATGGTCAAATGTTCAGATTTGGTTGTTTTCTCACTTTGCCTTGACATCTAATGTAAGCAATAGCAGTTGATGTTTCATGGGGTCTTTAAATTATATGTACAAGGTTTTTTTTAAGTGTACTATATGAACCTATTTAATGCCACAGCTGGTCTTGAAATGGCGCACCAGTAGAGTTTTGGTTTGAATGTAGTGTTTTCTGTTACAGAACAAAATGTTTACTGAACTTATTTATGAGCGAGAACGCAGACATTACTTTGATTCGAGGCTTTTGTGAGAAATTCTTGACGCACAGATTCTGCCTCCGTTGTGTGGAGCGTCGCACGCAGACTTTGAATTTGTGGAATGCACTTGTTTGTTGCCTCACTACCAGTTTTCATTTGGAAGCAAATCAACTATCTGCTGTTTCTTATTAGACTCTGAATATTAATCTCACTGCAAAACAAGATGTCTTGTAAAAATATCCCTATTTAAACATCTCACAAGTCTTGTTTATCTGTCCGAGTGCAGGTACACCTTTAATGTGAAACTTAGTGAAGCATTAAACCTAACACTGACACTTGTCTTGTTAATAAGGAACCATTGTTTGACTTTGATTTAATCTTTATTCATTGCTATGTAATGTTTACTACTTGTATCTATGTATAAAAATACAAATAAAAAAATGCACGTGTGAAAAGCCTTTCCACAGTTTGTGAAAACATTTCCATTTGTTTTTGAAACGTAGAAGCACAATGCGCGTCGAAACCTTTGTTACCAGTGGACTTGATAATGGCTTTTGTAAATTATTCATAATGTGATGCTGTAAAATAAACTAATTGACCTTATTTATCTGGCTGGTAGCTTTTTCTTTGAGGTAACTAACAACTTTCTGCTCTTTTGCAATCTATAGGTTGATTATTAAACTGAAAACTCTTCATCCCCATCACACTAACAAATAATTCTTACAACAATCATACTCAAAGCTTCTTTAATAAGTCATTCTGGTAAAAAACATCACTGTACAGGACATGAAAAAGACATAAGATCACTTTATGGTGATGTTGATGATGCTGATGTCTTCATACGGTTTGTCGGTCTTGGGGTTGACTTTGACATTGGAGATCCTCTGGACGGCTTCCATGCCTTTCGTACACCTTCCAAACACAGTGTGCTTGTTGTCGAGCCAAGGCTGGGGAAGAAAAAGGCAGCAGAACAGTTCAAATCACAAATAAAACAATCTGACACGACAACATTTTTCTCAACAACTTCAAATTGGCTCATTCAGTTTTTCCATAGTTTATTAAACTCATTTCATTTTTTGGACATAAGAGATGATCATTCTAACATTATAAGAAATATATTTATTTGCTGTCTTGCCGAGAGTTACATGACAAAATTGATACATTTAAGTGACAAATGTGTTATAGTGCTCTTAAAAAGGCAGAATAAGCCACATATTCAACCTCTCTATGCATATTTAATCTTTGGCTGCTGTAGCCTGTGAATCTGCTGGCATTCAGTTCAGACTTGTGTCTCGTTGGAAGTGTTACTGAAGCGTTACGTCTAACCTGATACCAACCTGTAAAACTGCCAACACATAAAAGAAGTGCATGTCTGAACAGGGCTTTAGCTGAGTTTGTGAACAACTAATGAAGCAACTTACAGTCGGTACAACAGTGATGAAAAACTGGGAGCCGTTGGTGCCGGGGCCTCCGTTCGCCATACTCAGCGTATACGGGCGGTCGTGTCTCAGTGTGGCGTGGAACTCGTCCTCAAACTCTCCTCCCCAGATGCTCTCTCCTCCCATGCCGGTTCCTGTGGGGTCTCCTGTCTGAATCATGAAGCCCTGCATACAAGAAGGACAGAAGATGTAAACACAGCTTAATGCAGAGTCAATCGACTGTTTACTGTCTGAATATGTCTAAGTTAAGAAAACTTACTTTGATTACTCTGTGGAATATGTGGCCATTGTAGTAGCCATTCCTGCTGTGGACACAGAAGTTCTCCACAGTTTTGGGGCATCTAAAAACAACAGAGCAAAGTACTGTTTGTATCATGTAAAGTGTAAAGTAGACGTCTGAACAAAGCTGTTCTCTAAAACTTACTCTACAGGGAAAAGCTTGATGTGGATGTCTCCCATGGTGGTGTGGATGATGGCACTGTCAGACACTCTCTTGGGCCCCTCGGCCTGCGTGGCGGCCATCACCTCTTCCTTTGAGGGCTTCTCATTAAAGATGTCTCTGTCTGAGTCTGCACTCTTTGTATCCTCTGGTTCTCTCTTTGAGAACTTATGTTAGGAAACATAATGATGAATTAAGTCAGAGAGCAGTAGAACAAAAATGTAGTAATGTATCATGTTATTAAGAATGTCAGGTTATCTCACCATGTAGAAGCGGTTCTTCTTAAACGCCGTGCAGAATATGGTGGGGTCAGGCGCCACGTTCTCTAATGCAGGGTTGTCAGACGCCTTCATCTCTACAGTAGGTGCCACCTGCATGGCCTTTGCAACCCCTTGGAACAGACTCAGCTGGACCACGCGAATGTTCTCCAACTTTCCAAGGATCCGTACACATCTGGGGGACAAGATATAGAAACATTTATTTGATATTTGACCACAACGAGGTACAAAATAAATTACACACAGACAGATCAGACTTCAAATTTTAATTAACGAATCATATAAAAGATATATCCACCGATTTAGCATTGCACTCCTATAACCCTCACAACTGACAGTTAAAAAAAAAGTATAAAAATCAAGGCAGCTGAACCAGAGATATCGTCTGTTGTAACCCATGCATTCTTGTTCCTTCTCAAAACATGGAGCCTAAATTACCCACAATGCAACTCGAGTGCTGACAGTTAAGTCTGAGATTCGGGTGTCTTATACTAGTAACAGCTAATGTAGCCTTGTTAGCTAAGCCTAACTTACAAAAGATAGAATAGAGAACGGGGGAGAGCTCCAAGGAACCTTTTTCGTTCTGCACTCCCTGGGGAACAAACGTGATATTTCACACAGCGAATGAAAGGACTAAACAACTTCCTGCACACTTATTTTCTCCACCCTCCCATGAACGTACCTGTTGGTTTCCACATTGATGACCTTGATGCCCAGCATAGTCCCATAGAGCACAAAGTGGCCAGTCTCATCAAAGACAATATTTGTCAGCCGGATAGCATCCACCTTCTCCAGTTCTCTCTCCACAGCCATTCGCCTCCCGAACTCCATGTCAGGAAGCTGCTGCCTCATCTGCTGCAGCTCTGTGAACATCTAACACAGAAAGCAGGAGTGATGAGCATTTGCATTCATCTCATCGGTGAAGATCCAGGTTGAATGATGTGGGAGAACTTACCGTTAATGATTCATCGAACACTCTCATCAGTTTTCCTGTTAGGAAGCGGAAGATTCTGACTTTCCTGTCAGAGGCAATGGTGGCCATTTTCTTCCCATCAGGAGAAAAGGCCAGACTGGTGGGATAAGTTTTGTGTTTTGCAAATTCATACAAGTCTGTGTCTGTTTTGTATTCCCACTGCACATTCTTGGGGAACTTGAATTCAGTTGGGAGGCCAGTCCAGTATTCCAGCATCCCGGCTTTGTCGGCAGAGACAATGACTCTAAATGTGGGATTCAGGCGAATTTGGGACAGCGGTGAGGAGTGTATCTTGTCGAAGACGTGAAGGGGCTGGTTACTTCCCCTTCCATCATAGACGAAGATCTTCCCTGTAGATTTTTCCGAGCAGGCCACAGTTGAAATAGCATCCCTGGGATTGTAGATCCATTCACACTGGCCTGGTTGAAAGCTGCACAGAGGAGAGAAAAATCATCAGTTACATTGGGCAAAAGGTGTCAATGCATCTTTATAAACTGTCCTTCTGCCCTTCATGTGTACAAGATTCACACAAAGACTCACCCCAACTTCAGCATATTGATCATGTCAAAGTTGACAACGTCAAATACTTTCATGGCCTGATCATCACCAACAGAACAGAAAAGGGCTCCTTCAGCACTGACTGCAATGCATTCGACCACACCTGCAGGAAATGCAAGAACAATGTCAGTATTCAGTAACCATGCAATAATAAAATGAAATGGAAGGAAGTCAGTACATTATTCCTTATTGGCATTTAATATAAATCAACAAAAAGATAAATATCAAGTAATAAAGTCAATGCACACCGAGATGACTCCGGAAGTGTTTGACAAACTCTATTCCCTCCTCCTCCTTCTTCTTCCAAAACTTCACATGGCCATCTTGGCTGGCTGTGATAATGAAGTCTGTCCTGAGAAAAAAGAATATTTACTTTCATAGGAAACAAAGTCTTGGGCAAATAAAGAAATAAAGTCATGCCAACGTGCTTAAATATGTTAAGAAGTAGTCATCATCCCAACAACAACCTCCCAATACGACGAGCTAGAGTCCACTGACTAGAGTCAAAGTCAATGGACAAGTTTATTAGAAACCACTTACTTGGAACAAACTATGTGTGTGATAACGTCTCTGTGCATGTAGCTCCGTTCATACATGGCAGCTGAAGGGAGGTTGTCCAGATAAACACGTTCAAATTCAAGTACTGAGAGAAACAAAAACACACAGGAGTTAGCGGGAGTTTGATTAGCATGGTTAGCATCGATTAGCAGAAGTCGCGGATAAATTAAAATGTGCAAAATATCTAACTGCTAGAAACGAACCTTTCCTTTTCTTGGCCTTTGTAGCTTCGCTTGGCATCGGTCCGACCCAGTCATCCTCTTCTCCATCTCCTTCTCCATCCTGACTATCCTCTGCTTTTCGCTTCAGTTCCACATTGTTTTCGGCGGCCGCCATTGCTACCAAATACTGATAAGTCGATCGTGGACGAATCGAATCTATGAACCGGCTCCTCTGAGTGGCGATGGGAGCCGATTTCTTTCTGTTGTTTTATAAATGAATACAAGAAAAAAATAATAGAATGATCCTTTGATGTCTTTGTTAAATGCAATCCAGAAACATCTCACTTTGATTTTAAACATTAAGACCCAAATACAGTGACTTTTCATATGTTGCACTGGTCAGCAACATACAAAACTTAATTACAATAAAAATACAAATAAAACATTCAATGCACGTGTATAATAGTTTTTGATGTTTTTTGCATTATTTAAGGTTTTTATACAAAGCTTAATGAAAAAAATTAAAAAGTAATAAATAATTTCAAAGTATTCTTGGATGTATAATGTTTAGTATAATTACATTGAATAATTTAAGTGATATATGTGCAAACATAGCAATCATAGGTCAAAATATTAGTAAAATTGTCTTAATTATAAAAGCCAGAAATTGGACTTAATGAAGAGATTCTTAATGCCGAACTGAGCCAAATGATCGGTTCACAAACACGAGCCAAAATTCCCATCGCTTCTACCGGACTTCCGTGTGGTCCGTACTGAAATGCGGTCCTTCCGCGCCGAGACGTCCGAATTCTATTTTACTGATTTTAACTTTAACGCCTTAACATCTTGCCACATTTTCGTAAAACAAATACATAATTTTATAGCTGCTTTTATTAAGATTATATTTTGGACCTGTTGTATTTAAGAAAAACAAATTGGCTGTTTAATCTTTATAGACACAGATAGGGGAGCAACAACCTCCAACGTTTAAAATATTTGTACTATCATTCAAAACCATGAATCAGCGTTTCTAAACAGTGACAACATTAAAATTTGTGGGGGGTTTTAATGTCTGTATCAGGTTTAAACAATTCAAGATGAAATATTTAAACCAGGTTAGATGTAGTTGAACAAATTATTATGTTGTTTCCAGGGGTGTATTATTATGAAACACTTGGCTCAAACCAAAAGTCATTTTTAGGGGGGTCCACAATATTGTTTGCGATTGTTCTGTCACCAGCACATTTGTAGATTGATAGACATGTAATTTAATTATTTGCTTAATTTAATCCAAAATCAAATGAACCAATTCTAATGTAAATATTGAAATAAATAAACAATAATCGATGTTTTTATTGAGATCCCCCCCATGTACTCGGAAGTAAACAATACGCTCTCATGTTTGGCCAAGATGGCTGTAGACAGAGAAGTATAACATTTGTCACTTGTAAATCAGGTTAATTTAAAAAACATTATATACTGTTTTATATTTTTAAGAATCAGACAGTTTAATAAACCCAATTTTTTGGCTTCAACGACAAACAAAACCTCAGGATGAGCAACATTTACATCCAAGAGCCGCCAACAAATGGAAAGGTAAGCGCCAATTTCTGCAGCTTTAACTTCCACTTCATCCTTTAATGTGCATTTCAAACAAGATCCTGTCATATATTATTTACTTTTAGAGTTTTTAACGTTGACCAAGACGTTTAGCTGAACACTGTTTAAAAGCAGCAACTTGTGCACTATTGCAGTTCTAAAGGTTTAATTATAATAACATCTCTGATACTTCAAAGCTTCATCGTTCGTCCTGTAGCTAATCTTTGTCTCACAAGTTTGAGTTATAGAACATTTCGCTTTTCTGGCTGTAGGCAAATGTATATTATTATAATTCGTTATTTGAATGTCCCACTTTGTGATTTTCCCTCAGGTCCTGTTTAAGACCTCAGCAGGTGACATTGACATTGAGTTGTGGTCCAAGGAGGCTCCTAAAGCATGCAGGAACTTTGTGCAACTGTGCATGGAAGGTAAAACATTTAAAGGCAGATAGAAGACCTGCTGCAGCCAAAACTATCCTTCCAGTTTGATTCAAGGATATGTTAAGAAAGTCACATTCAATATTGAGTTAAGTCAATTGTAAGTTTTCTGGAGTCATGACCGGCTGTGCTCTGACTAAAAAACTCTCCATTCTATTGCAGTTAAATATTTGGAAGTGTACTAGTTGAATACTCTTTATGTTGTCCTTGTAGTTACTTCCAATGAAGTATAGTGAATAGTTATTTCCAGGAAACTCATTGGAAATGTTTAGTAAATTGTATAGAAATTATAGGTCTGTAAAATAAACCTCACTGTCTAATATTTCTCTCTCAGGTTACTATGATGGCACAATATTTCACAGAGTGGTGCGTGAATTCATCGTTCAGGGGGGAGATCCCACTGGAACAGGAGCGGGTGGAGAGTCCATCTATGGCCGACCGTTCAAGGTCAGACTGCTACTCTGCTTTTTTTTTTATCATTCTGTGTAATTAATGTTAAAACTCAAGGAACCATAAGTATAAATGAAAGACTAACCCCTATAGCCAATCAAACATTAAGGGAATGTAGCTGAGTTTTAAATAATCTTTCCGTCTCTCTCTAACACTTAGGATGAGTTTCACTCCAGACTGCGCTTCAATCGGAGAGGTTTGGTTGCCATGGCAAATGCTGGTCCACACGATAACGGCAGTCAGTTTTTCTTCACCTTGGGACGTGCAGATGAGCTCAACAATAAACACACCATATTCGGCAAGGTAAATATTTCCTCTGTGTATTCAAGTCTGTCCTGTGCCAAGGACATTACTGTGTGAATTGCCTCCTACATGCATGGACCAAGATCAGTGGATTTTTCCCAAAATGGATATGTCAGAGTGGACTTGGCAATTTGTGCTTCTTCTCCCAACAATCCCCAATGCAGGTCACAGGAGACACAGTTTACAACATGCTCAGATTAGCAGAAGTTGAATGTGACGATGATGAAAGACCTTTGAATGCCCACAAGATAAAAACTGCGGAGGTATTTTCTTCTTCTCCTTTTTTACTTGCTTGACAACTTTTTGGTGTTTTGTGTTTCTGATTTGACAAACAAATCCCTTTGTCTCTTCCAGGTGCTTCATTCTCCTTTTGATGACATTATACCTCGTGAATTAAAGAAAGCCAAAAAGGAAAAGGATAAAGAGGAGGGAAAGAAATCACAGTCAAAAGCCACAAAGTGAGCGTAGAGACTTCACTGTATAATGTAGCCCAGTGTTTGATGATGATACGGCTAAGTGTATTTTTAGTACAAGTGTTGTAGTTATCAATGTTGCAGTGCCCAAGATATGTTGATTTTTGTAGGAACTTCAGTCTGCTGTCGTTTGGAGAGGAAGCTGAAGAGGAAGAGGAGATGGTGAATCAAGTCAGCCAGGTACTGAAATATGATATCCAGGTTCCAGTTTATCATTCCTGGGCAAGTCTAAAGGAAGCCACATATTTATAATTTCATGTGTGTTTGTGGATTAAACCACAGTCAGTAAACATTTTCAATGACTTCTTATTAAAATGAAATGAAAGTTTCAGGTTGAGGTTGCATTGAAATTAAAAAAAAATGTCTAAAAACAAAATCAGTTGCTTATCATTGTTTGTTCCTTCAGACACTAAAGGGAAAAAGCAAAAGCAGCCACGACCTTCTGAAAGATGATCCCAGACTGAGCTCTGTTCCAGCAGTTGACAAGTATGTAAGATAGTACAATGACAAATTTATTAATGATAATACAATAAATGCCTTCTCCTTCATTCATGATTCTTGTCCCTGTCCAACATTAACCCATATTCTACTTTCAAAGGAAAAAAAAGAAGAGGACATCAGGAGATGCAGCTGAGGTAAGTCAGACACTGTAAACCAGAAAAATTCCATCTTTTCTGCAACAAAGCTTTTCTCTGATTGTGAATTTCAATGTGTTCTTTCAGACCGATGATGAGGTCGATGGGGATGTTGAAGATGACATGGATGCAGATGAAGAGTATGACTCAGAAAAGAGAGAGAAGATGAGAGAGCTCATCAGTAAAAAGTTGCAGAAAGAAAAAGGTGCAGAGAAAACAGCAGAGCCCAGTGAGGAGGAGCGAGGGAAAAAACCCAGCCGCAGGTACGACTGCATGATTCTGACTTTCAATCTGAGTCTCTCTGTTTCTGGCTTGAATATAAACATAAACTGTGTCCAACAGATGATTTAATGAATAATCTGATTGATTTTTGGTTTGGTTACTAACAGCTACATCTGTACCATAAAGTAGTTCCACTTGTAATGCAACGTAACCACCAGGCGGGGGAGCTGTTGAACCGTGTAGCACAGAGAAAAAGCAATGAAGCACTTTGAGTAACCCTCTCCAGTTTAATGAATACAGTTAGATGAGAACAGACCATCCAAACTGGCAAGCAGAGTGTTGAGTAAATCCACAGAGAAGATTTTAAGATAAGGCTTTAAATATTTTTATTACAACACCGAGTAACAATCAATGAAATGTCAAGAAAGCTGAAAAATGACGGTTTTACAGAGTACAGGGCGAACGATTTCATCTCTACATGAGTTAGTGTTGAAATATTCTGACCACAATAACAGATCCAGAAGAGATGGGAATGATTCGTGTAATATTTAGACACTGCTCAAGTCTAGACGCACTAAAAACAATCATTAACGTGTATTAATTACTGCCTCTCTGCAACAGCTAATTCCTCCAAAACAGTTTTGTCTGCCGGCCTCTCTGATGAGGTTGTTGGATTTCAGAAGCAGTTTGACGTACAAATTGATGCACATTTCACCTTGTTATTCAGAACACGTGCATCACCAAGATAGCACATTTCGCTGTTTACAAGCAGTCAAACTATAAAAGTCGAATGGTCGGATTCAAAAACCTTCACCTTCGTAGGGAAAGGCAAAGGGACGTCTACAAATATCTTTCATCTGACCAGCAGTCCAAAAGTTGAAAAGATTATTTTTTTATGTTTGAGAGTGAAGAGGCGTACAGGAAACGGGGGAGAGAGAGAGACGGAGAGTATGAAGCCCAAGTCTCACAGTCTCACAGAGATAACCCTGATGACATCACTGTGACATCATCAGAGTTGTTTTCTCAGAGTTCACAAAGCTCCTCCACAGCAACATAAGACATTAAACAACTGTTTTCAGCTCTGTGTGACGAGGAGACTGAACTTCGTGGTGTGTTCCCTTAAGAAGGATCTGTGTGAAAACGGGCGTCTGAAATAAGCCCTCAGATCTAATTGGTCCCCAAAAATGATCTAATTAATAGCAGCAACTTAGAAATGCCAACAGTATGGTTCTCAGTTCCCTCGTCATCCACACATCTTCCACACACACATCCACTGGCTTTCACGCATGCACACACTCCCCCCAAACACGCACATATCTCAGTTGTAGCTCACTGGACCAACATCAGTGGACCTGTTATTTGAAACAGGAATGTTGGCACTCGAACCAAATTACTTACTGCGCTGAAGTAGAAGCAAACAGCACGTCTGTCTGCGCCAACAGTGTGTGTGAAACCAAGGTGAGAGTGGAAGGTGATGGTGTGAGAGACAACATTAGTACGAGAACGAGCCGAGCGGAGTGGAGGGAGCGATTTATCTTTCATCTCTCTTTGATGCTGCTGGTCGGCCAGTTATCTCTGCTCCATATCCTCCTAACAGGTAGCCCTCAACACACATAATCAACATACCCTTCTCTCATTAGTGCTAATGGGATAAGGAACGGGCCCCCAGTCAGTTGTGTGTGTGTGTGCCCTGACTGACAGCCAGCCCGATGCAGGCAGACTGTAGTATATTAAACACAAGCGCAGATTGTTTTGCTACAAGAACTGTAACCCAACACAGTGGTTTGTCTTGGCAGCGAATCAAAGAGCAGGCTGGTAGGTACAGTGTTAGTCCGGGACAAAGGGGGCATTGTTGCAGGGTGAGCTCTGCTCTCCCACCGTTGCTTTGCTTTGAGCTTTCAGCTGCTCTGTGCACAAGGAGGAACACCAACTGGTATCTAGTCACCTGGGAAAAAAGGAGAGAGGATGTTAAAATCAGTTTTTCTCTCATTTCTGTCTGATGGGCTGTAGTTGTTTGCTCTGTGAGATGTCCAGTATGGGATGTGTGTGAAGGACAGTCCTCTGGTGTCTGCTGTGTTCTCAGGCCTCAGCTGGGGGAACATTCACAAAGCTGATTGTATCTTTTTTCCTCAAAGTCAAGGCTGCTGAGACAACCTTGAAATTAGGAGTCTCCCTGAAACCAAAATAGTTTTTACATCAGGTCAGAACTATCTTACATTGCTCTCCAGCAGCCAGATGATATTCCACTGCAGTATTCCATGATTGCAAAATGCTTGGACTTGTTCACATTCATGAGCAAGTTGCCAGATAATGGTGCACTGTACCTGATCCAAGAAAAGAGTCACAATCGATCAAAACAGACCCTATTTATGTAGAGTTTGTCTCGACTTGCTGTGATGTTCCATGTTGCTGGTAATGCTGGTTAAGCTTTTGTGCTCACAGTTTGACACTTCTTTTATGTTACTATTGATCAAGTCTGGTTTTGTTTTGTTTGAAGTAGGCCTCTTTAGGGGGGTTGCTTTCTAAAAGACACTACTGAATGAAGTCCCAAAAGCAGTGTATGTGGTAGTCGCCACTTTTGTTAAACCCGACGGGGCATGACTGGAGAAGCAAAACGCTTCCATATGGCTGTGGGACACAGTGTGAGCTGCTTCTGCCAGCAGGGCCTGGCTCCCTCTGCTGTCTCTGGTAATCGCTTTTCAGTTACTGCAGACTCGAGATAATGACCAAGTGCACTTCCTGTTATTTATATCACTTGTTATCACATACTTATATATGGTGTATACAGTATGAACAGAGTGACTTTAATGGAGTCCTTAAAAATCAAGCTGCTGTCGAGATTATCACATCATCCACATGATGTCCCTTTACAGTATATCATTAAAATAATAACTGTGCTAAGGGTCTGTGTGTGTGTGTGTGTGTGTGAGAATAGGGCTGCGTCATATGCTTGAAATCATTATCACAATATTCATAATGATAATTTCCAATACCAATAAAGTCACTATACAGCAAACGTATGCAAACTCACAAAGAAATAATCAGATGTTAAAATCAATGATGTGTGTCTAAACAAACAGTCAGAAGCCAAAGAAAACATTACAAAAACATTAAGAAAATCAGCAAAAATTCACATTTCAGAAGGTGGAACCAGTGAATTTATTGCAATTTGCCCTAAAAATGAATCGGTTATCAAAACAGTTGCAGATTATTTTGCTGTTGACCGACGGCTGATTTCAGCTTTGTGTGCAGAGAACATTGTTACTGTGTCACAAGTGTAAAATCTAGTCAAATAAGACACATTCTTTGGTGTCAGAGACCTGAGGTGCTCCGCAGTCAGTTTGTGTTCCCCCTGGCACTCGAGTGTGTTTCTCAATTAGAGCTGCCACTAACGATCATCATCATTATTGAATAATTTGACTATTATTTTCATGTTTAATCGACTATAAAATGTCAGGAACCAGTGAAAAATGTCCAGCGCACTTTCCCAGAACCAGAGACCCTGAAACATCTTTAAATGTTTTGTTTAGTCAAACCAAAGAGATTCAGTTTACAATGATATAAAACAGAGAAAAGCAGCAGATCCTCACTCTGCAGAAACTGTAGCCACAGAATGTTTTTGCTTAGAAAATAACTAAAAAAACAATAAATTGATAAATTGATTCATTGAGTAATCGTTGCAGTTCTAGTCCTCATCTTATTGTTTCTGGATTCAGTCCTTGCTCTTTAAGAAAGCTCTTCTAGCCTTGTGGACAGTGTAACTTAAATGGGACATCAGACACTAATTATCCTGCCCGAGTGGCCGTAGCCCGGACGCTGCGTCACTCTCCATTAATTGGCTGCACCTGTCTCTTGTCATCGTCATAACCCGACGCGCTCGCAGGGAAAGGTTGCAGAGATCAAGAAAGCATTCGGCGCTGCTTTTGTGCAGAAAACTGCTTGAGATAATCCAGTTCTTGGCAGCGGGATTGTGTATGTTTTGGAACTGCCAGGTTTACACATCTCTGGCCCACTGTAGCATGTCTGCTCCATATGGGGCACTTGCTCACTGGAAACGGTTCCAGACAGAGATGCATGTCTCGGACGAGGGGGCTGAATAAAAAAAACTGCAGCTTGAACTGTGATCAACAGTTGGCAGTGTGTCTCTCAAACATCAAACAATTTAAGATTAATACAAAATTCATGGCTAAATGTAAGTGATATAAATGAAGCAGCACTTCTTCTCCACGTTACTTTCTTCCATCCTGACGAACGCAGAAGGCCAAAGGATCCAGTCGATAATTGCGAGGCAGATAAGCCGCTCTAAAAGAGGAACCTTGGTCCACTGCGTGGGTAATGTGTTGGTCTAGATCACTCTGCAAAGTCATGCAAATTCCTGTGTTGAGGTTGGATTCCTCCACTCCAGCTCACAGTTCTCCTTGGCTTTTGACCAAGCCATGGAGTGCCCCCTGAGGGGAGTTCACCCAGCCATCTTGTTATTCTAGCACATTCATCCACATCACTTGCTCAGTCGTTTGAGTCCACCGTAGCAGGGAGAAGCTGCTGCTGCCATCCTTGTGGTGTACTTGCTCGAAATAAGACTTAGGTGTTAAATTTAACTTTTAAATATATATTTTCAGTCGTACTGTGGCTGCATTTTAACTTAAAACAGTTTGACTTTATCAGTAATTACATTTCTTAAAGTCACTTGAAGGCTGGAAAATGAGAATAGAGAGAAATCCAAAAAAGGCAAGCACGCCTGCTTGTCCATTTTGGAAAACAATTGAATTTTTGATGAACCATACAGTCATCGCTGCACTATTTTTAAGGTTGTCGAATTCCTGTGTCAGCCTCAGACTCCTGCCAGACGCTGGAGTATTAAATGCAAGGTTCTGAATCATGAGAGAGTTCTTGGTCTCCTGCCAATCACTTCATATGCTTTCTTTATGAAAAGTTAATCATCCACAGCTCTCTGGGTTTGACTTTTTTTGAATTTTCTGAAAGAGTGACAGTAGCTGGCAGCCCCCGTGTAGACCCAGGCCACCGGGACCAGAAGGGATCCGCAAAAAGGATTCATAATGTGTCGAGCTTTGCCCATTCAGGCCTGGTTTTCTGGCAGCTAATGGCGACGTCTGAGTGGCTTTGCAATCTCTGCTTGGCCTAATGTGTTTTAAATGACCACCTGAGTCTCCTCTGCTGCCGGCACATGGACAGTCCTGTTGGATGGATGGATGGATGGATGGATGGATGGATGGACATATCTTCTCTCTGGCTGTTGGAGAGAAGCGGCAGATAGCATAAACTCATCCAAATCCTCTTCTTCCATCCTTCCTTTCATCCCTCATTTGTTACACTTCACCTTTACTGAGTAAAACATTATTCCTCGTTGAACCTTAGTCATGAATGTTTATGGCACCTTCCTAAGTTTGACTTTGTAAATCAGTTTGCACCATGAAAACTTGTAAAGACCTGAAAACCTCACATTTCTCGGTCGCAATTCATAGATAACCAAATTTAAAGCTTCCTTATCAAAAATGTTGCGCATTCATGTTGAAAAATGTTTATTGGCCAATAAGTCGGCATCAGATCATCAAGATTGCTCAATCAAAACCTCAAAACTTCTCTGGCTGTAGGTCACCAAATTGTGATTTATCCTTGTTAAAAATGTGGTCGTCACATTATTCTGAAGTGAAACAAAATAATTTGTGGTGTTGTGATGTGAGGGTCTTGAGAGGAATTTGCTGAGCCCCAAGCTGTGTCTTAACAGGTGTTGTAGGGGCTTTTCCTGTCCTCTCCGGCCTCCTTCTCTTTATTGGCACCGCGGCCGTGGAGCCGATTGTTTGGCTGTTGCCTTGGATATGTCTCTTGTTTTCCGAATGGCAGCGTGTCAAGGCAGGCAGAAAATGATCGCTCCGTCCAAAGTGTTCCTCACTGTAGATCATAGGCATCAAACCTCACCTCTCCGGCCTGGAGAAGGAGCTGGACTCGAGTCGGAGTCTTGCATCATACTTGACTCATTTAGTCAATTTTACTAAAACGCACAGAAGTCGTGTCAAGAAGTGGACAAGAAGAGGAAAAAGTGATGCATGTGGATCTTTACTGTGTAAAACAAAAACACTATATATACAATATAATGCAATGCAAGGTCTGTAATAGATGTGTATAGTATTTTTTTTAGACTCATATTCAGGCTGTTTTTGAGTCTAATACCAATCAATATTCTGTCTTGAATCAAGGCGTATTAGCCAAATTATTTTTTCAGTTTTGACCAAATGAACTAAGTTTAACCTCTCATGCCAAATGTGAAAGTGTGAGTGGCAGCTACAGTCTTTGAATCATTACATTATTTGGTCTGGTTTGTCACATCTGAGTATCATTACCAAATAGTGCGTCTCAGAAAAGAGGTTTGTTGTCGTTGCTCCTAGACAGAGCTGAGCAGGCGACTTCCTCACGCAGGCCAAGTCTGACTCTGCCAACCAGTTCTGCTCCTGGCAACTCGGTTTGGATTCAGCTGCAACATCTTTTTTCTCCAGGAAAAGAGAAGACTAGCAAAATGTATGTCTGACTGATTCCTCATGTGTGTCCTCGGGAGCAGCGGGGAAGCTGAGGAGGAAGAGACATGACATGAAGTCGGCCGCAGCTCTTAATGTTTGTCGAGGCACTTACAGTTAAAATATCACTCAGTTTGATGCCTCAGTGTTTTTGCCACAGACGATGTCGGAGAGTTAAACAAAGGTAACATGAGTGTTGGAAAGCAAGAAACAGAAGAATGAAAGTTCCAGATAAAAGGGAAGAAAAGGATATAAATGAATGTCAGTCCGGAGAAGCAGATGTAAGAAACAAAGGCAGCCATTGTTTGGTCTGGAGATGCCGCACATGTTTCTAGGCCAGGGGCCCAGACTGTGCAGCTTACCTGTGCTTTGTGGCTCCGCGAGAGAATGGGACAAAAACAGAGCTGTCAGGCAGCGCAAAAATATTATCATTTCCTAACATAACATATCTGCTCTGCAACTGGCACTCGTCTCAATCATGTGAAGGGGAACAGTAATCAGCAGTGCTGGCCCCGCTTCAGACTTCCAGCATTCAGCCTCGCATGAGCCGGGCTTCGGGCCGCCTGCCAAGAAGGACGCTACCTTGAGTCGAGATAGAAGGGACGTGCCGTGGCCTGCCTCTTGTCATCCAGTTAAAGATTTTATAAGGGCTCCTGGACACGAGCAGAGCCTGTGATACTTAATGTCTAAAGTATAAGGTTTTTCATTACTTCTGCCACAAACAGCATTTGACAGTTGTGTCTTCATTCGTGTAGTTTATTGCACACAACATA
This sequence comes from Holacanthus passer, assembly GCA_025331565.1. NCBI lineage: Eukaryota > Metazoa > Chordata > Actinopteri > Pomacanthidae > Holacanthus > Holacanthus passer. The sequence goes on along the minus strand of JAFREQ010000046.1, from coordinate 2,359,191 downwards.
TGATAATATCACATAGCTTCATCCAAACTCCTGTGTTCTGCTTTATATTCACATTCACTGCATTTGCAGAGGTGTGGACTCAAGTCACACGACTTGGACTCGAGTCAGACTCAAGTAATGAATTGCCTGCTTGTCTTTGACTCGGAACATGACGTTGGACTTGATTGGTTCCTGACATGAAAGCTGCCAGTCTTTAAGTTGGACTTGTTGATCTTGACTTTGGACTTGTTGGTGTTGAATCAGGACTTGATTTGGGACTTGTTTATTTTGATTTTGGACTTGTTGGTCCTGACTAGAGACTTGTTGGTCCTGACTGTGGACTGCAGTTTTTCAACATAAGCAGGTTTTAGTTGCGTTTCCCTCACGTACATGTACTTTGAAAACCTTTCACGAGTACAGATGTGTATTTTCACCACTGCTGAGTGATTTAATAGGTTAAACATTACAGCTTTAATAAGTCCTGCTGCAATGACAGTTACTCATCTCAAAACAAGAAACACATTGACATTTTTCTCACTTGACTCTGCTCAACACCCAACAGCCCTTCTGGTGCTTTCCAGGAGCCTGGAGGGGAGAACAATTACTTTATTAAGGCTCCATCAAATTTATTGGAGCAACACAAGCTTTCAATGTACATTCTTCATTCTGATACTTGCACCGAGTGTTTTATGATTGTTTTATATACCCACATAATTAACCATGAGCATTAAATTTTAGAGGCATAACAACAAGAACAATTGATGTTTGTTTGTGAAGAGCAGGAACATTGAGGGTATTGATGTCATTTTTTAAAATGATGTATCTGCTTATTTTACATCAGGAGCCAAAAGTCTGCTGAAACTATTCACTGTACATTTGTCATGACTGACTTTCGTCTGTGAACCTGTTGCTCCGTCATTGTTCTTGTTACAGGTGTAATCCTTTATAACGGTTATATATGTTATAAAGTTTAAATTCTTCAACCTCATTTCTCCCCTCGCAGCGATGAATTACGGAAAGAGGCGCGGCAGCTGAAGAAAGAACTACAGGCCATAAAGCAAAGGAAAGAGGAGAGTTCAAAACCCGCTGCAGACGACGTCAAGGAGGGTATGAGAACACGTTTTATCCCCCTGCACTTACTGATGGATGTGAATCACTGTTAGCCATTATATGCTGTGAATTTATTGGTGCTAGATAATATACTGTACATGTATGTTACCACAACTAGGTGCTTTGTGAGGATGTTTGAAAAAGAGCTCTTTCACCACAGAGCTCTAAGTGTGAACAAAGTCTCTAAGAGGGTGGTCCGTGCTACATTCTCCGCTAATGGACACTAAGACAGGCAACCCTCTGATTTTGTCAATTAGTTGCAGACGTCTATTTTTTTCCCCCCAAGGGTCTGCATTTTTGTGTTAAAGCTCACAGAAAATTGCGTGGGTGCAAATTGTTGAGTGGCCGCACATCAAAACACTTTGTGTGTTTGTTAGTTTGCAGCTTTGTCCAATGTGAGTCTGTAAGATCTAAGATCTTCACCACCACCCTGCAGTCTGTCATAATGCCGTTAATCTTTGGATTTTTGCTGATGCTGAAATGCATTTTTGTAAATTACCAAAAACCGCTTATGCGCGGAGGTTAGCTTGAGGTTGTGTTTATATTCTTGTGCAACAAAACAAAATAGTTCGCGGGGGGTTCGGCTGCAGGGACCAGCGCGACCGTTGGGATTATCACCAGCCAAAATGTACCAGAGAGCACGATGGGCTTTTGTTGCTCAAACGTTGTTTTTGTCTCCACAAACACTGATGGTTTTATGTTTTAAACACAGACGCTGAACCCACTCTCGACTTGCTTGGTTCGAGTTTTTGGGTGAAAGAGCACAAAATACAATCATCACATTGTTCTTTAATGCTCACTCACATTCTGCTGATGTCTCCGGCTCAATGTGTTGCTCTTAGTGATATCTGCATAGAGTTAAGCTGTTTCTATAAACATACTAAGCAGAAAGAGGCCTCCTCCTAATAGATCCAGTTATAAACTCAAGTGTTGAGTCAGTAACAGCCCTGCATTGTTACCCCGAGTGGCAACTAGCCTAAGCTCCTCCATTATCTTACAAGGTATTTCAACTCTGCCAGGAACCTTTGTTTCGTGCATCTCGGGCAGCTTAGCCAGAGGCAGGAGTTTCTTTTAAGAGTTCCTCATTACATTTCTGTGTTGGAAGCAAAAGTTAATTCCATTAGATGGAATTCTTAGATGTCATGGGCCAATGGCCACTGCAGGGGAGACGGATGTCTGCTCAAATGCTGTAAATCTTGAAACTCAGCTCAGCCACAGAGGAACACTGTGGCGAGGGCTCGTTTTATCTCATCCCGCCGGAGACGCCGTGCGGCAGTTAGAGCCGCGCACACACACGTTACGGCTCACACTGACACTGCCGTCCCTTAAAGCTTAAATCATTCTCCTGCTTCTGCTCTGACCTCTCTGTGAAGGTCGGCCCCTGGTCTCATTTCACCCACATGCTTCTCAGACTGGTCATTGTAGGTTCAGTGGGGGTGCACATGATATCGGTTTGCAGCTGACATTAATTCATCCTGTTTTTTTCATTCATTTTCTGACATTTTGACAAAGAAATATCAGAAGTGTAGGTGATGTCATTCAGTTTGCTGTCACATAAGACAAAGGAAATCAGAAAATCTTAATAACTGAGAGGTGGAACCAGAGAATTTTTAACATTTTGGCTTAACGTGACTGATTTTCTTTCTACTAATCAGCTCTGAAAGATTTAACAGAAGATCCTAACACTTTAAACAAATCCTTTTTTAAATTCTTCTTATACATTAGATACCAAGTGGTGGACACCAGTAGCATTGTGCTTGTCCTTGTCCACCACCTGTACCCTGACCCCACTTGAATACACCAGACTGAACTGAATTTGGTGATGAAACCATTTACAAATCCCAGTCGGATCATATATGACTGACAGTTATTCCTGTGTCCTACAATCCTATATTCCCAGAATTCATGATGACAAGCAGCTTGTTCAAACTGGTATTTTGTCCTTGGTTGAGACTCTGTTGTGTGTCATACTCTCTTTCTGTGTTTCCTGTTTATGTCTTGAAAAATGATAAAGATGTTGATGACAAGTACCAATTTTGTGTTTCATGGCACTTGAATAATATTTTTTCACAGCAAATCCAAACTGAAAAACAGACAGTTTGTGTCATAATAGCTGCCACAAAATTTGTGTTTTTATTCTTTTTCATTCTTTGGTTCGACCCCAAGAGGAAGTTTGTGTGTTTGTTAAATCGGTTCCAGTGTAAAGAGGTTTGAATCAGTACATTCCCACAGTTTTCCCATTATTCAGGAACGACTGCAGCTACTGAAGCCAATGAGTGACTTTAGCCACGACTATTTGAAAGTTCACAAGCCGCCTTTAAGGAAGCCTTTAAGCAAATATCTCAATTTTAGTGTGATACGTTCAAGCAAATATTGAGGCATCACTTTCATCTTATTTCCATCTTGACTCAGTTGTCTGCTGCACTCAGGCCATGGATGCTTAGGATGAACACATAGAAGGAACCAAATAGAGTAAAGATTTTTTACTGCAATGGTCGTTTTTTTCTACCTGTAAAATCGCTATAAATGGTTCAGTGATTCTGCATTAAGTCAGTGCCATTTCCTCGTCTCCATGTGCGCGACATTACACTTGATTGGAGCAAAAACCAAAATTATCTCTTCAGAATTCACCATCAGCCCATTTTTTTTTACCTTTTTGAAGTTAAAAAAAAAAAAAAAAAGTCATCACTTCAGTTTTCATCACATAAATTATAGCATGTTCCTGTGAGTCTGGTTTTCTCTCTCTTGGCATGACGGCCGGGTGCCGGAGCCAAAAATAAGAGAGCCATTCTGAAACCACTGTCCATTCAATACCCACCCTAAATGATGTGGCAGCGGTCTTTATCCCGCGTAGATATTATACAGGTTAGGCCTGTGTGCTCTGGGTGTTTTATTACACTGGTGCCCGTTGCGTAGTGTTGACTTTGAAGAAATGTTGCAGCAGAGTGATATTTGAAACACCAATTACCTGTGATCAAGATTAGCGTGTTATTTTGTCTACTCGATATAGTTTTGGACCAACTTGCTTATTTTCACGGGACACTTGTGAGATATTAAGCAGCTTTTGTTGCTGGATAATGGAAGATGGATAGTTGGTGTTGACCTAAATCATTAGTGGGAATGTTGTGCCCTTATTCCACCTTACTGTTCTGTTCAAAATGTACCAACTGGGAACGGAGGGATGTTGGTTTTTAAGGCAGCAGTGGAATCAGAACGTCTGTGTCGCAAGAAGCTGACGTTGGTGTGTTGCACGTCACGCCTCCTTTCATGCCGGCGTCTTGTCTAATATCACACACTGGGGTGGCATTGAGCCGACTTCGTTTGGTTCATTGTAAAAAAAAAAAAAAAAAAAAAAAGCAAAGCTGGCGTAATGACACGTCTTCTTTGCGGCAGTATTGCGAGATCTCTGTGTAAAAGAGGCTTTTGATTGATGACCAGCAGTAATGTTGCCTCACGGCTCAGCACCGTTTGACTCTTCTTTGAAAACTGTCGATTGTTTAACAGAGGAGGGCGACCTTTCATCCTATAGAAGAGCCGTCCGACGTCCACAACAGCCCGTGGTTGCTACAACATCGGCAGCTTGATTTGTAGCCGTCTTGAGCCCCGGTGACAGGAGAGGGGAGGAATGTAGTTAGAAAGGCCATCAAACTCAAAGATAGTAGTTAGCGACAACAGCTGGAGAAGGTGATGTGTGCTCCTCATGCAGGACCCGAGGGCATCATCAGTCAGCATCCAGCATGTCACAGGCTGCAGCGGGAGGCCGAGCAGGAGAGGTGACTGAGGGGGGGAGGTGGAGGGAGATCACTTGTTGGTCCCATAAATCAAGAGAAAGAGGTTCGCCCCTCGAGCAGCAGAGACTTCGATTTCCAGCCTGTGTTTGTTCAATATTTTCAATATTCGCAGCCTAAAAGCTAAGAAACAAGAAAAATTACACGGTTTTCTTAAATAATAGTCGACTCAAACGCCCGCGGGACTGAAGCGTTTCGTTGTTACGCTCCTTCTGAGGTGAAATATTTATTTTAGAAATTCAACACTTTCCTCTGCCAAAGAACTTATTACATAAGTGAAATATCTTCCAATATGGGGAAGGATAGAAGTGAGATTTTATGATTTTTCCTTTTGTATTTCAACTTCTTTTTTTCTATTGATGGAAGAATCATTTTTATATTGAATTTATTATTAATTTATATTGTATAAATATGAATATATTAATAAATATTTACAGTGGAGTTCTGATCTTATATTCACTTATTCACTCGGAAAAACTAAGTCTGCAGACTGATTTAAGTTCAGTTGTTGTAGTTTATTTTGCCTCCCGTGTAATTTAGTGTTTATTAGTAGATCTTAGTTTGCACTTCATCATTTCATAGTCAACTCCTCTGAGACGTCACTGCTCATGATGAACGGCTGTGAAATAAATAAATACACATGAACAGAAACTCATAATAACTGACGAGCTGTGGCCTTCGGTGTTTTCTCTCTTACGTCATTTATTTGGTGCAGCCGAATGTCTCACAGCGTCCCGTCAGGAGCGACTCAGCTCGTCCAGCGAGGTGACGCCGTCCCGAGACTCGCCGCGTGTGTGACATCACAGTTTGTTGTGGAAAGAAAGCAGTTCAGTGGCCAGCAGACTTTGCTCACCGTCTGCCACTCTGTGACTTCACGGCCTGCGAGTCTGAGCTGGGAGCTTTACAGAAGCACATTAACTGCATGAGACACCGATGTCAGCATGATGATCGTCTCGACGACGTCGCACGAGCTGCAGAGGTGGAAAATTGTTCCCAGCGTTGCCGTCGGCGCTGTGACTTTTCTCTCTGCCTGCGTTTGACAACACAGATCCGCCTGCTGCTGTGGTCCAGTCCACGTCTTCTGCTAGAGCTGCACCCAAACATTACTGTTATTCTCAATTCATTGTTTCCATCAAATGTCAGAAAGTGAAAAATGTCTGTCACAGTTTCCCAGAGCCACTGTGACGTCTTCAAATAGATACAGATAAAGATATTCGCTTACTATCACAGAAGATTAAGTAAGCGAGAAAGTCTTCACTTTTGAGAAGGAATTTTTGCCATTTCAAGTGAACTTTTTGTCCAAAAACCAAAGATGCTTAAATTAGAAAGATATGAACATATTAAAGAGGCTGGAAGCAGAAAATGTTTGAAAGTTTTAAAAATGACTGAAACGATTAATCGACTGCTGATCAGTTCTCTCTCAATCAAATAATTTTCAGACATTTAATTTGATTAATAAATAAGCAGCCTTTGTTCCTATGTAGGACACATATTTCTGAAAAGATGAGCCCTGGCTCATGTTTCAGTAACAGCAGCTTAAAGACTTTTGTTTTCGCTTCCCTCCAACCAAGTGAGTCCACATATGCTCCTGTGTCCTGTTTCTGCTGAGGATTAAAAGGGTCTTTTCTTGCCTGGGAGCGATCAATTACATCAGGTTTGGATATAAGGTAACAGTGAGAATGTAGGTCATCTCTGAGAGAGATAAAGTGAGGGGTTAGTAGGTTGGGGCTTTAGTCCACTACATCTTTGTGAAGGTTGGCAGCAGTGTGGATTCACGCAGAGCTTGTCACTGTGAGATGAGAGAGCTGCCCTGTGTTGCCTCATCTCTTCACCTCTCTTATTATCATGTTCTCAGATCATATACGGCAGCAACTGTCACAGCTTGACAAACTTTACTTCCTTTTATCTTTTCTCTCTGATCATGTTCGGCCCATTTTTTAGCTCCTCATCTGTCAAGTGGTGGGGAGCATGTGAAGCCGTGGTATTTCTTCTCCCCGAATGTTGGAACCTCTGATTGTCCTAATTCAGTTCAAACAGTTTGTGTTGTAGTTGCCATTTGTCATTTTAGTTGCAGAAGAATTTTTTTTTTGTTTCTCAAGATGCCTTATTTTTCAAATAGGGAAAATTGCACATCTAAAAATTATCTCGTGAGTAAATTTGTCAAGCTGCTCTTCTGAAACCAAAACTATGAATGATTTCAGTGATCTGTTGTTTCTTGGTTGTTTGTGATCTATGATGGTTTAATTTTTCCATAGAATTTGTGTATTCAATTCCATGTTGTCTGAGGGACTAAAGAAAGATTGATAACAAATAATTAACATAAATATTATCACGGTGAAAAAATGTGTTCAGACTTCATCTTTTATGAACATTTGTTTTAATATTTTTTTATGTAAAAGGGAAACTAAGCTAAACCAACAGCATGTTTAGACATAAATGATTTGAAATGATGATGATGTTGAATTTTGTAAAGCACTTTATGAATTTCTTTCTTTATTATTGCCACAGCCATCTGAGATTGAGATAAAGTAAATAGAGTTTATGGTAATCAGTCTGTCTCTGTCTCGTCTCTCCAGTGGATAAAAAGCCGTCCAGTGAGGCAGTGGCTGAATATCTGGAGGGACGAAAGAAGTACGAAGAGCTCAGGAAACAAAAACGGAAGAAAGGCTCAAACAGAGAAGAGCAGGTAAAAGAACTCAACATGTGGTCATTAAGTACTTTAACACAAATCATTTCAGGAGACAGATTGGGAACTCTGTCCTAGTTAAATTTGCCTCGTGTTTCTCTCTGTAGACGTTGGCCCTCCTCGATCGATTCAAGTCCAAGCTGTCTTCAGCCATCACTGACGGTCAGGAGGAGGACGTGGAGGAGCTGGAGGAAGATGACGACAGAGGATGGTCAGTGAGCCTGATACCATTTAACACATGATACTATCTAAGTGGAAGTTTGTTATTTCCTTCATTCTGTGGTCGTCTGTCATTCATTGAAACATTCTTGAGTTAGTTTGAGTTTATTGGCCCAGTCTTCGCTCTGTTGAGTCCGTCTTTACAGTACATTAACTTCAATTTGGGGCTGAGAGAAGTATTCATGCAACGTTTGGGGTTTTACACGCTCACCATCACTGCTGCTCTGTGTACCGTCACTCCGGCTAATATTTGCTAAACCAAAGTTTGTTGGTCTCGGAAGTCGTGGGAATAATACGCCACCATAACACGCTCCACCCGCTTGACTGTCGTTGAACTGTAATTTTGGAAATGTTGGTTTCTCAAAATCATCCATGCAGTTGCACAGTCGTGCTACAGTTGATGTAGCTGCTCTGTGGTGCAGTTTAGCATCTTTCCGCTCATTGATTTGGTTTTTACAACCAGCAGCTTTACTGTTTGGTTCAGTCTCATCGCTCTAATCAACCTTAATTTCTTTAAAATAAGCTCCAATAAACCCACTGTTCACAACCTGCTCAGCCCCAAACAGCCGACAGACACAGTTAGCAAATAGCTGGTGAACACATTGAAGCATTTAGCAGCTGAGGAGCCAGATATTTCCCTCAGGAGTTGGTGGAGAACAAAGCCAGAGCTAAAAGAGGGAGAAACCTGGACTGACATTCTCAGGTGTTCGTCTGCTTTGTGTGTGATGTTTAAATCTGCAGTCGTTTGCTTATATTTGCTTTAATAACTTCATCAAAGTTGCAAAAAAAATCTCTTAATGTCGCTTTAATTCTGTTTCACAAATCACACAATCTGCTCATTGTTGAAGAATAAGCAGATAAATACGTGCTAAGGTATAACTCAAGATATTTAAATGAACTGAATATAAAACTTTTATTTAAATGCTAAATGAGTTTTTCATACTTTTAGTTAGGTTTACATTCACAGTTGTCTGTTAATGGTTTTTTTTTATTCACTATTCATTACTTTATCTGCAATTATTGTAATTTCATACCAACTTAAGTTAGACAGATGTTTCTGTCAGTATGTTGTGATAAACTCAGTGTCTCTGGAAAAGGAATACAGCATGAGACAGGATGAAGTAGCTGCCGTGGAAGCGGTCGTGCTAAGCTTTAAATCACTGACACGATTCACTGTAGCAGATATTAGCAGCAGCATGTGAGCAGCAGAGTCGTGAGTGTTCCCGGAGAGTTCAAGAAGCAGTTTGGCAAACACGCTGTTTTGTGGACGGTGAAGTTCAAGCATGACAAGTTGGCACGAAAAGGCCTTTTTCATTAGCCTCTGCTGGGTTTACACCGTGTTATTCCTGTTGATGCCCTCATGGCGAACACTGGATTGTAGGAGATTGTGAAAGAAACCATTTGTTATAAAAGTGAGAGCAGCAGAAATGAGACTCTGAAATGCAGAAAATCCTCCTTTTGTACCATGAATGATGAAACTGACCTTTGTCAGATCCAAAGTTTGCTTCAGGTTCTGATAAATGTGTGTGAAAGTTCAAGTCGTGTGTGTGTGTGTGTGTGTGTGTCAAGTTGGGATTTCAACCCGCAGCCACCAGATTGGCCATCAGGAAATCAGCCCTGACGCTGTGTTTTCCTCTCATATTCTGTTTTTCACCAAAGATCTCAAAGTCTAACTAACAGAGTAGGGGTTTGAAATGAATACCATGTGTTTGAATTTGAGCAAAGTGTCTGTGTGTGAGAGATTTAGAATAACAAAATCTGTAGTTGCTATTAGTCTCGAGAAGCCCCCTTGAAGTGTAGTCTGTCTGTGAGTGTGTGTGTGTGTGTGTGTGTGGGGCCCTAATGAATTTGAGAGAAGCCTTGGCCGCCTCTTGGAGCCTCTCCCGGCTGTAGACACCTCACTGTGCCGCCCCCGCCAGGTATGGCGAGGAGGGAGGGGCAGCGGCGGTAGCATAGCAGTCCTAGAAAAACACCAGTGGGAAGTCTGTGCCACTCTAGGAGCACTGCGAACAGAATGTGGGTTACAACAGGTCAGACATTGGAAGTCAAGTCTGGGCCAGAGGAGGTAAACTATTCCATCTGTGTCTGTGTCTACAAATTCTGACTCTCCCTCCTCCTCCTCCTCCTCCTCCTCCTCCGCTAACACACACAACCTCACCGAGTCCACGCTCTCAATGCAAAGAGTCCACCGCTGCTCTCACATCCCTCCTGTACTCCTCAGCTCCCTCCCCCTGTTTGAGAAAAAAGCAAGAAAAATAAATTGAGGAAAGGCTTCTGTAGCCTTGCATCACGGCAACACAGAGTGGTTTTGATAAGCCGGCTTTCCACATCCCGTCTCGGAGCCGTAGGACTCGGAGGCCGTACGGCCGGCGGGCTGTCATCACCGAGACTGCTAGACAAATTATCAGAGGCGGCCCGCTCACACTGCAGGAGTCCTCAGGGTCTGCCAGAGTCTAGCCATGACATTCTAGATGAGCTGTCACAACTCCTGCCGATTTCAAATGAACGCTGGAGAGAGAGCAGAGCGCGCACACGCACACACACACACACACACACACACACACACACAGAGCCAGAGACACATACCACATGGTATACACAGCAGACAAGTCATCAAACACAAAACAGTTTAAAATACACAACAGAGAATATACAGTTTCTTTATTTAGTGGTTTGAAACACACACTGGTCCACATGAGCACAACACACACACACACACACCCCAGACATACACAGCACAGGGTCGTGTAAATATTGTTTTCTCTCGCAGATAAGAAAGACCTGCTGATCATCAACTTTAAAGGGAAGGTTCAGAGATTGTGACAGAAGGCGGAACGAGTGAACCCATTCTTCTGATGTGCCTGTTAGCTTAGTCTATGAACATCAACAGGTCCAGATCCATGAGGCGTCCTGGTCTAAGACGGCAACCGCGTAATCACAATGTCCCGAAAATGAAGAGAGAAAGAAAGTGAATCATTTGTCATTTTTCAAGTAAAAAGTCAAAACATTTGCTGCTTCCAGCTTCTTAGACGTCAGGATTTGCTGCTTTGTCATTTATGATTGATTCAATGAAGGTTGATTGGACAAAATAAGCAATTTGAAGACATCACTTTGGGACAATTTTGACATTTTATAGATTAATTGATTAATCTTGAAAATAGTCAGCAGATTGATGGATAATGATAATAATGCAGACCTTTGTGGGGGCGCGACCTTCTGACAAGCTTCTGATGGAGTTTACTGGGAGTTTAACCGTCTACAAATATGCGTCTCTGTGGTTTCCTTAAGCACAGCAGTGAGACAGATGCTAACATCAGCATGCTAACATGCTCGCAGTGACAATGCTAACATGCTGATATTTAGCAGCTATAATGTTCACCATTTTAGTTTAGCGTGTTAGCGTGTGAATATTTGCTAACTAACGCAAAGTTCCGATGTGAATGTCATTCGTTTTGCAGGTGTTTGTTCATAAACCAAAGTTCTGGACATTTTTACGTGTAAAATTTAATGGCATATTAAGGCATATGGAGATATTTCAGTGTGGACCATCAGACGCTTTCAGCATGACTAAAAAGTTTCCCCTGTCCACAACAGAATCCAACACTTCTCGGTTCCGTCTGATGCTTGAATGTCGGCTCAGACGTGAACGTGGGAGGAGCTGCTCAACCACATGGCGTGGTCTAAAAATGGATGTTTGCAATTGATTAGTCACTCCCGCTTTGTTGTTCAGATTTACTGATAGCATTCATACAGCAGCTGAAGAAATCCTGTCAGAGGGAGAAAATGTGTTTTATCTGCGGCGCGTCTGACACTGATATGTCCTGCGAGGAATGTCCTGATTCTTTAATCTGTCTTTGGGGGAAGAGAAACTGACTGGGGAAATGAAAGACACATGAGCGTCTGTTCTCTGGGGACCAGGGCTTTCTTTCAGGACGTTTGAGCTGCTAAGATGTCTCAAAGATATGAGTCTAATACTGTATCTATACTAAACCCAGAAACCTTTAAATACCTGCTAAATGGTTCTGATTCATTAAATAGGTGCTGCTACATTTTGGACACCAGTATTAATACAGTAGTCTATTAACCATCCAGACTCAAAATCCTGCTTTAACCGTTTTGTCTGGACGCCCCGGTGTCTTTAAATTCCAACAAGGCTTAAAATCTGTGTTCAAAACACCTTGTGTGACCTGAGCTTAACATGGCTGTATATTGGCTTCCCGCAGACAGCGACACAGAATATGTTGGACATATTTGGGCTTTAGTCTAAATGACAAAGTTCAGCCAGTCACTTGGATAAAGTCGTGAACTCTTTAGGTTTAACTAACCTCTGTCTTCATAGTCTGTTATGATTCGTTTAAAGTAATTAGCATCAAGGATCTATTAGAGTAGCTTGTGATGAAGTTTGTAATGTAGCCAAACTCTTTATCTTAGCTTTTAGCATTAGCCTTTTACAGATCTATATTGTGTGCTGATGCATGACGACACAACACTTTGTTCCATGCGTTTAATGTTTTGTTTCCATCTCTTTGTGTTTGTGAACTTATCTCAGCTGTTCGCTTTTATCGGCTTGTTTTTATCTTTTTTCGAAACTATAAATTAAGTTTGTTATAATGATGATGGTATTCATCATTAGCAGCTGAGTGGTTTCTCAGATTCAGAAATCAGACTGCGCAAAGTAAAAAGAGACAAACCTCTCAGTCAAAGTTCTGCAGAGCTGTGATTTAGTGGATCCTCTGCCGCTGTTCTTTGAACTCTCTCCGCCTCTTCCTGTCTGATTTAGGATGGGCCATGTTCTGCAGTTTGATGAGCAAACCAGAAAAGTCAAGGATGCCAACATGCACGACGAGGACACTTTCGAGATCTACGACCCACGCAACCCCGTCAACAAGCGGAGGAGAGAGGAGAGCAAGAAGATCATGAAGGAGAAGAAGGCCAAGAGGTGAGGTCACGAGGTCAAAGGTCGGGTCCTGCTCAAGCCATGTGACCGAACAACTGGTCACACAGCCTCCTGCCTGTCCACGTTTCCACCACTTCAAACCCACTTCAAACTTCAGTCTCCTGGCTCGAACATCTGGATCGAGGATGGTGACCTGAGCGCATACGTTCCCTGTAATCTGTGATGGAAAGGCTTCTCCGCTCAGAACAGCTGCACCTGGACAATAATCAGTTACTCATCAGGATTAAGACTGTGGTCGTATTAACGTCTGAGGTCATGATTCGATTATGTTTAATGTTGCTAACTTTTCTATTCTGTTCTCTTTCTGTTTATGTTGTCTGGAGCTTAAATGTGAGCGTTGGACTTTGCCAGAAAAATAAAGTACATTTGTAAACAGTCTGTAATGATTCTATTTGATTTTCAGTCACCACTTTATCAGATATACCTTTATAATGTAATGGAATCCGAAACAACAGCTCTGCCATGAATTATATCTTTAGGAAGCTCATAATGTTCAGACTATGATGACGTTGGAAATGTATAACTTATATGTTTATTACTGAGGTCATGATTAAAGGTGTTTTTCTACTGAACATTATATTCAGAGGTGATTCAATGACCTCAATGCTAAAACATATAATTAACTCATACCATCATAAAAGTAAAAGTCTAAAATCAACCGCTGGTTTATTATGTAGCAGTAAATTGAGATTTCAGACACTGAATATGAATCATCATCATTTGGTGGCTGGTGTTTAATTGTGTCATTCACATACAAGTATACAACCCAAAATAGACAGTGACTTCTTACATGCAAGATTAGATCGCAAAGGACTTTGTCAAACGAAGAAGTTCCACCATAAAAACACCACCTTTTTATAATCATCCAACCAGTAAAGCCTTTAAATCATCACATTATGAGCTAAAATCATTGCAAACAAAGTCTTTGTTCTTCAGGTTGATCCTTAAATCTGCCTTTTTTTCTGTAGCTGAACTCAGTGTGAACATTCACACTTTCGCTCTTTGTTGACTACTCGTGGCTAAAAGATGGAACCAGACAACTGCAACGTCCCCACTTTGATTCTGACCCTTGTTTCCAACTGTCACGATCCAAACGAGACCAAATGCCCCAAAACAAACATTTAAAAAAGAACAAGTTGAACAGTCGAATAAAATGGAAGAAAGTAAATAAAGTGCACAAGGTAGATTTCAGGCGCGGCCTTGGTTTCAGGACGTTTTCCTGCTCTGTCCCGTCCTTTTTATACGCCGAGTTCTCTGAGCACTGTTCACATTCATCAGCCGAGTATTAAAATCAGATAAAAGTGGCATTAAACTAATTATAGACAACAGGAGGTTAATGAATAGCCTGGTTCATCCTCTCATCTCTGATTCAACTTCTGGAAGATGTGATAAAGCCTCACTTCACAACAGCAATTTTCACCAGATTAAAGGGGGAATTGTGGGAAATTCGCTTCGTCTCTCTGGTCGAGAGTCAGATGAGAAAATCAATATGACTCTCAGGTGTGTTTGAATGTAAAGGTACAAAAATGAACGAATTGTATCTCATATATTTAATAAAATGGAACTTTTCCTTGTTTATTATTGAGCTTCAGAGATGCTGGTTGGCACATTGTCTTTTCTCACTCTGTGCTGAGTTAATCTGTTTCTGGCTGCAGTTTCATATTTACAGTTCAGACAGAGTGGGATCAATCTCTTCATGATGAAAATGTCGAACTATTCCTTTAACGCTGAGGTGGAAACCAGTGATGACCTCACCACCCTGCTGCGTTTTCTCCCCGATATCTGGCACCTTGTCCCGCTCAGGTCACCGGTGGAGCAGTCAGAGCTTGTAAAAAGGAACTGTTTAAACCAAAGACTTTACCTCACTGTGGTGGTTTCGGGGTAAATGATCTGCCGCTGCCATGTGTGTGACCAGGAGCTGCGTTTGGCCGGCACACTATTTTTTACTGCACTTCTGGGATTATGCTTAAATTTTCATATGGAACAGGAAGGAGAGTTAATGTTACATTATGAGGCCGACTCGGCCCGAGCTGCCGCAAATCTAAACCAGGTGATCCAACTGACTATTTGTGCTTCTGGGCGCAGGTCAGGTTGAAATGTGATGTATTATTGAGAGAAATGCTGGGGAAAAAATCAAATATTTCTTTTCATTAAGATGTGCAGAAATCCTCTGATTAGCTTTTTTAAATGCGTAATTTATATTTAAAGGCGAGACCAGAGAGAAGACGGTGTGATTCAGGAGAAACCTTAACGTCCCCCGGTGTCACTGTGCCCGGCTCGGAGCAGGAAATACCGCTCTTTGCTGCCGATCACGTGACGGCCAGGGATGAGATGGGATGGTAATAGCATTATCACGCTATTCTACAACCACTACCTCCCTCTGCCCTTGTGGGTAAGAGCTAAATATAGAGAGATAATCCCTCTCATCTCTTAGAAATTCAACTAACACTTCTTTTGTGTCGGGGATTATTTTCTCCTCTCGTCTTTGTTTCCGTATAGATGACAAACTCTGGGTTTACACACATATTTGCCTTCACACACTCCAGGTTTGAGCGGCTCTTTCTCGCTGTGTCTCATGTGTCGGACGTGTGAGCGGCAGAGCCGGTCCACGTGCCTGACCCCTGAACCCCGGCCATGAGTCCTCTCTCCCCAGGGTGCGATGGACAGAATGTGCAGAAGAAGAGAGCTGGGTAAGTTAGCGTGCGTTTGGAGGAGGGATATTGATGAGTTCGCGAGATCAAAGAGAAGATGGTTTGGACAGGCGCGGCAGGTCTTCGTGGTTAATGGTTGGTCACTCACAGACGTCCAAGGACGGAGCAGAGAGGTCATTTGTCTCTGTTGCAGGTGTCTTCGATGTCTGCCAGCTTTTTGTCTTTAGAGTTAAAGGAGAGGACGAGAAAACAAACTCACACGGCCGCGTGCACACTGAAGACGTATTGGATGCTGAAATCATTCCTCTTAAGTGATGGAGGAAATAATCCAGATGCGTTAAAGTTCATCTGAGACTAATATGACGTTTCAAATCAAGTAGGTTTCGACCAAACTAACAATCTTTTTAACATCAACTTCCCACTTTGCCTTTTTCCTCAGAGAGTCGAAGGATTCCCTTTTACCTTTTTTAGTACGTATTTTCAATTTGCACATAAATTTTGTGCTGTTTTTACGCTTGGCTGAAGTGGAAAAGTTCTCACCAAAAGCAAAATGAAAACATAAATGTCATATTCATCCAGCCATCATGTTTCATGGCTGATGATTGATGGCACCTGACTGTACAATTAGCATAGTCAGTTTTTTATATCAGCTTCTAATATTCATACAACAGTAGTGAACACAAATTTTATTTTTTTGCTCAACTATGGAAAGTTATCACAACAGTTATCTTTTGCCGGGACGTTCGAGAGGTAAACTATGTGAATTCAGCCTTTACAATTACGCACTCGCGCTCAGAAAATGAGCCTGGTTCAACTTTTTTGCCGACGACTCTTCTCTTCTTCTTCTCTCTTCACAGCCAGTATAGACAAGAGGAAGACTTACAGTCCATGAACATATGAGCATGTAGGTTTTACCTGTTACCTGAATCAGACCTCTCTTCTCCTTTAATATGCTTCACTTGCACAAATGTTCTTATGTCACTGATCATATTTTACACTGCTGTCTTTCTCTTCCCTTTTATGCCACTCGTTCTCTTTTTCTCCACTATTCTCAGAACGTGCTTGTTGTATTACATCAGCGCAAAAATTAGCATGCACACTTGTTTAAACACCTAAGATGATGAAGTAATACAAAGCCGTCTTTGTCTGGCAGCGCTGCTATGCTCTTCTGTTGCTCTCGTGTTTGTGGATCCCAGTTAAGGCAGTTCAGACACACCTTGAAAACGGCATGTCGGTGCAGAGGTGCACGTCAGGAGCCAGAGGAACCAGGAGAAGAAAAAGGGGCAGAGAACCGCCGGGTGTCGGGACATTAACAATAACATATTCATTCCTCTACGTGGTGCCAGACGTGAGGTCCGAGCGAGGCCTGCCCGTGACATTTCCAATACCACAGCAATTGGACAGGACTGATCAGGAATGAACGCTATGTCTCCGAAACTGAAGGCACACAAGGAAACTAGTGTAAACAATGAATTAAGCCCAGGACTACAACTAAGACCAAGGTTAGACTCAAAAAAGCAAACCTCAGAAATACTTTACCTCAAGCTGAAAGAATACTGAGCATTGAGTTACATGGAAGGCAGTTGTTATCTGACCTCCTAGTTGGACTTTATGAAATATTTCCATTTCAGGTCTGAGTGAATTTATTCCATATTGCGAGACATTATTAGAGAAAGAGGTAAGTATGATATTGAATTCTGGTGAGGGGCTGGTAGGGGGCATAATGTGGTTTGGCCTGAATGTGATACACTAATGTTAACCAGTCACAGTATACGTCCATCATACCAATAAATTAATGTCTCGATTGTTACTTCAGATTTTAGTTTTAGGTCAATTTAATTGATGCAGGTAGGAATTCGATCATTATGGTTTGATCAGTGATGTTTTTAGCCACACAGGTTGACAGTTGTTTTAGAGAGATATGTCTTCATGACTAATGGATGGATTGCAATGAAATATAGCTCCATCAGCAGCTTTTAATTTGTCCAACACTGATTCATGATCAAATATGTGCAAAGCTAAATGTGCTAATTAATAACCCCTCATAGCTAATCTCGATGTTTTTAATGTTGTTCATTATAGGTTTGATTTACATAGAATAGGTGGGAGGCTTCAGGCACACTGAGATCTTAACCCTTCAGCGTCTGTTTGTTGTGCTTCAGCAGGTAGCTGGGTCACCTTTAAGGGATTTGTTCCCATACTGTCCTCTGTCAGCGGGAAAGACAGCAGGTAAGTGGGTAAATGGATTAAGTGTATAAAGAATCAATAGCCAATCACTTAGGCCAATGGAGTAAAGCCAAGAGCTTTTGCTTGGTTGTGGACGAGGCCGAATAATATTGTGTGTGTATGTGAGTGTCATCATTTGGGTGGACGGTGCTCTTGAACGGCCGAGTCTACGAACAGCATACTTAAGGACATCCTCTCTCTGGAGAACATTATGAAATCCATCAGGAATGAATTATGTCGTGATTTAGCCTCCTCTGCTCCAACTGCCCACAACTAATAAATGACAGCGAGCTAATGAGGACAAATGATAATGGGGCTGTAGTCACAGTAGAGAAAGCTACGAGGCTCATGGTTATTACTCTGTCCGGTTACATTGTAATGCTGCTTCTGTCTCCGTTTCATAGCCCTCATGTCCTTCACTCTCGACGGGGAAAAGGTGAATCTTTGTATAATCCGCGGACGGACCGAGGACGTCCAGCGGAGGCACATTGATGGTTCGCTCTAATGTGGACCCTCTTCAAGATCTATTCTTTTAGTAGCTTGTAATTGTAATTATGTTCTGAGGTAACAATATGTTTTATGGAGGAATAAGTCATCCTATTTTATGGTGTGTAAGTTGTCCTTAATGTAATTTCTCTGCGCTCACATTACAATGAAAAAGTGGCTGTAAAGACGAAATGATCTGCTCGCGAGCAATTTTATTAATCGACTGGAGATTCATCAATCAGTCGGACTCTAAAGAGAACAAAGTCCTATTTCAAGCCTAGGTCGGTTCATAGTCGTCCTTGTCTTTAAGATATTAAAATAGCACAGTCACGACTACGCAAGACTTTGTAGAGACGACAAATAAGTGATGCAACTCTGCTTTAAAGTCACACTGAAATCAAGACAACCATAACTGTTCATTTTTACGTCAAAATACGAGACAGCGACACACAAGAAACTGCTTCCTTAAAGCTTTATGGTGTGATTTTTGGCCACTAGGGGGCAGAAAAACACAACCACCACATGTCAGCAGCTTCTTAAGTTTCTATTGCTAATGTGTTTGTAACAGTTTATACATCCAGCAGACACGGACAGATATGAGCATTCATTTGGAGTCTGGCCATCTGACAAATATTAGCCCAACATTCAGGTTTTTTTAGCTCTAGTTTGTTTTTCTCCTACTTGTAAGAAAATCTCTGTTGGGTTGATCTGAGCCAGAAGAGGTTGATTACTTTGAGCTGAGGGTGATTTTTCTAGTCTCCCTGTCAAACTGCACGATCATTTGATTCGATGTTTTTTAGTTTTAAAAATATTAACAGGTTTAAACAAGTCTTTAACCTTCAAAGCCTTTAAGTATTTGGGGGATTTCTGCTGGTGTTTGAAAAGTGATGTATTGATGAACAGTATTTAAAGAAAGTAACAAGAGAACTGCATCAAGATATAATCTCACTTTAGCAAACACAAATATCTACAAACAAAAGTGACCTAAGTTTTTATGGTACCCAATGACGGAGAACTGGCCACTGGTTTCCCGGCTATGAACTCCTTTGATCTTCTTTACCTGAGGCTTTGATGTTACAGATGCTACTGTGGACTGGACAGCAGCAGAAATAATGACTCCAGATTCATGACCTTTTCACCCACAGGAGCCTACAGTTCACATTTTGGACGAACTTGTTGATCCAGCAACACCGTGGAAGGTCAGAGAGTGCATGATGCCCTGTGGGTGTTGAGGTCTATTTGTGTTGATGCTTGGAAACATGGGACAATGATTTTTTTTTTTTACATCCACTTCAACAACTTGAGAATCTCAATTCATCTTTCACGAGAGCAAGATGGGAATGTTTTGCACTTGTGCACTGCAGGATGTTTCTGCAGAATGACAGAAGAATGATCTGGTAATCGAGGTTTTTCTTTTGAAGGAAAAAACCTACATCCATCACGTACCGTTTCCTACTCAGCAGAAGATTATCGTGTGCCCTTGGGTGGTATCTTTGAAGGCCACTGTCATGAGCACGATCCTGTCTGAACTGGTTTCTCACTTTGCCTGAGGATCAGGTCAGCGCTTCGGTCAAGACCTTAAGTGTTGCCCATTTCTAGAAAGCAGAATTTGTAGGCACTTGTTCAAAAATAGAGCAACTTACTGAACTGAAACTGAAGGGGAAAGTTCTCACAAGAGACTTCATTGCCTTATCTTTTGTCCGTTGTGGGACACAATCAGCGAGTAGTGGTTATGTCATGGGCTTCCAGTATCACACAAATTCATCGTACTGTTGAAATGCACAAACTTTTCTGGATGTTTGTCTGTTGCATCTCTCTGCACAGTAGTAGTTTGGTTCACAGCTGATGCCGAGCTCCAGACACTGACAGAAAACAGCTTTGAACGAGGCCATGGTGCACAGCTGAAGCATTTCTCCTCACATCTTTGAAGGTGTGAAGGAAAAAACACATCCTCCCGGTGGATGTGATGGGGTGGCTGCCGCCCTCCCCTCTGCAGCCAGTGCCCTTCGGGGCTTTGATCTTGTCCACGTCCGTTCAATCTGGGCTTCAGCTGTGGGAAAGAGCAGCAGGGCTTAACAGTACAGAGCCCGGGAGATAGCAGGTGCTGGAGCCGTGACCTTCCCATCCCAGGCCGGCATTCCTGCCTGTCAGACCCCCCAGGTCCGTGCATGCACTGTCTCCAGCCACACCATCTGGAGCCGTTTGTCCTGTGTTCGAACGCGAGAGTGTCCGAAACGCTTCAAGCACTCAGCGACGACACCGCGGTACCACAGCAACTTTGATTAAGAACGATAAACCCTCCGAGAGCTGTGTTGTCCGTCGCTATGCTAATCCTCACACCTCCCAGCCGGAGAGTAAATGCACAAACGGCCGCTGTCTTTAAGTCACGGTTAGATATGATAACCAGGAGTAATGCACACAGGCCTGCTGGGTTCAACTGTCAGACACTGTAGGATGTTGGAGAATTTTAACATGTGTTTGAGCGTGATGGCCTCTTGTACACGTTTCTGTGCATCCTCATGATTGTTGGTATTTTGTCGCTGCCGTATCTTACTCACATTTGTTTTGTCATGCAGCTTGTAATTGATATTTAAAGGCTGATAAGCGACATGATGGCTTCTCTCACTGTCACTCGTTTCCATTTGTAGAGCAGAATCCTGGAGAAGAGGAGAAATCTGCTCCCCGTCCTCTCTTCACCTTTTATTACGAGCAGCCCCATGTGCTGAGAAATCACCTCCTCACTTATTCAAATACAAATATTATGTGTCAGAGAGACTGATATTATCCCCTTGACTAATAAAGTCAACATAGTGGAATAAGAGAATTAAACTGTACTTTTCTCTAGTCTTTATTTCTGCTAGAACTTTTCACGGTCAGTTTTGAACTTTGAATTTGCATCATTAACCAATAGCAACACGTCTTAACAGCGCTGACTTCATTTTAACGAACGCTCCTCTATCAGAGTAAAAACTGTTTCATGAGAAACAGTTTGCAGACAGTTATGAGAGAGGAGTTGATGGTAGAAATACATCTTTTGAATAAACATGTCTGTATGGATGCTTCTGTGTTTGTGCAGGTCGTCCTTTTTCCAGGTCTTCATGGCTGAGATGAGGTCACGTGACTGATTCTACTGATTCTACCTATCTGGCGACACCTGAAGCTGCTCAACGTCCTCCTCGATCATGTCTCACATGACTTGAAACTGTGCATCAAGTCACCAAATATTTAGCAAACACATGCAGATTCATTTTGCTTGAAGACCAATTAATACTTGTCAATTCAAAGCTAAATACCAATAAAGCTTGAGAATGAAGAATGACAGCATGTGTTGTCTTGAATCTCACTTTCATTGCCTCATCATCCGGAGGCCTCTTGGTCACGTGAACACGCTCGCTCTCCAGTTAACGGCTCTGTTTCTATGTTTCATCTACAGCCAGCTATCGTCGACGTATGTGCACATACTATAATATAAACGTAAGTAGCCACCTCAGGTCGTGTGCAGATACAGAATCTCTCGGCCTGAACTCCATCACCTTCTTTTTTTCCCCCTCTCCTTGTCGCCCTCAGCTCTGCAGGTTAGGACTAATGTAATCACAGACCCCTGCAGACGGGCCAGCGCGGGAGACAGAAGCCGGGCCAGACGTACAGGTATTCTAAACTGGTTACATTAGACCAAACAGGCCATCTGTCTCCCTCTGTAATTGGACACTGTGGATTAGAAGGAGACGGCAGCGTTTCCCAGCCAAGTGGGCTAGTTACTGTTTATTTGGAATTAATTACCAAGGAGAGTGGAAACCTCGCGGCTCCCAAAGAGTGAATCCAGACACTTGAGGCCGGGATGAGAGGAAGGAGAGAGCCATACCGAGGCTATTCAGACCCGTGTTTGACGCTGCTCTTAGAATAGCTGACGTTTATTATGTTTGAGTCTCGGATGATGATGCAGCTGGCGTGTCAGAGTTAGGTAGATAAGGACAAAAGCTTTTACAAACGTCGCCCCCCCTTCTCCGATTCGGTCACCCTAAACTGAGCAGGCGAATGAATGGATTTCTTCAGCGGCGGTAACGGGTATCCTGGTGTGATGCCATTAGCTTTTCTCATGCTGCGGGTGCTTTCCAAGAGTTGAGTGAAAGGACAAGAGTATATATCTCTTAAAGCCTGTGAGAACGGAGCATCCACCCTGGCACCGACGCTTCTCATCTGATCCTCGCTGTGTGTCGGAGCTTTTTCCTCTCGCAGGCATCGACGCGAACGCGAGCAGACAATGTTGCGCAGACATGTTTTGATGTGTTTTGACGAGCAGAGGGGGAAAAAAATGAATCCGCTAACACAGAGTCTCTTTAAAAGCTGCTCTTTTTATTGTATCTACTTTTAAAAAAAAGGGCTGGTGAAGGGCTGCATCACTGCATTTTTTTCACTATGCTAAATTTCAGTTTGCATGCAGTGAAATAAATGTACAAGTGAGACAACGCAATAAATTAGCATATAATTTACATTTGAAAAAAAAAATAGTAACAGTGTACCAACATTAATACTGAATATAAAATATAAGCAAATAATCACATGATGCTTTTCATTTCTCTTGCACTTTAGGTACAGGTATAAGCAATGTGACATTCAAACATCCAAGTTCACAGCAATGAGTACCAGTTTGATTGATTCACTTCTCTCTTTTTTCTCCGTGTCCCGCAGCCAGTAGATGAGCAAGTCCAAGCAGTTTGAAGATTTCAAATGCTTCTCAGCATCCACCGTCCTTTCCCGACTGCCTCGTTCAAGGTTTGGTAACCGATAAAATCTGCTCAACATCGTCTTACTGAAGGTGGCTACAAAAAAGTAGCAGCAGCAAAAATTAGAAATTAGTTGTTAACAGCTTCGATGAGATTCTTGCACACTCCTACATTGTCTTTCGGATTTCTCCTCCTTGTACCTCCGTGTCGTAATAAGTGTGATGGAGACGTTTCCCTTTCACAGCCCCTGCACCCGCAGAAACGTCGCCTGGGTTAAAGGGATCAGTTACAACCGGGTGAGCGTCCTTTTTGTTGGTAGCACAAACAACAATAACACGGTTAACAATGAAAATTCCCAGTGTGAGGTATAAACAGATACAAACAAAACAAGAACATGACCAGCATTTAACCAACAGAGATATTGACAAGGATATTATTTCATATTGTTTGGATCCAGCCTCACTTTCTTTAAGCACACTGGAGAGGGTTGAATGGAAGCACCCACTTGATAGCACCAGAAGCCTGGGAAGGCCGTAACCCTCGGAGCAGAGTGGGAGGAAAAGAGGAGGTAAACACAGCACTCCATGGAAATAAAAAAAAAAAAGGGGGAAAGCACCATTGAGTTGGCCGTTTTTGTGTTTGGGACAAAGATGATGAGAGGAAAGAGGACGAGGAGGGGGGGTGATGTGATGTGTGATGTGTATATTTAGCACTGGACCCTTAAAAGAATAGTTTGGGAAATACTTGCCGAGAATTGATGAGAACATTGATGCTACTCTCATGTCTGTCGGCTAAATATAAAACTAACTTAGTTTAGCGTAAAGACTGGAAACAGGAGGAAACTCGGGAGGTTATGTGCTGGACTATTTCTTGGACGGATCAAGTCTCTGGGAACAAACCTGGGTGGTGAAGTGACTTTGGCACAGTGGTGACGTGGAGTATCGCAACATCATATTACGCACATGGACTCAAAAAGTATTTTTCTCATACACAATCACTGGAAAAGGAGCAGCTGTAAAACCAGAAATGACTCTTCATTATCAGAATTTGACCTTTTCGATCTAACGACATTTGGAAAGTAGAAGATTCTGATTGAATTATTTTGTCTCATTCGCGTGTGCTTGTTGCCAACAGGAAGTCAGCAGTCAGTGGAAGGAGTGACTTCCTGGAGCTTTCACCACGAGGTTATCGGGTAAACAACTTGCTCCAGGCCGAGAAACAGTCGAGCACATAAAATCACAACTTGTTGTTTTTGGTCAAGCTTTTCATGACAGCTCTGAATGAATCGAACACAGAATCTTCAAACTGAACTGTATAATGTAATTTCCACCTAATGTTTACACTTCGGTTTTGAACGGATTAAAGAGCGACCTCTAGAGGTGAATGTTTTTACGTTAGACTAGCCACCGCCTCCTGTTTCCAGTCTTGGAGAGAGTGTCAATCTTCTCATCTTAATCTTGGCAAAAAAGCAAAAAAATCTCCCAAAATGTCGAACTAATCCTTTAACTCTCATCAGCGCTGAAAATATGAGTCTTCACTTGCTGCTGAATGTACAAAAATCTGACAGCTAACCAACATTTGATTAATCATCCAGGTGAAAAGAGCAAGAAATAGTGACTGCACTGTGATTCTGATGAACAAGCTGCTTCATAGAAAATGCTCCTTCAAAATGAATCCTTCAATCGTGAACTGAAAGCTCCTCAGTGGGATGTTTAGTAAAGGCCAGTGTGGTAACAGTGTTTCACGTGGCCCAGGCACCGTCTGACAATATCTTCATCCTACTTCTGGACTAATGACCGACACTGGGTGAACTTTAATTTGAGTGTTAGGAACTAAGGCACCCGTCTGGGGAAAGAAAACGTGATTTCGAAACCCTCCTGCAACCACGTGGTTTTTTCTGGTCCTGGATTAACATCATATATAATATACAAATCCTTACAGTATATAAGGGTTTAACGTATGTTACAGTATGTAATATTTTCATTCCAGCACAGAGACATTGAATATGAATTCAATCACATTACATTCCCTTCCATGACAGTAGGCTACTATCTGACACAAACATGATCAGAGGACAATATCTCAGCTCTGTTTGGAATTGTACAATAAATATACAGTACACTGATGGTTTCTCTGTCGTATTTGAGCGGGAAATTGGCAAATTATTTACACGAAAAAGTGCACCGAAGCCAAGAGTCTGCCTGCCAATAGCACCATCACAGTCATCCCAAAGACGGGAGTCCGACACGTCCAGCTCCCGTCCCCCTCTTCTGGTGAGGAGTCCTCCCCCCGTGTGTCCGTCTCCGGGTACATCCTCTGCGAGCGATGTGTCCAGCACTTTGGATTCATAAAACAACAAACACGAAGGAAGACTAACAATGATATTAATAATTATTATTATAATAAAAATAACATCACCAACAAATAATCTTCCGAGTTCCACTTCACAGAAGTGAAAATTTTAAAAATAAGTTTGTGTCAGCGTTTTGGCTGAGCAGTGGTTTGGATTCCACCACGATGGAGGGCAGGAGGATCGGGTGTGATAAATAAATCCTTACTTCTTCTTTCACCAGCGTCCATCTCTTCTTCTGTCTTTCGCCGGTCCAGAGGTTTGGTTTTTTATTTCAGTCTGCCCTGTTTTCGTCTTCTCTCCCTTTCAGTGCCGTGTCAGCCTCCCTCCATCTTTCATGCCTTCCTCTCCGTCTTGCTCTCGTGCTCCGGGGTCAGTGTCCCTGGCAGGTCTTACAGCACATCTGTCTGAAGTACGCACGGCTGCAGAACTTGAACTTCAGGACCAGCGGGCAGTAGGCCACTTTATTTACATCTTTGCATTCTGCAGAAAGAAAGAAGAGAGAAGAATGTTCATACTTTTTAAATGAACCTCTTGAATAACTTAAGGTTTTAATATCACTCTGTAGCTTCCTTGTGTTCCTCATGTATTCAAATCTGAAAGCTAAAATGTTGGTCAAAGTCCAAAAGTTTTTAGAAGGGTCTGAACCCGAAGGAGGACATCAGGACTTTGACCTGTGTTACCACTTTTTGCAAACAGCCGATGGGGAGTTTAGATTTGAAAAACGCAGATGGAGTCGCCCTTTAGAGATTCTTGAAGGGGGAGAGACGGTGGACTAGTGGGCAGAGAAGCGGGACATCGACTGGAAGGTCGCTAGCTCGAGG
Organism: Holacanthus passer; assembly: GCA_025331565.1. NCBI lineage: Eukaryota > Metazoa > Chordata > Actinopteri > Pomacanthidae > Holacanthus > Holacanthus passer. Next base: position 2,333,191 of record JAFREQ010000046.1, on the reverse strand, counting down.
CCACGGACTGGCAAACAAGATACCTGGACCGGAGGTGGGACCAGATGGACCAGACCCAGCAACATGGACACTCCCTTCCCCTTCCCACCGTCTAAGTGCCCCTGAGCAAGGCACCTTCCAATGCTCCATGTGGTTGTTGTGTTTCGTGTGCTGTGCACCCAGAGATCAAATTTCCTCAATTGCATGTTTGTTTGTGTGTGTGCACGACTCTCTTCTTCTAGAAATACCTTCACAACAGTGTTTTTAAATGAGGTTCTGGGTTTTTCAAATATCATCAGGTTTTTATTTATTTTTTCAGAAAATTGGTGCTGTGACTCCGATGTGCTGGTGATACACGAGAGGTGCAAACCGGGGCTAACCTGCTTCATGAGGGCTGGTGCATCTCCCTCAGGCCTCAACAGAATAAAACTCTGCAACTATACTTGGACGCAGAGGCTGAGACGGATCCTGGCCTCGTTCACTAACTGGGCTATCTGCCATCCCCACTGTGCACACACACGCATACACGCACGCACGCACGCACACACACACACACACACACACACACACACACACACACACACACACACACAGCTTGCTGGATGCCGTACAGGCAGTGCTCTATGCCTTATCACGATCAGAGTGTCTTCCCTTATTAGGCTTTGGCCCCTGCCTCCGCAGAGCCAAATGAAACGAGACATTGCCTCACTGCTGTCCGTAAAGGAACAATTAGCCTACAGCTAATCCCATTAGCCAGCCTGTAAACGCTGCTCACGTTTTCCATTCAGGCTAATCGAAAGGCCCTTCTCGATGCATCTGAATAGCCATCCATCATGTGTAAGTGTATATGGAGGGTTGAGCTGTTTCGCTTTGACCAGGAGCCAACCTCACTGGAAAGATTAATGTAGCTGGCAAAGTGTAGAGGAGTGTGTCATCCAATCGTGTTTAGGTCATAGTAGAACAGTGAAGATGAAGATGGAGACAGTTTATAACCTTTTCAATTGGGGCTTTGTGTGAGAGCAACGCACAAACAGTACAATAGGTGTTCACATAAACCATCTGCCTTTGCATTCGAAGGAAGCTGCAGTTTTAAATAGAAGCCTAGAAATCGAGCCAGTTCTGTTAAAACGTGATGGCAGACTCAGATGTTTTTCGTCATCTTACCGTCACCGTTGGCGATGGGGGTGGCGTCGCACTTGCTCTCGCACTGCTGCATGGTGGTGGGTCGGAGGGACTCTGCGCACTCGTTAGACGGCTGCCCAGTGTAGGACAGACACTGCACCGTCCTCATCTGCTGGCCCAGGCCGCACTGAGCCGAACACTGGAAGAGAAAAACACCGGAGCTGAGTTTATTGTCTGTGCAGGAGCATGTTTAGCCAACTGAAATTTAACAAGGTAAATGAGGACCATCTTTCTCTCCGTGACCCCGAGCGCTGGGCTGTAAGTCTCATGCACGCAGACACACACTCAGCCATTCTGAGTAATCCCCGCACATACGCCGCACGACTTGATCCAATCAACCAATCATCAGGGCACGGAGGCAGCGAGCAGACAGAGCCAGCCGGAGTCACCTTCCCTTTGATTCAGCTGGCTGCCTGTCAGTGACTGTGTTTCCTGACTCGGAGGAACCAGGTCAACTGTTGCTCACGAGGTTTTTCTGTGCACGTACAAACCCCCCACATTTTTGTGTATGTGTGAGGAGAGAGAGAGAAACAGACAGACAGAAAACTGCCTTTTGTTTCTCCTGAGGAATTCAACTCTAATTCTTTTCAGACTAAGAGCTGAGCTACAAGCGGCTTCCAAGGCCGAAGGAGACGAGGGAGAATCATTTCAGATGAAATTATAAGGCAACATCTATTAAATCCTGCTGGCAGAAAGGCCGTAACCAGGAATACCTTCAACTGACAACTGGATTGACATTATTTAGAAGACTTTTAGGATTTAAAGAATAACTTTCTCAATGAGACTGTGGAGAAGTTGGGTTGTTTACGTTTCGCCCGTTTTTCAGTCATTACTTTAAACCTGCAGTAACTGATTTTACTGGTCACTTTAGAGAAGTGTGAACAAGCTGTGAACATAACATACACATCATCACCTTTTAAGTTGATATTGTGAACTTGTGAGCTGCTTATCTAGTTGAAGAGAAGCATTGTCATTCATTGTAAATCCAACATCTACTCTCTTATACTGTAGCTCTGTGTTTGGCCTCATGTGTCTCGCTCTAATCCCTCCCCCACCTTCGACTCTCAGACAAACCTCACAGTTTTAAAAACCTCTGCTGAAGCCAAATAAAGAGAAAATTAAAAAAAAAAAAAAAAAAAAAACAATGCCAGATTTTGCTTCTGCCAAAATCTGTCTTCTGGACGGATGCTTTTCCAGCCTCATATTGTTATATACAAACATAAATAAACTAATACAGCTGCAACTCGAGAATCCAATCCAACAAAGCATCAAGCAGAATATATTGAACCCAGGTGGGAACAATCTGTGCTGAGTCAGCACTTTTGATCCAGACCACAGGAAGCGTCAGGGTCCACTTCCTGTTTGTCTTACAGCTCTGCAATAACGGCCACAACTACATGAAAGTTAAATCTGTTCATGCATTGATAGTTAATAGATAATGAATTCATTCTTGTATCATGACTCATAAATTACAGTTTTAATGTATGAAGTAAATATGAAGCTTGTTTTTATATATTGTCTTCTTTGTTTGGTTTATTTAATCATTTAACTTTTTAAATACTTGTAGTGGTTTGCAAAAATGATCTTACAAATACAGCTGCAGAAATGAGACAAAAACAAGAAAGAGCCAAAACACAGAGAGGTAAAATCATTATTTTTCATGAGTAGGTTCCATTTTGTTTTTTCAAATGTTTTTGTCTGTTTTTGTCTCAGTTTTCTTCCTTGAATCTGTTTGTTCATTCTCCTGTAGAAGGTGGATCCTCGCTGAGTGTTATTTCCTCACCATAACCAAAAGAGCCTTTAACAGCAGGTATGAATGTTCAGTCTTCAGGGATTTTCCCAGTACTGCAGTCTTCATTTACTAATTTATCTCTATAATGTTGGAGCATTAAATGTTGATGGGTGTTAATAAAACCAACCCAAAGATGCCTTTAGCATTCGGTCCGTTCTGGCTCGATGTAAGAGAAGAAGAAGCAAAAACTTAATGAGAATGACTCTATTTGTTGGACTCGCCTCGACCACAGAACATGTTGACACATGAAAAAGGTTGTTGTACTGAACCCAAAATGTGCACCTGCATTTCATCTTCTCCTCATGTGCCAGCTGTAATAAAAACCTAGATTAGTTGCATGAGTAGCCATTAAACTCCTTTGCAGGATAAACAAAAAGAAAAACTAGAAAAACAAAAGCAGTAACTGCCAACGCACCTTTGGCAAAACACGAGCCTCAAATGAAGTTTATATCCTTATAATTACTCTACGTTGGAAGCCCTGAGAAACAACACACCTGTCAGCCATCATCACTGTGAGTGCGCGCCCACGTACGAGTGTATGATATGAACCCAGCCTTCAACAAATGGCCGCCCCCCCGACTGATGAGAGACCTACCGGGCTTTCTGTCACCTTCAATGATCCTCTCTGACTGCCTCAGATCAGTGAGCCCGCATGTCATCCCTTCCCAATTAGAGAGTCTTTATTAGGACCCGCTGCCGGCCATGACAGATGGCGTACGTCAATGGTGCGACTTAAGTGGGATTTGAACCGGTGACCTTTTGGCCCCGGAGACCAGGCGCTCGGTAGCTGGCAACAATCTCCCCTTTCTGACGCTTGGAGGGCCGGCCGGCGAGGGAACGGAGCAGCGAGGGCGAAGCTTGTAATTACAGGCAAAAAAAAAAAAAAAGAAGAGGTGGAGGCCGAGGAGAGGGTTGTACACACACACACACACACACACACACACACACACACACACACACATCTGCAGTGCATGAGAAAGTGCTGTGTAAGAGCAGACTCCAGCTGTTGTTCTACAAGGTATTAACCTCGGCTCGGCTCTTTGATGGAGCACGCTGAGGTTATCAGTCAGCTCTGCTTTGTTTATGACTGTTATTGGCACTGATTGAATTGTAAAGGGGTGTAACTGATGTTTGCGTGCGTGTGTGTGTGAACGCACATGTGGCCGTTACGAGGAGAAAGCCGAGGGAGAGCCTTGACCTAGACTGCCTGACTCTTGACCTTTGACCTCTGACCTGAACAACACAGAGCTGAAACCATGACATCACCTCTGCCAGAGCGGCGAGCGACCCGAAAAACCGTCGTCTAAACATCACGGCTCACTGTTTGAAATCCCACTTTTACACTAAATTATTAACAAATCCAAGAAAATAACAAGCCATACTTTTTGTAGATACAGCTTTCTCTGACGCACGTTTTCTGGCATCCTCTCCCAACATGAGTCAGCTGTGTTGTAAAGTGTTCAACGGCTCTGCTGAGCGCACTAAGTCATGGCGGGGTGAGCCCAAGAATGCTACTCCTCGGTCTTCCTCTAAATCGTGTTCCTGGAAGTGATAGAGAAGCCTGGGCCGAGATAAACTTCAAACAGCCAGGAGGATATTACTGCCACTGATCACACACTCCAGGCCTGCTGGCGCACACACAAACACAACCTCCACGCACACACACGGGCATCACAGAACTCCCCGTATGTCATCCAGGTGTAAATTATATTAACCATTCACTAACACGTGGAATCTATCTGTGCATCTTTTGTCTTTTAAACAACCAAGCTCTCCTTTTAAAGGATTAAACGGCACACTGTTAAATAAAGATTGTTCTCAGACGAGGCTGTGATGTGAAGGAGGCGTCGTCCTACCTGTCCCCATTCGCCGGGGATCCAGCGAGGAGGAGGGCAGCGCCCCAGACTGCAGCGGATTCGGACCGGGGGCTTGTTGTGGCTCGGGCAGTGGGCGGGAGGGAAGGTCTTCGTCAGGTCGCTGCTCTTACACAAGGCGATGCGGTGCTTGAAGCCGGGGCCACATTTCGGCGTGCACTGAAGGAGGGAGGAGGAGGAGGAGGAGGAGGTGTGAGCATCTCGACAGCACAATGAGCCAATGCTAGTTTCAGGATATGGTCTTACCTCCGACCAATCCAGAGTGACCCACTTCGGCGGGCAGGACTGGTTGTTGCACGACTCTCGCTCGATGGGGCGGTGAGTCAGACAGTGGGTGTCCTCCAGGGTCTCCTCCTCAGCGGGGCCAATCTTCCTGATACACAGCACCGTCCTCGTCCTTGTCCCGCCGTCACATGTCTTCCCACACTCTGACCAGTCGCCGATAAACCACCTGGAGGAGAGAGACATGAGTTAAAACCAAAAGCCACCGATAAGCTCTTCAGTTCTTCCTTCGGTTTTTACATTTCAACATTTATTCAAACATGAATGAGGCAGATAAACCCAGTCCAGTGCTGTGCCAGACCAGGCCAGGCCAGGCCAGGCCAGGCCGCTGACCTTTGACCTCCAAAAAGTCAGACCCTGTCTTTTTCAAGTCTTTGCCTACAGGATTGATATCATAAAAGTGCCGAGACAACAGGCCTCCAAACACATCCAGCCTGGGAGATGTTACATCATCTGAAGGAATGTATACAGAATTAACGACGTGTTCAAACATCTGTGTTAGCTTTCATTACTCGAGCCCATAAAACCCGGCCTATTCTAAAACAATTGTGTTTACATGGCCTCCTTTAGTCCTGAGGCAGCCGGGGGCGTTCGCCTTCCTAACAGACACGAATGTCATGTGTGCACTGTAACTCAATACACACACACACACACACGTTGCAACAGCCTTCAAGTACTAATCAAAATAAATGAGATACCACAAGTCGGCGTCCACTGAATACAGATGTGAAAATAACTAACCCAAGACTGTAGTCTGAATGTATGAAAACAAATTACCACTTATACAGTAGATTTACGATACTATCAGTTTTTTTGGCTGAAATCCAGCTGAAAGACACCAACACGCACTCTCATACACAAATAATTGTCAGATAGTCTGAAACTAATTAGCCCAATGCATTTAATCCCTCTTTTTCCAGACATGATTGAAGTGAGTCTGGCCATGCTTCCAGCTCCAGCGTGGGGCTCACAGACATTTGGCCACCAAACACAAGTTCATATTCCACCTGTGTACGTGTATATTACCCCTCCAGGATCGCTCAAGAAGCCAAAACAATCAAACACAGGTGGTCATTTTCAGGGCTCTAATTTTTGGCACGAGGCGAACGCTGAAAATAGTTAACATATGAAGTTATAAATCACTGCCATTTTATTTTATTATTTTCTTCCAAACACATTTCACAAACTATGGCTCATTGAAGGCAAATTAATATCGTGAGTCAGCCTCGTTTTTATGAAGAGTTTTTCTTTTGAAAGCATTAACTTAAAGCTGCTATACTCAATATTTTTACTTTAACAACAGATCAAATGGTGACAAACCTAGACTCGGTTCTCCTCAGCTCTGTAAAGCGTTTTAGCATCTTTAAGCTGATTGTTTTGGTTTCACAGCTCAGACCTTCAGTCACTGAGTCACCAGTGTTGTTTTCAGCCTCTAAAAAACTCTGTAAAAACACTACATGCTACTTTCCCAGCACCAGACAGGAGCTGAAGTTAGTGACCGGCCTTAACAGCTAAATATCACCCTCAGGAGTCAGTGGAGACCAAAACAGAGGTAAAAGGTAGGAGTGAATATTGGTACTTATGTTCATCAGGTGACCAGAAACACAACTTTAAATGAAAGCTGATGTTGCTGCTGAACGTATAAACAGGCAACAGTTTGTGAATAAATTTGTCGTATTACTTTAATAGGTGATAATATGTCAGTGTTGTTCCTGCTGCCTCCAAACAGCCAAAAGGCCAGAAATTGGGGAAAAAAATCATTAATCAACATAAAAATAAATGACAATTGATTATCTGTTCATTTATCATTTATCAAAAAAAATACCAATGATATATATTAGAATATATTTGGGTTTTGGACTGATCAGACAAAACAAGCAAAGTGAAGGTGGCATCTTGAGCGCTCACATTTTTCTCACATTTAACAATCAATCAATCAGTTTATCAAAAAAATAATGAATGAATAACTAAAATAATGAAGACTGAGTGTTACGTACTCTGGAGGACACGGCTCAGTGTTGCAGTCTCTCTGGTTCTCTGGAGGTTTGCTGTCTGGGTCACAGTAGCTGTTCTGGACCACCGAGTTGTCATCCAGCCTCTTACACACCACTTCCTGTTTCTGGGAACCTGCGGGGGAAGAGACGGATCAATATGGGCTCAGCTGATCTCGCGCACAGGAACATCGTGTCGAGCGCTGTGTTTGAGCGGAGATGGTATCGCTTTCAGTCTGTAATAAATCCAGACATGTAAATTCCTGATTCTTTGCAGGATATCTTGGCAAATCACTTTTACAGAGCAGAGAGCTCTTTACTTTGGCTTCTAATGGAGAGAGCGAGGGCTACCGTATCGGTGTCACACCTCCCACTGTGTGTGTGTGTGTGTGTGAGCATGCGTGTGTTTTCTGTGTGTGTGCATGTGTATATGCCATACCAGCTCAGAAAGGGTCTGTTCGGGCCCCTCGTGGGACATATCCCACAGCAGACTTGTCTGGCAGCTGTAATGAGATATGGATGGATGTGTGTGTGTGTGTGTGTGAAGTATAGAAAATCTACCCATCTGTGCTCGAAGTGAAATACAGTTTGGAGGACTAGTGCGAAGCATGGGGTAAAAGAGTTTCAGTAGTGCGGCTGTCAAAAGGTGTTTTTCATAGGTTTTATTGCTGTAGAGAAATATTAAACACTTCATGATTAGCTGAGCTGGCTGTGTTGAACGGGTGCACGATTAAATAATATTCCTCTGATTTAAAGCTCAGCGCAGTCAAAAACACACAGTCGACACAAATTAGATCATTTGGATCAACAATGCAAAGGCATGTTTACAGCACTGGAAGGCCATGTGTGCTTCCCCATCTAAGGAATAGATTCTGCTCTGGACTTGGAAATCCTTCCTCAGAAAAACCCACATGCTTATTCAGTCATGCTTTTACAAAATATTACAAACCCGTCCAGGCCACACTTGACAACTGGGAAGAAACACTATTTATTGTTACATGAAACCCATTGCTTTTGGGCTAAAAGGTTTGGTTTAGTCATTCTTGAGGCCATGGTCAACATTTCACTGCGGTTTCAGATTTTGAATGTTTGGCTTTGTAGGACAAGGCGCTGGAGAAGAGCGGCCGTATCTGTGTGCAGCGCTGGTAAACCAGAAGCTATGCAGAGCAGCTCATTCACAGAAATTACACCATATTCATTACTCTGGCTCAAATATGGAAAATATATATATTGAATTTATTAGAGGGCTGAATCTCCAGCTATAAAGTAATGATTTTGGAAACCCATTGCAAATTATGATACTGGGTTTCCACACACTGCTCTTCAGCATTTGTGTAATTACTGGTTGGGGAAGATTTACTGAATGACACACGCGCACACAAGATATGAAGTATTAAATATTTGAGAAGGTTAGAAATGTTCAAAAAGAATTTAAACACCCGCAGTGTGTTATGGTATTCAACACCAAAATGCTGGGAGTGCTCTTTTTCAAAATGCAACCGGCCACTGGAGCTCAGCAGAAGGTCGACACGGAGAAGACGGACAGAGTTCTTCTCTCCAAGAACTTTATAATGACAACCTCAGTGTTTATGAAGCATTTTACATAGAACATATGTTGATCTATAAGGTTTCTCCTCCATCAATGCCGTCCACCTTTACTCCCACCGGTGCCGACTTTGGATCTTTTGTAAATTTTTGGCGAGAGACTTGTTCGAGTGTCTCGCTCTTTGCAAAATATTCTTAATTTAGGGCATGTCCAAAATTTTTTAGTGTGTTAAGCCCAAAATTAATACATGAAACAAACATAAAGGTCATATTTATGAAGAATTAAGAATAAGAAGAATATTTGCATTGGTGTCCACAATTTAGTGGATGAAGACGCACATTCGGTCGCATTTTCTTTTGCTGATTTTCTGGAAATTCTGTTAAATTTTAAACTAGATTTGGATGGAAACTTAACCAGCTGGAGAAAACACAACTACAGAAACATGAAACTGCTTCAACCTGAGGTTCTGTGCAACAGGTTTCTGTGACGATTAAAAGACCAGACGAGCAGAGAGGAAACATACTTCAGTGCCGACTTACCTCCAGAGCAGGTGGCGGAGCATTCAGACCAGGGCAGGTGGTGCCAGGAGAAGCCCACCTCGTTGTCGCCGCTGCCGGTTCTCTGGATGGGCACGTTGAACTTGTAGCGTATTCCCAAGTTCTGTTCCTGAAGGAGAACCTGCAGAGGAAGCAGCAAACAAAAGGTGAGGACAGAAAGAGAGAAAAACTAGAACTGGTAGGAAAAAAGAAGGTGCATTTAATAAAATGTTTGTGTTTGTTTTTAAAACAAACTTAGAAAAATGACAAAAACGGTTATCTGATTCTTTGTCCACTCACAAAGAGTTGATTCTGTGTTTCTGTGTGGGTTTGTCACGACAGTCGACCTCACATTACACATAGTCATTTAAACCACTGTTCATATAAAAATAGTGATTATAGCAGCTTTAAATGCTGTTTGAACGGCCCGGATCAGCGAGTCTCTGGTGGGTTTGTATTAGTCTGCTGGATGCAGAGGGAGACCGAGGGAGTCAGGCTCTGAAGCCACAGAGAAATGGCTGGCGGTTGAGTGGCCAGTTGCTTGTCTATTCCAGTGGTGCTGTGTGGTCTGGTATTTTCAGCATTCATATCAAGGCAGAAACCACCGAGTATTACGACAAGAAAATGCTCAGTTGCCTCACATTAACACACAAACACGCAGAGAAAAAAAAACTTCACATGCACAGCAAATTCCTATACATCAACACAGACACTCACCAAGTCAAGTGACTTTGTGTTTGCACAGTTTTTTTCAGTATCCTCATATAAATAGCTTTTAACCCCAAACCACTGGCCGAGGGTCACATCAGGTTAGCACCCAGATGTTTAGTTGAAGTGGACTCAGACAGACCAACAGCATCCATTCAGCACACAATGCACAAAAATGGCACAACTGTAGATTTGCAAAATGAGATTGACACACAGATTTTCTACATATCCATATCAGTCCAATCTCTGAGCTGAAGACTGTGTTGCAAACTGAAGATCATGTTAACGTGAACCCTGATAAAACATTCAGCAGCTTAAATCAGGTCACTGAGAGATTCTGGGTCAATTTTGCAACGATGGCACAGAGATTTGTTCCCGACAAATCATTTTCACGCCACTGGCCTCGTTTTCATAGCGGTGACTGAGGCTCATGGGTATCGTAGTATTTAGAGCGGCCGTGACAAACTGATGGGAAGAAAAACATGATTTTTATTACAAAGTGAAATGTTAAAGTGCTGCCCTCATCTTTACGGCGCTTTATAGTGACTTTCAGCTCGTTGTTTATCTGTCTGACCACAACTTTACTGGTTTGGTTGGCTCTCGCTGCTCTCAGACTGCTGAACACAGGAATTGGTAGAAACCAAAAACAGAGCTAAAAGAGAGTAAATATCATCAGGTGGCACAAACATGACTCCAAATGAATGATCATGTTGCTCTTTAACTGCTGGACTGTTTCCTAACAAGTTCAATATATCAACTTAAAAGGCATCAGCGTTGTGTTCCAGCTTTGTTGCTTTATAATTGTATGTTCGTGACAGTGTCTAATAAAATATGATTGATTACCATAACAACCAGGTTTTCAGTGGTGGCTCCCAGCGCCTCTAAAGACTCGGGCTCATCAGACGGTCTCTTGTAGTGGAAGGCCGTCCCCGCGATGTCAAACTTCCTGGGCCAGTCGATGGTCCACGCTCCGTTGATGTAATAATCATCCCCTTCAGATTTCAAAGCTGCGTAATCACAGAAAACGAGAAATACTTTTAGAAAGCTGAAATGAAAAGCAGACAGGAACAGTAGCTCAGACACCAGGTGGAGACAATCATTTGGTGTGATGTCATTGCCGTCGTTCATCTTCATCATCATCACTTTCAGCCTCCCTGATGTCACTGACAACTTTGGGTCCCTCGACACACTGAGCAGAAACACACACACACACACACACACGTGCCGGTACACACACTCGAAATGACATTCACGTGCACCGACATGTACATACGTCTAATTTAGGAAGAGAAAGAAAACACACTTCAGGTGAAGCCTGGACGAAGCTCATGAATACCGCTCTGTCTGGTTGTCAAAACAAAAGTTGGTCTCCAAGCACAACAGATCTGAAAATATCCACTTTCTCTGCGTTGAAATGGGGCCAAATTGAGGAGAAACGATCCAACCGCTCGCTATTCTGTCTCTTTGGCTCGTGCTCTGCAGATTCCCCTCTGCAGCATTTAGGCAGATTAGATGAACAATAGTTTACTCCTTTTTAACATCACAACCCCCTTCTCAATAAATTCAATTTCAGCACATCTGGCACTGATTGTGAGCGTTGTGATTTTGTTATTGTGAACAATGCAGTTTACACAAGTCTTTGCAGGCATCAGTGTCTATTTTTATATCGTCTCACGTAGTTTTTGCCGTGATAAAACATTAAAAATGCAAACTTTGCTGACTTTAACAGCAAAACAGAAATATCGTCTTTATCACCGGGGTCACAGATGAACTTCATAACAAAGATACAAATTGCTTGGAGGGGAAAATCTAGTCCCACACAACCGCCAAAATTGCACTCTTTAAACTTTGATATATAGACATCATATCCCCCATAATCCTGGTGGACCAGGCAGCTGTCACCACGGCCCTATAAATCTGATGCAGCTCTCCGGTTCAAAGTGTAACTTAAGCCCTCCATCAACACCATCCGCTGTAAATTCAACACGCTGTCACATGTCTTTCTCTTGTTAATGAAAAGACACAGAACAGGCTTAATTGAATCCGGTTGTTTGATTGTTTTGGGTCTGACGCAGCCAGCGTTGCAAATAGTTTTTGTTTAGTCTGGAACGGAGCGGATGAGTCTGGTGCCAAGATGGCCGACACATGTGTTAAGATTCAGGGGCTTTTTTTTTTATAGACTCCGTTTTATGACTTCACATTAGGCAACAGGAGATGAAACGATGGCATCTTCTAATTTGCTCTCGACAAAGACACAAGGAAATCCCTGGAAATGTGGTTGACACAGAGCTGAAGAGATAATGTGAAACAGCTTGATGCTGCTAATTGCCAATTCATCACACTGCAGAGAACGAGAGGCTGAGGTTGATGGATCGATAGTGAAACAGGACCGAGAGTTGAACACGCTCACAGCAACAACGCTACCATTCATACACATGTTTACCATGCAATGTTTATCATTAGTTTGGAGCGTTAGCATGCTAACAATAGCTAATTAACACTTAGCACAAAGTAAAATTGTAATTAGTTTTTCAGGTCATAAACCAAAGTGGATAATCATCCAGATGGGAGCATGGATATCTGAACTAAACTTCATGGCAATCCATCCCATAATTGATATTTCACTTAAAACCACAAATGTTGAACTCATGGAGGCGCTAGAGTCATCATCATCATCATCATCCTGGAACCATGAATGTCTGTCCTCCTTCAAGTAGATGTTGAGATATTTCACTTTTTTTTTTGCCCTGTTGGTGCCACTAGAGGAAATGTCAGGGGAATCACAAAAGTATTTAGGGTTCATCTTCTGGGCACCATGAATATCTGTACCAAATTTCAAGCCAATCCATTTAGTAGATGTTGAGATATTTCACAAAAAACAACAATTTCAGTCTCATGATGATGCACGAGGAAAAAGAAGGGGAATTCAGTGAGATTCATCCTCAGGGGTCCGTGAATATTTGCACAAAAATGTCACAAACATCAGAACCAATAGTTCTCCAGAACACTGTCATTGCTAGAGCTACGTCGCTAACATGGCTAATAACAAACACATGTGCATATCGATCGTTTCCAGGTCGTCACTTACCGATATAATTCTTCGACATGGCAAGTTCTTTGATCTCGATGTGAACGGATCCTTTTGGGATCTGAACCACCTCCATGTAGCCTGGAAGACAAGGACAGGGATTGTTAAGGTGGTATTTCTCCCACTCAAACCCGCCCCCCCACCCTCCAAATCTCATTTCTACAACAGGTTTTTTTACAACACAAACTTACAGATCATGGTAGGTAGGAGTTCATATAGAATAAATTCCAAATCACCCAAAAAGGACAAAGCAGGAGGACAAAACAATCCCCTCCTTTTTTTTTTTTTTTTTTACAGTCACACACACATGCACACACAGTATTTTTAGATGGTTTACTAGCCATACCATAGAAGGAGAAATATGTTTTCTCTCCCTCTCCTGCTCTCTATAGACGACCCCAGTCTAAAGCCAACACCGTGTCCCCGTCTCTGCTCCTCATTTCTTCACTCCATGATGTAATTAATGGCAAAATATTATGTTTTAATCTACGTTCTGACAACATCATTCAAAATAGCTAAAAACATATGCTGTGTTTGTGGGTGACAACGGCACATTTCCATGAAAGATTATCGTCCTGGCTTCGGGGACGTGTTGGAGTTTGGACAAGAAGCTGCTTCGCCAAAAGGACAATGATGATACTTTGTTTTCTTCACAATCATCTCTGGTGACTTTGAGTTTGTCACATGGTCATCAAACCAAAACACACTTCTCCTTTTCACACTGAGTCAATCAAATAAGCCTGAGAGCTTACTGGAGATCTAACTGAAGCCCAGCGCTGCCTGGACTCAGACGTGTTTTACCTCCTCTGGGCAGAGACTCATTGAAGAGTCCCTCCGTGGCCTCGCAGGTGCTGCCGTCGCCTCCACACACACGGCATCGATCCTCTTTAGCGTCGGAGCTCAGGATGTTGTCGCAGCCCACGTGCTTGGAAGCAAAGAGGACGACAGTGAGACTTGTTTTAATTAAAAGACTGGAACATGGATTCAGGATTTAGCACCATTTAAAAAAAAATCATTACAAATCTGCTCGGGTCAGATTCCAGAGCACAGGCTATTTTGTCAATTCAGTTTTATTCATAAAGCACCAAATCACAACAGACGTTATCTCAGGGCACTTTTGGTGAGGAAAAGCTTCCTTTTAACAGGAAACCTTAAACAAACCAGGCTGAGTTGGGTGAGATTAGTACCACTTTCAGGTTAATCAATTAATCCGCTGCTGAATATAGTTCCTCCAGTTTGAGTAACGTTTGGTAAAAACTAAAAAGACAGATTTGAAATGAAACCATGCATATTCGTGAACTGTTTTTGTTCAAAGTTTTACATATTCAGTAGAAAGGGCAGGTAAGGTCATAAACTACTGAGAGACTGAGCAACACACTCTGGTGTTTTCATGGGATTTCTTGCCAATAAGAAGAATAGAATAACGCCAGACTGATCACAGCTACATTGATATCCAGCAATTACAGCTGTAATTGCTAATAACTTGGCAGGATTTTACATGACAAAACACGAGATGTCATAAAACACGATGAACTCTAAGAGCTTAAACTAGCCAATGTAAGAGATAATAATGTGTTGGCTTGAAATAAATTTTAATGAAGAGGCCGTGTGGAGCCTATCAAACGTTTATCTGTGCTCAATTTGTGGCGATTGCTTCATCGTTGTTTGATTGATAATGCCTCCGAGCTTCGAATCTGGAACAGCGGTGTTCAGCAGATTTGGATTGAAGGTCAAATCTGTTTTCGTTATTATTTCATTGTTTTTCGGCCCTCAGGGTGAAAACAGTTACGGCTGAAGCTCCAGCGATGCATGAACTCATTAGAACATTTGCAATATTGAAATATTTGCTCCATGTCAGGCTGGTTGTTAATAAAGTAAAGTTAATAAAGTTAAATTAAACTGCAGAGTCAATCTCATTCACACTGGATCCAAAATCACTCCCTCATTCAGTTCATTACTCTTAATCATTTAATACTTAGTAATTTAGAAGTAAATGACACCATGAGTGTTGCAGCGACCGAATGTGGCACTTAACATTTTATGGACCAAACAATTAATTGATTAATCAAGAAAATGACATGAAGTTTGATCCCTGATGAAAACAATTGTTAGTTGCAGCCCTACAGGATATAAAGCGACATATACATATATACATCGTTGTGCACTATCATAGTGAACAGGTGGTGATTTTGGGCACAGTTCCAGTCTCCAAACTGTGTGATAACAGCTTTATCAACTGTGTGTTAATGCTGTGTGACAATACAACTGGGAGGATTACTGTTATCACCGACACTACTCCTCTGGATCTCCCAGTTCTTTCTACTCTCTATCACTGTCTCTCTCTCTCTCTCAGTCTCTCCAGCACCTGCAAACAGAGCAGTTTGAGTGTTTCTGAAAGCTTTCCAAGCAGACAGTGTTCTAGAGATTTATCACAGCGTGGCAGTGAACCCAGAGAGCCGGCCCCTGAAATAAAACGACACGCTGGATTCAGACTGGAAACAAACCTGCAATGCTCCTTTGGTGGGGGAATATTCCACCTCTCAGAATTCTCTTCCCATTAAAACACACACCATGTTGTGTTTTTATATTAGAATCAGAGTAATGTCGTTGGCACGCACGCCGCGAGGTCGTGCCAAACAGGAATCAAATCGTACGGTCAGGTGGAAGTCAAAGCAAATACTTAAAGCGAGCAAGCAAAAAGTTATTTCAGCTGCATCTCGGAAAATACACAAAAAACCCTCATCTCCACACAAACACACAAACTGTACAAAAATGATTTATGCTCGTGAAAACAAAGACGGCACCAGCTGCCAACTCCTTTCAATAAAATGTTATTTTGCCTTGTTATTAAATCAGCCTTTTCAAATATACATGAAATCATTATTCAATCAAAACAATGATTTTTGTGTTTTATTTATCACAAAACAATCCTGCTCGAGGCTGCAGAGCCCTGATAAGAGTCAGAGAGAGAGCAACGTCAGTCAGTCGATCGCAATCAGACACAATCAGCAGCTCAGAGGCTGGATTGTTCTTCACTGGAGAATGGTGCAGTTTTATGCTTTGGCAGTCGTGTTTACGCAGTCAGTGTCTAACAAACTGTGCTGTCAAAGATAAAAACTCGCTGGGAGGCCGAGGAAACTCTCGCTAGGTCAGTTAATGTAGAGCTAACACGTCACCGTAGCTGTAATTTGACAAACTTTGGCAAACTATCCAGGATAATTTCACAGTGTGAGTGAGTCATTATATCATTTCAGGGCAGGAGATGCTTGATTTTTTAACGCATCTGACTTTTACTTTAAAATGCAAAATCGATCATAATACTGGATTCAGTTTGGCACAATGCCAGTTAATGCATCAACATCAGTAAGTGAACTCATCACAGATCATAATGATTCTGTGTCTTCATTTCAGTAGCACGTTCAGTCTGTTGCTGCTTCAAGCTGTTATGTTTAGTTCAGTGCAAATTCAGGCTTATAGACATTTTCCAGGGTCAGTAGCTCAGCAACTAACTATTTGCAAAAGAGTTATCACATTATGATTTCGCAGTCTTTTAGTGAGGAAGGAATATAAACACGACGGTGCTCTCAGTCAAAGTGAAGCAATGCTGAAAGCTACTGATTTGCTCTGTGACATTTGTGATACAGTTCAGTTTGCAGATTTTGTGTTAAAGACTTGTTCGTTCCTGATTTCTCTTGCAAATGAATTTGATTCAACTAGGGGATGGAAACCGAGCTAAGAATATAAAACCAAACTTAGAATAAGCTGCTCTGCTCTTTTAAGATCTCAATAAAAGTGAGTTAGAGAGAAATTTGCATCCCGAATGTTTGATCATGTGGATTTAGGCTTTTAAAGGACCGTGTGTGACTCTTACCTTACACTCTCCATTGATGCAAATGTCCAGAGAGTCGGCCTGACATCGGGTGCCGTCTATGACAGCAGGAGAGCGCTCGGTGTAGAAGTTGTAGCCCTCTGCCAAGCAGTTCAGAGCACAGGGCTTAACACCACCTGGGTTACACAGACAACACACAGACAGAGCTCATCGTTATCTGGAGTTCAGCCTGCAGGCAGAAAGCAGACAACATGACCTGAACAACTCCGAGATCAATGTCAAACAACACATAGCGAGCAGCAAACGCTGGTGTTGTCACAGGACTTGCAGCCAGCTCTGGGATCTCCTTTCCACTTGTTGACAATAATAATCATGTGGAGTAAAGTCAGCGGCGCTCAGATCTGAAACCCCCCCCCGCGCCTGACGTCACAGTAACACTGACACCAGCAGAGACGGCGCTGGCTGCCAACAGCAATCACACCGAGGCAGGTTATCTGCTGTTTTTACATTACGGCCCCCGGCCCGAGGAACGCTGTAAGTCAGGAGGTGATGGATTTGACAAAACAGACCCCTGTGATAAAAGAGATCTAACTTAAGCTCCTCCATCTCTCAAAGAAAATAAAGGCCGTGTTTACATGCTTCAAACTTTTTGTGTTTTTAGTTGAGTGGATATTTTCCACGATCTGGAGACATCAAGGAGAGAAGTTAGGGGAGAGTGACATGAGGCCTGGACTCCGAAACTCCTGCCAACAACTGTGATACAGTTCAACAGCACTTCCACCCATTCTGGCTCAGTCTGATAAGAGTTGATCCAGAGGAGACAAAAGAACGAGTCCTTCTTCTGAGAGATTCTTGACATGAAATGTGTCACGACATCTGTCCAAAAATGTGAAATCTCTCAGGTCGGACAAGCAGCAGATTGAGAGGAGCAGCGAGGGTCTCAGCGTGCAGGAATCTGAAGAATTCTCTTCCCAGCAAAGAGACCTTCCCACTGTTGGTGTTAACTGGGTACACAACACTGTCCGGCCCGCAGACCGTCACTCATGACGCATGAAGGATGACGGGAAGATTTCACAGCTCAACACTTGAAAACAGTAGAGAGTGGATGTATGAAACATCCTGGAGTCAGTTGCATCAGCTGTTAACTTCATCAGAAATCAGAATTTAATTGATCAGCTGCGACCCAGTCCTGAACTCACCACCAGTGTACGGCTTCCAGTTGTAGTACTTCCCACGGAAAGGCATGCTGTCAAAATCGGCGCACTGCTTCTCTCGGAAATCACGAGATCCGACAGGACAGGCCTGCGAAAAACAGAGTAAATATTTCAGATGTTGAGATGCTCACAGGACACAGGATCTCATTCATCCTTTTCTTTTTGCTCCAAGCTTTACAATCACGGATGTTGGTTACTGTCCTCAATGCTTGGTTTG
Organism: Holacanthus passer; assembly: GCA_025331565.1. Taxonomy (NCBI): domain Eukaryota; kingdom Metazoa; phylum Chordata; class Actinopteri; family Pomacanthidae; genus Holacanthus; species Holacanthus passer. Next base: position 2,314,953 of record JAFREQ010000046.1, on the reverse strand, counting down.
TGATACAGATGTCACGGTGGCTGGAAACTGTTTTCTTTTATTGTTTTTGATATGAAAGTTACTTTCCAATAAAAGTTAAGTACATATAAAAGAAACTATGTTAAGTTCTGTAATCCATCACAGTGAATACAAAGCTTCCATTATCGCTGCAGAGTGAAACAATACAGACTTTTCTAATCAATCTGCTATTAAACTTTATTACCAAGCAATGATGAAGTTACTTTAACAAAAGAAATTGATGGATTATACAACTCAAACATGTTTCAAGAGTCTGCCAGTTGATTTTCATGCCATACGGAAATGAATGGAAACAAATGCCTGACTGGAAAAAAACATCCATAAATCAAAAAATCTGCGGTATGCTTTCAAAAATAGTCAGAAAAAACTGACATGATTTAAAGAAGTTTACAAGCACAATGAAATGGTCCTTGAAGATCTGGAGATGCGGGCCGGCATCATCCGAGTGAGAGAATTATCTGCAACGGCTGTTTCTCTATTCTGAGAAGTTTTCACTTGCATTGATAACATCATTATTAACAGCTGGAGAAAGGTCTGCATAAGATGTCACATTTTATTTTCAGACACTAAAACAGACGTGGACTCCCTGATTGAGAAGTGTGTTTGGGGGGACGGCTTTGTTTTCACGTGTGGATGCCGCTCCAGTGCGAGGAGGTAAAAAGTGGAAAGAAACACTTTATTGGTGTGAAAAGGTCCTTAGAAACCCCCAAACACTCTCTCACGGGACAAATAAAAGCTCTTAGGTCAAAGCTGTATTTCACATGCTGAAAGTGTTCCACCTCGGAGCGGGCCGCGGGGACGGCTGAGCCGCTTTCATTACCACTCACGTGTCTTGCCAATATGGCAGCTTTAAACCTGCACATCAAACATGCAGATTGGGTCAGAAGAGACAGAATAATATTATTACAAGTGTGTGTTGATATGACAACACAGGGCCAAATGAGATTTACATGTGCCAACACGAGTATGAGGGAAGAAAAAAACTTCACATTGAAAATATTATTTTCACTATCGATTAACCTGTTGATTAAGTTTTGTATAATCGATATAACGTCAGCAAATAGTTAATAATCAAAAATCATCCAAGAGCCCAAAGTGATGTCTGACAACAACAGACCAAAAAGAACCAGCCAATACTCACTTTTACAGTGTTTGTTTCTTCTTGATAAATAATAGATTGTCAGTATTTTTCTGTGGTTTGACGTCTTCATGACTTCAGCAACCATCTGACTTTTGGTCTAGCGCCACCACGAGCCACCACATTTGTTGTTTTGAGTGATAAATGGATGGATTGCCGTGACATTCACGTCCCGCTCAGGATAACTTGTGATAACTTTGGTGATTCCTTAATTAGCACCATCATCCGGGCAAAATTTTAACTTGTCCAATACTTTGGTTTAACACCTACAACACTAATAATATTCCCATCAGCCTCAGCTGTATTGCTCTTATGCAAATGTTGACACACTAAGAAGTAAGTCACTCAACTTTATGGACATATACTAGGTCAATAATGTCAGCTATAACCTACATAGCTGACTGTGTCCAAACCTAATGGGCTTGTATCCAACCAGAAGGTGGTTTTGCATGAAGCATTATGCTAATGAGCGCAGCCTTGTAATATAAAGTAACCTCCCGCAGGACAGATGTAGTAGCAACAGGAAGAGAGGGAGGCGGCATTAACAAATAATATCAGACCACTGATCGATGTGAAAATAGCTGGGATATAAACATCAGTTTGTGCATGGAAGTGTGTGAGTATTTGTCATTGTGTCCACATCTGGTGCACACACACACACACACACACACACACACACACACACACACACACTCCCTGGACAAGGTGTGGTCAGTGTGATGAAATAGCGGTTTGGGATGTTGTTTGTTTTCCAAAGAAAACACTCAGCGCTCGCTCTCAGCTGTTATTTTTAAGACTTGCGGTTAAATGTCCACCAGGGCCCTAACTATTTCAATTTTCACCTTGTGAAAAAAAAGCCCACCTAGAAATAGTTGAACAGAGATCTCAACTCGCAGCCATGTTAAATATTTGTTTAAAGCTTTGCTCCAGACCTAAAAAAAAAAAAAAGGTCTGTGACTTGTTTTTTATGGAATAAACTCTGAAAGCGTCATCGTCGTTGACTCGAGTGAACTGTCACAAACAATATATGAATTATTAAGTGACAAAGAGATGAATAAACCAAAATTTATCAGGGGAATATCGAATCACTGTCCTGTGTTCCAGGAAGAAAACATGTCAGAAAGCTTAAAGGTGCTGTGATGCTACTTGCTCCTTTCCTCAGACAGCAGGTGAAAAAGCAAAGACGAGGATGAGCAGCCGTGAGTCTATGACAGACAAAATCCATCCCGGGTCAGAAAGCCTCAACAGACCGACTCACTGAGCCAGTTTACAAACCCGAGCAGAGCATCCATCAAGAGGACAGTTTAGGCTCCAAGTCAGTTGTACTTTGTTCTAAATACCAAGCAGACAGAGTGAAACAAGGAGGAGAAAGAAATGAAGAAACTCACGTCGGTGTTACAGGATCTGTAACGTTTCCTCTCGCCGAGACAGTACTTCCCTCCTCCAGACGGGCTGAGAGACACAGGAGAATTGAATGAGTGAGGACATCAACACATCACATCAATAAATCACAGTCACAAACTTCTTCTCAAAGAAATCATCTCCGGTGATGCGGCGCCTACGTTAGGGCAGGTTTGGTGAATGCAGGTCATGAAGCAGGCCTGAAAAAGTCTCTGCCGGAAGACAAAGTGTGTTTGTGTGTCTGCCTTTGCCGCCTTGCTGAGCATGTGTGCCAATGATTCATTCATGAAATCCAAGCCGCTCTAAGAGCTCTTAAGTGTGACATGCCATTTAGGTTTGGGAGAGAGACTCGAGTCCTGTAACCTCAGAACAACTCTCCACTCGCTCTGTGAAGATCTCCTACAACTCTGACGGGTTTGTTTTTCTCCTCGTGTCATCTCTTTCCTTCTTCTCACCTTCATTAGCCTCCGTGACTATTTCCACTTCAGTGCAAGGAACTGTGAGACAGGCTCAGTAATGGATGTGTTCGAGGTCGGTCTGGCTGTGTTTTCTCTGCCTCCCTCCTCTCTGCGCTGATGCCTGAGCAGCAGCGATCACCTTACACAGGTGTTCCACATTATGCCGGTCTCCTCTTCCCCCTCCCTCTCCCCCTTTTTTTCCTTCCCTCTGGTTCACTCTGGCTCTTTCTCGTGTCTTCCCCCTGACGTGTCTGACGTAATATCTAGCTTCCAAAACAAAGGAATGCAACGCTGGAAAAAAGATAAAGATCCCGAACGTCTACTTGCCAGACGAAGACGCGCTGGACGGTGATTTGTCTAGTGAGGACACATGAGAGGCCTGAAAATCAAACTACACAGCACTATAATCTACAGTGGAGAGCGAGCTGTGTCTTAACTCACTGCACATGCTCCATCAGTCCATCCACAGCATGAGGCAGACGTCTGTCCAGAACAACCTTAAAGAACCTTCTCCTGGCGATTATATGTGAGAGACCGGCCAACTTTTGAAATAACACATCTTCTTAGAAATGAAATGTTTTTAAGCAATTACACGAACCCTTGCTGAGTTGAACACACTCCGGGGTTTTCCTCTTCACAGCCTGACTTTGTCTGGCTTCTAATGTCTAATGTTAGCTGCAGATTCAGGTGACACATTTCTCATTGTCGCATTCGCACTACATTTTAAACTTTATTAAATATTATAGCTGCTTGAAGGATAAAACTCAAAATGGGATCACAAGCAGGAAATGTTTAAAGTGGTGAGATGTATTTACTTTTCACTTTTTAGTTCATTTTTGATATAAAACAGTTTAATTGTTTATCTGTTAGATGTTAAAACATAGTGTGAGAGTAGAGACAAGCAGAGAAGATTCAGAAAGTTGGCAAACAGATTCAGAATTCAGAACATCAGCTAATGTAAAAAACCCTTGAGAGTATTGAAGTTAATTATGTGTGTTTTAGTGGATATGAGTTCAACTTGTAATGTGTAAGAAGACAAGTGTGGTTTCTTCTTTCAAAACATTATCAGTCCTTTCTATCCAGTGCCTCCCTGTCGGCTTTTCTGTTCATCGGCTTACACTTATGATTGGAAATTGGAATTGGAAATACATCACATTTAAGAAGCAATGACACCATTTGATGGGATCTTTAAAGCGCTAAGTGATGAGCTGTGTGTGCTACCTTCCACCTCAAGAAATACATGCAGATTGGTAAGAAGACTGTTTATAATTTCCATCGATTAAAAACAATAAAATGCATCACTTCCTGTTTGGTTACAGTTTTGTATTGTTCATTACACTTGATGAGAATAATCACTTTTAAAGGGTCAGATTAATGCGTCCTGTAAGAATCATCAAAAAAAAAAGAAGCTAAAATTAAAAGTTAGTATTTAAAGTCAACATATAGAGCTTTAAAGGACGAGCGATGGAAGGAAATATTTCACTGCTAATTTGCTTCATCTAATCAGTGCTACTCCCTCAAACAACAAACATCCACACATACAACATGTGCACATACACACAAACACACACCTGTAGGCAGGACCTGGATGTGTGTGTTCAGCTTGCTGTGGCTTACTTTGCCTACTTACGCTGGGCTGTCACAGTGCCTCATGGAGGAGGATACACCGCCCCCACAGGTCCTGCTGCACTCCCCCCACATCGACCAGGGCCCCCAGCCTCCGTCCACGCTCTGAGGCCAGGTGCCGAACGCCACGCACTCCCCCTGGTAGCACCACTGAAACACAGACGGAGGGAAACTTCGGTCATCGCGCAGCAGAGCTGAATCATTTCTTAACATTAACGATTGTTTCAGAGTCACAATAACACGCAACTTATTACAACACAGAATACTTCAGTGTCAGTTTTACAGTTTTCCAACAGTTATTAACTCCCTATAAATTTATGTGCATCTGTGTACAGTGAAATGTAGACTACACAGAACCTGACTGATGAAGTTTCCCTCAATAACACATTCCCTCTCTACCGTCCTGCTTTAAACACACACACAGACTAACTTGTGATTACACTATTACTCACACTATAATTTTATTTCCGCATTAGTCCTGTTATTTCTCCTCTCTTACCTGCCATTTATTGCTCCTGCCTGGTTTCACCCTTGCTGAGGTGTATTTTATATTTCATGTGAGTCAAATCAGCTTGTGTCCTTTTTCTCGCTAAAGGAATAGTTCAACATTTGCGGATATGCTGCTGCTTTCCACTTTGTTACAGCGAGACTAAGAAATGATCTTGCTCTTACAAATGAAATGGTGAATTCATGAGATATTATCATGATGATAAATGATAAATTATGATGTGAAGCGGCGTCATCTCTAGGAGCTGAAAGATTAAGATCTTAGCTGGTGTTGTTACCTGAGTATGGATGGAAATAAAGGGACGTTTCCCAAAATGTTGTACGATTCCTTTAATATGTGCATTTTGTTTTCTATGTCAGTCGAACAAAGTGTTTTTTAATCTCTTGAACACATTCTTAACTTAAACCATTTATCAAAGCTTAATTATCAGAACAACTTTTTAAAGTGAATTGTGATGTTTTTATATTTTTGCTGAACGTGTCCGGTGGACTGTGAGCTGTTTCAGAGGCAGGTGAGGGATGCAAAGCCCTGTGTGGTGTCTCAGGAGTGTTTTAAGCCTCATGCTAAGCTGTTCAGAGTTCCAGAGGGACGAGGGGATCAGAGACGGCCCTTTGTCTCTCCAACTGTGTCAGTAGGTTAAGAACCCAGAGAGACCGGGACAGTCAAGGTGAGGGCTACGTTGGGCCACTGTCCTCTTTCTCAGACTTACTCATTCACGTCCTGAGACGCTGTCTAAACAAGATTAGCAGGAGAGATGGGGAGGAGTGATAGAGAGAAGGACGGAGAGATCAGGACACAGGAGGGAGGGAGATGAAGTCTGCTTTCCTAAACATCCTTAGAGTAAATATATCTGTGAGTCCAGTGAAAACAGAAAAAGCTCCTCTGTGTCGGTCAGTCAGTGTCTCTCTCTCACCTCCCTCTGCCCTCTCCCCCACTCTCTCTCTCCCTGCTCCTGTTGGAAGGGCCTCTCTCCATTACACGCTGGGTGAGAAATGGCTGACATTCATATTCCTTTGAAGCTGTCCCCGGCAGGGGCAGACAGGGTATGCCACTGGCTCTCCTAAAGCTGCTCCAAAAGCTGTTCCAAAGCCCCCCAGGCTCAACCTGGGGCCCCCTGTGTTGTCCAGGACCCTGTCCGTGGGCCCCGGTCCTCAAAGGCTCCACTGAGCTAATGGTAATCACGGGTGACAGCTCGTGACACTCTCCTATTCTTCCCTTTTAGACCTCGGACCATCCGGTGACAATGGCTGCCGTAATCCGTGTTAAAACTGTCTCCCCTAACCTGGCTGGCATCAACAGCGGGCTGATGACCTAAAGCCTGGCCCGCTTGCATGTGTGTGTGTGTGTGTGTGTGTGAGAGAGAGTGTGTGTGTGTGTGTGTGGTAGCAGCCGCTGCATGAGTGCACACTGAGAGAATGGTAACCCTTCCCAGAGTGGAACAGATGCAAGTGGAGGCAGTGAGGTACCACGAGCTGAGGCTAATGTCTGCACACAGAGGAGGGTTGAAGAGCTCAGTTCACATCACGGTTCAAGGGTCGGTTCTCCCAAACTACACACTCACCTCTATATTAGCCATGCAGATAGTTTTGCTTGATTTTCATTTGAGAAATCCCTCTTTAACATTTCAGCCTCAATCAAAATATAGTGAAAGTTTCATTGGTGGTGCTCATTGCATTGAGAAATTCAACAGCAGCATCTCTTTCCAGAAATAAAGCCCCAGTTACTCTGGATCATGCACAGCTTCATGAGGACTGTGTCTTCAGTAGAAAGTAGTGCCGCTGGTCTGTGGATGATCCAGACGGAGACAATCTGTGGATTTGCTCAGAGGTAAGTGCACACAGAGCTTTCATGTTGAGTTCAACTTTGACACATAAATTCATGTTGTACCCGACTTGTCAGAGTTGACCTCTGAGGGAAAGCTCATATTATCAGAGTACTAACAGGGATTTTGTTTCTGGAAAGACAAAGAAACAATGTTTTTGATGGCTCATCTTGAAATAGGGAGCATGTACAGAAATTCTGAGGCGACCTGGCAACGAACTTGACCAGACAGATATCATGAGGTCAGTGTTTCATTGTCGGCTCGCAAAAACTTCTCTCTCTCTAATGTTTACATTTCTCCTTCCTCCTGATCTGACAGGAGGTGTGGGTGGAGGCCTCTCTTATACCTGGATGCCAATTGGAGTAGGTGAGATTTATATTTATTTATTGATTGACTGATTGGTAATTTGGTTGAACCTTTAAATGCGTAAGAAGTATTAAATGACTTACCCCTTTCTCGATGCTGCCGGTCTGGCACAGAGTCCCCTCTGCAGCAGGGATACTGTTAGTTACACAGCGGTTGCTTTTGCTAAGGCACCAGAGCTCTCTACACACTTCCTAGGAAAGAAGGCAAAAGCAAGTTGGTCAGAATAAATCAATTCAGCAGACTAGGGGGGGTGGATTACTGAATAAGGGTGAGAATGATTTATCAGTAGCCTGTGGTGGCTTTTCTCTCAGTGCTTTTCTTCTCTGCTCTGACGGCTGTGAGAGAAAAAAAACAATCGCAAACACACGAAAATTCATCCATAAATCTACACGATTCCAGATCAAATCAGAGGAGGAGAGGAGCTGATGAGACCACATCAAGACGGCTGAGAGGCATCTAACTTCGAGAGCCCATATGCTTTGGATCATTGTGCATCTTGAGCAATACGCCAAGGGTCACCGGGTGCTGTTAATGTTCTCTTATGAGAAATGAAGACTCAGCTGGATCAACACCATGACTAACGTTTGCTCACGTTCACCTCGGGACCACACGGGACCGTGACATCAGTTCAAGAAATCCAATTTCTGCTTCTTAGGGGAAATCAAGAGTGAGCAATAGGCCTCCCAAGTCTTAGATAAAGACGGCTTGTAGGCCTAACAAATATCTTTAGTATTACTGAGTGGTCTGTATAAACATCGTATCTCCGGCTTCTCCTCCTCACTCCTCAGTCGAGAACATAAGGAGAATCCATTTAGATTACTAAAGGAAGGGAGTGCGTGTGTGTGTGAGACGCAGATAGCGGGAAGACAGCACTAAGTTGCCCCCAAATAAATAAAACCATAAAGTGAACACATGTTACAAGGACGGCTCTGCGCAACCTTGCATTAGATTTCCCATTAAAGCGAACTGGGTCGCCTCATGTCTCCACTTCAAAGGCTTTTACAGGACAATTGTGTACGGCAGAAGAGCAGGCCCATGAAAAAGAGTTATGATCCCACGCATAGATTCTGACCCCCGGGGTCAGTAAATATGCCACGGCCCCGCAGCTCCCTGATCCCCATCCAGATTAAATAAAGCGGCAAACTGCCACTCTCTGGTTGCAGCGACTCCCCTCTGCCAGCTGGTTTCAATAAGCCGCCCCGCTGCTCCATTCACTGGCTCGGCCCCGCTGAAAGGTCAGCGGCCCGGGCCCTAACGAACATGGATGTGGACCTGATGGATTTACGCTAAGAGAGAACAAGCCGGTGATAAAAAGGGCAGGGGCGCTCGGAGAGGGCCTCGCTAATACAGCCATCAAAGCGTGTTTGTTTTTCATACCTTCAGCTTCCAGCGTGTCATAAACACTCAGGCTTTTCTGTGTCGGCAGCTTTGAGCTCAGACGAACTGAGAAGTGGGAAGTGGCCACTGAAACCAAATTATTGCTATAAATTACCCAAGCTTCCTCTCTGGACGTCGGTGTTACTTTTCCCACCTCTGACACGGTCTCACGCTGTGATTTAAAGTCTGCGATACCCCGGTGGTTCTGAAGGTGTCGTCGGCCATATTCAGTGAAATATTGCTCCACATCAGTGGTTCACATCCTCTTTCGGTAATGACCCCTCAATACAAAGCAATATATAGTTTGGTTTGATTTGTGAGCTGTTCAGTTGAAGAATGAGTTACTTCCCCTTCTTGGACTTGATTTGATCCAATGTTGCCAGATTTACTGACACCAAATGACGTGATCAGGGCCTCAAACCTGAATCTTTTGGAAATAACTCGTTAAAAAAATCTGCACTTACATAAAAAGTTGGAGGAGTTGGAAAATTTTGACCTGATGATGGCGCTAACTTCATGGTGGCACTAGAGCGAAGGTCAGAGGACCAAGAAGGAAGTGAAAACTTTGGCTTAGTATTATGATTAATCATCTGTGTACCATTAACGTTTGCATTAAAACTTAATGGCCGACCATCTGATGCTTTAGTCGATGAGTGGAAAAGGTCGACCAATCAAGCAACAGACAGACGAGCTGAAAATAGTCTTGTTGTAATGAACTGAAATCAGATTTGGTTTTGTCGGTCATTAGTTTATCATCATTTACTCGTGAATCTCAATCGGACTAATTGTGGTAAAGCAGGCGCAGATTCATGAGAACGTTTCCTAACTTATCATTTGGGAAAACTGCCAAATGGTAGGACTATCCAGGATTTCACAAGACAGAACCAAAAATTGGAGGAAAGTTTGAAAAATAAGCCTATTTTTGCACCGTCGGGTTGGGAATCGCTGCTCTACACTGCAGTTTAACCCAGTTGAACAGGACACATAAGGTCATGTGTGGTGGTAAATTTCCATCCCGTCCTGAGGATGAATGAATCCGGTGCAGATTTGTGGTCAGAGTTTTCTGCTGTTAAAGCCATAACAAATCATTTTGTTATCTCACAGTCTGTTCGACCGGTGAAATATTGAAACTACAATATAAGCACTCGACATGATTTAGTGAAATATTGGAGATAAACTTTGAAACGCTCCAGCTAAACTTCCCTTCCTTTCCCATCACTGTTCTTCTGTGTTTCTTCCTCAGCACAAAATGATTCAAAAAAATATTCGTCCAAATGTGGAAAAGTTCAATAAGTTATGGCCGAGGCTTCGCTTCAGAAACCAGACTCTTCCATTCATTAGAGCCTTTATCCATTTCTGTGGTCGCGTCTGTCCTGTAAGCAGTCGCAGAGGGCATCTCTTTCACAGATGGCCGTATGAAATAGATCTGATTGTCAGATGAAAAACTCCAATCTAGCTCTGTTGAATCAGTGCTGGAATCCAATCCGCTCATAAATGTGTGTCTTTCATGCAGATCTAAAACCACAATTATGAGCTTAGGAGCCAAAATAACAGGGCTTGATTTGGGGCCTGTTATAATCTGCTGTCAGATATTTCTTTCAATGAAATGAAATAACTTTATGATCTCAGCTAATCTCGGTCCCTCTTTTCCATCGTGTGCCCAGATATTTATGTAATGCAAAACAATATCACGTTATTGTTCGTTAAATCTTGGAGGAGTCTTTCGACCGCTCATTTTAACGCATGGCTGTTCCTTGTCTTTCACTGCCTGTGTCACTTCATGTACTGAGGTCCTCTCATTACTCAGCAGGGGGGTGAATCATTATCATTACAGACTTTAAAAAAAAAAACAGATGAGGGGGGTGTTGACTTCAATCCTTCATCTCTTTGTCTGGGAAGTTTAGAGATTAAAAAGAAGAATAAGGCGACGTGTGGAAAGACACCTCTGAACCAGGTCTGGCTGTCAGACGATAATAAAACAATTATCTTCCTCACATGTTTGCCCCCCACCCTCAACCCCCCTTAATCTCAACTAGGAAATATAAACTTGAAGAAAACTGTTATTATCCCAGTGAGGACTAAAGATGCTGTAATTGTACATCAACACCACCTATTACACGTGTCAAATTTAACAGAAATGAAAATGGAGCTCAGTTTGCGTTTGTGCATTTCTACTAGGTTTATATTGATATTATATTATTTATTTAACCAAAGTGCTTTACAATCAATCGCATTCAGAGATGGAGTGAAAAGATGGGCATCATAAAGAGGAAGGAGACATGATATTGCTTAAATACAGTCAATCTACATTCCTTAAAGTTAGAACAGAGGTGTAAAAAAAAAAAAAAAAAACAAAAGACAGAAGTTCAAACCTGCAGTTCTGTCTCTATACTGGTCCCTTGATGGGAAGATATGATTATAAAAGAGAAAGCGGGTACATTTTGCAGGCACTTTCGAGACGGTCCCTAACTTCAGGCAGGGGCCAATCTTCCATATTGGACGATGAGGTAATAAATAACAGCTGCGCAACATCAGTCAAGCTTCATCCTGCTTTGCACAACAAATCTGACTGATGGGAGCTCATGAGGACGAAACTCGCTCAGTGTCAGAATATTGATTTGATATTAACTTTAAACTATTTACATCCTCGTGGGAGGTCAAGCTGCTTCGGCTGCTGATTCATTTTCTGTCCATGAACCACTCGTTCAAGGTCTAATGAGATCTAAGGAGATGTAAGGATGTTTATTCTCTGTGGTCATTGGAGCGTGTGAATGATACCCACTTGTTTCAGGAGGGATGATATCGGAGTAATATATTCGTTTACCCTACTATCCCCTCTCTTTTCCAGGTCCTGTCCTGTGTGGGTGTTTCAGTGATGCTACTATGACATGTCTTTGACTACAGCATCCCATGTTTGAGTCATATACATTAAAACATATGAGTGTGTCAGAGAAAAGAGGACATATGAGCAGGAGAGCGGCGTGAAGGATGCTGGTTTCTTACCCCATACTTGCACTGGCGTGACGAGGCTCCGTACTGGAAGCGACACTGCTCGTCTGCATCATACACCTGCCCCGGGGCCACTGTTGGGTACAGGAAGTCTCGTTTCAGAGGTTCATTGTCCAGACACGTCCCCCGACCTGAGCTGTCAAAAAAACAAACCTACAATAGGATTGTTTCTTACACAAAGAAACCTTTCTACACTTGGCTAATGGCAGAGCTACAAATGCCAAGATTGGATGATTAAAGCCCCCCCCCCTCTCTTTAAGACCTCGTGTTGTTTGACTCGTTTAATTTTACCAAACTACCATTGTAGGAAGCTTGTCAGAGATCTCAGATGACATGTAGTTAATGTTGATATTACACATCAACACCTCCTCATCAAAGGGAGTGTTGAAGCACGAGGAGAGACATTTCACCAGAGGCAACGAGGGCCGGTCTTAGAAGAGCTCTGATTATATGGCTCCCCGATCCTGTATGTCACTGCTTATACTGAACCCACAGAGGAGCCAATAAAATAACAGAGCGGGGAAAGGAAGAGAAAAATCTGGAGTGAGCTATGGGTCATATGTCCAGGCCTAGGATTATGTTTAGTCTGTTTTGTCAGATAGAAATATGTGCGCTCACAATGAACTCGCAGGAAAAAAACACACACATATGCGGCTGTTTTGTATTCTAGGAGCTACAAAATAAAAATACTTCGGCCAAGGAGCTCACAGAGTTGCTTTTGTTCATGTTTATCCTAGGTGGAGATGCTGAGGACACTGAGCTTACAGAATGAAATTTAGTATTATTCTCTTGACCTTTTGCCAACGTGTACGAAGCTAAAGTCATACTAAAGACAAGTGCCAATAAACAAACAGATGTATTTCATTTTGATCTCCACCTCCCCCGTTTCGGTCTGAGTCATAGATCTCTCTCAAGGCAAAATATTACTACGACTATTTACTATAACACCGTGTTCCTTCCAGCTGCGGCAGCTGCAACATGCAGAGGAATGCTTCCCATCCCTCGAAAGGAAAAGTGGGCCTGGTGACAACGCTAAGGTCGAGCTGAGCTTTAGGACTGAGCAGGATACAGGAGAGAAGAAGACTGAAACTAAGAGAAAGAGCTGGTTCGCTCTAATTACAAAAAAGCTTCCTGGATACTTTCTAGATAAGCCACGTCCCAGAAACTCTTGGACCCCTACTACTTGTACTCCAGGGGGTAATTCTGCAGTTATGCCGGGTATGTGGAAAGATTGTGGAGTCGCTCAGCTCACTGGAAAAAACAAACCAAAACAAAAATAGAAATTGTTTTTCGCTGGAATTACATTCTAACAAATAGTCCACACAAAAAAATGATAATCCAGAATAACTGGGACAGGGTTTCTTATTCTTATTCTTATCAACCTGCTCGGCTGAACACATCACTAGTTTTAATGGGAACATATGAGTTCTTGTCATTTGGCTGAACTGACCCTTTGATTTTCATTTCCCAGTTTACATTGAGAGGAAAAATGTCCACGTCTCATTCGATTGTGTTGCACCAGTTTGTGTGTAAAATCCTTCAGCTACTTGCTAAATAGTAGTTCAGTAAAGTTGTATAATAGTGTTACATTTTGGGAAATATACTTCTTCACTTTCTTGCCGATGGTTAGAAAACTAATACCATGTCTGCATGTTGAATATGAAGCTTCTTAATTTGTTTTCTAGGTTATTGATGCATAAATCTCTACTTTTCTAAAACATTATAACTAAGCAAAGTTTGACTGGTGCAACAGTTGATCGATCCACAATTTAAAGTTTTCCCATCAACATAAATTCTAATGGTTAAGTGATGGAGAACTGAGTCCAGACAAAACAGCAATATTGAACAAAGATATCTAATACACGCTCTTTGTTTCATCCCAGTGTAGCAAATAAAAAATAGGATTTTAAGTGTAACTTAAATATTCCAGCTCGAGAGGAGAAAGCTCTTCTCTTGTCTCTCTTCTTCTGTCCATCCTGTTCTCAGCTGCTGAATGGAATAATCCTGTTTCTTGGCTCTCGTTCCTCGGAGGACCCTCTCATCACGGACAGAGAGACAAACCGGTCTCTGAGGCCCCCAGACTCCCTGCGCACTGAGGGCAAGCCTCACTATTTATTGGTTTGGAGAGAGACAAAATAGTCTGAAGTTTAAACATAGAGGCTATTATTTGACATTGTCGCAAAGGCTTCCTGTCCGGACGACTGGGCCAAATTCATTATGCTGAGCGGAAATATCCTCTAATAAGCGAGAACATCGGCGATCTCTGAACTCTGACACCACGTTCGTGCAGATATTAAACATGCTGATTGGATCCAAGCACTGTTGAGACAGCAGCGTGATTAAATCAGACTAACAATTATCATAAGGCACAAGTCACACAAGTCTAATATCAAATTCAACAGAGCGTGTGGTTTCTGAGAGTTTAATAAACCCAAACTGCTGCCATATAACATTTATAACAAACTGGCATGCAGACTGGGGAGGATAAACTATGACTGAACTGTGAGTGCATTCATAAACCATTCCTAAAAAACCCAAACAAAGCACCACATATTGCTTTAGCACGACGGTGAATCTAGGCCAACACCACAGCCAAAGTTGTTTACTTGGCTCAGAGAAGCATGCGCGATATCCAAAACTCTGATTGAGGGAGAGAAAGGGAGGATAATTGGAGTTTACAGACAGAACCCTTTTGTACGAAACATAAAAGCTAAAGGCAATAAAACTAAAATGAAAAGAAAAAACTCGAGCAGCAGACAGATACAAATAGGGGTGTAATATAGGCTGAGTTGATTCTGCTCAGAAAACAAGCAAAACAACTTTCTTTGTTGGAGCTTTGGTCTCAGACACTGGAGCCAGAAATGGACAGGAACCCGACGGAGCAGCAGAGAAGCGGCTCTTTGTGTCCCAGTTGGAAGCTGGCATATAATACTGTCATCTCTGTCACAAGTGCTGCTCGCTAACCCTCCTCTAACAGCTTTCAGCCGGAAACATCATCTGACAACCACGGCCGCTATTACCGGCTTTCTCGGAGGGCCCGGCTAACTAAACATGAATACACAAACAGGCACACACAAAGACACACCGCAGACTTGCAACGCATCCAACCGGTTCTCCACCGCGAGGTCGAGTAGGATTTGCAGGCAGCGCTCGGGTCTTAGTGACGGGCGATGGAGCTGAACTGAGAGAAAAGCCTCTAATGGAAGATGGAGAGGGAAGGATTTCAAGACTGTACTGAGAAGCAGCTACAAATTCAGATATTTGCAATCCTCTAAAATAAATAGGCCCGATCATCCTGAGAGCAAGGAATGGTAACACTTTGAATGAGAATAATGTCTTCTTTAGGTTTCCAATCAGATCAAGCCCAACAAACACAGGCTGACATTCAATGACACATGCACATCATTATGCACAGGCATGATTATTAGGACAGCAGGGCAGTGAGTTCGGATCATTCTGAAAGACCCTCGTTACATTAACGTGTCTCTAATTAAGACTCAGCTGAAAGGTGAAGCCGACCCGACCTCTCAGATAACAGTCAGTATATGAACTGATTTCTGGACACTTGGAGAAAGTACAACAAACTGTAAACACTTTTTAGACTTGATATGAAAAACGTGTTGGCAAACTGAACTGCTGCCTATTTGCATATCAGACACACACACATAGCAAAATTAGCATTTGTTTGGAGGTTTGCATGTTTGCGTCCAACTGCTGTGGGATGAATAAAGGAATATCTTATCTTATCTTATCTTAACTCTGTTGTACGTCGTCTCTAGAAATATCTGCTAAAAAATTCTAAAAAATAAACCTGTAAATCTGATTGTAACCGTGCTTTTACGTAATACATAATAATTCCAACCTATGTTATTATAAAAATATTGATCAGAGCAGCTTTAACGGCACCAGGACTCACTCAGAGCTGCATCTGTCTATATGTTATTTCTGTCCCGATTGTAAAATGTGGTTCTTGTGCCACGTGTTTCCACATGTTCTTCAGAGTCAACGTGGCTCTTTGCAATAGTTTAGTAGACATTACTCAGAGTTGTTGAGTGTTACAAAGATGAGGAATCCTTGACCTCATTCATGGTTAAAGAAGGATAAAGGAGAATGACAGCATGTTTCTTGTCTGTGGGAACAAGCCTGACCGCCTTCCGATTGTTATTCCTACACAATGAAGCTGTTTCCCAACAGTGGCCAGTGACCCGCCCAGGCTCAGTCTGTGGAGAAATGTCCTCAGTGTCTTCAATCCACAGCTGCCAACAGTCCCCACGTGAAATCTATCTAGATTTTCTTGAGACCGGGATGACTGTTATGTTGATTGTTTAAAGGGGAACTCCACAAATTTCACATATCAAAGTCTGTTTACAGGTTTTAGGGAGACCAGATCTCTTGCGGCAGCATTATGAGCATAACACACCCAAATCTCCGGCCAAACTGTCCGCAGTTTAGTTGCATTGTGGGTAATGTAGGTGCCAGGTATTGACAAAGAAGATGAATGCGTGGAATAAAAAAGAGTCCGATGTTATAATAGTAAATCTGTGAAGGACTCTTTCAGTGATCAGATTCAGGGGAAACTGGATTCTGCTCATTAGTGTGAATCCCGAAGCAAAGACTTTAACTGTTTTCACTCAAACATTCCTCAGTCCACTTGAGATGAGCTGTACAATCCCAAGCAAAGCTGCTCATTGAGACACCTCCTTGAAAAGCAGCTTCAGCTCAATGTGCCCATGACATGCAGGGATCAGGGTGTTAGCTTTAAGTTCATACAGTCCCGTCATGATCACAGGAACAAACCAGACTTCACTGTCGGACGATGAAGGCCAGCTCCAGATGTTTGGTCTGGCCTTCTCTAACTCCCTGAAACCTGTGTAAGTTTTTTAGCATGCCAGGCTGGCAGGACTCAGCCTCCGATTCTGCCAAACGTCACTCCTCAGTTTATTTGTGCACTTCAACTTTTTGTCTTCTATGACTTATGCAGAAAACAGTGGAGCAGTGGTTGGAGGCAGCTTGCCTACACATCACCACCGAGCACCACATGTGCTCTAACATCACCCGCCTTGTGGTGCAAGGATGCAAGGGTGGAAGGCACCCAGTTATCATACACAGCCACAAGGAGGTCTGGCAGGAGTCTTAGTGATGAAATGGATGTGAATAAGCGGGGAAGGACTTGTATACAAGGCAGCCCAGCGGGTCACCACAAGGGCCAGCCAGTGGCAGCGGGCTGTAAAGCGAGGCAGCTGCAAGCGAGCAGGAAAACAGGCATGCACCTTTTTCTCTACTGCACGCACGCACGCACACACACACACACACACGCAGCCAAATCTAAACACACTCAGACAGTCCCACAGGGAACAACCATCATCCACTTACTCCAGAAAGCTGGTGATGTAGTCTTTGCTGCAGGCGGACCAGGAGAAAGGGTTGGTGTTGGCTGTTATATGAGCGGCCATCAGCTTGGCTGTCTCGTGGCCTTTGGTACCGCAGGAATTCCCGATCCCATCGTGGTTCATCCCAAAACTGAAACACACAAAAGAAAAACTGGAATTAAGGCAGCTGGGTATGAATATCATCAGTAACCACTGGTCTAAAAATGACCCTCTCTTCTGTTAACTGCACAGTTTGGACGGGAGGACAGCGGACAGCCCAGGTTGCAAACTGGGGGACGTCTCCCTCAGCGGCCCTGGCTGTAAAGATCCAGCTCTGCGGCTCTGAAACAGCTGTGTGGAGGAGAGCCAGGGGTCAAGGGTCAAACCCTGTCTGGAGCTCAACAGGAATGAAAAAGTTCTAATCACCACTCTGATGCCTGCCTGTCAATCACCGCCTGCAGGTCTGAGCAGGCCGTGAGGCAGAGTCCCCGCCGACTAGAGCGAGGACGGGGGATCCTTCAGAGAACAGACAGAGACCCAACAGCTCTCGACCTTGTGATCTGTTATGAAAGCTGCTCAAGAATTTATTTCGCACTGAGGGCTGAAAATAAATCATATTAACAATTCATTAAAACAAAAAAAACTTATCTGTCTGGATATCATTTGAGAGAAAATCTCATGTTACAGCAGGATGTCAAAGCTGACTTTTCCTTACAGTCCAGGAGCACAAATCAGGTCTAATGTATATAACAAACCCGACCACATCGCACAGCCTGAACCTGTTTTTCTAAGGCTGGCGTTTATGACATTTTACCCTACTCTGGAAATAAATCAGCCCGGTCGAAACCCCGCTGCAGCGTGTTTTTTTTATACATCCTCTAGAAGCAGAGACTATTTTTACAACTGCCCCACAACAGAAGCAGACACGAGACATAATAAAGGAAATCGCCATCTTGCTGAACTCTCTCGAGAGGGATACGTAGACTAATACATCATCATTATTTTGCTTTATATTCAGGAAGAAAGAGCCAGAGGTATGTGGACACTGACATTTGCATGAGGAAATATGTGGAGATACAGTTCAAGACGTCTGCAGGGGGAAAAAAGGCTACAAGCAGGTCTGGCGAACTCGAGGAGTAAGAAATGTTTGTTTAAGAGCGATTATTAGAGCACACAGTCGTGAAAGTGATGGAAGGTTTTAAGAAGCAAAAGAAGGAATCTCATTTGTAAGAGGTGTGAAATCAAGTCGAAGGAGTTTGGCTGGATCAGGTCGTGAATCTGACAGAATCCAAAATGACTTGTGACGTCACTTGACCTTTAGCCTTTTGACTTGAAATGACCCTTAAGATTAAAGCACATGTTATAAAGACAGTCAAACTAGCCAGAGCTTCACACCACAAAGTCTGCTGTCAGACATCAGCAGACAAAAACAGTATATTAGTCATATTAGAGGACCTGAAACAATAAGAAAAATTAATACAGCTAACAACAATGTGTCGTCTGTGCTGTGACAGAAATCAAGAGTTTGACACGAAGTTAGATGCCAAAAAATGTCCGTAACTCAAGGAGAGAGACTATTAAACAGCAGATGATGCTTAGGGACCGTTATATTTGTTACACAACTATTGCTGCCATCTTTTATATGAACAACCAGGTACAACATGACGAATGTCTTTAGAAACTGTCCGACATTTAAACAATATCACACTTTTCAGTTTGCCTTCCACGGTGGCCATTCTGAGCTTGTATAAACACGTTTGATTTCAGACACGGTCGGACAACACATTACACAAACTGCTTCTTTCCTAGCTCAACCCGGCTCTAACCCTGTCAGATATCATAACACAGAACGGACAGGCCGACATAAAGAACCCGAGGCAGCTGTCGCAATGACATCATTTTCCAAGCAACTACTGAACTGTATAAGCTGCCTTTGCCAAAATATGATAATAAAATCCTAAAATGTAAATTACTTTTAAAAAAATGCTGAACTTCTCTTGTAAGTTGGCCACAATGACGACGACATGGTGAAGAGAACAATTAAAAGTTTATTATCATTAATCTTTATTTTTGTTATTATTGATTAAGACATTATAATCCTCAAGTCAAACAAGTGTGATCCATGTGGAGAAAGGCAGACTTATTATTGAAATCATTTGTGTCTGGAAGGGATCTTTAAGAATGATGCTGACATTTGCATTAGATTGTGATGTCAGATTTTATATTTTCTGGATCTTTTGGATCTTAAAAAGTCTTAAAACTCACTTGTGGCCGATCTCATGCGCGATGGTGAAAGCAGAACCGAGGCCGATGTCTTCATTGATGCTGCAACTCCTCTCCGGCTCGCACATTCCAGCCACCGAGGCCAAGCCTAGACACACACACACACACACACACACACACACACACACACACACACACACAGCAGACAAACATACAAACACAGGGTCAAGGTGTAGCATTCATAAGAGTCATGGTCTTAAAATTGGGATTCCACACGTATGATCTCCTGTTCAGCTGTGGGAGTTTAGCATCACCGGCTAGACGTCTTTTTTTATTCTCTCAAACTACAGTTGCTGCTGGAAAATGTCTAGACAAGGGTTCGATTTATACATCTCAATTCATGTAACAAGGGATCGCCTCAAACGCGAGCCAAGGAAGGGAACATAAGAACCCCCTCGCCAACACCGTACCCCACCAGAAAGCTGTCAGAAAATATAGATGTTTTCCTCATTTCAGAGTCGGAGAACGAGGGAGAGAGAAAGGGAGAGGAGAGGGTGTTTAAAGTTAAAACCTCTCCCCAATCCAGGTGTCGCAGGTCCTTTTTTCCTGAAGCCTGACAGGTCAGATCGGGAGACAGGAGGCAATTCTTCACAGATTACATCTACAGGTGACTGCAGAGCGGATCGTATGACAGCGCAAAGCAGGTGTGTGTGTGTTGGGGGATGTGCATTAATGTGTGTGAAAGAAAGAGTGTTTTACTGATGTTGTTTACGGCGTAGTGACGGACTTTTAAATGCTTTTTCTTGTGTTATGTAATCATGCAGGCAGGTTGCATTCACCCAAATACTGAAGATATTCTAAGACTCTTTTAGATTAACGGAATTTCATTTTCCCCAGATCTCATTAGTCAAGTTTCCATCCAAATTTTGACCAAATTTCTAGAAAATCTGAGAAAGAAAATGCAAATTAATGCATGTTTCCATTCATTAATGTTGTGCAGATATTAGTTGGTTGCACTGAGATAAAGAATTGGTGGCACTCATTCTCTGGTTGGACGCCATTAAACTGCTGCAGAAGAAGAAGGAACAATGAGAAGACGTCACTTCAAAAGCTCCGGACAAAGCCATTGAAAATAATGTGGAAAATGTGTCACATATATTTGTTTTATGTATTAATGCATAAAAAGGTGGATGGAAACACATTTACTGTCGGCAGGGTTCCTTCTATTGAGGAGGAGGCAGATATCTCTTAACTTGGGTGAATAAAACCAGGCACAGTTTTGCAACTTGCAGTCGAGGGTCAAACAAACTGTGAGATCTTTGCTTCACGACACATCAGCATTTGCACACGTGATTAAATGCATGCATCGTGTTTTGGTGGTCAGTGCTGCTCTCCTGTGTAGTTTGCATTAACTCCCAGCCTCCCTGCTAAAAGTGGCTTTTGTATCCTCTTTACTAAGAGGCTAAACAAGAATAGACTCGCAAATCAGGAGGCCACTGAGACCATTACTGCAGGGAGAGAGGGAGCCTGAAGGTGAAGAAAGAAGAAGGAGAGGGAGGGAAAGGAAGGAGGGTGGCTACTCTACGATTAGTTTAAGAATGTGTGTGAGAGTGAGTGAAGTGAGTGTGTGTGTGCGTTGGGTCGCGGGTGAGAGCAAACACACACACACGGCATTGCGAGTTGTTTTCTCAGCACCGGGGTGGACTGTGCATTATCTCCAGCCCCGTGATTACTCGGCGACCCCAAAGGCCAGCGGTCTGACCCGGGAGCATGATCCCCGAAGAGGAGAGGGAGGAGAGGAGGAGGAGGAGGAGAGGAGAGGAGGGGGTGGGGGTTGAGACAACGAGGAAGCCGAGCAGATGCCAGGGCAATTAAAGCGACCGGGGAATGTGACGAATGCGGTCAATCTGTCAAACCACCCCTGAAGTCACAATATTACCTCCAAGATATACTGTGGTGCCTGCAGGGCCTTGACAAAGATAAGATGGGGAGAGAAGGGCTGGGTGGGTAGGAGGTTTGGGGTGGGACGAGGGGCTGAAGAGGAGGAGGTGGAGGTGGGGGGGGTCTCTGCCACTGCTTGCTGTCCTTTCCACCCCCAATACAGCCAACATATCACCCACTCTATCTCCTCCTGCAACACTCCCTGTAATTGTCCTTTTCCCCTTCCATTTTCCTTTCAACTCCTCCTCTTCTTCTTCTTCATCCCCCACCCTTCAAGTCTCCCTCTTCCCAACACATACCTTTTCCTTTCTCTCTCGACCCTGGTGGAAGCGTAAACACCTTAGACAAACTGAGGTTAGAGGAGAGAGACGGAGCTCTTTTTAGAAACCGGAGGCCGTGCGAGGAGGCGACCACGGCCGTCCAGGTTCAGGACTCGTGGCCTCCGCCGACAGAGGGGAGTCACTGAGGAGCTATAATAACACAAGTGAAAACATCCTTCTCATTATGTCTCACAGGAGGAGCCGTCTGGGGTTCTTCTAACGGAGGCGAGGGTTGCTAAATAAGGTTTGTCTGAGGACACGTCGAAGGCCGAATGCGAAGAGGGAAAAAAAGACGAATGAACTCCTTTAGCAGAGAATCACATAGTCATCATCAGCTAAAATTACCAATTGGCGAGATGTTAACATGTATAAATCTTCCTCTGCTTTCACTCACCTAAGGTACCGCAGGGTTTGTTCTTGTAGGTGCAGATGTCATACCTAAAGACAAGCAAGGAAAAAGGAAAAGAACACAAACAATTAAAATTAACTCTACACTTTTTTTACATGTATTTTCGACCACTGGCTCTTTGCCATTTCATTCCTTCCATATTTAATCACACAAGTCTGGCAAGATATAATCTCAACCTTTAGCATAACAATAGCACATAATGAAGTCGGAGAAAACACCTGGTTCATTCCTCCATCTACAGAATGAGGCTCGTGCAAAATGTCACCTGGCCGACACACAGAGCTCCGACGTGAACGAGAGCGAAGTGAAAGGCCTCCTGCTGTGTCCCTACTGTTCACCCCCGTAACTCACACACAGGTAATCCAATAGAGCTCAGGGGGAAAAAAGGCCAGAACACTTTGAGCCACAGTGCTTTAAGAACACATCATACATTTCAAATGAATGATCCAATCGTTCCTAAAGCTTTTAATCTATTAAAACCAAGGGCACAGCAAATTTAATTTCACTCTCCTTCCCCTCTCTCCCTCCCTTCCTCGCTCCTAAACTCCTCTTCCTCTCCCTCCTTTCGCTCTCTCTCTTCCTTCCTCCCGGTGGAGCGGCTCCAAACCAATGAGGTGAAATCGTGACCTCGTTCAGGACGTCTCGTTTGTTTTGATTTATGTCTCTAATTTCCCTCAGTGTCTTATTTTGAACATGACAGACGCCTCCCAAACAAGACGGCGCAGCCTCAGAGAAGCAACAGGACGTTCACGTTAACGATGGCGAGAACGGTGAATCATTTCAGTGAAAAGCTCTTTTGTGTGTCCTGCTGGTGCATCTCTGCAGGAGATCCTCATTGATCAGTGATGACAAGGAAGCGATGACCATCAGTCCCTTTGAGAATATCATATCATAGACATCATATCACTGTTGTATTTGTCAAACAGTAATTATATTAACTTGAGTGTTGAGATGAAAGTTGGAATTAGCTTGATATGTGAAGTTTGGACACACGATTACGATTAATAGTGTGTGTGTGTGTGTGTGTGTGTGTGTGTAATCATAACATTATATTTTTATGCCTTGTGTCTGAGAACTTTTTTCCTAAAGCCCCATCGTCTTCAAATGTCTTGTTTCATCCTGCCAATGCTCCAAAAACCCAGAGATTCACTTTACATAAAGTCCTGACATTAGAGATACTGGAACCAGAGAAAATTCGCTGTCGGTGCTTTAAAAATATTTGAAACAATTGATCAGTTACTAAAATAGTTAGCTGATTAATTGAATATTGATTTAATAATTGCTCCAACAACATGAATTGAATACATCAGTGTCCTCTGAGCCTGAAAGCATCAACTGCCTTAAAATCATACTGAACCTTTTTAGGTGCATTCCTCCATTGTGAGGAATGTCTGACTGCTCCTCCAGACATGGCGGTTAATGAGGGCTTCCTGGCTGTGGTGGAATGTAACTAAGTACATTTACTCAAGTACTGTACTTAAATACCAATTTGAGGTACTTTCCACTTCTGCTCCAAAACATCTCACTGGGAAATATTGTACTTTTTTACTTCAATACATTTATCTGACAGCTTTAGTTACTAGTTACTTTACAGATTAAGATTTTTTAAGATTTTAGTTCAGGAGTTGTCAGGTGGCCAGAAACCACTGGGATGATAATGTTTCTCTGTGTCTGCTAGATGTGTAAGTAGGCAATTGATAGCATGTTGATTAAAAAAAAAAAGGTGCTGATACGACAGAGGTGTCAGGTGGCCAAGAAATGATTCATGCCGCTTCAAACATTCAAATAGAAATATTAAAATTATGGTGAATGTCGGTGGCAATGTTAACGTGTTTCCATCTGCAGATCTGAATTACTGTCCTTCCTTTGTAGGTGCTGCAGTTTGGGATGTTTAAAGACGGACTGACAATTACAGATGCTCTTTTTGAACCATCTGCAAGCTGCAACACATGAATGAATACGTTTGTGAGTTCCTTGAGTTCTAAATGTTCATATATTACAGCCTGAGATGAACCCAATGATCAGACTCGACTGAGCAGCCTTTAGTGCTGAGTGAAGCTAAAACCAACAATAAAAACAGGAGCCAAAGGAGCTGGAGAACATGAGCTGACAGACAACAAGCAACTAATGATAGAAAGGCTGTTCTGTACCGAGAGTCAGAAAGCTTGGCTTGAGCCCATGTCAATCACAGAACACCATCCTCTCTCCTGACAAAACCAGTGGGGGAATATACTGCAGTTGCTAGGTTATGTGGCCAAAACAGTTCTGGCAACAATGCGGCCTGTTCCAGGTAATGACAGAGGTTTGCTGTTTTATGGTAACACCCATGACATAAATTGCAGTGTGACAGGTACAGTCCGTCTGAAACAGCACATTTTATTTTGAGAACTGAGGTCTTTATTCCCATCAGGTCTAACAGTCGCAGGTAATGTTTGTGCACAAGAACTGGACATTAGAGAGTTTGAGTGCTGAAGCTGCCAGATGCCTCTATTAGCAAACACACACACACACACACCTACAGTCTGAAGCTGAACCGGTGACTGCACAGCTTTTATCTGCCAAGAGCACAGAAAATAACCTGCAAACTATTTGCTCGAAATGAGAAAATTAGCACTACTTACAATGAAAGAAACTGAAAGACACGACTCCTGCTCTTTGAAGCATATGAATCCATGCTGGTGCAAAATGTGGTCCGTACCCGGAGATGAGAGTCTACACTTACCGGGTGATTAGGACAGCGTTGTCGTGATGAGCCATCCCATTTTCAGGAATGCTGTTGCCGTCGCCATGATGAGACAGGATGGACTTCTGCCACTTACAGAAACTGTCCAGAGACTTGTCAGCATGGTGGTTAATCTCCAGGTTGGGCTGCAAGAGACGACACACATGCAATACAGTGAAACAGGATACAGCACTACAAAATAAAACCATATGATGCAGCACAAAACAATGAGTTTCAGTACATTCAGATATCATATTGTTTCATCATCATCATTATCATATTTATGTCGTATCATATCGGGTTGTATTGTATCATGTCATTTCATATCATCATATTCTGTCGTGTCCTTTTGCGTCCTGTTGTATCGTATCACATTGTGTCCTGTCACATCCTGTCGTATCACATCAACTTGTGACACGAAGACGTCAGACAATGTATCACGTATCAAGGCAAAAATTAAAAAAAAAAGAAAAAAAGAAAAAGTGATGCTGAACTTAATGTCATGTGTTGACAGTGCTAACCAATGAGCCATCACGCTGCCAAAGTCAAACGATTATCTGGATGAAATATTTGGAGGAGTGCTGTACTGGGATCAGAGGGAGGTTAGAGGATAAGTTGTTGGAGGAGCAAAAAGTTCTGAATGTGATTTAAGAGAAGATGCAGTAAATGCAAAACCATTTATAGCAGGAAGAGTTAGATGAGACAAAGAAGGAGCAAAACAAGGACTGGCATGATTAACCAAGGCAGGAGATGTGGAAAGGAGACTGGAATGAGAAGAAGGAGTTGGGAAGTCTGCAAAATGCATGTACTTCCGTGAATGTAATGGGCTCAACTACAGTAAACCACTGCGTCGCCAGCAGAGGATGCAGAGCTGATTTCAGCTTGACATCTGATTAATTACAATTCAGCAGCTCATCAGTGACTCACTTTCACCATAAGATGTTGTTTTGTAACTATTTTGCATTCAATTTATCCAAAACAAGAGAGAGACTAATATTTCCTTCCTACTGGATAAAAGTGCAGCTCCACTTTACATGAATACTTGTTTTTTGGACCTGATGCTACTTAAAGAGCCGCTGTGACCCCTTAAGAAGAAAACAGATGGTAGGAAGGCACTCTGTTTCTCCCATCACACATACATGCACATGTAGAGCGCATGAAAAATCCTCAATCGAGGCTCCCTGAGGGAAGACGCCCGAGCACATCTTTCATCTGAAGTGGTGGCCATATGGTGAATAGTCTCTCTTCTCTCTCCCCTTCAACCGCGGCAATCACATAAAATACTGCAGCTCACTCACGGCAAGCGTATCAGTTATACACTGAACTACAGCTGAGCGTACAGACGCTATAAATATAATGATAATAACCGACAGTTCAAAGTTAGTGAAATTAGAAAGAGACTTTTTCTTACCTGATCTTCAGTCAGAACAATCAACCGGGTCACAATAATGTTCACAACATTTCCTAGACTGGCATCACGGTAAAGTTTGGCAACCTGACCTCCAGAAAAGAAGAAAAGACACAAAGTCAGACAAATTGTGTCCAAATGTCACAACATCTGATCTTCAACCATGAGGCCACATTACAGGAGACATTCATGAACTAAAGCAGCAACAAAGGAGAAACCGTTCAACAACAACAATGTGACCAAAGAGTAGGATCAAACTTACAATATTCATTACAGACAAGATGTAGTGCTCAATGTCTTTGCGTCCGTGATAACCGACCATCATTTTATCGGCAACCACAAGCGTCTCGACGAAGCGCTCGCTGCTGACGGAGCGCCTCTGTCTGTGGGTGCTGTTCGACGGCTCGCTGTCGTTCTGGGCTGCGGGGGACGAGTGGACAGGGGAAGGCGTGCTGAACTGGCAAGGTGCACTGCTTTTAATGAGGTCTGTGAGTGACAGGGTGACAAAGACAGGTTATAGCGGATTCTGGAATCACAGTTAAAATGATGATGCAGTGTCTGTTGGAGAGAGAGCTGGTTTGGAGTCGATGCAGAGAATCTGCCCCTTTGAACCTTGCAGCTAAAGCCTTTGCTTTATGGCCCAGATGCTCTGGGAAAAAGCTATAAGATGGTACATGTTAGGGCCTGCGAGCTTCCTGGTGATGACAGCCTTTGCTGTTTCTTATAAGACCTTGGCCCAAATACCTAAATATCCACCTGGTTCTTTTTCCAATTCGTCATATCTCAGCAGACGCAGTGTTTGGTGGAGTTGTTTGAATTCAAAAATCTGAACATGATTGTTGGTTCTAAAAATAGAATTTGTGCTTCTATAAAAGTCTGAGCCAAGTTCTCTTTATGCACTGAAGGGCCTTTTTATGAAAGCTGGAGCGAGACTTTTTCTTACAGGTTGAAAGGTGTCCAGGCCAGGAGCAACTATAGCACACAAGAGGCCCGGTCATGTCTACCAGAACCTGGGCCTAGAACCAAACCAGCACTTCCTCTAACCTGCTATGTATAGTTATTCCTTTACGTCAGTTCCACCCACACAGAGTCCAACCCAGATGGAGGTTCACCAACCTGAAATGCCACAGCTGAACTCCTGGCTATGCTCTTGTGGTGAGGGAATGGCAGACATTTTATAAATAACATGTTGCTGTGCTTCTTCCAGGTTCCATTCACTGGAGGTGGTGGAGGATATGTTCTTTAATGGCTCTATCAAATACTGTTCTTCCTCTGTGGTTATAACACCGTGCTTGTTGGGAGAGAAGATCAATGAAAGAAACAGGTCACAAACACAAACATTGTTGATAAATGCATGAATCTGAACAAAAATGCAGGAAAAAGCAACTTGCATATTTCTGATTATTCTGCACGCTTTCATTCTATTAAAGGTGCAATCCTCCTATTTTACACAGGGCAGTTCAGTTTACTTGTAACTCTGTGCTCAGACAGAACGCAAAGAGAATTTCAGAGACGACACATTTGCATCCAAAGTCAATGTAAAGATGTGATTAGAACTGGAGTTTCAGACATTGACTGTTTGGGTTGAATAAGCAAATGACCTGAGACAAAAATTTTCTTTCGCTTTCTGTCTGGACACACCTTCAACTTTTTTAGATTTCTTCTGTGATTCTGAAGGAAGTTTTCTTACATTTTTTAAAGTCTGAGAACATTAGCTGATATACCCCAGATGACATCATCAGAGATAACCCTAATGACATCATCAGGGTTATCTCAGCTTGGGCGTGGAGACATAAATCTTGCAAACTGAGGTTGTGAAGTTTGAAATACATTTACCAGGCAGGGATGAAAGATGCTATTGCATTGTGGGAGATGTAGGATTCCAGCATTTAAGAAGTCTGAATATCTTTGCTGCTTCATTTTTGACCATGTTTTCTTTACTGTCTCTTGCAAACCTCTAAACTTGTGGACCTGCAATACTTAATAGGTGGAGTGCTGCTTTAAATAACTAATACAGTGAATCATGTAATCTCCTCTCCCTGATGGGCTCGTGTTTTAGCACATATAATACATTAGTCACTAGCCTGCAGTCAAATTTAAGAACCCCTAACAATCAATTACAGCAAGACCAAGATTACAAAAATTGTTCTTAATCCTCCAATACCCTCGATGGAGCATAAACAGAGAGAAGTCCTTCAAATGAGTTTGGAGAAAACACTGACTTGGCTCCGTAAAACCTACAATGAAAGCAATTAAGCGCAGATCACACCAACACACAGAAACACACTCGATTTAGGGTTTTAATAGTGTGTGATGTCAAGATCTCAAACTGTCCAGACAGCTGATTACATTAAAGCACAGACACAGTTTTGTCCATTTTTGGTGCTGTTAGAAAAAAGGGCAAACACTAATTCAATTTATGATACTCGGTGTAGGTCTTGCCAACACATTTGGCTACATGTTTTCTCCACATGATTACATTTGCCAATAAGGAGCAGGGCCTTTTTTCCCTTCTTTAGAGTTATTCTGAACCAAGGAGGGATAACAGCTATTAAAACGTCTTCCAATTTCTTGATTAGCAAAGAGGAGCTGGACAGTCACACAGTCTGTGGATAAAAGCCTGAGGACTAAAAGCTTAGACAGGATAATTAGATGCCTTGTTAGTGCTGTTCACTTTTGTTTTTGAACAGAGCACTCGGAGTAATATCTATGATTCAGACACGTTATTTTACAGATCACAAGACGGATCGACCGAAAGAAACGTGATCTCGGCTACTTGGGGCTTTTAAAACCGGAGGATGAAGCGTGATATTTAACGCACAAATGGAAAGAAAAGCCCCTGATGTTTATCGCTAACAGATCACTGGGATGATTTCTCTCCGCGAGCATCACCTCGGTCCAAGCTGCCTGCACACTCGGCGTGCCAAGTGGACGGAGGCCAAGAGTCTGTTAAGCAAACTACAATCGGTCTAATCCTCTGAAAGATTGGCTGACATGAGCACAGCACAAGCTAGGTATATATTAGTTATCTGACATTAGCATCAGGGTTTGTTTGAGGTCAGTGGTGTGAACTGAGTCAGACCGGACAATAAGAAAAGCTCTCGGACTCACCAGGCCTTTGCAGTTGCTGAGAGCCACTCTGGTCGTGCTGTGCTGATTTTGCAAGAATCCAACATAGTGACAGTTATCGACCATGTTGTGACGCCACTCCAGCCCTTCTTTGCCCCAATACTCCACTGTGAAATGTTTTGACACCAGGTGGGGGTTGAGTGTCAGGTTTAAGTGAAAGTGCTTTCCGTAGGCTGACAGTCTGTAGAACAGCCGGGACTCTGGGGGGTCCGGGTCCAATGCGGGCAGCTGTCCCACGATGGGGTCCACCGCCCCGCGTCTCCGCCGACCCGGCCGGTGGTGCTTCACAGTGTAGCTCAGGAACTCTCCGTTCTCATCCACCCGCACCGGGACAGTCAGCTGGTAGTGCTGCAGGTAGGACAGGAACTCCTCTTTTACAGGAGAGAGAAGGAGAGAGAAGAGGAGATCATGAACATACTGTTGGTGATAATAGTACAATCCTCCTGTCCACTACATCATACCTTGAGAGTTGTGTGAAAGTCTGTTGATGCTTTGAAATTCAGAAGCGGCCATCACCACCAGGCTCAGTGTCCAAGTCAGCGTCTTCCACAAAATTTCCATAATTCAGGGAAAGCTGTGACATGGGGTGAGGGGTCGAGGGGGCTACAAACGGGTTAAAAGCACACGATCGGTCCGATGCCACACCATAACAAGTCCATGGTTTGTCTCTGAAATGTTCTCGTCGTGCTCGAGGGCTCATCCAGGTCTCAGATTTCTCCTGAAGGCGAGCGCTTCCACATCTCACTGGCCTCTGAATTCATGTCAGCAGCTCGTAGAAAACACCGTCATCCATCAGACACAGTCGCTCTCAGGTGTAACTCCAAACAGGAAGCTCTATATTGGAAACTTGTCTTGACCGATCCATCTGCATTCCTGCGAGAGAATCAATCAGAGGTTCAATGACCTTTTATCTCTTGGAATTATTTCTTAATCAGAGCGATGAGCCAATTAATCGGTTGACATCGAATTAATCTGCAACTATTCTAATAATCAATTGATCACTTTTAAAAGAAAACTGCTGAAGATTCACAGTTTCCAGATTCACAGTGTGACAATGTGCTGCTTGTTCTTTGGTTTATTTCATTTTAACTTCATCTTTGACTTTCTGCTATTTGAAGTTGCCACCTTGGGCTCTGATTGGCATTTTCCACTATTTTCTGACATTTCATAAACCACACGATTAATTGATTAATCAATATTTGGAGCAATAATGAAAATTAGCTGATCATCTTCTATATGACACATCACAACACACATCCCATTATAATTTCCCAAAGTCTTCAAATTGCTTTTTTTAACAGTTGAATACCCAAAGATGTTCAATTTAAAATGATATGAAGCAACAACAAGCAGCAAATTCTCATATTCACGAACCTGGAGCCAGAAACAGCTTTTGCTTAAAAAATGACCGAAAGATTAATTGATTATCAGAAATGGTTGCTGATCAATTATCTGTTGATCCATAAATCGACGAATTGACAAATCATTGCAGCTGAAAGTCGAGTCTATGTGAATGAATGAAAATCTATTCCACATTTTATAACCTAGTGTGACAGCTTGATGATGTTTGTTTCACTCAGCACATCAGTGAACAGGATTTCAAACACTTTGCCAGGAACAACATGACTTATAGATTCATCTCCTGCACAGTGAAGCAGAATAAGCACATTAACATGGAAGCATAAAGCTGAAGGCTGCTGACTTTTACTCACTGACGCTTCACCAGTACAAACAGACACCAGCTGATCCAACATGCATGATGTCCAGTGAACAATGAGCGATGACACAGGCAGATTCTGTGTGTGTGTCTTCAGCTCCGGCTCCAGAGCTGCAGACAGTCAGCGCTACTTACTTGGCCACCCTGACCCAGACAGCTGGCAGCCGGCCCGGGTGCATTACACCGGCACCTCCGACACAAGCGACCAGGAGCGTCTGCAAACCCTAAACAACCACCTGACATCGACCTGGAGGGTTTTAGGAGCTGCTGCAAAAGTTGCTTTGTCAGGAAGTTTGGTTATTTCTGCAAAACTTGCACCGTGCAAAAGTAGATCCGGTGCGTAAAAGTTCCCAAAAAAAAGAGCCTGAACTCGCTGCACAGCTGGATAAATGTGCAAACTCACACACACACAAGAGGCTGAGAGACGGAGTGGGAATAGTTACCATGCTCATCTTCATGGTCCAAGTGTGCAGGCAGAGCTCGGGACAAAAGACTGGAGCAGCTTCAAGATCCGCACACACACTCACACACACACACGCGCGCGCACACACACACACGAGCCTCTGCTGCTGCTGCTGCTGCTTTCATCTCCTGCTGCTGGACTCTGCCATCCTACAGAGAGTCCCCCCAGACCAGACCAGACACTCACACTCACACACACACACAGTTATTCAGCTGGATCTCCTCCAGCTGAAGCCTCTATTTTCAGCCTCCTCTTTATAATCTACACACTCTGAGTTCTTGCTGCTGCCTTTAAAAAAAAAAAAAAAAAAAAAGTGAGTCGAGGTTGCAGCACAAAGGTTTTCCTGCCTCCTCACTGCAGAGGGCAGAGACCGGGTCTGTCCCGGTCTCTGGTCCCGGACCCGGACAGCCTCAAACTGGGAGGTGACGTCATGTGCAGATGTGCCTCTCTTCCATCAGCTGTGCGCATGTCTAATCAGAGCTGCCCTGAAATAACACCAGCAGCTCTTTTACCACACACACAGAGAGAGAGGAGCTGAGGGCAATACAGGATTATATAAATACTCCATTACATGTAAAAGTACAGTCTGTGTATTTTTGGAGTTCATTTGAAAAGTCCTGGATTCAATATTTTACTTGAGTAAAAGTACAAAAGCAACAAAGTGGATAGTAACTAAGTAAGTGACTTAAGTAGAATGTTGAGATACTTTACTGGAATATTTTCTATTCATGCTACTTTACACTTTTACTGCACTACATTTAAAATACTTTTTTACTCCATTACAATTACCTAACAGCTGTAATCACTGTTGACTTGAGACAGTTTATATAAAAAGCAGTGTGCAGTTAAGTTCAACTCACGCTTCATTCAAATTATTAAAATCAAATCAAACAATATTTCCCAAAAAAGCAAAGATTAGAGAATTAATGAAAACACACTTGTGCATCAGAATTTCATCATCACGACCCCTCAGATTTATCTGGTGACCTTTTGGAGTGACCCGACCCCTCCAACACTGATCCATCAGTGTTAACGATCTCATAATGTCATGTGTAATAATATATTAGACTAAAGCCTTTTTTCTCGGTTTTAGTTCTTTGGGGTATTTTATCTGTAAAAATGCATCATATTTTGTAAACTGATCATATGTTTAGTTTGGAAAATCTTGAAAAGTAACTATAGTTGTCAGATGTAGCGAAGAAAAAAGTACAATATTTCCATCCGAATTGTACTGAAGTACCAGAATGAAATGGAAGTATTCAAGTACCTCAGAGCTGTACTGGAGTAAAAGTACACTGGTGTATAAATCCACGAGCTGAAGGTGTAATTCAGTCCAGAGGATGATGACATGACCTCCAGCAGATCATCACCCAGCAACCACAAATATCAACAAGGAACAATACCAGAAGAAAAGAACATATTCTGACATTTGTTTGGCACTTTGTATTTAACTAATGAAAACTGCTGTCAGGCTAAAAAAACATGAGCAAGTGTGTCTGATTTTATCTTTAACCCTGTAGCATCCTGAAAGAGATCAAAGACGCGCAGCTCGAGACTTTCTGCATTACAATAAGTGAGGTTTAAAAGTTTGATGTCTGAATCAGTGGACGAGCTCAGGCTGGTGAAAGTATATTCGGGGTCTGCTGTGGACTGTAGGTTAATGGCAGCCTCGTGTATTTTGCTGTAATTTAGCCCACGTCTATCTTTAGTCTGTAGGAAATTGAAAATCATGCCTATTCCCGAGTTTCAGTTACAGCTGCTCATTATGTAGGAGCCTATATCATTACAGTCAGGTCGTCATTACAGCTCTCCTACACAGCCCGAGGAGGTGTCGGGCAGCTTGTGGAAGGCAGCGCCACCATGTGTCTGAAAGGAGCCTAGCAAGGTTTCAAAATGCATGAAAGAAAGAACAAATCACATTTAACTTTCAGCCCTGTACATTAATTCCAAGGTGAATTCATTTACAATGGCTTTCAATATTCTCTGTTAGTGTCAATAAGGACAAGGTGTGTCAGCCATATATTTTTTATGGTGGTGGAAGAAGTATTCAGATCCTTTACTAAAGTAAAAACAGCAATAACACTCTGTAAAAATATGCACGTAAAAGTCCTGCTTTCAAAACTCGACCTGAATAAAAGCACAGACAAATTAATAACAAAAACTATTTAAAGTGTAAAAGTAATCTGCAGGCTGAACCACTCGATCAGGGTCGTAGTGATATATATTATACCAGGAGATAACAAAATATTATAACTATTATATTATTACTATTATTACTATTATAACTGCATGTAAAACAGCTTGAATTAGTTCCTCCTGAAACAACTACAACATCAAGATGCTACTTACATATTAATGCATCATTAATAATCTGCTATGTTTTTAAAACCTTAATGAGGAAAGTAAAAGTACAATATTTACTTCTGAAATGTAGTGGAGCAGGAAGTAGGACAATGTAAACTACAAATACTTCAGAATTGGACTTATGTATAGTACTTCAGTAAAATTCCTTACTTTTCACCACTGCCTCTGTTGGTGTGATGAAATGGACTTTAAATGACCCAAATAATCCGAGAAGGAAACAAAAAAATTATTGATATCTTGTCTTTGATACGGCTGCTGTGGAGACTGGTTCATTCTCAATAATATACTTCTTGGGTTATTTACATGAATCTGATGCACAAATACTTCAAAACAGAATATTAATATACTTTCAGACGTTATGAATATAAACATAAGAGTACTTGAAAGTTGCCTTGATTTTTTAAAAACTAAAACTACTAAGTGTGTAAAGGGAGAAGAATGAGGCACAGCTGAGCTTTACTGCAGCACCATGGGTTTGCTGTAGGTGTGTTTAGTGACACATTTGCCAGGAATATGAACAATAAAAGTCATAATGTCTATAAAGACTTCGGTCACCTGCTTGAAACAGTTATAAAGACTCACACTGTGTCTGGTCTCTCATCCTGGAGTCAGTTTCACCGTCCAACCCTCCAACCATCTGGTAAGATTTACCTCCAAACATCCGCTTGACTCTGAATCCCAAACAGATAAACTGTGTCCTTATTGATGTTCATAAGAGGTGTGATTTATAGTCATCTGTGCTGGAGAAAATACAGAAGTAATGATCACAAAATAGTCTTCAGTGTTGTGCTCAGTGATGAGAACAAACCTTGTGACAAACCCTTTTCATCCCACAGAGAATTATCCTGATCATGGCTTTGACGGCACAACCACAAACATACAAACCCTCGAACTTCCAGACCAGCCTGTTTGATTTCTGCGGCGACTGTGGAACTTGTGAGTTGGATTTAAACTTGCACATAGTTAAGACTACATTTGCCAACAAGATGTTGAATTTGTGTTTTTCTTCATACATTTCTGTTCCCTCTGTTCAGGCTGCCATGCTTTCTGGTGCTACCCGTGCCTTGGCTGCTCCATCGCCAGTGACATGGGGGAGTGCTGCCTCTGTGGCCTGGGCATGCCCATCCGCAGCGTCTACAGGACCAGATACAACATCAAAGTACGTCTTTAGAGGATGTGTGGAGCTGGTTGACTGTTTAAGTATCATAGTACTATCCTGAGTTGGCACATTATTATAATAGCTGTTAAAGTGATTCCCAACCTTTTTTTTTTTGCTTGTGATCCAATGTCACTACAGTAGTAGAAGTACTTAGTTTCCTTAAGTACTAATATGAAAATACAAAATACTCTGTTACAATTAAATGTGCTTCATTCAAAATCTTATCAGGTCATATCAAATGTAAACATACTCGCTCTGCAAACAATGGCTCTTTGTTTAGTATTTTACTGTTTTACTGCTCGAGGAGGAGCCAGTTTTTTAATTTTTTTATACGCTGTTGATCCAGCGGTCCTTAACCTGAGGGGTCAGGCCCCTCGAAGGGTCACAAGATAAACCTGAGGGTTGGGAGATGATTAATGGCAGAGGAAAGAAGAAAAAACAAAGATCTGATAAACAAATCTGTTTTCATTTTTTGGGCTTTTCTTTAATCTGTGCCTTCAAGTGAAATACAGGATGATTCTACCTGTTCGGACTTAGAACAGTTAAAGCATCTAAAAAGTTTAAGCTCACTCACTCTTTTGGTGGAAATGTGACAAGGAGTCATAAAAGGTTGCGAGTCACTGATTTAATCTTTAACAATGCATTTTTAAATGTCAAATCTTGATCTGAAATGAAATCTGTAACTACAGCTGTCAACAAATGTATGAATAGTTCCCTCTGGAATGTAGCAGAGTATAAAGTGTCAAGCAGCAGAACATGTAATTAATCAAGTACAACTACCTCAACATAGTTCAAGTTCAGCAGCCTGCAGAGCTGTGAGCGGTAGATGGTTCATGTTCTCTACACCAGTAATAACCTCCTGACCCATTAGACTGATCTCACAGCTCCTCTTGTGGGCCCTGACCTCCAGTTTGAGAACCACAGCTGTAACATTAACAAAATAGAAAAACAGTTCAAATGTGTTTCAACTGCCTGACATTTGAATTATGGAATGTAAACTCACATAGTCTTGTACAGACTTCCTGATGCTCTCACAGTGACTCAACTTCCTCCTGGACAAAACCTGCACAGTTGTTCAAATGTCCATGTCTGGAGTCATCTGTGTTCACACTGGGACAAAACCCTATGAAGTTGTTGCATTTGGCAAAGTAATTCTGACACAGATCCCTGTCAGTAATCCCATGTCATCCAGTACATATTCATACTCTTAATTATGCAAAACAGTGTTGCACCTTCTAAAGGTGAGCGTTTGTGATTCCAGGGATCACTGTGTAAGGACTTCCTGGCCGTCTCTTGCTGTCCATTCTGTGCCACCTGCCAACTGAAGAGAGACATTGATCGCAGGAAGGAGCAGGGAATCTTCTGAACATATCCTCATATATTCCACATCATGGTTTGTCCTGTTAGGAGGGAGCATCCTGATACTTTTAGTAGGACATTGTTAAGAAAACTGCTGGACAACAATCTCAGATAGTGCATTTCATGACTATGTTGTTCAAATGCTGATTTAAACTTGTATACATTTCAATTAATTGTCAATGTAGCAGAAAATAAACTTAAAATAACACGACCATGATGCTGAACCCTTTCTCTCAGCTTTGAATTTAATCGTCTTTGCTGAAATTTCATGAATGTGGACCGAGAAGGTTTACATGAATAAATCAAGAGCCACTTGACAGATATTGCTGTGTCACTGTGTTAAGTTAAAAACAGAACAATGTGTTGAAACACAAAAGCTTGAACAGACCAGTTGTTTGCATTTTTCACTTCTTTGTGACCCTATTACATGTCAACTATCTGAATAATCAAATCCAAATTTTTTAACATGCCAAGTAATTAGTATGAAGTCACAACTAAATGTTACATTACACCCCTCCTGTGATTACATTTATGCCAGACACAGCTCTGAAACATTGAACTATTTTCCCTGTGGACAAAGTAATAAAACAGTGTTCTCTGGAAATTCAAGCAAGTGATGGTGATACCAGAGGCTTCTCTCCTCGGGCGTCTCCATTACTGGGACTGAAGTGGTGACGCTTTTGACCAGGAAGACAACACTTTAGGACAGGCTGGCGGAGAAGTGTAGGGGATTTTTTTTTGGGAGGGGTGCGGATGTTTACTGGGTCATCTGGGTTTCCATTGCCTGCGCAGCCCACTCTGGAGCAGCCTGACGGATCTTTTCTAAGAGGTTGTTGACTTGGAAACACAGAGACTGGATCTGTTTGTCCCATGTAGGAAGGGGTTCACGAGCTGTCAGAGATAGAGAGAGAAAAAAAAAAAGATTAAAATCCACGTCATCAAAAACAGTTTCATTTTATGATGTGAACAAAAGAATGACATGTTCAAAGTCTGTGTGTGACTTTTAATGGCTGGTACAGCTGCTCTGTCACAGCACTGCTGCTTTCCATAAGCAGGGAATATGATTTATGCTGTTTCTTGTCATTCCTGTTTGAAGAGGACGACCCCTACTGGCCGCAGACAGTTTATCGAGTCAAATACCACAATCTAAACCACATCTAACGTTAGATGATGAAATACAAACATTAGGTCTGTGAATAAAAGAGTCAAACTGAGTACATAACCCAGTGGATCATAATGCATCTCAAGCTGTTTCATGACCTGTTTGTCTCAGACTAAATCCTGAACTGATGGATGCTCTGTCTCTAATAAACAGGTCAGGTTTGATGTGGAGGTCATCACTCCAAGCAAAGCTTTTACCCAAGTCATGTCGAGGGTTTCCATTGATTTTAGAGACACTTCAAGCCTCATATCCTTCAGCTTTAAATACTTTCTATTCTAAGTGAGGCATTTTAATTAATGGCTAAAATGATTATTAGGTTTTGTTCTTTCCTCAAAATGTAGTTTTAATGAGGTCAGGGCTTTTCCATCAGAAGTCAATATAACACCAAGAGAAGAGTATCTTACTGTAAAAAATACAATTTGTTGCTGATCTTTGTCAGAACTCATAATCTAAAATAGTCTAAAAGATATTCAATACATTTTTCTCAATGTTCTCTTGAGTTACTCACTCTCAAAGTGTACAATGCCATCTATCTGGTCGATGAAGCCATTCATGCGTCCTTCAGTGATCATCTGTGAAGCAATTTTCTCAGCCTGAAGACAAACAAATGAAGTTAACACTTTAACAATTTCTCATTTACTCTGAAGAAGGACTGAAAATATTAATTGCTTTGAGTTGTTTTTAAACAGTGGATTTTGAAATACATACAATCTTTGAATTTTAGCAAGGTCTGTGTAAGTAAATAATTTGCATTATAGGGGTTTCTGGTTACAAATGTTCTGCAATGTGCTTGAATGCATCACAAAATAATATACAGATTTTGACAATGTTAACATTACTGAAATAAATGGTCCTTGAAGTGAGTTACCAATTCTGTACTCCAAAAGCCAGATTGAGTGCAGACTTTAATACAATAATTAAATATTAATGTATAATAAATATTAAACAAAGAGATAAACAGCTAACTGTCTAAACATCTAGAGCTTAATATGAATTTCATACTTTCATACAGTGAAATTATTTGATAGCAATTGTTTACAGAAAAGGCTAAAAACAAAAAACATGCAAAATATTTCTCTAATCGATGTCTCACCTTTGCTGGGGGGATTTCCAACAGCGCTCCTAGTTCTTCAAAAGTGATGTTGTTGTAAAGTTTGCTAGCAGACAAGAGGTTGTGTTCAATTACAGCTCTGTCGAGGATGCTGGAGCCTGCGAGGGTGAACACACAACTCCAATTACATTCAAGCTTATAATATGAACCTCTACACACAGACAGCATAAAACACCTGCAGTCATCACGTGGTTCAATGTAATATTAAATAGTTTTTTTTAGACAACACACTGTGTATATCAAATATCAAATATCAAATTAATCAGCTATCACCAGTTGATGAAGTGATGGTGAGAATAGGAACATTTTGCCCAATCCAACAACTCAGCAGCTGAAGATGTGTAAACCTAATTATCTCAACTCACCATCGGCTGTGGTGGCTTTCTGGTGGGGCATCAGCATGGCAGCAAACTCCTGCAGCTGGTTTCCTCTGATAATACGGTCCAGGTACATCTTCTCTAGGATACCATAGGTAGCCAGCTGTTGACAGCGCTCATCCTTAAAGAGAGTGGCCAACATACGGGAACGCTGCTGGCCTAAAACAAAGGACAATATTTTTGGTATGAGCCACATGTCTCAACTGTGAACTTCGAAACTGTGAACCTAAACATGAGTCTTGCTGGTACCTGCAGAGGCCAGTATGGTGCAGTTCAGGGCATGTTTCAGTGCCTCCAGACGTTCACTCTCATGGACAATTGATTTATAAGACAGCTCGTTATATCTTTGAGCAGCTTCAATGAACTTCCTCCTGAAGTCTAGGACTCTGGCATAACACACCTAAGAAGGAAAACAGCATGAAACACTGATCCAAGCAACTACTCATATCATTTAATGTAAAGTCCCCATTATGTTTAATTAAAGCACTCTGTTGCATTCAATTGCAAAAGTTGCAGTAATACAGATACAACTTGTGATGGTGAAATCACTAAAGGATTGTGTACCTTATAGTGTATCTGCAGCTGTTCATTAGAGGACTCATTCTGAAGCAATGAGGCTCTGTTGATGTAGGCCTCTGCCTGCACCGGATCATCATCCTCCAAGTAAAGACGGGCAATTTTCAGGTATGTGTCCAACTTATAGTCAACATTGTATTGCCTAAGGAAGGAAATAAAAAGCTATTTAGAGACCTGGAAATATCACATACATTAAAGGTTAGGAAAGCTGCCAGTAGCTTACTTACTTCTGTCCTGTTTCCAGGGGAATACCAACTAAAACCTGGGCAGCATTTCTCCAGTCTCCCTCCTTTTCATAAATGGTTGCTAAGTGCTGTCTAATTGAGGCTACCTGAAAATGTGTAAGAACATAATTCAGTTTGAGTGATCACACAAACACGCATTCGGGCCATAAGAGAGTTGAGAGCATTTACTTGTTCTTCAAAGGAGATGACCCTCGGCTGAATCTTTTCCAAGGTGAAGTGATACACTGCTTTCGCTGTGGCATCAGGCAGGTTGGGCAGATGTGTGCAGAAATCTGTGAGCAGTTGTCTCGAGATCACAAGACTGACATTTTCATTGACCACTGTAAAAGAGAGACAGAAATATTATGGTAAGATATCCTGTTTACATCCAAAAGTACTAAGTATGGTGAAAATGCTGATCACATGAAAGGAATGCAGGCACAGCATACTTGCTTCAACAAAGGCCTTCAAGGATTCCAGTTGATCTGCATCTGTAAACTGAATGGCCTTGTCCAAAATCTGTCGGTATCTACAAAAGATTTGACAGGTTAGAAGTCAGATCCCTTTTTTGTGGAGGCCCTGGAGGCTGTAGTAATCATAGTCATATATACCCACACCTTCTGAGCAATATACACACAAAGCTTAAAGCACAGTGAAACTCAAACTTTGTTGGGCTGTTATTAAAATGGAAACAAACAGGACATTTAGAGAACGCAGTGCTGTGAAGCTGCAGCAGGAGTGTGGAGTGAGCACTTGTGAATTGTTCATTTCTTGTCAAAAAACATTTTGAGCCTGGAAGCTTTTAAAGGAGAAGTATGGACCAACCCAAGTTCAAAGCTATGTTGTGTCCAGCACCCAACTGTTTGGCTAGTAAACAGTAGCTATAAGATGCTAACTAATATGATTAAATATAACAGTCAACGTCAATATTAGCCTCGCCGCTTTATTGTCGCTTGAAAGTGATGTTGCAGCTTAAAGGAGAATATGTACAATAAAGTGCATTCACAGGCAATTACTTATTCTAAACAGTTAGCGTTTACCCATCTGAATGTATGGCTAATGTAGCTCGGCAGCTAACATTAGCTTAGCTTGGTCCATCTCGCTGCTAGCTAACAGGTGCCGCATTGCTTCCTTTCTAAATTTGGAAAAGCAAATAGCAGCAAATAGCAACTCAAATGCTTTTGATAATTAGCGTTACATACTTGGCAGCGAGATCTTTGTGAGATCCACTTGAATTCATCAGCTGTGCGAGCTCCTGCCTCACTTCGGTCGCCATTGTCGCTCGTTGAAGTGTCAACAAGAGCGGCTTCGTATGCCAAGAGGGGCCGCGACTTCCGGTCCTCCAGCCGGCACTGAGGAAAAAATCAGGTCAATTACTGTTAACAAAGATATAAAACAAAGATATAATCTTCAATACGCTGATGATAAATAAAAACAATTTAGGTGAAAATATTGTACTTTTAATTTTTGATATTTTGACACAAAATACATGAAAATGATCGAGTACAGCTGAAACAATTAGTCGATTAATCAATTAACAAGAAATTATTTTGCAGCTCTTTTAATCATCGTTTAAATCATTATAAATGCACATTTCATGTTCTAACTGTCAGATGTGAAGATTTTCTGCCTTTCCTTTTAATTATTTTATCTAAATTTATTTAGGTTATTTAGGTTTGGACTGTTGGTACATTGTGAAGGTGTCACTTCAGGCTTTGGGTTATTGTGATGTTAATTTATCATTATTTTCTGAATTTTTAGAAACCAAACAATCAGTCAGTTAATGGAGAAAATAATCAGCAGATGATTCCAGAATGAAAACACTCAGTAGTTGCAATCCTGAACAAAATTGTTTAAAATGACTGATAACATTTTTGCAGAATTTCCTGTATCTCTTAAGCCACGAGCTTTTCATTTTATTCATTTATTTTAGTAAATACTGACATCATCAAATGCTCTTCACACAGTGAAATATTGTTACTATTGCAAATACTGAATTATTAATATTTTTTGTATAGGTTTGATTATTTTATTGTTATGAAATTAGTTTGCTGTAAATATATGACAAACTTTTAACTTAAACTGCCAGCAATGCAGTTTAGCTCCCAGCCTTTTGCATCCTTCAATCCTTTTCCAGTTTTCCAGCTATTCATACTCCTTTCTGCACTTTTTCATCTCATATGTACTGATTAATCATTTAAGCCAGAAACTCCATTCAAACCCTATAATGTCACACATGTATGACTTTTTTACAGCTTTTGAATCACATTCATACTAATTAGGCCTTTCCTACTTTTCCTCTCTTTAAGTCTTCATACAAATTAAATTCAGTCTAGTCTTAGCTTTTCAACAAACCTTAAATTATTTCACATCTTTCATACATTATTGATTTAATTCAACTTGTAAAGGCAACAGTAATTTAGCATCATCTTTTCAACACCCAGCATTCAAATTTCAATTTCTTCAGAAAAATGTTCTTCATAAATTTCCTTTTTTAATTGCTTTTATCAAAAACAACCGTAACATTGTTGTTGACGTTGTGCTGCACCTTTAAGAAACGTAGCAGTGACGTAGGGCGCGGAGGGCGTGGCCGGCTTGTGAACTGTCAGGGAAAAATGGCGCTCGGCGCGGTATTTTGAACAATCGCCTTTTGCTTTCCTCGTTTTATCTGGAAACGTTGCCCGGCGCTAATATCTCGGGTAAGCATCGCTGCGTGTTGGCCCCGTGTGTGGTTCGCTACACCGCAGTGAGTAAAAGGCTGCAGACTTCACAAAGTGTTCAGTGTTGAGAATGTTGTGCTAGCTAGCTCTGGTTAGCAGCCTCGGCAAGTTTGCTAGTACAGTTGTCCTGCCCGCTGCTTGATGAGCTGATGATGATGATAGTTGAGGAGAGACACTGATGAAGAGCACAGGGGGAAGGTTACTCTCTGAAACTGGTGAATGACTCTATTCTCTGTGCTGAGACAAAGTTTGGCTTGTAGTAATTGACAGTTTAATAACATGTAGGTGAAATATCATGTGAGCAGTCTGCTGAGTTCCTGCGTCCGCAA
Organism: Holacanthus passer; assembly: GCA_025331565.1. Classification (NCBI taxonomy): domain Eukaryota; kingdom Metazoa; phylum Chordata; class Actinopteri; family Pomacanthidae; genus Holacanthus; species Holacanthus passer. The sequence continues at coordinate 2,272,148 of JAFREQ010000046.1, read as the reverse complement.
ATGAAAACTAAAAGCTAAGTTAGCTGAACTGTGAGACGCCTGCGTTGTTTTGATGGGATCATAAAGCGACTTCTGCATTAACTTCAGTGTTTGCTGTCAAAAAACAAAAGAGCACAAGTTAGCCTTTGTTGTTAGCCGATTGCAAATTACTTAGCTCTTATACTTAAATTGCATCTGACGTTTTTGTGGTTTTTCTTATTCGTGTATCTCGACTGGGTCAAGCATTGAATTTACCTGACGTTTAACTAAAATATGACATTTTTAACAGGTGAGGCCGGACTAACTTGACTCATAGCCCCAAAACACAGGATACACATGTCGATAGGTAGATCTCTAAAATCTCTTTGCTCTGTCTGGCTAAAATATTCTAATCCAGATGAATGTCTGAAGTGACAGCAGGAATTATTGAAAGCTAGCATTGTTTACGTTGAGTCTGCTAAGAGTTTGTGACTTCCTGTTAGCTCACAGTTTCCAGAGACGATTATTTCCAGCTCTCATTGTTTTGTGTTGAATTGTTGCGGCTAAATGTCTTGTCTTAATGTAAATAATAGTAAATGCATCAGTGTTAGCCGGGGAGCTAACAGAGTTGATGACGAGGTAAAAATGGCGGATCTTTCGAAATCCAACCCCGGCCTGAAATAGTAACGCAGCCAGCAAGCAGCTTGTCGCTTTTTCTCACTCTTTGCCCCAACCGAGACCCCTTCAGGGGATGTTTCCAGACAACCGGGTGCAGCTCGGGACAGTTTCAGCAGGGGACGTGGACACGATCAGAGCAGTTAAGCGGTGTGTGTGTGGTTTTGTGGTGGGTTGGGTTCATATGTGCGTTTCAGTGGATTAATGTTGAGTTGAGTGCAGCAGGACAAAGATCCGCCTGAGATGATCGCTGCGGCCTAGTTAACCCAGCATCAGCTGTCAGGCTGTGTCAGAATGAGTGCAGCTCAGACCAGACTCACATACATCCCCCATTGATTACATCTCACGTGATTATTGATAACTAATGCACAGGCGTAAAGTGATCAAACCGGACATTCTGCTGTGAACACGGCTAACTCGTTAGCTTGAACTGCCTTGTTTATTTTTCTTGCAAAGCCTTCTGTAAGCACACTGCTTTATTGTTCAGTTATGCATGTTAATTATGGAGAAGTACATCAGAAATGAATAATATGTTTTTGAATTTTTCTATTGTACATTTTGTTTATTGCAATCCAATGCAACAACTATGTGGAGAGTGATCAACATAACCTCTGAATTGTGCATGATATGTTTTGTGCATCAGACACCAGGATGCAGTTAGTGCAGAAAATGCATAGTTCTCTTATATCTGGTTAAAATAATTGGATAATTACAAATGAGGAAAATGTTTCTTCAAAGTTTCTTGTGTGTTTAGCCAAAGTTTATGTGTTCTTTTTAAAAATGAGGATATCTTTGACACACAATGATAAATCATTGCATTGTTGTTTTGGGGATTAACAGAGAGCTGAGACTTTGCAAGCATGGATGTGGTGTCACCAGAGCTCAACAGCCTCCTTCCAGATGAGATCATGGATACGGAGGCCATAGAGGACATCCCTCACTCCCAACCTGACGGCACCGTGGTCCAGTCAGAGCCCAGTGATGACACATCGGTCCCAATGGAAACGGACACACCCATGGCTTCAGAAAATCTGAGCCTTGCTTCAGATGCCACTTCGACAGAACACGCTCAGACTCTAACCACCTCCACCCCCACGGACTCCACATTCAGCATCAGCTCCGGAAGTCAGCTTCCTATCTCAATTTCCAGCACGTCGTCACCCCTTCTTACCCTCAAACCATCCATGGCTACTTCCACAGCCACGACAAAAACTACAGATAGTGTGACTGGGACTTGTGTCTCTACAAGTGGGTTACAGAAGCTCACAGCTCCGTTTACCATCTCTGCTGCAAACCACCAGATCATTCTCAACAAGGTGGCCTCATCTCAAGCCACAGAAGCAGCGAAGTCTGCAGGTGGTCAACCCCAGGTCATCAAGCAGGAAGGACAAAAACTTTTGGTTACAGCAATAGGAAAGTCGGGACAACCTATAGTGCTGCAGTTACCCCACACAGCTGGCAAGCCTGGCCTTTCACAGACTTCAGGAGACACCAAATCTCAAGCGCCACAGTTTAAAGTGGTGACTATTGGTGGGAGGTCGGAGCTAAAACCAGTGGTCGGGAGTCCTGGCAACCAGGTGACCACATTACAGGCCCAGCAGCTGAAGACTGTACAGGTACCGTTGACTGTTTTGCGTTATAGTGCAATATTTTAACAAATCGACGTTAATATTGTTTGACAATTTAATACTTACATACAACATATTTACTATTAGCATAATATACTATGCAAATTTGAGCTTTAGCCAATAAGACTGCACACACTATTTACTGACTATAAACCATTGTAATGCAAACCTAACTGGCTTTATTAGATTGGATCTCAGTGTTTTCCATCCATGGAGTGTGTCCAACAAGTAAACATTCATGTGGGCTCGGAGCTTTGATGCCCTAAGCTGACATTAATCAATGTCAGTTGAAAACAGCTGATTGATAAACATATGACTCGCCTGTCTCTGCAGTAGAGAACACACGTAGCACTGCTGAGTTGGCTCTCCTCCCAGATAAGAAAGTCAGAAACCAAATCTGAGAAGAGACGATGTAGACTGTGTCACTGTGACCTCAGTGAGGACCTGCATACCTGCATACATATCTAATTGTCCAGTGTTAGCGTCCCTGTTCTTTTGTCTAATCTGTGTACTAAAGGCCAGTCGGTAGGTTAGGTAAACAATAGCAGGTTCAGCATTGTGCTTTGAATTTTGCATTATTGTCTAATTGTTTTAATTGTGGTGTTATGACATGACCTGTAGAGTTAAAGAGTTTTTCAGAAGATGAAGAGCTCGTTTGAGCAAAACACAAAAATATCTATGGTTTGATATACACATGCACAGAGCTGTGTCAATGGTAAAAAGAGATGGACAGTAAAGTTCAGAATGAATTGGATAAAGCATTTATCATCCTGAACATTAAGTACTACATTATGTCCTATACTGTATTGTAGGGCAGTGTTTTTCATTATGGTCCTTGGCCTGCCTGCCCTGTATGTTTTTAGATGGCTCGATATTCCAGCACACCTGATTCAAATGATCAGGTCGTCATCACACTCTGCAGATACCTGCTAATAATCTATTCATTTGAATCAGGTGTGTTGGAGCTGGATAACACCAAAAACACACAGGGATTTAAAAAAACACTGCTATAGAGTTTTGTCTGTCTATCTTAGTACTAGAAGATGGAGTATTTGAAGCATATACTTTTGCTTAGATATTATAAATCTTCAAGACTGTCAGACAGTTGTTACTGCATTATCGCAAATTATAGTGGATTAAATGTCCATTGTTGTTATGTTGTGAATGTGTGAATAGAATGTGCATCAGTTTCCTGAATGTCTCCACAGATTGCTAAGAAAACACCAACATCCTCAGCTGCACCAATCAAGTTTATCATCACAAAAACTGTTAACAGCAAAGGTCTCAGTCCTCAGACATCAGTATCTCCTGTTATTGCAGGTAAGTTTATTGGCATTATTGTATACTTCTAACTTTTGTATGTAAAGTCAAGACTACATAGTTTTTTAAAACCATTTTGATTCTGTGTTTGCTGTAGTTAAACCACATTTTCTCAGATCTTGTGTCTTGTGTTCATAGGACGGGTCCTGACACAGAATTCCCCAGTGATGCCCGCGAGGACCATTACTCTCTCTGAGCCTCACAACACTAGTATACAAAGTATTCCCGGCAAAAAGATTGCTATTTCACCCCTTAAGACTCCCAGCAAGGTAAATTCTTTACACTATTCCTCATTTACCAGATTAAGCTTTCCTTTTCTCTTTTTTCTGTTATTGTTGGTGTGGTGTTATTTTCCATTATATCGACAAGCTGTACATGCCTAGAAATACCATCACTGCAGTTTTCAAGTGGTTAAGTTTAAGATGATCACAACAGTTTGACTTTAATTTAACCTTAACAATGTTCCATTTAAATTAAATCATGTGACTGATCATAACTGCGCTCTCACCATCAGGTGACTGTGGTGTCTGTGGCTTCTCCGACCTCCAACGCCTCTCAGAAGTCAGTGGCGCTGCCTGTTAATGTAGCACTTGGCCAGCAGATCCTCACCGTCCAACAGTCCACATCTGCATCTCCAGTCAAGGTGGCTGCCAGCCAAACCACGACACAGGTAAGATCAAAGCACAGAGCTGGTCACTGTTTATTTTCAACATCTGCTGTGGACTTGAAAAAGATGTCCACAAAGATTTGTTCTGTATCATCTATGAAGTGCATGGGGGTGCTTCTCCTGCTGCTGCATTTCTAAAGCCTTGATCACCTCTAATGTTGAAAAGACAGCACAGCATAATGAAACTACAAGTGAAAAAACAACAGATTTGTCTGTTAATTAGATTTCACTCTCGAGTCACACACCAGTGACAGTTTGCGGCTTTGTTTGCATTATCATGACTGTCATACACAGAGCAGTGCATTTGAAAAAAGGTTTATTACTTTTGTTTTTATTTTGGTAAAGATGGCAACACATCCAAACTGACATCGCCTCTGTACTGGTAAAGGATGTAACCTTTTCAATTATTTGTAGAGCATAAATTTTATTGTGTACAATCTAAATTCTCTGAAGTTACTTTCTGTTCTGACTTCTGTTATTAAGGCATCAGGTTTGTCCTTTCAGTTCAAATTGTTGTAGTTGCTCTCGTCCTTCCTAATGAACGATAGTTCGGAACAATTTGGCGTAGAGGACAGGTTTGTTTTTGTCTGATCCTTGTGCCATATTTGTACTTTGAACTCACATTTGGAGGAGACAGTCCAGGATCGCTTGGTGCGACTTTTTAAGATAACTTTTAGGAACAGCAACAAAAAGCTTTCCTCCTACTATTGTCGATTTTCATGCAAAACTCTGTCTCCTGTTGCATCTGAACACTTTCAGAACATTAAACCAGTGCAGTCTGTGGCAGTGGGAGGCGTCGGGGGCTCCCAGTTCAAGACCATCATCCCACTGGCGACACAGCCCAACGTGCAGCAGATTCAGGTGCCAGGAAGCAGGTTCCACTACGTCCGCCTCGTCACAGCAACGACAGCTAGCAGCACGGGACAGCCCAGTGGTCCCAGCACCAGCTCCATACAGACAGGTGACTTATAAACAGACAATTGATAGTTGTGTTTTCTGGTAAGAAACCCAGATGCTACTTTATTTAGCAAAGGCACATATGGAAGCTCTTCTATGGCAACTTATGATGCTTCGTGTCCCATAGCTAAACCTATGGTGGTCAGTACAGGAGCCGTCAGGATGTCTGTCCCAATCGTCCCAGCACAGACCATCAAACAGGTAACTTCTGTAAATGCTTTGCTATTCAAACTGAGCTGTCTGTGAAATGTCTCCTGAGCTGCATTCATGGATCATATTTCCTGTAGGTGGCCCCTAAGCCCTTGACGTCAGCACCAGTAGTTACCACCACTCAGACCCAGCAACGCCTGATCATGCCTGCAACCCCACTGCCCCAGATTCAGCCCAACTTCACCAACCTCCCTCCAGGCACCGTTCTGGCACCAGCTCCAGGAGGTGGGAATGTGGGCTATGCAGTTGTGCCAGCACAATATGTCACACAGGTCAGTGATGTTTTTGGTGGGTTTTTATTTATCCACTACTCTTTTGATATTCAAATGTTTAATTTGTTTTCTGTGGTGTTATTTGCCTGTAGCTCCAGCAGTCACCATTTGTGACCCTCGCCAGCAGCTCTGGTTTCCCTGCATCTACTGGGATCCAGACTCAGGCCAGATTGCCACTCAATGGGTAAGAAGAGACAGGAAGACAGCTTGTTTCATTTTTGAGGTAGGGTTGTGGTTAGAGTTCATTTGAATCTAAGCAATATTATTCATTGGCTCACAGGTTGTCGACAGCAGAAACGACCTCTAGACCAAGGAAACCATGCAACTGCACTAAGTCACAGTGTCTCAAACTGTAAGTATGACTGTGGTTCAGTAAATTTTCAACTGTTGTATTTGTTGGACATAAGTGTGGAGATGAAGCCTGACCTGATCAATATATTGTATGTGTAACTGTATTGATGCAAACATGTCAGTCCACTTCTGTTTGTGGAACTGAGCCTCATTCAGGCAGTTTTATCAAGCAGAGTTCTGTTTTTCTTCCTCTAGATACTGTGACTGCTTTGCTAATGGAGAGTTCTGCAATAATTGTAACTGCAATAACTGCTTCAATAACCTGGAACATGAAACAGAACGTCTCAAAGCTATAAAGGTGAGATGGAGGTTTGTGAGTCGTGTTATTGGACTGAGTGGCTTCCTGTCAGACGGATGTTTCAAGGTGAAAATGTGTTTTTCACAGACGTGTCTGGACCGGAACCCAGAGGCCTTCAAACCTAAAATTGGTAAAGGCAAAGAGGGAGAGTCAGACCGCCGACACAGCAAAGGCTGCAACTGCAAACGCTCGGGCTGCCTGAAGAACTACTGCGAGTGCTACGAGGTGGGTTCTCCCTCGCTGCATTGTTTGCAGGAGTTTTTCTAATGTAAACTTTCACTTCATGTTGACTGAATAGATTTATTGTTTACATTTGTATGTTTCCTTGTTTTCACCTCAAAGGCGAAGATCATGTGCTCATCTATTTGTAAATGCATTGGCTGCAAGAACTTTGAGGAGAGTCCAGAGAGGAAGACGCTGATGCACTTGGCTGATGCAGCAGAAGTGAGAGTACAGCAGCAGACTGCAGCCAAGACCAAGCTGTCTTCACAGATCTCAGACCTGCTCATGCGGACGACACCTGTTATCTCAAGTGGAGGCGGAAGGTACTGTAACATTTCTCTCTACAACTGCAACAAGTTACAGGAGCATTTTGAGGAAGAATCATTTTCATTATTATTATAACAGCTAAAGTTGTTTATGATGATGGGCATTCTTTTCTTCCTGCCCTTTCATCTTTTAAAGTGAGCAGTACATAATAATAGCTGATGACATGAGGGATGATGTATTTTCTCTCTAAGGTCTTGTTTTCGTCTCCCTGCAGGTTGCCATATACGTTCGTAACAAAGGAGGTGCTGGAAGCAACATGCGAGTGTTTGCTGGAACAGGGCAAAAAGGCAGAACAGACTCATCAGCCTCAGGCCGAAGCAGAGAGGTTGATCCTGGAGGAGTTCGGACACTGTCTCATGAGGATAATCAGCTCCGCGGGGAAAGCCAAAGCAGACTGTGCCTCTATCAACTGTTAGGCTGAGCACTCTGGTTGTCCCCACCCTCTAACCGCTCCAGCTGTGGGGGCCGAGAGGCATGGATTACTCTGCGCTCGGTCTCGGACCCCCGGGGTTTCTCTCCTGCAGGGAAACAGGTTGTCTCCTCTTCAAAAGGCAGAACAATGGCCTGAAAGTAGATTCCCCTGCCTTGGGCCAGCTAAGGCCAGCTGGGATAATAAACAGTGAACAGGCGTTTGAACTCTTCACAACTTTAATTGAAGGACAAATGGACAGAGCAAACTGCCTCTGATGGACCCTGAGACTGTTCTGACATTTGTTCACCTGGCTGTGATGGACTCTGGAAATGACTCTGAGCAAGGTGGCGCTGAACAGGAATTAAATCTTATCTTCACTTTATTTTCCCTACAAGGCCCTATCAGATCTGTTTTCTTCCTCAAAACTTTTGTTCTTCCATTTTATCCTGTTTTCTTTTATTCTTTCCCTTTTTGAGGTTTTCGAAAAAGAAATGCCTGTAATTTTTATGTAATCATTTGTGCTTACAGTAGACAAACAGAACATGTATCTTTTGATATTTATTTTGACAAGTATTTGTAATCATTGTGAGCGCTAATATTGTGTGGCTTATAGTGCTGCAAAATGTTAATTATTAACCCAGGCTAGGCTAAATTGTTTAAATGAAAATCGAGTAGAAGCAATCTTAGGTTTTATCCTAAAGGTAAGATGATTGCACACACATAATGCATTATGCACACACACGCCCAGCACTCCTCAGAATAATTGGCTCAATTGGTGGAGGTACACAATTCTTCTGGTGCTGTTTTCTGTTTTATTAGTCACATGCTTACTGGACATTAAAAACACCATGAATGGGAAAATAATTGAGACCTACATGACTTGTTATATGATGTTCCTGACTAGAGATTAGCAGGTTAATGGAACAATGAACAAAGAGCGAATTACAGTCACCTGATCTGTCGAGGCAGGTCTGATGTCACAGAGATAAGGGAGCTGACATTCATTTTGACTCTTCATGGCAGGTGAAGCACACATTCAATTATAAACAATAAAAATGGCTGCATTTCATTTTTATATGTTCAAAGGTTGCATCATTGTTTGCTGGCTGGTCATAGGAACAATACTACATCCCGGGCGGCAGGTGGCGCTAACACTCAGAGCCAAAACTCAGTAAACCAGAAGAGGAAGACGAGACGACAAATTTAAGTGAAGGCTGGTGAAGTTGTGGATCAGTAGCGTCGAGATCCTCAGGAAAATGTGCTTCTTGGAAACAGGAATAGTTATATTTCACCTACAAATATTTGAAAAATGTAGTTTTTGTTCTTGTTAAATTAATACACTCGGTATAGGTAGCTCGCTCGCGTTTTTCTTTTTCGCGTGATTTTTTTTCAACGAGGTTTCGTTCAGCAACGTTAGCTAAAATTATATCTGCACTTTGGGGTCCCTGCTCGGATTATTAGGTAAGTGAGTTACAATTTTAGTTTTTTTATTTAGTTTTTTGTGTCATAAAGTGTTGTAGACAGCACAGTTAATCTGCTTCACTCAGTTAACAAACCTCCACCCGAACACGTGGTCAAGAAAAACCAGCGTGTTGCAAAGACGCCAAACTCTTATTTAAAATGCGGTTGTTTAGCGTAAACTCGCTTCTCGGCCGAGATCAATTCGCTAACAGAACTCAACTCAAACATTTTCTCAAGTTTAAGCATCAACTCTTCAATTCGGCATATATACTATAACCCTGATGTTTGGTTTTTTGCAAATATTCGGTATGAACGTCTTCATGGTGTTTGTATTATTTTACCACCACATAAACTTCTGATGTCTAAAAATCTAAATGTGTCTTGGTTTGACAGATCAGCTGAAGAAGGCTGCAGTGAAATGAACAGTCTGGACCTGACAGGCACGTATGTATTGCAGTTCTGTCATGTATGTAATAAAATGATCAGCCATCCCAATGATTATATCAATCACTACCCATCTGACCCATTCACATGTCTGGGGAAGATTATTCATGAGCTTCTAAATGAGGGTTCTGGCACTGATCTTCATTTTAAAGAGCTTTGCTGCTGTTCTGTGATTGTAACTTACTTCAATATCTGCATTGTTCTTTCAGGGTTCACCTGCAGGTCCTGACACAAACACATCTACATCAGCACCTGACTGGTTTGTTTTTATTTCTGCTTTTTCATTGACAAATAAATACAGATTGTGAAACAAAGTTGATGTTTGTGTGTTGGTTTTTTTTTATATTCATGTTGGGATATTTTTGGGAAAATGAGGTTTCCTTTTCACAAAGTTTACACATTCATCACTTTTCCTGCTTATTACAGGTGGTTTCACTTAAGTCATTTACTAGTACTCAATTATGGTAAAGTAGAATACAGAGGTACTTGAGTATCTCCATTTGATGCTATTTGATATTCCATTACATTTCACAGGGAATTGCTGTACTACTGCTGTAAGTGACATTTGGAGTTACTGGTTACTTTCCAGTTTTAGATTTTACATTAAAAATGCATTGTTAAAGATTAAACCATTGGCACTGAACCATTTTATCTTGTGACCTTCCCAAAGTGATGCCTAGTCTGGGCTCTTTGACAAATTTCTGCTTTAATTTTAACAACCATTTAGGGCCCAAAGTGGTAACAATTCAGTGTTTCACCAAAGTATTTAGTTTTCTTTAGTTTTCAGTTTTATTGTACATTAAGTATATGAGTACTTTATTTACTGAAATATTGAATAATATTGTAATAAATACAGGGACTTTGTTGTACAAAATATTAAGCAGAATCCATCAAAAACAAAAAGTGATTAAAATGAATTCATGAGGGACACTAGTTAAATCATTAGTATAAAAAATAAAATAGAGAAGATAACATGGAGTTATTTGAGATTGTATATAATTTAAAAAATAGTTAAAATTATTTTTTAAATGTATTAATCAAAATATAAGATATTTACATTTATGTATGAGCCAATACAATGTTTATGTAATATTTATATTACATATAATATTTAAAGTTTGATTTATTATAAAAACGTGACGCTAGCATAGTTGCCAGCATGTTAGCACCGTTAGCATGCTAGCAGGCGTGACGTCCCCCGGAAGCTGTCGTTCTTCTTCGCGGGAGGAGGGGACTGTTGCTCAGTGCCACGTTGATGGAGACCAGTGGGGACGTGGAAATCCGTCTTGAGTCCGGAGCCGGGACCCGGTAGCCTCTCCTTCTGTTTTTACAGCCGTTAATCCTCGAGCAGAACCGAAAGGGGAACCTGATCGGGCGGAGGCTGTTTGTGTTTGTCGCATATTGTGTGTGTGTGTTCATGTAAGAAGGAGCGAAGAAGCGGAAGGTAAGAAGCTTTGGAGCAGTAATAAGATCTGAACTGTCTTCACTCTGTTGTCTTCAGCTAACAGGCTACAAAACACAATGTCCCCTTGTAGCTTCAGGTCAGTGAGCCTGTTCAGAAAGTGACTTTAACCTGCAGCCTGTTTGACTTTGAGTCCTGAGCTCAGGCTCCTTGTTGCTGTGCGGCTTCTTTTAAATGCTCAGTCAGCTGTTAGCTTCCTGCTAGCTGCTGCTGCACTTTTATGTTTGCTAATGTTAACATGTGAATGCAAGACATAGGCAGACTGCTCCAACAATGTCTTGAGAGCTCTTTGTAATTTCATTGTTTCCAAACAGCTCAACAATGCAGAGTGCATGTGAGAGTCGGTGTCAGTCAAACTAGGCCTTTGTCTGTTGCTCTGTCTGTACTGTATTTCTTACAGGAGTGGGGCTAAATGATAATAATGCACCAAGCAAAAGTGGGATTAAAACCTGAATTTCTTGTTTATAATATAAATTACACCATAATGTCATTACCTTGTGCCTTGAGTTGTTGTCTCTTCTTAGCTTTAAAAGATAGACCTATGTTAATACAATACTTAGTTACACTCAGTTTTTAGGAATACCTGGCTAAAACGAATGCAGTGCTGCAACAAACCCTCCCTTCATGAAGGTTAGAATGCAACTGTTATAGAGAGGTGTTGATGCAACTGTATGTAAGAACATTTTGGAGGCTGCACTTTGTGACTGTTTTGCATTGGACAGAGAAATGTGTCTGTTATTTAGTCTGTCCTCATTATTAAATGGGGGACAAAATGATAGAAACACCCGTCAGTATATTGCGATACAGGTCAGCAGCAGCACAAACACCTCAACACCCTTTAAAACAGGTAAAACAGTCTCATCACGAAAAGTCAACATTCTAACCTTCATGAAAAGATCAATTATGCCTTTATTAGTCCCACAATGGGGACATTTCCAAAAGGGAGGATTCATTGCAGAACTGTTGTTTTAGACTGACCTAGTTTTAGCCAGGTGTACCTGATAAACTGCTGACATAATGTAGACGCACATATATCCATTGAAAGAGTAGTCGGTTGCTGTCATTGGTCCTGCTGTCTGTACTGGTTGTGAAAAGATCGAATCCTACTGTAATTAGAGTGTAAGTGATGGGGGACAAACTCAAGTTCTTGTTCTGTGTTAAAATGCACTTTAAAATCAGATGAGAAATTAAGTGGGTATCTTTCAAAATTTGTTGTCTTTCTAATGCAAAATTCCTCTTCATGTTACTTTCCTGCCATCATATCTCAGCAAAGAAACACGAGACAAGCAAAGAGACATTTTCATACAAAACACATAATTCTGTACATTTGAGTCACATCAGTAAAGATCTTTTCACAGCCAGTATGGACACAGACTGATAACTGTCAATGTGCATATGGTCATGCTGTTAATTTAAACCAGACATAGAAAAAACATGAACCTATCCCTTTAACACATGAACATAATATAAAGCCCAGCAGCTGTTTTTTATTCAAACAGTCAGAGTTAAAAATACACCAATCACTTTGTGTTCAGTTGTCTGTGGTGATTCCTGCAGAAGCCACATGAAGAGAAACACAAATAGAATTATAATTTACTGGAACCACTCTGTCGTCATCACTGCATTTTCCTTCAAAATGTGTGTTTATTTTTCCAGGATGAAACTTAAAGAGATCAACCGCACAGCCATCCAGAGCTGGAGTCCTGCACAGCACCATCCCATCTACCTTGCAACAGGTATTAACATGCAACCAGCCTGATGCTGCCGCTATCTGGCATTTTGACAGGACATTATATCATTTGTGTCACTCAGCCAGTCAGCCTGAGCACGCAGGTTATTAATCATGTGAACTTTTTTCTCCTTAGTTGGCTCTTTAGAGCATTTTTTAAGTGCACTTTTTAGTAAACTGATGAATACGAGCCCGGCATGCACCAAAGCTTCCTGTGCTCTCTCTCTGCAGGAACATCAGCCCAGCAGCTAGATGCCTCCTTCAGCACCAATGCCTCCCTGGAGTTTTTCGAGCTGGACTTGACTGACCCGTCTCTGGACATGAAGTCATGTGGCAGCTTCTCCTCCTCTCACAGGTACTAAAACCTGCTGACTGCACCCATGTTGTTGACTTTCTGTACCCAGAGGTTAGGGTATGTGGGTTATCTGACCGTCCATCTGCAGTCTGTATGCCCCTCAGTCCCATTCTCATGAACATGATATGTCCTTGAGGGAGACTCTTCACTGCTTGTAGTATATGAATCTGGACAGACATGGATGTAAACTGCAACTTGACTGGTTCGTGGAGGCATCTCCAATTCTAGTTCCTTATAGTTCAGCTGTTCATCACATGTTTTGTTCTCCTTTCTCACCCCACAGATACCACAAACTGGTGTGGGGTCCCTATGGGATGGATAGCGATGCTCATCCATCTGGGGTCCTTATCGCAGGAGGCGAGAACGGCAACGTCATCCTGTACGACCCTGCAAAGATCATGGCTGGAGAGAGTGATGTGATCATTGCTGAGAGTGAGAGGCACACAGGGCCAGTGAGAGCTCTCGACGTCAACCCGTTCCAAGTATGATCCATTTATTTCCAGCGTGGATGAATTTAACATTTAACATTTAAAGCAAATGCAGTGACTGATTTTTTTTTTTTTTTGTCCTCTCTCCTGCAGACAAACCTGGTTGCATCAGGTGGGAACGAGTCTGAAATCTATATCTGGGACATGAATAACTTTGGCTCTCCAATGACACCAGGACCCAAAACCCAGGTATTTTTTTACTCTATCAACTACATTTTATATTTATTTTCTACAATAAAGTAATATGTGAATTTTCTTCTTCTGTGTGAACTCTGTCAGATGTCATCATAATGAAGTGATGATGACTATTTTCAAACCATGAGAACACTGTGTAGCCTAGTGTGCATTCGTGTCTTTAACAGTTTGTGTGACTGTAATGAAGCTCTAATGAATAAAGCGCTCATGTCTTTGTCTTGAAGCCTCTGGAGGACATCAGCTGTGTGTCGTGGAACAGACAGGTCCAACACATCCTGGCCTCTGCCAGCCCGAGTGGCCGAGCCTCAGTGTGGGACCTCCGCAAGAATGACCTCATTATTAAAGTTAGCGACCACAGCAACAGAGTACGTTGGTTCTCGTGCACTCAGATAAAGACTCACACCTGCTGTCTGGTTGAATATTCTCACAGTCATTCGGTGCCTTTGACTGAAACTGTTTTGTGCGTTTGTCCTTGTTTTAGATGCATTGCTCTGGACTGGCCTGGAACCCAGAAGTGGCCACTCAGCTGGTCTTGGCCTCGGAGGACGACCGGATGCCTGTCATCCAGATGTGGGATTTACGTTTTGCTACCTCTCCTCTCAAGATTTTTGAGAATCACACACGGTAAACACACATGTTCAACTCAGAACCAAAGCAGTGTAAAGCTTTCCTTTGCAGTCTTAAAGAATGTGGCTGGTGATATTTTATATTTCTCATGAAGAAACCAAAACCAACTTCAAGAAAAATAAAGTTTTCAGCCTCATCTCCTAAAAATCATGAGGCTTTTTAAGACTGGACTGTTCTTTATATATCTTTATATACAGGGGTGTCCTGGCCATCGCCTGGAGCTTGGCTGATCCCGAGCTGCTGCTGAGCTGCGGGAAGGACAGCAGGATCCTGTGCTGGAATCCAAACACAGGAGAGGTAAAAGCTGATTATAAATGTCATTTACATGCTGGTTATTTACACAACCAAACAGTTCTACTGTTGTCCCTCTGATGTCAGTAAATCACCTGCTTGAATCTCCAGGTGCTGTACGATTTGCCCACAAGCAGTCAGTGGTGCTTTGACATCCAGTGGTGCCCCAGGAACCCCGCAGTGCTGTCGGCTGCAGGCTTTGACGGACACATCGACATCTATTCCATCATGGGAGGCAGCAACCAGGCGCAGAGCCAGAGACACGCTGACCAGGTGAAGTTTCATCTCAAATACCTGTGTCTGCTGTGAATAGAGACAATTTTCTATAGAGAATATAAAATATAAAATAGCTTGATCAGCAGAGTGCAAGCAGGTTGCTGGTTGCTCAGAGTCCATAATCAAGTATCTGACATGTTTTACAATTAAACACTGAATGCATTTGTATTTGTGTTTTATTATGTGTTTTCTGTCCATATTTCCTTTTTATTCAGAGCTGCACATCATGAACTTGGCTGTAAATTCGATGTTTGGCATCTTAAGCATCGCCTTTGTGTCTGATTGACTCTGGGTGTCTGTTACAGATTAGCAACTCGTTCGGGAACATGGATCCTTTTGGGACAGGACAAACTTTGCCCCCGCTGCAGCTGCCCCAGACGGCTGCCCCTCCAGCCACAGTCATCCCCCTGAAGAAACCACCCAAGTGGATCCGCAGACCTGTCGGAGCCTCGTTCGCTGTGAGTCCTGTGTCTTCACTGTTCATGATATTGAGGATGGCGCTTCTTTGTTTCACCATCTCTTACATTCTTTTGGCTTTTGTTCACCCCTAGTTTGGTGGGAAGCTGTTGTCTTTGGAGAACTCGAAGCCGAACCCTCAGCAGCCCACTGCACATGTTGTACATATCAGCCAGGTTGTTACAGAAACAGCCTTTTTGAAGCGCTCCGATCAGCTGCAGGCCACTCTGAGTGCAGGCAGCTTCGTGGGCTTCTGCCAGGAGAAGATCGATGCAGCTGAAAACGAGTTTGAAAAGACTATCTGGTCTTTCCTCAAGGTATGAAATTCAGAAAGAAGCTTTTCCTAGAAATATCTTAATAAACTCTGAATATATTTTCAATGAATAATGTCGTCATTGTTAAATTTGTGTGTGTGTGTGTGTGTGTGTCACTATTTGTGTTTTCAGGCTAATTTTGAAAGCGATATCCGCAGCAAGTACCTGGAACTGCTGGGGTACAACAAAGAGGAGCTAGCCTTGAAGGTGAGATGTGTACTCTAGGCTCCTGTTTGCCCCATGTGACAATATATATATTTACTCCAAATATTTTCTCTTTATCAAGCGTCAGTACATCTTTTACTAAATTTGCCCTCTTTGTTGTCAGATTTCAGCAGCGCTGGAGGAAAAGCCTGCCGATGCTCCCCAGGTACGTTTGTTCAGCATTTTGTGAAACAGACTGGAAACAATGGAAACAGTTGTATCAATCTTCTTATCGAACTGTCAGCAAGAAAGAGGCCAGAGGCTCGTAATTGGCCAAATTATTACATTATGTACTGTATGTTTGTGGTGTCAAATCACTTTTTATTACAACATGCAGTTATTATGCAAGCGATGTGACACAGTTCTAGTATTGTGGTGTTATTTGGTTTGAATCAGAACAAAATCAGCAGCTGTTTTAAAACCGTGAAGAGTGACTCTGCTCAGTTAGTAGAGATGCTTCTGAATATTCCACCATCGCAGCAAACTTCTCTCCATTTGTTCCTGCTTACTGTGCCGTTCACATTCCTTCACTGACAGCACAACAAAAGTGACTGACAACTATTGGCACTAATTAGTGCTGCAGTTCTTGGCTGACATGCTTCAAACTGTCTCTGTCTTACATTTTGCAATAAGGAAGTGTTGTAAGTGTTCAATAATTTAAAGCCTCGTCCCACTGTTACAAATCCTACTTCACTTTTTTGACTCAGAGGAAGATCTGCAGCCAAAACGTTAAACACAGTTTGTTCTGTTTCAGGTCTCTGTTTGTTTCTTGTATTTTTTTCAACAGTGTGTCTCACATTTAACTCTTCTCTGTGTGAGAAGAGTGTGAACATTTCCTTCCCTGAGGTGTAAATGTATTGACAATTCAAACACCTGTTTCCACCGCTGAACTCAAAACATGACCTCGATTCTCGTGTTAAATACAAACTCAGAGCTGACCTTGAGTTTAACTTTGGTCTGAGTGTTCTCTGAGTGCAAACTTGCTTTTATGCCATTAAAAATGACAAAACAGAGCTCTCTGTAATTTTACTCATTTGTCATCTTAAAATAGACCAAAGAGCAGCTGATACTGAGCCAAACCAAGTCTCCCTTCAAGCATTTTGCAGATTTTTGTAGACACCATATGCACCTCCCTTCATACTTCTCCCCAAATATCTAATAGTATCTCTTTCTTCATTTCAGCCTCCTGTTTCTCCTTTTATTTTGCAGTTGAAAATTCAATAACAGTCTCTGACTTTGGACCTGTATCTTCTCTAAATATTCAGGTGGAGGTGCCAGCTCCAGCCACCCTGCAGCCTTTACCCGACCTCAGCCTCATCCCGCCTGCTGACACTCCTGAGGCAGCATTCGACATGATTGCTGCAGCAAACCTTCAGCCAGAATCGACACTGGAATTAGACTCCACTCCCGGCCCAGAGACCAAAGAGCCGACGGAGACAGCAGATCCAGAGGACGCTCTCACCAGCGAACCAGAAGAAAACGCAGATCCAGTTCTCCCAGAGGAGGAAGGGGAGGAGGAGGAGGAGGAGGAGATCCCCTTGGAGGAGGTACACCTTCATCTTTACACATCTTCAAAAAGACTGAACCGGTGTCATCTGATGTGTGCACTGTTAATGGCCCTGCACACCAGAGTAAACACACATGGGTGATTTGAGTTATTTTGCTTGATTAGACCTTTTCTCAGGATTGTGTGAGCATGAACAGACTGGGTCTGTCCCAGGACTCACGCTTCAGGTGTTTGTGTGTAGCCAAGAATTTTAAGTCAAGTGCCTGTTGTTCATCATTAGCTCACTGAGATTAATAAGAACACCTGTCAGTCACAAAAGTACATGGTTCACATGGTTTGAGCTCCGATCTCTTGGTTTAATTTTATTTCCACATACTGAACAAACAAGTAGGATCAACTGTACAGCATCAGAGGGACAAGCAGGAGCTGAGAGGATTAATTATCTACAACCATGTAGGTCTGCTGTACATAAAAGAGACATAATGTGATGTTATTTTCAATATCTGCTCATGTTTTTAGTACAATCTTTTAAGAAACATCTGCTTCTCAAAACCATTAATGAAAGACTATGATATTTAATATTTATTTTCATTCATTATTATAGTTAAACAATTTGATTGTATTTATATAGTGCCAAATCACAAGAGAAGTTATCTCAGGACACTTTATGTTGTGTTTCACTCGGTGTGTGCACAGTTAGGAGCATAGAGCACTGACCTTGAGTCAGTATCCTGCAGCACATGTGGGAAGGAGAAGAGTGAACTTGTGATATGACAGGTTGTTTCTCTGGTGTTTTAGGAGTCAACGGCACCAGTGGAGGAGGAGCCCGGTCCTGCTGAGACCTCAGCTCCTGTTGAGGAGCCCACAGAGGTTCCTGCTCCTGCTCCTGCTCCAGGTCCAGATCCAGCACATACAGGAGTCAGTCTCAGCATCAGTCAAGGTAAGTCTGAACATTTCATGACATAAACCTCCAGCAGCAGATTTCACTGAATGTTACCTTGAGCCAGAGAGACAGAACTAACTGTGGTTGTAGTGTTTGGTTCTTGTAAAACACCTGCTGTTGTCTTACAGATGTGGACGGGCTGATCACACAGGCCCTGCTGACCGGAGACTTTGAGGGAGCTGTGGAGCTCTGCCTCCACGATAATCGAATGGCAGACAGCATCATCCTGGCCATCGCAGGAGGGGCCGAGCTCTTAGAGAAAACCCAGAAGAAGTATTTTACAAAAACACACAGCAAGATAACCAAGGTAACAATGAGGAGACTTTTTACTAATAGTTTATGAATTGAGAGTTTATTATTGACGGTATAACTGTGTTTTTGTCCTGCAGCTGATCAGCGCTGTGGTGATGAAAGACTGGCATGACATCCTGAAGACATGTGACCTGCAGAACTGGAGAGAGGCTCTGGCTGCCGTCATGACCTACGCTCAGCCTGAGGAGTTCTCTTCCCTCTGTGGTTAGTTTAAGACTACATTCACTTTGCTTGATTGACCTCACTTGACCACAGTGTTGCTTACATGTGTTTCCTGTTTCATTGTTCCAGCCGTCATGTAGTCTGTACTCGTCCTTGACTACTGTCCCTCCGTTTATTCAATTTAGTTGTCTCACTTGTGAATTTGTGCTCTCAAATTGAACTCGTCTGTTTGTTAGATCTTCTCGGAGGCAGACTGGAGGCAGCGGAGGACGTCCAGCTGCAGCTGCAGGCCTGTCTGTGTTACATCTGTGCCGGAAATGTGGAGAAACTCGTGTCTTGCTGGACCAGAGCGCAGGACGGACACTGTCCACTCTCTCTCCAGGTAGGTTTACAAAGTGACTCTAGCTCTGTATCGTAAACCTGCAACTAACTGTGTCCACCTGCTGAATTTTTTCATGCTAATGTGTCACTCAGGACCTGGTGGAGAAGGTGGTGGTGCTGCGGCGTGCAGTCGAGCAGACCCAGCGCTCTGGTCCCACTGCTATCGGCATCCTGCTGGCTGAGAAGATGAGCCAGTATGCCAACCTGCTGGCCTCCCAGGGCAGTCTGTCCACTGCCATCACCTACCTGCCTGACAACACCAACCAGGTGTGCAGCACATCAAGACTGGGCTGCACAAGCGATCTCTCAATCCATTAGACAGATTAGACAGAGACTAACACCTTTCTCGTTTGGACCTTACAGGTTGCCGTACAGCAGCTTCGTGACCGTCTCAGTCGGGCTCTGGGGCAGCAGGCGCCGGCTCCTGCAGCTCCGGTTCAGACCCACAGAGCTCCGGCTCAGCGCGGCTCAGCCCTTCACCGACACCCGTTCACCCCGATCCAGCCCACCATGGTGCCTCAGGCCACCGCGGCAGCTCCAGTCCCCCTGCCTACACCTGCTGCCTCCGCCCCTGCGCAGCCGCCGCAGTATTACCAGCCAGTAGGTTCCACACAGTTTCACTTTATCACATAACAGTGTCACACTAGGAAGTTTTTACTGTTCGTCACTTTGACTCATAAACCTGGATCTGTGTGAAACCTGGTGTCTGTGTCTTAGGAGTTTTTATCATCAGACATCAGGGTCACACAGATTTAGATGTGAGGTTTTATTAAAACTTTTCCTGTTCATCCTCTAAAATCTGATAACATCTACAGGTCACATGGGTTTTAATAGCTGGTGTCCTGTCGGTAAAATACTCACGAACGAATCTCTTATCAAACCTTTGTTCTCTCAGTGGAAAACATGAAGGTAGCAGCTTCTTATTTTTAGCTGACTGTCGCTGGTTGAACAGCACCAGCAGCAGATTAGATCAGCTGAAGCTAATTAACGGCTAAAAAGTTTGTCTGTTGCTGATTGATGTTCTCTCTGCTGGAACTTCACTGTTCGACCACAAGTGGTTTGTGTGTTTCTGTAGCTGAACAGGAACCAGCAGAGTGGAGACTCTTCTTCGTCACCTCACATCAACAGTCAAACTTTCATTCAGCTGGAGTTATTTTAACCTGATAAGGTTTGATAAGAGAGTCGAAAGGATTCACTTTTGATGGGTGGATTTGAATTTGATAAAAATCTGTCAGACCACATCCTGCTCACATACTAACCACCCACATGATGAAGTTCTCATTGCTGTTTGCTGTTGTGCTGTAGTCATTTCATTGATTGTATTTCTGTAGCCAGGGTTTAAATCACACACTGATTCCTAAATGTCCTCATGAAACATTAATGATGATGAATGTGCTTATTGTCTGAGAGCAAAATGCTTCTTCTCTATGTACAAACGTTCTTCTCTTGGATACGTTGTGTTTCTGTAATTTGAACCCTGGCTCTGGTCCGGTGTGTTGTGGTCTTGTTTGGTGTCCTCCCCCCTCCCCTCTGCTGCGGCCATCATTGCTATGTGCCGTGTCTCTGTGTGCTTCAGGTGAGGGCTGCCTCCACTGTCACTTCCTGGAGTAACCAAACTCCCACAGCCCTCCCCAATGTCCCTCCTCCTCTTCAAGTAGGCAGCGCCTCAGACCAAGCAGGTACACTGACCGCCCACCTGACCTCCACACACTCCTCTCTTCATGTTTACAGATGTTTTTTTACGCACACGCCCATTTCAATGATTGCAAATGACAAAATTGTGTTTTCATTGATCGGATCGATACCTGACAAATTCTGTTGGGCTTCTGTTGTTTGTCTGTGGTAACCTGCTTGTCCCCATAGCTGCCCCACTTTTCATTGACTCCTGTGATGCGTTCACTGTCTCCACTCATTTGTTTCTCCTGCACTCTTACACCTATTGTGATTTGACTGTACAAACATCACTTCACGCTCCATCATCTGTCTGCTTGTCTAAACGTACCTCTCCTGACATGCATGATGTTCAGTGTTAGCAAATATAATGATACCGGTCTGCAGACATTATGTGACTTTTATTATTTATTATTTATTTTAGTGAATTTTCCGACTCTAGAAGAGCCGAAGATCAAATTTTACAAAAATGAAGGTGGCAGCTTCTCATTTGTAGCCGACACTGACGGTCACTCTCAAAATGAAAAATATTGCTAGAAGCAGATCATATCAGCTGTCACTAATTAACGTTAATTCTCTGAGTAATTTGATGGTGGGACCGTACCACCACCGGTGGACTGAGCTTTTCTGTAGTTTCCACGGCTCCAACAGTGTGAGATGTCTTCTCTAGTAAAACAACAACTGATCACGTTACCTCATGAGATCTCCCAGATTATCTTTCATTTATATCACATCAATAATTTAAGTTTATTCTCTTGATAGTTTTGAACCAGAACTTTCAGTATCTGGATCAAGTTGCTTGTAAAAAAACAACAATATTAACATTTCATTGACAATATTATTAAAGCACTTGGATCAGGATCTGGATCGAGGACATCCTTCCTGGCTTCATCTTCTGTTCTGTAGAGCACAGGGACAATTAGAGATGGATATTTCTTTCTTTCTTCTGTTTTGAAATATGGTTTCAGATTTCTTCTTGTGTCCTTGCAGGTGGAGCCTTCAAACCCCATGTATGGGATGCCACCTGCTGGCCCAGCTGCTGCACCTCCAGCCTCCTCCACTCCTGCGTACATGATCTCCCATCAGTACCAGCGTAAGTGTTCATATTATAACTGAGGTGTTTGCTTCAGTTTGAGTCCCGTTGTTAAATCCACACCAGAATTCAATTAACAGCTTACACACCAGCCTGAACCAAACAGGCACCTGAGTTCATTTGAAACCAAAACACTTTTCATAACCTAAACCTAACGACATGTGGGAATAAGGACTCAAACTGCTTCCACCCATCAACTCTGACCTCTTTTCTATGACTTTTGTGCAGCATAATTCTGGAAAATGTTAAACGTCATCTGAGCTGTCATTATGAATTCGGCAAAGTGAATTAGTTGTATATAAACATTATTTGTAGGAGACATCAACAGGTAACATTAACAACAACCTTCTTTTTTCTTTACAACACTGGCAAACGTTTCCTTTTGGAAACGTTTGACTCTGCAGCACGTGAGCTCTGTCACTAACAGAAGATGAGAATGTCTGAACTTAGTTTGAATGTTTATCTCTTTGCCTGTTGACTCTTTTGTAGCCTACCAGCCAACAGAAAGCACTGTAGTCTGTTTATCACCAGTCTGTCCTGTTGCATGATACTGTCGGTGCAACACGCACCAGTTTTTCACTAACAGCATCTGTTGTGACTCCCAGCTTACCCCCAGGTCAACCAGTACCCACATGGAGCTGGGGGGGTGTCTATCTATCAGCCTCTTCAGTACTCCCCTGCTCCTCCTCCTCCTGCAGAGCCCCCTGGCTTTCTCTCTCAGTACACACAGCCCATCTCCTCTCAGCCGGCACCTCCGGTCTATCCCGGACAACCTCCCATCAGCCAGTGCCCGTCCTCCTCTCCTCCCTCCCATCCTCCTTTCTTTCCGACCGCCTCCTCCTCCTTTTCCGCTCCTCCGTCCTCCGGCGCGTCTTTCCAGCATGGCGGCCCGGGATCTCCTGTGTCATACATGCCTCCTCCTCCACCGAGCGGAGTCTCAGGTACAGAGCTTGACCCCGACCCTGGGCTGATCCCCGCCTCTCAGAGAACAGGTCTGCATGGCTCTGATCATTCTCACTGTGACTGTCCTCCTCACAAACTCACTCAGCCTCTGTGCTCTGTGGTTCGAATTTCCTCTTTTTAACTAGCAGCCAGTTTCCTGTAATAACAGTCTGTCAGTTCAGGGTGTGTTTAACGTACTTAGTCAAGCATTTGCTGTTGTTTAGCTTCTTAAGATTCAAGACAGAATTAAATCTCATCAACAGAAGAAGTCTGACGTTAAAGACTTTTACAGTGTTTAATTACAATTGATTGCAGAAAGTAGCAGAGATTATGTCTTGGAAACGATGGCAGCAGTCAGTCTGGTTTAATTTCATTTTAATAAAACTATTTTCTGCTGCAGAAACATCTACAGCCCAGAAATTAAACTTAAAATGATCATTATGCAAATTTACTGAAGGAACTAAACCAAAGTCTCTTTTTACATTTATTTATTTTCAGTCATCATCGTCTAATTTCTGTCTGTAGAAGAAAGTTCATCAACTCTCTGCACGCATGCTGTCTCAAACCAGACTTCAGATATTATTCATATTTTAATTTTACATTTTACTCAACCAAAATTAAAGCTTGTGGCTGTAATGTGGATTAAACCAGTTGTGTTTGGAATAGAGAGAAATACTAAATGACAAATGCAGCAAATCATTGTATTTTATTACTTTGATTGTTACACTAACAATTAAAATTCAAACTAAGGCCTGCTAGAATTACTTATCTGAAGAAGTCCAGCTTTCTGAAATAAATTTGCATGGCTTTTCTTCCCCGTTGGTACTGTACACAAGTGGATTTGCTGAATCACTGAACTTTACCATCACTGAGAAATTTGAAGCTGCAATGAAGATTGCTTCGATCTTTATATGATTATAAATGAGATCATGATGATAAATATAAAAGTGATTTATTAGCCATTATTGCAGTTCAATCAATGCAACACTGGGGGTTTGAAGTGGGGCTTTAAAGGAATAATTTTGGGAAATACACTTATTTTTGCTGAGAGTCAGATGAGAAGCTTGATCCCTCTGATGTCTGTGCACTGATTATGAAGCTGCAGACAGACATGAGAGTGGTATCAAATGTTCCCTCATTTCTAACTCTGACACATTTCATAACATAAAGCAGCCTGTCAGTGTGAGAATGAGTGAATGATTAGGATTTTGTTTTTTTAGGGCCTCAGAACGGCTGGAATGACCCTCCGGCCCTGAGCAGGTCATCAAAGAAGAAGGTGAGTCTGCTGCCTGAAGTCTGTCAGTGAAGACAGACGCATCATGTAAATCTATAAAGATGTTCCATGTTTGAAATAAAATGTATTGATCATCATTCAGCCGGTGCGAGAGAACTACGCCCCTCCTGCCCCCATCACTGCTCCCATCATGGCTCCGCTGGGCGCTGACCCTCAGGCTCAGCCGGTGCCCTCTGGGGCCCCCCAGGCCACGGTCCAGGGCCCACACGGTGCCCAGGTCCCCTACTCAGGCATGCACCAGCAGCAGTTCTCCACTCCACCCATGAACCCTGCGATGCCCAAGACCAGCATGGAGGGCGCACCGGGAGCACCGACTGGAGACGTTATACAGGTACTCCGTGTTTAGACAGCAGGCAGACACAGTTAAAGACCGGCTGGTGAATATAGTCGAGCATTTAGCAGTTACTGAATCAGATATTTTCCTCAGGAGTTGGTAGAGACCAAAAACAGAGCTAACAGAGAGAACTTTTTATCAGGTGACACAAACATGACTCTAAATGAATGTTAATGTTGCTCTGTAGCTGCTGCATGTGTAAATAAAGCAGCCTGAAGGAAATAAAAATGAGATGAGTCAACACAAAAAACAGTTATTGACACATGAGACTTAAAATCTTCTTGCCCTGTTTCACCATTTCAGCCTCTGCAGTCCATCCCTGCTGAGAAGATCATGAAGAAGCCCATTCCTGATGAGCACCTGGTCCTCAAGACCACATTTGAGGGGCTCATCCAGAAGTGCTTGGCTGTAGCTACTGATCCTGTGAGTCTATCTGATGGACATTCAGTTTATCTCTACATAACTAAGTCAATGAACAGATTTGCAATCTGATGCTATTTGATCTTTTCACAGCAAACTAAGAGGAAGCTTGATGATGCCAACAAACGACTGGAGGCGCTTTATGACAAACTCAGAGAGCAGACGGTGAGGAACTTGCATGACTTGGTTTCTTTCACTGTGTGAAGATAATAATAAAAACAAGAACAGAAGAAGAGGTGGACATGGTTATAAAAGGAGAAACTTTGTCCAATTCTACTATGAACCTAAAGTTAGAAGATAAAAGAAAAGAGATAAGATAGATAATATTGTGTCTGGTTAGAAAAGACTGCAGTTTTTCACCAAAGACTTGGCAGAAATTAGTCGGGGGCAACTTATTCTGAGCTAAAATCAGCTTTAATCTGTACAGTGTCTGCCCGGCTGAAGAGGGTTTGGTGAATCCATCGTATGAGCTAATTTCACACACAAGAAAAAGAGGTTTAGAATAAAGATGTGAAAATATTCTTGCATGATGCAAACGTCTTGAGACAGATCATGGTGGACGGGTCCTGCTAAATAACTGTAGTTGAGAAAGTTTACAAAGGATGTCTCGGATTTCTCACTAACATTTTTGTGCTGTTCTTCTCTCCAGCTCTCTCCCGCCATTGTAGGAGGACTACATAACATAGCCAGGAGTATAGAGTCCAGATCCTACACAGAGGGCCTCAACATCCACACCCACATAGTCAGCAGCAGCAACTTCAGCGAGACGTCGGCGTTCATGCCCGTACTGAAGGTGGTGCTGACACAAGCCAACAAACTCGGGGTCTAGTCGGACAGAAAAAATCCCAAACTCCAAACTCCTCTGAGTCTCTGACTGGTGGACGGTGGAGAGTGACTGGTCAGTTTGTTTCACAGGGAGCTGCATTCGACTCGCAATGCAAACGACAAAGAATTCTGATGATGTACGAAAATCCTAATAATTCTTCTATGTGCCATTTATGTTTTCTGACGCAACTCAAACACAAGCCATGCTATCAGTAACACTCAGTGGTGAAAGTAAATACTGAGCCCTGTGCAAACAAATGCACACAGCAAATAAAGGGCTGGATTCAAACTTAACTCATATGAATTAATGTATGAGAATTTAATGAATATGCAACAATCGTATTGAAAATCTCCAAACTAAATCAAAATATAAGGAAGGCAGTTATGGATATGGAAATAAATATGGAAGAACCTAATTTGTAAACTGTTGTTAATCAGTAATGAAAACAAAAGTAGGAAAAGAAAAAGGAGTTTCAGGAATTTTAAGGGCATTTCTATCTACTTGTGTTGAGATGATCAAAATAAATGTAGTCAACTTAAAGAGTAAAGTCAGTCTCAGTGAATTAGGTTTTAATAGCAGCATGCCTTTGCCTCACAAATGTGTGATCATGCAAACGACAATTATTTAAGAAATATTCACGTATTCATCTTTATAGTCTTTCACTATTTGTGCACAGCAACAATGCTCAGATACATTATAATCCATAAATACATAGAATTTTCTCTTTAAAGTACAAAATCAGGCTTTATTTTCACATATATAAATGCATCATTGCCTGCATGTGTTTAGCAGTCGACCTGCAAATAAGGCTTTAAAGTGTAAAGATTTAACAGAAGGAGACCGAATGTGGATTGATTTTAAAACAGGGCATCAGATTGGTGGTTAGACTTAAAACCAGAAACTCCCTGTCACAATTAAATTTAAAGCAAAATGAATGCTAAGCAGTTTTTATTTGAATTTTTTACATATCTAATATGACTTTTGTTAGTACTCTAAACCCTCCGTCTGCTTTTACTGGCTTACTTTCACCACTGGTGTCACTACATACAACACATTGGACCAAGATATTGTCAGTGTGTGGGATATTTCAATGCAAAGCAATGCAGTCCCATTTGTTGAGGACATTTAATGTTGTTTTATTTCATTTTATTTGATTCTTTTATTTCAGTGTAATCACGAGGCTCAGCAGAGTGCAATGGACTTTTTAAAAGAGACTGTGCTTTTATGGAATTTTAAAGTATGCATGCTTAAAAAAAAACAGTCTTCTTTAACGGCATTTGGAGTTAATCATCTGCTAATTATTCAGACCTCAGAAGGAAACTGGAAGGAGACTTGTACTTGATTTTCATTCCAACTATGATGAGGGCTGTAGTCTGAGTGGTCAACCTCAGTTTATGTTGTTAATAAAGGAAAACAAGTCTTTGTTTTAGATTGACTACATGCAATATTTTCAATAAATAGTATTTATTTACAATATGACGTCGCTGTCGTTTGGAATGACTGTGACTGAAATGATCGAATATGATGTAGCCAGAGTAAAAATCCTAAACATCAGAAAAACATCAGATACGGAGCATTTTACTGCACTATGAGTACTTTTACTTTTGATACTTTAAATATGTTTTGCTGATACTACTGTCATACTTTTTGTACTTTTACTTGAAGTGGAATATTTTCACATTGTGGTATTAGTACTTTTTCTTAAGTAAGAGATCTGAATACATCTTCCACCACCTCATACATCCAGTGGTGGAATGTAACTAAGTACATTTACTCAAGTACTGTACTCTGCTACAATTCAGAGGCAAATGTTGTACATTTTACTATCTTTAGTTACTATTTACTCTAGAGATTATCAATACAAAATATAAAATCAACCCATAAATTATATAATCATCGGTTAAACTACCCATATAAAGTAAATAAAAATTAGTTCCACTTTTTGCAGCTGCAACATTAAAATGATGAACACATTAATGCATCATTTATTATAATCCAGTAATATAACATTAATGATTCTAGAGTACTTTTACTTTAGGAAAATGTTGATGGCCATATTTCACTATGCAGTATTGTTACTTTTACTTAAGTAAAGGATCTGAATACTTCTTCACATCAGGAAACTGTTTCTATTTAAGTCTTAAGAAAGTAAGTCTAAGGCTTTTATTTTGAAGGACAGACAAACCGGAAGTCGTCATTTTGTTTACACCTGCTGGGAGAAGCCACATCACATACACACATTAACACACCTTTAGATGTTTAAAGACTTTTATTACCGACCATGTAGGAAGCAGATGAGGCGTTTGTGTCCACTTTCCACCGGAGCCGCAGGTCGGAGAGGTGAGTTTTATTTACACACCGAGAGCAGCCGGGTGCTTCCTGTTTACACCACAGACGATTTAAAACACACATGTTGAGTTCAGTGCTCACAGTTTGTGTAATAACACTAATGGTACTTGACTTGGCTCCTTAATTTTTGAGGAAAGAAGACAAACGCAACTTATTTCCGGTTTTTGCAGTTAATGATCACCTGACCTGACGGTGGCGCAATACGGTTCAGTCAGTGTGAGCTTGAGTTTTTCGTCATAGTGATTTTAATGTTTCTATGTAATGTTGTTTATATAAACTAAATAAATATAATAATTTAATTTTCATTATCTCCATCAACGTGTTCATTCAGTAGGATGTAACTCTTCTTCTGTCAAATCGTGCTGTGTAACCGCGACAGTACAAGTGCAGCTTACAGCCCCCTGGTGGTCGGGAGTATTATTACTCCTATTACTATAGTGATATTTGTTAGAAAGTTAAATTTAAACACTAAAGTAATAAGCCATGTGTGCATTAATTAAGAGAATTGAAGCAACCATTTAAAAGTAATGAAACAGTTACTTACCCTATTAACTAATTACATTTTTTCAGTATTTGGTAAAAGTTCACATCAAGTTCCTTTTTGATGCAGGTTATAAAATATATATCAAATCTATAGAAGTACTAAATCATACAGGTGAACTCAAGCCTGAAATGTTTCATATGTATCTTTGTTTTCAAGTACATGTGATCACATTATACATCAAACATATTAAAGAAGTTCATATGTTCCAGGCAAACTGTGCGTCAGACGAGTCAAGATGTTGAGCTTCAGTCTGTGGGCTCTTCTGCCTCCTGTCTTCTCTGCCTTCACCGCTGCTGGACTGTGGCTGGTGTAAGTTCTGTTAGTTATAGGACGAACTACCTTTAAATATCAGTTTGACTGCAGCAAAAGAAAATAGAACCCACATCTCAAGCTGTCTTTGATGGTTTCCTGTAATAATATGACAGAGGTTTGTCAGTGTGAATCTGGATCAGGAGTCAAACAGCTTGTCTCCGGTGTGAATTAAATATTGAAGTTAAGGTGCAGATTTTGAGCTTGAAAAATGTCACTGAAAGAGACATTAAACAGACTACAAAGAGACAACTGTGACTATAAAAAAGACAAAATTACTCCTTGTTACTCCTGCACCAGGTGACATTATAATATATTATAATTCTATTCGTCTTTCATTTCCCTCCCCTGTTTTGATGCATTTTAATAGATACTTTATTGCTGTCAGTGATGGGAGGATTGTGCCCCTGAGTTCAACATACTGGTAAGAATTCAACAATATCAAGTGCAGCAAGTAATGACTTTTATTTATCTTTGGTTTAAGGTTTTTTTGTTTGTTTTTAGGGGAAATGGATCTTATCCGCCCTTTATCAGGTGTGTATTCCTCATTTCCTTTTAAAAATAAAAGCATAGTTATTGTTTTTATTTTAAAACAGTTAAGACAAATGTTTCACATTTCCACATTCAGTATTGCAGGAAACTTTCCACCCGCCAGCTGCATCTTCAGCGAGGTCATGAACCTGTCTGCGTTTGTGGGTAAGAGCAGTGATCCACCGGTGCTGATCACGTTAATACAGTTATAAGATCTCACAAACACTGATTTAAAGGATAAGACTGATGATATTCTATATTTTTGTTATTGTCAACAAATCCCATGAAAAAACCAAAACCAACAATGGCCCTTTGGTTCCTACTGAAGACATCAATCTTTAAAAAACAGGTCACAAATAAATAATATAATTTTTCAAAAGGGTAAAAAAGCAGTGTAGTTTTTAGCAAACCTCACATAGGAGGAAGATGCATCAGGCTGTGATAAAGAAATATCACTTGTTAGTAGATCAATCAAATGTTGGTTATTTTTATAGAATATCACCAGATTAATCCACAAGCAGAAACATGCAGTTGTTGATTTAAGACAACTGTTCCTGTTTATTAATTTACTTTGGTTCTTCTCTGATCCAGGCTTCATTATCGCCGTCCTCAGATACCTCCAGCTGAAACCCAGAATGAACAGAACGTGGCTGAATGTCGGCAGTCTGGCGATTTTCTCTATTGGCTGCTTTGGAATGACACTCGTAGGAAACTTCCAGGTAAACACTGACAGATACTGGACTCACCTGGAGGTTCAGGAGACTTGACAGATAAAAAGTGAGTTAGTGGTTTGATTTTGGTTTCAGGTGTTGACAGATGAGGTGACACACAACATCGGCACCTTGATGACGTTCGGACTGGGAATGCTGTTCTGCTGGGTGCAGTCCTACATCACCCTGAGGGTCAACATGAAGAACGAGGGGAGGAAGGCTGCTGTCGTCCGTTTCCTGTTGTCTGGATCCATCACTGTCAGCTTCATTCTCCGTATCCTTTCACTCACACCACTTCCAACAGTCACGACTTGCATTTTGTATGTTGGGAATTTAAATGAGCTCTGTGGACTTTTCATCGAAAATGTGGGAAATAGAAAACCTGGTCCATAGAGATCAAAACCTTCACAGGCTACCTTTAAGTAATAAAAGGCTGATAATGATTATTTTCATTATGGATTAATCATTTGTTTTGTACATTGTCAGAAAATAGTGAAGAAAGTCCTAAATGACCTCTTCACATCGTTTTATCCAGCTGTTAGTGTGGCTCCGTCAGTTGCTTTAACTCAACCGACTTAAATACTGCAAAATATCAATTTACTTTATCGATGATCAAAATATTTGCAGATTCTCTGTTGCTCACTGGATCGATTTTCTGCCCAGTTCTCTAAGTGAATCAGTCATTAAACTAGACACAGATTGTCTGAGCGGACAGGTTTCTTTGTTGTGTTTACACAACCTGTGATCCTTAACTCACCTGATGCAGACACCTGCCTCGGTGCTTACAGGTTCCACATGCAAGCAGCTCGGTGCCAGTGGGCGCTGGTCATGTTCTTCCTCATCTTCCTCAGCACTTTTGCCATCGAGTTTCGTCACAGCTGCTTTGACGTATCGTGCATGGACAGGAGCTCTCAGCGTCGGGTGAGCGTGGCAGAGCCGTTCTCTGAAGCGTCCAGGTATCCGCTGGACCAGCTGTAAGGGCGTTTACACCGTCTCCTGCTTTAAGATCCTTTCCAGATCCAGATCTGTCTGCACCAGACACGTGGATCAACAAAACTAGATGAATTTATTCCATCTAATCAACTGCACTCATTCACTATATACCACTAAACCGTCTGTATTCATGTGTGTCATACATTTTCTTAACTACAATTTAAGAGTCACCTTTTAAAAAAGAGCTACACCAAAAATCTGCTTGTCCAATCTGTTTTCTGTGTATGTGAAGATGTTTTAATTGTTGAAACACTTTATAAATTCTATTTTGGTATCTTTTCAAATATTTTACTTTTTTAATTGTATGAATCTATAGATGTCATGACTTGTAATTGTAAAATGCAACACATTATGCAATCAGTATCAATAAAAAAAGCTTTGTCCAGAGTGCAGTTTGTGAATTATTGGAACATTGTTTTTGGAAAGATGAAGCTGAAGCCAGTCGTAGCTTAACTTAGCACAAAGACTGGAAATGGTTTCTGGAATCGACCAACCAGCACCTGTAGACCTCACAGACTAACATGTTGTATTTATTGTCAATCTTCTCATCTAACTCTTGGCCCAATCTCAAAGTGTTCCTTTAAAAAGTTTGGTACAAAAAAAAACATTACTCCTATTTGTATGGTTCAGTACCTTTTGAGATAGTTGAGAAACTTATTTTAGAATTTGTGTGACTTGACTCTTTAACTGTTTCAGATTTACAGTCTTGAGTGTTTATATGTTTTTCCATCGCAGTGAACATCAGCTATTTTTAGACAGTCAAAAACAAAACAAACTCATAAACCTTTGGACTGACTTATGTGTGAGACAAGGCATTTATTGGAAGCTTTAAGATGATCATTCCTGAATAATACCAATTATGTTTCACACACAAATCCTCAATTTGGCAATTTTTAGGTAACTTTCCAACACCAATATTACAGATGATCAATGAGGATGGCACATTTAAATAGACACCATTCACCTGCGAGGGGACTTAATTAAGACATTTCCCGTCAGCATCACCAATGCTGAGCGCACCTATACTGTAGTTCTACTTTCTAAAACATTACAATGTTAAACAGTTCAATCACTGGATAAAACTTCAAACACCTGCAACACGTGTGTATGTGTAGAGGGAGAAAACAGCGCATGAACGGAAAATCTCAAGTACAAATACAACACACACACACACACACACACACACACACACACACACATACAGTTGGAAAGTTTTGATTAACATTGGAGAGGTTCAGAACTGGAAACGGTTCATCTAAAAGGTAAAAAGGTAAAGTAACGTCACAGGTCGTACGCGTGTCCTTCTGGCTTGTAGCTTCTTTTAGCTTCTCTGTTCTCTTCCCAGTCAATCAAATGGTCCAATGTGACAGTGATGTTCCATTTGAGTTCCTACTTTGCTCTGTAGATCTGTTTCTATACATGTGAAAGGCATCCTGAAACACCTGGATCGATGAACTTCTCGCAGGCTGGGGCTGTAGCGGCCCTGCTGATGGCTCAGTGTAGCCACAGCTGCTTCTCCTACACTTCCTGAACGGTAAACGTGGAACAAACAAAAACATCAGAGTTGCAAAAAGGAGGGGGGAGGGTGGGGGTGAAGAAGAGAAGGAACAGGTCGGTATGAAATGAAGTCAGAGAAGTTCTCCCCGTCTTCCTCTGGGCTCTGTGTTAAACACGTCCCGTCAGTTCAAGTTGGCTAAAGGACGTAATGAGGTTATAGTGGGCCCTCTCATCATCTGTCAGCTCCATGTTTCCAGGCCGGACCACCACCACCACGTTGGCCCCGGCTTCTTCTGCTGCTTTAGCCTCTGCAATGACAAATCCAAGAGTGAATATATAGAGATCCAAAGTTTAATTACCAGGGGCCTCCGGGATTCAAACAGTGATAAACACTGTTTGTAACAGAAACTTTGTTTACATGTAAACAACCCCGGGTCTGGTAGCTTTGAGCTAAATGCTAATGTCAGCATGCTCACAACGATAATACTGGCATGTTGATGTAGAGCATGTTTATCGTCCACCTGCTGATGGCGCTACAGACAATGGTCAGTGTTTTAGTTGGAGGTTTTGCTGGATTAGTTTGCACATGACTGTAGGTGTAACCAAGCTGCCAAAAGCAAATAGGTCCATTCTAGAAGTGTTGCACTGTATTCTTTATATATTGTAATGAACTGTATGGTCTCATGTTACTTGGAGACGAATATCACAATACACAACACATAATACAAGTACTCATTATGATCATCATTTACCTCGAGTGACGTCTGTCAAGAACGTGATTTCCTCAGGTTGACAGCCAATCCTCTCTGCGATTCTCTGATAGCTTTTGCTTTCTACTTTCGCTCCTATAGTGGTGTCAAAGTGGCCCTCAAATAACTGAAATCATTTAGGAAAAAAACATCTCATTAGCCACAACAATTCTAACATCAACAGCATGAGTTAACAATTACTTAATTAATTAATTGCAAATTTCCCCACTGAGGGACGAATAAAGGTTTATCTTATCTTACCTTTAACCAATTACAAAACAAAACAAAACCAATAAAATGTGTATTTTCAAGACAAACCCTCCTTCCCTGCAAAGTAATTTAAGTATTAAATACATGATGAGAGATGCAGCTGTACTTACGTCTAAAACGTCTCCTTCCACAGAGTATCCAAACAGAAGTTTCTGCGCCTCCACGCTTCCAGAGGAGTAAATATACACTTTTAGTCCTTGTTCTTTCCACCTTTTGATGGATGGAATCACGTCCTGGTAGACCCTGTTTGCAACATTTCGGAAGATAAATCAAATGTAATTACTCCTAAAGCTGACTGACTCTCGTTTCAGGTCCCAAATCATCATGACCTCAGAAATCAAACATTTATAATGAATGTGAGGATGGTTTACGAGTATGCTGATTTATTTCAACCCTATTTATGTTTAATTTAAAATACTAAAATTGATTTATTAGTCCATGAACCTGCAAATCTGCAAATCCTAATTAGTTATATCATAAGACAAACATGTAAATAACTTTCCATGATTAAATAAATACATAGTCCAAACATAAATTCATTTATTGTTTACACAGGCCCTGACCTCAAGGTTATTGTCATTACATCATTAAAGTTATTACATCATTATAGTTAGAAAGACTTGAACAGTAATACAGCTTTAAAACGACTCTCCTGGACTTAAAGTTTTCTCGTCAATTCAAACCATGTGAGTCATTGTTTTTCCAGCTTCCCAGTTTCAAATGATGGATGAAGTGGATGTTGTGAAACAGTCCTGCTTGATGAGCTGTTTGAGTACATACAGTATTCATGCTGATTGTGTTTCTGGAAGCCTTGCCAAGTCATTACTTCAGCTTTAACAGTAAAGAAAATGATCAGTGTACTTACTCGCCTTTGATTCTCCCAGAAGCATAAGCTGCCCTCCACATGTGACCTTGGAGCTGCTTGAGTGCTGTTGACTTCCTGTCTGCTGCCATCTGCCACAGCACATTATCCACTACTTCCCTAATGGCCTTCTCCTCATCTGTGTGAACTGTCTGGTCCACGGTGTGGACGGGGCCCGAACGATTCTGTTTCATGTCCTCTTCAATCTGCCACAACAGTCAGGGAGCATTAGAGCATGTTTTTTGTTGTCTTTGCCAAAATTACATGGATGATCAGGTAAAATGTTGAGGTCAGATCCTCAATTATCAGGAGCACGACACATTTCATGGACCAGGAGTGTTTGTATCACATTTATTCAAGAAAGAAGTCTGGCTTTTTCAGTCCTCCAAAGGTGTATTGAACACATTATGAG
This sequence comes from Holacanthus passer, assembly GCA_025331565.1. Taxonomy (NCBI): domain Eukaryota; kingdom Metazoa; phylum Chordata; class Actinopteri; family Pomacanthidae; genus Holacanthus; species Holacanthus passer. The sequence goes on along the minus strand of JAFREQ010000046.1, from coordinate 2,237,438 downwards.
CAAAACCTAAAAAACACTGTGAATTAATAACATTTCCCACTTCAAGCCTCCATAATTTGAGCAATATTAAGAAATGTTATGACTTAAATGAAGACATTTGTATTCTGCACAGTCCTACATCCCCACATCCTGACACGTTTGTTGTTGTTTTAGTGTCCATATTGTGTGACCACTGTAGAAACTATCATCCTTTTTACACAGTCCCCACTTTTAGGGAACCAAATGTAGCTGGAGAAAAATAATATAAAATTAAATCCATCACATGTAAAATTTGGTTGCAAATACTTTGCGATACTGTTAATAATAGTATTATATTGCTATTAGTTGACAGACAGAAAATTAATTGGCAACTATTTTGGTAATCAATTAATCATTTCAGTCATTTCTTTTAAGCAAAAATGCCAATTTTCCAGTTTCTTCAATGGGAACTTTGGCTGGGTTGCTTAATCTTGTGTAATATTAAACTAAATATATTTGTATTTTGGACTGTTGTTCAGAGTAGATGAATTATAGCTTTATCAAGAAAATAATGGACAGGTTAATGAATAATAAAATAATCATTAGTCACAGCCTACATATACTGACATACATGGCAAAGGCCAAAGTCTTCCCTCCTCCACCCACTTGACATTAACAGATTGTAGTCAGGAAGTGATTGGCCTCCTATAGAACAGAGCGTACAACGTGCTGATATGGACATTAAGTCTTTGTCAAGCTGAATGACAACCTGCAATAACCTGGGAAGAAAAGCTAAACTCTGCTCTTAAATTTGATCCAATCAGTGAATCACACAAACTCCTCCTCAACCGTTACCTGTTTCTTTAGGAGATGAACATCTTGCTTGCACTCGTCTTCTTCCCAGTGAGTGGATAAGTAATCCTCAAGATGCTCCCTGATGTATGGAAATAAGATATCCTGACAAAGACAAAGAGGAGTCATGGGGTGTGTTATAACAGAGAGGAAAAAGAAATAAATGCAACACAAATATCCTGGATCATATTTATTTACAAAATCAAGTTTGAACATATACACAGCACTTTAATTTATTCATATTTAATTCATTGTTTTGTGCTTTTGCTGCATTTGTTGGTAGTTTTCAGTATTATAAAGGGCTTTCATAAAAGTCAAATGTCCTTGTTGTAATTTTGACATGGATGTGAACATAAACTTTATTTATAGGTGCGATATTTGGAATTACGACAACTCCTATGTGCCTTGAACGCAGCATATGTTCTGGTTAATCAGGTAGTGATTGTAACAACTGAACTGAATAATAAAGATAAAAATTAGCAAGCATACAAACAGAAAGAGAAGAATAGTGTTATATTGGGGTTTGTTTCTGCTGTAAACCCACAATATTCATATAATCTATGCTTGTTTAGCTGCTGTTTGACATCTGTTAGCATGATCGTCCAGTCGGGGCGGAGCTAATTAGCTAACAATGCTATTACATTTGTATTTGTATACTAAAAAAAACGTAGTTCAGTCTAATTTAACTCACCTTTACAAACGTGATGGGTGTGGTTGTTCCTTCAATATCCAGTAAAAGAGCACTGGTACCAGCAGGAATTGAAACAGTGGCCATTTTTGAGGAGAGTCTGCAGCCGGCTAGCTGACGTTAGCTTCGTTTAGCAGCAGTGTTAAAAGCAGGTGACGCTGCCGCTCGATGGTCGTCTGAGCCGAACAAGTGGAGCACAGCAAAGCTTATCTAACAGCTCAGAAATGTAGAACCCGGTTAGCTGTTAGCCACTAGCTCGCTGTCTTTGCCATCAGCTCGCAGAAACAGTGACTCAACTCGAGAGACAGCGAGCACACATGTTCAGAGCTGTCAGTTCCGCCTGCAGCTCGGCGGGGGGCGCTGCTGAGCGCAGCTTTGGGCGAAAGACGCGAAGAAGAAAATGCGACGAAAACAAGCGACGCTCGCAAATCAACACTGAAATTGTAGCAACGAAACTAATTTCTGCCTCATTGAAACACAAATTTGCCTCAAGTCCGATTAATATTTGATTCAACTAGACTAATTAGAAATTTGCTCAAATTAACGACAAGAGTTGGAATTACAGTTATATGATAACAGATTATTAGCTGGCCGCTAGTTAGCATTAGCTGACAGCAAGACAACTAGCTTAGCTTCTGCAGGGAATTCTGACGTAGCTCGAGTTTTTGAGCTGTTTGAATTTGGTTAGCTTTAAGTTAGAAACATAAGAAGCCAAAACATGTCGGACGATTATGAATTCAGCGATGACACGACCATGATGAGGATGGAGGAGGACGGAGAGGCGAACAGCGACGACCCGATGTCCGCGGCCGGGGACTGTGGCCTGATGGGGGGCGAGGCCGAGGGATCCAGGATCGACGCCAGTAAAAACGAAGAGGATGAAGGGTAAATAACTGTTTAAATTAGCCTCCACAAATAAACATGTTTAACCAACCAGTGTGCTAACATTTACATACTGTACTGTTTGCTGTAAACGCCAAAACTAGTGCTGTCAAATGTGCTGTGTTGTCAACAGGAAGATGTTTGTGGGAGGACTCAGCTGGGACACGACCAAGAAGGACCTGAAAGATTACTTTTCCAAGTATGGGGAGGTTGTAGACTGCACATTAAAACTGGATCCCATGACTGGACGTTCGAGGGGTTTCGGCTTTGTGCTCTTCAAAGATCCTGAAAGTGTTGACAAGGTATCTGATGCTCCCATAAGTGATGTTTACATTACATGTATGAAAACCTATTTATCGAGTTGACCCATAAAGTAAAATGAAGCTGTTAAATGGGCAATGAATCTTGTGTTATTGCTGTATTTACGGATTTATGCTAGTCTTTTTGAGGAAAATGCTGAGCTCTGTGACTTCAATGTAATGGCAAACAATATTTAATGCCCACATCTGTGATTGACTCAGTGATTAAAAGGGTGAATGAATGAATAAAGCAGAAGTGAGACATTAGTTGATCAACAGAAAATTAATTAGCAACTACAACTATTTTGATGATTAATTGATCATTTCTTTTCAAGCAAAAATACCAAAAATGTGCTGTAACCAGCATCTGAAATGAAAGTATTTGCTGCTTTATGCTTTCTGTTTTATATGATTGTAAACTGAATATCTTTGAGTTATGGACTGTTGCTCTGACAAAATTTACAATCTGAATATGTCAACTTGGGCTCAATGAAAATGATTTGACACTTTTTCCACACAGTCATTTTTCTACATGACCCCTTTTGTCATTTGATTATTTTCTTTTGCAGGTTGCCTCACAGAAGGAACATAAACTCAATGGAAAGGTCATTGACCCCAAAAAAGCTAAGGCCATGAAGAGCAAGGAGCCTGTAAAGAAGATCTTTGTTGGTGGTCTCTCCCCAGACACTCCTGAAGAGAAAGTCAGAGAGTACTTTGGTGCCTTCGGAGAGGTACATGGTTTTCTAACATTCCCAGCTTTTGCTTTTAGTTGGTGCCGTGGCTTATTGGGATCTTTTTTTTAATCCATTTCATGAATTTCTTTTGGGTCTGCAGCTACTGACGTGTAAAAAAATCTTCTAATTAGTTTTTCCTGCCTGTTGCTTCCTTTCATAAACTTAAACATTTTTCATGAGTATGAAGAAACCGTATTTTGTACATTCACTGGTGATGTGAACAGGTGGAGTCAATTGAACTTCCCATGGAGAACAAAACAAACAAAAGGAGAGGCTTCTGCTTCATCACATTCAAAGAGGAGGATCCGGTTAAGAGCATCATGGAGAAAAAGTACCACAATATTGGACTAAGCAAGGTACAGGCTCTTCTTTTCTCTCAAATAAAACTTTATTACGTGGTAACTGGCTTTTGCACATACTATGGTGACTTTATATGACTCACACATGATCACTATGGACATAAATACATTTAATTGTGTTTCTTTAGTGTGAAATTAAAGTGGCCATGTCCAAGGAACAGTACCAGCAGCAGCAGTACTGGGGAGGCAGAGGTGGATACTCATCCAGGTCTCGAGGAAGAGGTGGTGGTGAGTGGAGAAAAACATTTGTATGAAATGTAAAGAAAACTGTAAATAATGCTACCTGTCCACCTTTTGAGTTCCTTCTAACCAGTAAATGATGACATACTGTAGTTCAGGACTGTGGGATATTATGAAAAGCATTTAGTTTAGATCCTGTTTGATTGCAGGTCCCAATCAAAATTGGAACCAGGGTTATGGCAACTACTGGAATCAAGGCTATGGAAATTATGGCAATTATGGTTACAATAATCAAGGCTATGGAGGTTATGGTGGCTACGATTACCCTGGTTACAACAACTATTATGGATATGGTGACTACAACGGTGAGTAAATCCATCAATAAAACACTTTGATGAGCTTCAGTTTCTTTTCAACTCTTTACTCTGTATTTTCTGTTACTTTTGAAATGTCACCCTTGCAGATCAATCTGGTGGATATGGCAAGTCGCCACGTCGTGGTGGTCACACCAACAGTTACAAGCCGTATTAATGGGGGAAACCCTCAACTTCAAGTAGGTATGTAAAAACAAAAATACACCAGTTACTGTAAACTTAAAGTAGTCATATTTACTTTGCTGTTTGGTAACATAATGTGTAATTTCCTCTTGTAAATTTCTTTTTCTCAGCACCCTCAAGTGCTTTACAGTAGTGGTAACATAGAGGCTACACTCTTGTGGCGATTATTTTAACAGCTGGCCTTCTGCTGCCTCTTTTGCACCTTCTTTTTTTTTTAAACTGTAAAGTTAACAGGTAAAGTACTGCTACTACAGTAAATGGATGCCAAAGTTAAGGATGTGCAAGGAAACAGAAAAGGAAGTATGTTGTCTCCTAACTCTGACATACCTTGTTTGTACCTGCCAGCGGAGCTTCCTTGCAGGCCATGAGCTGACTCCCAGATACTCTCAGGGCCCGCTCAATGCGGACCGGGTACGAGAAGCATACGCTCTCGAATGCTGCCATTTGGTATGGTCTTACAACATCCTGTATCAGCATTTCTAAACTAAAACAATATGGGACACGTCCAGCTTTGTCATCTTTCTTTCCATTTTAATTTCTTTGCAACTGTTTGTAATGTAAAACTTAAACTATATACATGTAATTGTCATTTTTTACAGGCCCTTACTCCCCCACAAGTAATGATTATAAATCTGAAAAAATAACTATTTGCTTTTCAAAGGATACGTACAGCATTCTCTGGACTTCCCAGTTCCTATTGTTAATATATGCATTCCTAATCTTATCTAAAATGCTTGTTTCTTTATTTAGCTCTTGTAGCCAGTAGTCCATGAGCTAAAACCTGGTTCATAGTTGGACTCTACTGTGTTGGGGGATAAAGTGCTTTACTTTGTGTACATGTATTGCTCTGTTTTGTCTTACTGACAGCGATGGAAAAGACTCCTGTTAATTTTCTTGTAATGAATTTTCCTCTTATAACCTTTTGTAAAACAAGAAGTGTCACTACATTTCCAGAAATTTGCATGTAATGCTTTCTTTAATGTGTATTTTTGACCAATCAAAGGTTTCTTCCATTTAGTATTTTGGCTTTGACTTCTTCAATTTTATTGCACTTCAGGATTTCTAGCTTATGGACTAACTTTTTTAACTGTAAAATGTTAAAATAATTGTTCTCAGTTTGTTTTTTCTTATTGTTTTTTTTTACATTGGACATTATAAGCACAGGGGATTCCTATTTTTTATTATCTAAAATATTTTTGTTCATCTGGAGCTGATTTGTTTCTGTTTGTTTTCCATAGGTTTCAGAGTGATGAACAGCTGTGGGCTGGTGGAGCTTTGGCCAGACAGATGATGGTATCCAGCAAAGATCACTAGCTGATTTTAAGAACATAAATGAAGAGCACTATGACCTACAGCACATTTCCTCTATCTTTACCGGAGTATTTGTTGTATCTTCAGAGTTTTGGATTTTGATGTTTTGCATTTATTTAGACCACTGCAACGTTTTAGCAGTCTGCGTTTCTCATCCCTCCTTGTTTTTGTATTTATTGTTCTCATATGCTATTTGTGAATTGCTTCATTTATTGCTCAATTATGACCTTACTGAAATGTTAGTTTGGTTGGAACAGATCACACATATATACAGTACTGTGGTAGCAAAGATATAAATGCGTTATTACAATTTTTCCTCTTTATCATAGTCATCAGTCATATAATACATATGTTATAACAGAGTTTGACATTCATAAACATACAGTATATATACACAGGAAATTATACAGAAAAGAAATGCTACAAAATAAAAATAAAAAAACTCATTTGGATTTGTGATCCTCTGTGAAATATTAAGAGTTGTATTATGTCACATGTTAATGACTGTTGGAGTGTTGAAGGAAGTGTTTCGGCCAAGATTCAAACAATTTTAGCTTCACATCAAAAGTGTTATTGCAGAGTAACCGAATCAAAAACCTGACAGATGTTACAAAATCATTTACCCTTTAAATTTACATGAATATTAACATATAACACATCTGAGCTGAAATGATCAGACTCTCTCATGAGAGCAATTAAATGCTCATTAAAAGCTGTTTGTAGTTGAGCTTCATCATTGGTAAAGGAGTGCAGGTCAGATTTATATAACTTTCGTGGCGAAGAGGATGATGACGATAATGATGATCAGAACAATCAAACCAATTACAATCATCATTTTAATGTTTTTCCACCAGTATTTCCTGGCGACCCGTGTTGATGTTCTTTGGAACGAGTCCGCCTGAAAAGAAACGAAACAGAAACCTAATGAAACACCAGCTGATGGAAGAAGCATCCAGATCCTTAAAGAGGAATTCCACTGATTTTACTAATCAAAGTCTGTTTACAGTCCTTTTTCGAGTTTTACTGCATATGTGAAGAAAGATCTTTGAAATCTTTGATGACTCACAGCTGTGTGAAATCTGATCAATTTTGGTTGGATCTGAAAACTACAAGTTTGAAAATTAAAAAATTCTGGGACTCAAACCTACATCAACCTTTACTGGCATGACACACCCGAATGACTGATTGAGTTGCATTGTGGGTAACGTAGGTGCTAGCTTTTGACCAGGAAGAGGAATGTGTGGAATAAAAAAGAAGACCATGAGTTTCTTATACGACTGCAATGCTGAATCGGTGCTGTGCTCTTTTAAAAGTACCAGTATAATAAAATGAAAAGTGTACACGTGACCGCAACATTTACGTTAAGGATCAAAGGTAAAAGCACATATTCTGCACAAACAGGGTCACTGCAGCTGATAAATTATCATATGTGACGATTAGATTGTTAATATTGATCCATAAATGTGTTTGTGGTTCCCAACCCCGGGGTCGGGCCCCTCCAAACCATCAGAAGATACAAGTAAAAGGTTGTGAGATAATTAACGAGAGAGGAGAGAAGAAAGGTTTTGATGCACAAATTAGTTTTCATTTGTTTCTCTAACCTTTACCTTTTTGTGAGTTTTTTTTTCCTATTTAGACCTCAAACACTTATTTAAATTAAATTCTGTGTGAAGTTTAGAGGGGAAATGTCTCTGATTCACTGAAGGGGCCCCAACTAGATTCTGATTGTTTTGTCACAAGGCAAAAAGGTTTGAAACCACTGTGTTCTGTCAGTTTATGTTTTAATGTTAAATCTTAATCTAAAAAGTAATTACTCACTATAGCTGTCAGATAAATGAAGTAAAATACAATGTTTCCCTCTGAGATGTTGTGGACTTGAAGTGTAAAGTAGCAGTAAAGGGAAACACTCAAGTGAAGTATCTCAGATTTGTACTTGTGTTAATGAGTCACATATGAAGACGTCATCTACAAACAAGCAGCACCACCACGATCACACACTCACAGAAGCCTGCAGGTCGTCAGTCTTCCCGATCAGATCGTCTAATCTCTCTCCCCTCTCCAGCACTTTGCTGATGTTGTCTGTCAGGATGACTTTAACCTCGTTGACCTGATCTTGCACCTGGCCAAGTTTGGCCCCTGAGCCAGAGGCCGGCGGCTCGGGGTTCGGGTCAGCCTGTGGAACACGAAGACAAACCGATCACAACCTCCACAAATTCACAAGCGTGCAAACTGCACTGACGGTCGACTGCAGTCAACAACGACCTCTGTAGTCACAATCCTGAATGAGCAGACCTCACTTCCTGCTCCTGAGATAACAGGAACAGAGAGCTATCAGTGGACCGAGGCCCGTGTGTGATTGTCACACGAAAACCTCAAACCTTTGGTTCACAAAGTAAACCTGGTCAGCAAACATGGACAGACCGATGGACAATCATTTTAGATATGAAGAAGAAAAACAAGCAGTGATATCTGAAAAAAACAACAACATAAAAGATGAAGAACTAAACGTCAGTGTGTAAAAAGTTCAACACTTACCATAGTTTCTCAGTCACAACCAACCAAACAGCTCAGCTTCATACAAAAAACCCTCCACAAAGTCCTGAACAGTGTAATAAACAAACCGAGCGATTCAGAGTCGAACAAACATCTGCTGAAGGTTGCACCTTTCCTCTGTTACTCATTAACCAACCTGCTGCCTCAATCAAAGTCTCATTGGTTTAACAGGAGACGGACATCATCACCGCAGAGAAGCAGAGGGATCATTGACATGCTGCACTTTTATTTCCTGCTTTTCATGAGCTCTGCTGCCACATATTCACCACAGAAAGAAAACAGTATCAACAGTTTGAGACAAGTGGTTTAGACCAGAAAGACACATTTCAGTTTAACAGACTAAAACCTTTGTGTGTATATGTACATACCATGAGCTGATAGAGAAGCGGATGCAGGCCAACGGCGAACTGATCTGTGTGGGCAAAGGCCTCTGCTTTCAACACAGGGATATTTGCAAGGCAATAAAGGGTGAAGTCACTCTGTTGCTTCACTTCATTTCCTCATCCTGTGTTCAGCAGCAAAGCGACCGGAGCCCGTCAGTTTACATACGCTTCATTCATGCTGTTTCAGGTTTACTTCAGTTTGGCTTCAAGATGAATAGAGTAACAGTATGTCCAATAAAAAAATACTATGTTAGTTATGTACAAGAACCATATCTCATAAGTATAAAAAGAAACGTGTCACTCCACCCACCAGCAGTCTGACATCTAAAGTAATGTGTCATAGGGTTGATAAAACTTACAGGGGGAGGAAATATTCAGATCATTTACTAAAGTAAAAGTAGCAATACTATAATATGTAAATACTCTATTACAGGTGAAACTGGATTTAAAATGCTTTTCAAGTAAAAGTACAAAAAAGTATAGCAAATGTACTTAATGTATCAAAAGCAAAAGTACTCAATGCAGTATACTTATATAATATATTAGTAATGATATTGTTGCTTTAATCTGTAGGTGATAAAGTATAAGTAGCATTTTGCTGTTGTAGTTGGTGAATCTTTACTTTAAGTTTAGTTTGATAGTTTAATCTTTAACAATGCAACATATTTAATAAGCTCAAATGTTTTGAGTGTATTTGAAACCTGTCAAATAAATGAAAAGTAGATGAAGATGGTGAACTTATTGTGAACTTGTTAACGTGCTGATTTTAACATTAATTAGAGTCTCGCCTCCTCTGCGGTGTAATACACAAAATATGGCTTCTACCACATCATGTGACTTTAATATGATTCTAATTCAATGCTGAATCCTTCTCCACCACTTTTTGTTCCACATTTCCCTTCATGCATTGCAACACAACGACTGAAATGCATGTAACAGTTTGTATCATCAGTTGTTCACGAGGAAGTGGAGAGCAGGATGAGGAAGAGGAGTCACTGCAGCCTGAGTGAAAGTTCACATGATGCAGCCTCTGTTGTTTTTATTAACTTATATTACACTGTTTTTAATATTGTTGCCAGCTGAAGTAGAGATTTTATTTTTATACTGTTGGGTGGTTTAGTAAATGTACTTTCCACCACTGAGCAACAAAAGTCAAGAGTTTATTCATTATCTCAGTTCATTATCTAATCTCGGTTACAATCCTAAATCAGGTCAAGAAATATCTTATAGTACTTTGTTAGTATTGTTAATGTACTTCCCCGATAAAGAGGATCTGATCGTGAGTCATGCAAACTGAACATTGGGAGTGTGCTGCACTTTGGTGAATGTGTGCAAAGATACAATATGTTAATATGAGCTCGAAGTCAAATTAAAAAATATAAATGAGTCTGCATTTTACTGTAACCTAAAATAATCAAGGCAAATAGGAAAGATAAACTGTGTAAGTTGAGTGTGTAACCTCGTCACGCCGGCTGTGCTTTATAGAAGTAATCATAATCAGATCCTTTACTTAAGTAAAAGTACTAATACCACACTGTGAAAATGCTCAGCTACTTACAAAATCTCACTAAAGTCCAAAAAAGCATCTAAGTATTACCAGCAAATTGTACTTAAAGTACTTAAAGTAATGTGTGTGTTGCAGTTTACTGCTGGGTTTTTGACACAATATGACTGATTGAACTGTTTCTCTCCCTGATGGTCTGTGGGAAGGATCTGCTCAGTGGCGCCACCCAGAGGGGAGACATTGGAACAGGTTGTGTCCAGTACTTTCACACTGTGGTATAGGTACTTCCACCTAATAGTAAAAGTACTTTTTACATTAATGAAAATATAAAACATGTTGCCAAATTTTAGTAGGCGAATGTAACTAAGTACTCAAGTACAGTACCTTTTTATGGTTCTTTCTACTTCTACTCCACTACATTTTGAATTTTGAATATCATACTTTTTAAATCCACTACATTTATTTCATAATGTATTTATTTCATTTTGTTAAGTTTGTAGATTCAGATTGGTCATAAAAATTAACTAATAAATGCTGATGTATCACCATAAATGACTTATATAATATTATAGATGATACCAAATTTAAGGTGATTATATTATGTTATGTTACGTTACAGGAGGTTCAGAGTATTTTTGTCGTCGTTAAGGTTTGTCCCCTCGTGTTGCGTCATAACAGCGACATCTTGAGGCTGCCCGCGCTGCTGCCTGAAAGACTTTCACTTTAAACACGCCTCCTTTTATTGCTCACAGACAAACAGACAAACGGACAGAGACAGCAGCAGATAACTGATTAGACCAGTTGTGTTTTCTTCATGTTTCCTGGCGTCAGTTGGTGAAAAGTCTCGTCAGTGTCTTTAGTCTGTAGTTTTGATTCCTGCTGCCTGTTGAAAAGTCTCCTCAGCTTCTCCTCGTCATTCCTGTTCGTTGTTGGTGAACTTCGGAGTTTAGCGACCTTTTATCGACTCGTTTAGTTGAACCGATTCATTTGGTTTCAACTTTTTTTTTTTTTTTTTGTGTGGATCCTCAGACGAGCTGAAGATGAACAGCAGAGGAGCCAGCGGCAAAACTTTCCTGTTTACATCCGAGTCTGTGGGACAAGGACACTCAGGTAGAGTCTGTGCACAGGTTTATATATGACCTGTTTACAACAGTCTGTGGGAGAAGGATATATACATGTTTATATGTGTTTATATGTGTCTGTCTGTGGTTCATATATAACTAGACTGGACATGTGGAGACCTGTTTTATACAGACTGTAGTTTGTATATGAAAACACTGGACATGTCTGGATGTGTTTATATATGATTCATTCAGTTTATACATGACCACACTGGACACGTCTGGACATACTGAGACATGTTTTATTCAGTCTGTGGTTGGTTACTGTCAATTCCTTTATTTAATCTAATAAGAGATAAGATGAGCTTTATTGATCCTCCTCAGGGGAAATGTACTCGTTACAGCAGCTGCACAACAGACAAACTGAATAAAGTTACTGGAAAAAGTAAAGTAGAGTAAGTAAGAGTAGAAATACTGTAGTTTATTGAGTTAAAGTATTATCAGCAAAATGTACTTAAGGCAGAGATGGACTCATGATCAATTCAATTCAAAGAACTTTATTTATCCCCCAGCGGCAATTTAAGGTTGATTTATGGTTTCAAACCTTGGTTGATGATTAAACTTGTTTTATATATATATAGTAGTACTTGTATAACTACTACACCTCTGTACTAAAAGCACAGGAAACAATTTACTATTCAAACACATAGAGGCCAACTGATTTTCCAGCATGTGGGGCATCATGTTTTCTGCTCTGTGACAGCACCTTATCATGTTCTCCTTCACCATGTATCGGCCTGATTGTTCATGAGTGGGATCAATCTTCTCATCTGATTACCTTTGACCCGGGGAGCCTTCAAAGTCACTTCAGATTAGAGTTATTTATCTTGTACATACAAATGATTAAGTCGTATTCAGTGAGCTTCTGATGAGTGATTTTTTGCTCTTGTGAACTTGACCTCAATGGCTTTTAATGGCAGCTACAAACCCTTGTTAATAGTCTCTGTGTTCAAATACATTATATGTACAGTTTTGTTTAAGACTTCTTTCCTTTAACGTCTCTGACTTTGTGTTCACAGATAAAATGTGCGATCAGATCAGTGATGCTGTACTTGATGCATATCTGCGTGAAGACCCCGACTCTAAAGTAGCCTGTGGTGAGTGGTCTGTCTAATGATGTTGATGTTGTTAAATTACTTTCATTAGCCAGGTTTCAGGAGCAGATGGAAATTCTACTTTAGTATTTTTGTATATCTCGAAACATGTCTGAAAGTGTTTTTTCAGCCAAATTCTGAACTGAAGTATATTATGTCTCATGACCATGTTATGTTTCTGTACAATTTTAAATCCATGTGCAATATTACTTTTAAACATCATAAACTATGTTATGTTTACTACCATGTGTAATATTACTTTTAAATGTCAGTTGCCACATCATGTTCATTATCATACACAATTATTATATTTTACTTTGCTATTAGATTTAATATCATGTTTAAATACCTTGTGCAATAAAACTCTTCTTTATTGTCATATAAAATTATGTTTAACACCATCACATTCATTATCTGGTGCAATATCACCTCTCAATACCACTACTAATATTTACTTAATTATACATTATATAATTATTAAAATTATTAAATTAGAAGGGATTAATAAAGTTCTATCTTATCTTAAATTCATTTGATGTCTTGTTACCACTGTTGTTACCCTTTCCTGATCTGTCTTTTCCTGTGGACCAAATGGAAACTCTAATAGTCGCAAACATGAAAGCAGTGCAGCTGTCAATACTTGCTTGGATCTAGTTTTAAAGGTGTATTTATGACTAATCATGTAAAAATCATTTACCTTAGACTGGATCCGCTTTTGCCCTCTGAATCAAAGTTCAGCCTTAGAATGTAGAATTAAATAACTGACTATTGTAGAAATGTATCACCAACTCTGACTATGTAATGCATTTAGTACATGAGACACAAACACTAAGTTCTTCTCTTGTCTAACTTAATGTCTCGTTACAGAGTGTGTGACGAAGACGGGCATGATTTTACTGGTTGGAGAAGTGACATCTAAGGCCACAGTGGATCTCCAGTCGGTGGTCCGAAATACTGTTAAGTCGATTGGCTACGATAATTCTTCAAAAGGTGCAGTATGTGGGATTCAGTATTCTTATTTAATAACTTCTGTTTGTGCAGAATCATCCAGGGAAACTCAGTGACTGTGTCTTAACTGTGATCTGCAGGTTTTGACTATAAGACCTGCAATGTGCTGATAGCGCTGGAGCCGCAGTGTGTGGAGATATCAGACTGTGTGTTCGAAGGCAGAGATCAGGAGGACATCGGTGCAGGGGACCAGGTTCAGTGTCCTCAACATCACCCAAACTACCATGTTTCACCTCGTGGATTTATGATCGCTTTGCTTTATGTTATGAAGATGGTTGTAAAAAGGGCCAGAGTACAGTTATAGTGCAGCCAAGAGTCTTCAGCCATGCTCGCAACTCTATGAGGCTGAGCTACATGCTAATGTCAGCATGACAGCACGGTCACAATGACAGTGCTATCATGTTAATGTCTAGCAGTTACTGTTTAGATATGTGCAGCTGAGGCTGATGGGAATGTCGGTAGTTTTCCTTTTAAAAAATGTACTTTATAAAATTTAGAAAAATGAAAAAGACATTTCTGACTTGATTACATTTCTAAAAGTACAACGTTTGGTATCAGGTGAGCGGCCTCATTGTGATGCTGGAGGAAAAATCAGTGGATCACAAAAGTCAAAATCTATCCAATAGTTGTTGAAATATTTCAGTCTGAGCAGAAGTATTTACTTTATTGTAATTGGAATTTGAACCAAACTTTTGAACTGACTCCCATCTGTATCTTGTCTCTTCAGGGTTTGATGTTTGGCTACGCCACAGATGAGACCGACGAGTGTATGCCTCTATCCATCCTCCTGGCTCACAAAATCAACTACAGGCTAAAGGAGCTGTCAAGCAGTGGAGAGTGTCCTTGGATACTGCCAGACTCCAAATCACAAGTGAGCCACCTCAAAGAAAAACAATGGGGGGATTGTAAAAGCTAACGCTGTAGGACTCGGGGTTAATTCCACCAGCTTTGCAACATTGCCGGTTCCATCTAATAAAGGAATAAAAATGCCTCAAAAATCTTCGCTGTGCTGTTTTTGATTCACTTTTACCTTTGTGGCCTCTTCTCTGCAGGTCACAGTGGAATATCGAGACAACATGGGAGCCATGGAGCCGCTGCGTGTTCACACTGTGGTCATCTCAATACAACACACCCTGGAAATCACCCTGGAGGAGATCAGGCGCCATCTGATGGAGAAGGTGGTGAAGGTCGTCATTCCTGCAAAGTACTTGGATGACAAGACCATCTACCATCTGCTGCCGAGTGGGAAATTCCTTGTAGGCGGCCCGCAGGTGAGTAAGGACTAAACCACAGAGGGAAGTAAAAGGTCAAGCAGGAGTTGACTGACGTTTTTGTATCACCAGAGTGATGCAGGACTCACGGGACGTAAAATCATAGTGGACACATATGGAGGATGGGGGGGACACGGAGGAGGAGCTTTCTCTGGAAAAGACTACTCCAAAGTGGATCGGTCCGGAGCTTATGCGGCTCGCTGGGTCGCCAAGTCTTTGGTCAAAGCCGGACTGTGCAGGAGAGTCCTCGTTCAGGTGAGGAGGTTTAAAGCTGCACTCGTTACTCACTTTTTGTATAAGAAAATTTAAACAATAATACTGCGCCTATTGTGCATCAATTTAGAGAGAATCTGTTTTTGATGTCACGTCTCTTCTGGCCTGTAGATCTCCTATGCTATTGGTGTGAGCCATCCACTCTCCATCTCCGTGTTCCACTACGGCACGTCGAACAAGGATGAAGACGAGCTGCTGCAGATCGTACAAAAGAACTTTGACCTGAGGCCTGGCGTCATTGTGAAGTATGTGTAGTTTTTTCATAGTGGCAAACCTCGTATTTCTGCCTTTTTCTGTAAATAATAGTAAAATATTGTCTTCCTCTTTCCTTCACAGAGAGCTCGGTTTGAAGAAGCCAATTTACCAGGCCACCGCCTGCTACGGTCACTTCGGCAGAGAGGAGTTCCCCTGGGAGAAACCAAAGTCTCTGGTGTTTTGAGTTTGGGGGTCGATCACATTCCATTTCTCCAACAATCAAGAGTCCGATACGACTCACACAACTCATGTATTCTAATTACAGCTGTGTAACTGAAAAAAAGAAATGTGTTTTTTCTTCTGTCATCCCTTAATTTCTGACCTTTCTAAACTGTAAAGGCAGTGGTCAGTGCCTTTGTTGAAAAATGAATTTTGATTTTTTTTTATTTAGATTTTTTTTTTAAACAAATCTTCATTGAGGTACTTTTCTGTATAAGAAACTGTGTTGTTCAAAAATGATTATGCAATAAGTGTGACATTTTTAGAGAATCTTTGAGTAACCGAAACACTGTCAAATGTATAAAAATCCTTTATTTTGGTTATGTGTAATAAACAATATTTGGTGATTAAAAAGTTGCATTAAAAACTTGTGATGTTTTATTTCTAGTTTGATGAGAAAACTGATACTGATCTCTTTATATACCACAATGTAGAAATACTGTTATAAGATTCCAAATTTTACCCAAAGTAAAAGTTGGCTACCATTTCAGAATAATGTTTATTATATTATTATATGAATAATTATTGATGCTTTCATGTGTGGTCATCACTTCGATGTTGCAGCTGGTAAATATGGGACTATTTTTTACATATAAAAATTATATAGTAATATATTACTTACTTATGTAGCTAACTAAGTACCTCAAAATTGTACTTAAGTGCAGTACTTAACACATATAATGTCTACTAATATAATGCTCTACATTGAGTACTCAAGTACATTTTGCTATTTATTTTACTTTTACTTAATATTTTTGATGCAGGACTTTTACTTGTAGACTTTGTCCTGTTACTTCTTCCCTGCAAGAAACCTTCAATGACTATCACCGCCACTGGGTGGCGTTGCAGGTTAAATAACACAGGAAAGCATGGAAAAACACAGCAGAAAGTTGAGCCTCTGTCACTGTGTCAAACCTTCCGGCTTTAAAATGAAACTCTGTGAAGCTCCAGCTGTCAATAATCTGCAGCTCAAGGACGCAGATTGTGTTTATGTGAACTTTAATGTTTATTCTGCAGCTGAGGACAAGGATAAACAAAGGAGAAGCTCTCAGCCAATCAGAGGCGGCGACACAGTGACGTGGTGATGTTACGGCGGAGCGGATTGGCGGAGGCGGCAGCAGACACAGGCTGGTTGAGGCGTGTGTTTCTGTTCTTGACTTGAAAAGTTCACGACTTATTTAATTTCGTCTGTGAGCGACTGGAACTTCTGCTTGAACCCGACGAGGCTTCTCTCATGTGGATTATTTGTGTCCTTGGTCGCTGTGAGAGCAGTTTTTAATCAAACCGCCTGGACGTTTTACGGGTTTTACAGGAGAAGAAGAAGCGTTCAGGGTGTGTCTGGAGATTCAAGAATCAAACTTTCACATGTCAGTTTGAACATTTGGAGGCTTTTTTTGTTTTTATTCCTTTGGAGTGAAAAGGAAAGAGAAAGTTGGCCGAAGCCTCGGAGGAAACATGCCGGGGAATGGAGGAGTTTATGCGGTGAAGAGGAGGAAGAAGCCCGTTCAGAAAATGTAAGATTTAATGTTGATGATGTGTTTACGGCTGTAAATGTCACCGCAGGGTATGAAACAGCCGCTGTCCTATAATAACCTGAACTCCATGTACCGAGGGAGGGATCCATGCTGGCCACTGTCAACACAGCCCGAATAATTACTGTCTAATTACTGTCATTAATGAGACCAACAGATCGTTTTAGAGTCTCCTCGTGTTTCCACCAACACAGTCACATGTGTGTAATTTACGATTTCCGGACTGGAGTTTGGTTCGGGTGGTTTACCTGCAGCAGTGATCAGGTCAGGTGAGATAAGACCAGGTGAGTCGGCCAGGTGATCCAAGAACTATTTTCTCTTGAGTAAATAACAGTGCCACAACGTAGAAATACTCTGTTACAAGTAAAATACACTCAAGTACAAAAGTATTAGTATCAACATAAAGTAGCATAAGTAAAAGTACTGCCAATACAAAATAATGTGTAATTATATAATTAGATTATTTACTATTAATCATAGTAAATATTAATATATTGCTTATCTTTAATCATTTGTTCACCTCTCTTTATATACCACAATGTTGAAATACTCCAATAAAAGCAACTGATAAATATGAGACTGTTTATATATATAATAATTACTTGTAGCCTACCGAGTACCTCAAAATATTACTCAAGTGCAGTACTTAACATAATGTACTTAGTTACTTTCCACAGCTGTTGTCATTCTGCACTCAAGTAAAAGTACAAAGTACTGCAAGTATGAGCATCAACATACAGTACCAAAAGTAAAAGTACTCCCTATGCGAAATAATGTACATGATATTATAAAGCTATAATTGTTGATGCATGAATGTGTTCATCACTTTAATGTTGCAGCTGGTAAAGGTGGATTTTAAATAGTTTTTATATTAGTTATGTTCTGCTGGGTGACTTATCAGTTTAATTCTTATCACTAAACTTTGATCTTAACCTGCAATAATACATCCTAATTTATTTTATTTATTATATTTTATCACTAATCTGAAACTGCAAAGTCATCAGATAAATAAAATAAAAAAATGAATGTAGTTTTATACCTTTAGAAGTATAAAGTAGCATAAAATGGAAGTACTAGTACCTCGAGCTTGTACTGAAGTGAGCTAAAGAATCACTGTTAAATATCTCACACGATTTGATGAGACCTGATGAGTCGGGCAGCTGATGGAAGAAGTTCTCTGATCTATTTCTTTCCAGTAAAAATAGCAATGTAGAAATACTCAATTGCAAGTAAAAGATTACATTAAAAACTTTACACTTAAGTATAAGTGTAAAGTAAAAGTAAAAGTAAAGTAAGAGTATGGCAACATGAAAGACCACAAGTCAAGTTCTCCCTGTGCAAAATAATGAACATTATATTATTAGATTAAAGTTTTATCTCAACCTGTAATAAACATCCTCATTTATTTATGATTTATAGATACATGTAGGGCACTGAAAAGTACGATAGAAATGTAAAGTGGCATAAAATAGAAGTAAAGTACAAGGACTTCAAACTTAAGTATTTAAGTGCAGTACTTTCCACCACTGAGAAGGACCTGGATCGTCCTGCACGATGATCTGAAGAATCACTGTGAACATGCTCGCAGAGAACTGACTTGACTTCATGTGATCTGCGGTGGATATCCTGTGATTTGTTGTGGATACACTGGCTTTATTTATTTCCTCCCTCGGGCGATTCTCTGCTGTTGTTTCCCAAATATAGTCTGGAGCTGTATTTGTCACCAGCAGATGTATATAATTCTGGATTATATACATTTCTTCTCTTCTGATGTTGCTCTTTGTTTCTTCCTGGTCTCTGTCGCCGTGTTTCATCTCCTCATTCCTGGCTGCTTTGTTCTGTCTCCTCTTCCCTCCATCTCTTTCCTCAGATCTCTGTGTTTATTCAGGGAGGGATGACACACACAGCTGCTGCAGGCCCTGACACGTTGGAGAGGAATTATGTTGTGGTAATTTGTAGTAATAATGGCACAGGCCAAGTGGAAGATCAACACACACATGCTGTCTCCAAATTATGATGCAACTCTCTATTTGGGATAATTTGGCTGTTTCGCGCCCAAATATGTTTATTTTTGTCGTCGAGCGAGAGGCGTGAGCGTCTGGAGTCTGACGGTCCAACACTTTGGCCCAGACTGAAATGTCTCAACAACTATTACAGGGATTACCATGAGAGTTTGTCATTCATAGATGTTCATAGTTGCCAGAGGATGAATCAAACTGACCGACTGGATTACAGTATTGCAGTGATCTTCATCCCAAAGGGAGGAGAGATCTTCAGCTTCTGTCTCCATTCGACAGAACAGGGCTGCAACTGACGATAGTTTTCATTTTTGATTAACCTGATGATTATTTTCTTGATTAATCATTTGGACTATAAAATATTAGAAAGCAGTTTTATAGTGTTATAAAATGTAAGACTAAGAAAAGCAGCTGACATCTGAAAACATGGAACCATCAAATATTTGCATTTTTCTCGATTGAAACGATAAATTAAAAAAATTAAATTTAAACTTCTGTTATTCAACTAATCGATTAATGATGACGATGATGTTGCAGCTCTAAAACAGATTGACCTTTACTGAAGCTGCTTATACCGATGAGTACTTACGACTGATTTCCACCTAACTTTGTGGACATCATTTCAGTATTCTCAGTAAATCTAATCATTCCTGGTATTTATAAGACTAACAGAGTGAATGTGCTGCCTAACAAACAACATTTCTCTCTGTGTGTTTTTCAGCCTTGTAATAATAAAAGTATGAACCACAGTTTCAGACTCTGCCAGCTCTCAGAACCAGGAAGTTGACGCTTTGTTTGATGTGGCTCAGAGTTTATTTAGGCAGCAACTGAGATCGCCGAGAAATTCAACGCTGGAATTTTCAACAAACGTATTGTTGTCACGAACAGGAAGAGTCAGTGTGTCAGTATGACACACGAGTCTCCCACGTCCACACACACAGATGTTTAGCTGCTCTGCGAGAGCTTGTTACAGGATATGAAAAATCTACCTCCAACCGAAAAACTCCCACCTCAGTTCTAAATGGAAATTCCACAATGTGTTGCAGATTGTCGAGCAGAGCAAACATGTTTTTGGAGGCAGCGCAACTGAACATATCCTCTTGTGTTGTGTGTGTTGTTTCAAAGTGTGAAGCCTCCACCAGTGAAGACCAATCCGTCCAAACGCCACCGGGACCGTCTGAATGTGGAGCTGGACCGTCTGACCGGCCTGCTGCCTTTCTCCGAGGAGGTCAGAGGTCGCCTGGACAAGCTGTCTGTGCTCCGGCTCAGTGTGGGATACCTCAAGGTTAAGAGTTACTTCCATGGTCAGTGACCTCTGCCTTATAGTTCAGTCATATCAAACTTGCATATGTGTGTGAATGTGTGCATGTGTGTGTGGGACAGTGTGTCAGGTGTGCAAATATGCTGCTACAGACATTTTTGTGGCGGAGCTCTGAGTGTTTGGGGTGTCAGAGAGGGAACTTGACACTGGGAATAATGAATGGGAGTCTCGCTGGGAGGGAAACACGAGAGTGTGCCGCGGGGCAGACGGAGCCTTGGCAGAGGAACATGAGACGGGCACAGTGGAACAGTAGGTCTTTATTCTGACGCTGATCGAATACACACCCAGTCAGAGGTGGCAGATGGTTGTCTTCACCACCGGTACATTGTCAGGACGTCAAAATGTGTCACTTTAATGATGGAGTCGTCTTCCAGTAAACTTAAATTGAGATTAAGCTGAACTTTAGCACATAATCACTTTAATCACGTGTTGCTTTGCATAATTGTCTTAAAGGGCAGTTCCAGTGTTTTTACGTGTATAAACCATCGGTAAAGATATTTTTGATTATAAAGTCTGTTGATTTTCTTTATGTTTATTGTCAACAAATCCCATGAAATGACCAAAACAAACAAGGACTGTGTGTGTATCAAAGCCTGATTCATCTTCTTCCTCGGGTTCATAGAGCTCCATTAAAAACACATCAATGAGCCTCACTGTTGTTCCTTCATCATCATGAACTCACACACTGTTCATTTGGTATTTAGTTTATCTGAACTCAATCCCACAAAACTGTCCTAAATACTCACTAGAGACAAAATGTGGATTAATCCACTGCTGAAAATAGTCCCCAACAAATGCACTATTTCCTCCTGTTTGAGCTACAAACTACAGTGAGCAGCTGTTGAAGGAAATGAATGAGCCTTTTTTTAAACAATGAAACTATATATGTGTGACTTTTTTATTCCAAGACTTGCATCAATAGGAACCAGTGGGATTGGAGCTGAGAGCTGCAGTCGGAAAGTATTGAGAGACGGTTTTGGTCTTTTCATGCGAATGTGTTGACAACAAGAAAAATTTAAAATAACACCTGACTTGTGACTTTTGACCTGACCTTTAAGTTTTAGCCTGAGGTCAATCAGAGAAAGGCTGAAATCGAAGCAGCAGAGGCCAAGATATCGTGACTGGATCCTACATTTCCCATAATGCAACTCAAATTTTATTAGACCCTCACTCTCTGTTAATCACCCACATCGTTCAAACTCCACACGCACAGGCTTTCTTATATAAATCTGTCATCTCCAAGCCCTAACTCACCTTGATGACATCACTATGACATCACTATGGTCATTTTCTCTCCAGAGCAACAGAAGACATACAGCTGCTTCCACTCGCCCTCCACACGACTAATACTTGATCTTTATGTGTAAAAACAGTTTGAGTGATATGTTCACAGTCAAGATGCTTCCATCAGTTGTTGTCGAAAATCTAAATAAATGTAGGTTTCATTTGAATTGCTTGTGCCATTGTGGCCTCAGATTGTACAGCCCTCGCTCTGAGCCTCTGTGGCTCCGCTATCAGCCGGCTGATCACTGCTGTTGATGGAGCAGAGGGGGGCTGAAGCCCGGTGGCACGACATGAGGGCTCCTGACGAGGCTGTGCAGATGGACGGTTTGTGACGGGAGACGTTCAGTCCGTCTGCTGCTCCACGTTACCTGAGCGCTTATTAATCATCTAACCCACCGTACTAGTAAAGATAAATATGTTGAAGCAGAAAACAGAGAGAGTTGAGAGATGTGGTGTAAGAAGTCTGGTGGAAGTCGCTCCATTTCGACGTCTATCAGATGAAGACTGTATCTACGTCAGCATGTTCTGCCCTGTGCCGTCGTGCATCATGTGATGAACTCGTTATCTGCTCTCAACTTTGATGTTCGTCCAGCTCCACATCACACAGCAGCTGTCATCAGGCACCACCGGGCCTTTTTTAAGGTCATCATTATTTGTGAACTGACAACAACAGTAAATCCCTCTTAGATCGAACCGAGCCTCATAATCGGGGGCAGCGTTTCACTGTTGTAGCTGCTCGAGGTTTAGATTTAATTCCTAATTCCAGTCCAAAGATTTGGGCCGACCGACGTTACCGAGCTAAAGTGGCTAAAAACACTTGATGACAGAGTTGATTATGAAGTTTCCAGCATCAAAGTGTTGCAGTTTTCATTGTTTTTAGAGAAAAGGCTTCTCAGTCGGCTCCTGAATTTTTTTCTTCATCTAATCTTCCGCAGCAGTTTCCTCTGATTGTGGAGGATGTTTGTTCAGGGCCGAAAACAGGGACTGATGTTTGAGGCTGTACACAACACAGCCTTAAAAATAACACCACTTTCATACGCTCCTCACGCAACCTTTGATGTCTTTATTAATTGATAGTTTTTAATGTGTCGTTACCGAAGAAGAGGGAAGTAAAACAAAGAAGAGCTGATGTATGATGTGACTTGTTTTTTTTAGCTTAAGATGAAAACAAATGTTTAGTTTGAAAACCTTGTGTGAAGTGAAGTGTCACCTCGACTATCACATTTTCCTCCAACGAGCTTTGTAATCAGAGGTGAACATTTTGCTCTATGACAGGTGTTGGGAAGACAATGCCACAAAACAACAGACACAAGCCATGTTTCCAACCAAATGTCGTGTGAATTTTAACCGAATTTGCAGAAAATCTGCTAAAGAAAATGCGAATTACTGCATGTTTCCATCCAATATTAGAAAACAGCTGGTGCCAGTAATCCATTGCAGAAGAAGAAGGTGCGTTTTACTTTTCTTCATACAGCAGCTTTTTACTTTTCAGCAACAACACAGACGCTGGCGAGGATGATAAAAAACTGAAGGTAGAATTCAGTCATGATAACGACACAAAGCAAACAACCAAGAAGAAGAAGTCCTGAAGTCAGTGTCCTGAGTCTGTGGACTGATGTAAACAGTTCTTGTAGCTTTGTCTCGTTTAAGTTAGAAAAACTGATTCTAGTCTTTAAGTTTACTTGTACTTCCTCTGTATATGTTGTGTTATAGATAGTTTCACAGGTCGTGTGTGTGAGTTTTGCTGTGTTGTTGGTTTGGAGGTTGACGTCGGCCCCGCAGACGCTCCTGCTGAACTCTGAACACAGTCCGAGCCTCTGGTGTCTCACGTGCTCACACAGTCTTCTCATTGAAAACTGAAGCGCTGTCGACAAACTCTTCAGCGACTCAGATCTTGAGTGAGTCCGGTCGTCGTCATCCGTGCACAGACTCGTCTGTTGTTCCCTCTGCGTGAGTCCCAGGTGATGCTGCTGCTGCTGCTGCTGCTGCTGAACCTGTGTCACTGTAGCAACAGAGTCCAGAGTCACAGGAAGTCTGACACCGCGGAGGGGGAGGGGGTGGGGGGGGTTGGTCTTGTTTGGGCCCCGGTTGCTTGGAGAGCTGCTTGTTTGCGTCTGCATCCTGTGTTTGTCGATAACGAGGGTGAACGAGGTTGAAGCCGGGTCGCTGCCGTCATTAACTCGGCCTCCAGCTGCATTTTCCTGGAAGATGAATCCGCTCTGCTGAATCAGAAACAGGCTGGAGCTGCTGAAGTCTGCTAAATTTAGACAAATATTAATTGCACCAAGGACATAGAAATGCATGTGTGTAAAATGCATGTATGTAATGAATGTAATGTTGTCAATTCCTCGTAGCCTCGAAGTCTTTTCTACATTTTCTTTCACTGAAGATCTCAAAGAAGATCACAGGTGCCAGATCTTACAATAACAGAACCGCACGCACCCCCAACCTTTAAACCTCCATTACCAGAGCAGAATGTGAGGTGTTAACCAACAGCGCAACCTGAAGCCAACCCCAAACCAGAGCACAGCTCGTCTCCTCCGCAGACAGTCGGTTAGAGCCGTCAGCCACCTCCGAACACAGGAAGCAGGTTACTGATGACGACTGCAAACATAAGAAGAAATGACACTCAGACAGTCTGATGCATCTCTGCAGCAAATCTCACAGCAAACAGCTCTGACATCTGATCACTTTTATCAGCTGCGCATTACAAAGTATGAGAAATTTAACCAAGATGAAATAATAAAAAGCAAAATGTTAAAATGAAATTTCTTGTCAAGTTGGTTTTGTTGATTTGTTTTCTGACTTTTTGAATCCGTTTCTATGTTGCTTGTGTTTCTATGGAAGGAAACATTGGTTTGTCGGTTTGGACTGAAAATCTCTCAATAACCACTGATGAGTCGTCATAACCATCCAGTCTGATTTTCAATTCATCCAATAACTTGATTTATGACCAAATATCTACAAAACTAATGACTTTCCCATCAGCCTCAGCTGCAGCCAGCTGTGTTGTCTGACTACGCTGGAAATCAAATGTGTTTAGTCTCTTCTGGAAGACATCAGCTGTTGACATGGAAAGTGTC
Source organism: Holacanthus passer (assembly GCA_025331565.1). Classification (NCBI taxonomy): domain Eukaryota; kingdom Metazoa; phylum Chordata; class Actinopteri; family Pomacanthidae; genus Holacanthus; species Holacanthus passer. Next base: position 2,212,699 of record JAFREQ010000046.1, on the reverse strand, counting down.
AGAAATAGTTATATCAACGATGTCAAAAAGGCTTGAGAGAGAAATTTAAACCCTGGTTCTTTTCTCACTTTCAGACATTAAACGTTCAGGTGTTGAGGAGGTTTCTGTTCAATCTGATGAAGCCTCCAGGCAGCTGTTGTGTTGTTCCTCCCTCAGCTGAGTCTGAAGGCTTGCAGTTCTCCGTCGGCCCCCCTCCCGTCTCCAGGTCTTTGGGGAGGTGGACCGACTGACTCTGCGTGTGAACCCTCTTCCTTGAAAACTCCACAGTGCTGAGCAGAGGAGGAAGACGGGGGGAGAGAGGAGAGAGGGGAGGAAGAGGAAGGGAGGCAGTAAAGAATGAGGGGGGGGAGGCGAGGTTACAGATTCAGGTTAAACTATTTAAGTTTCCATAAAACTGTCCAGTTTGTTTAGTCTTTCACGCCACTTTTGTACGTCGCACATTGTGTCTCATTTTTCTGTCACACTGAGTTTAACTCTTGGCGACATGTTGATGTATTTCACCAATTGGAGCAGATCCCCCGAGTCGGTCATGGTTCACGTTATAATAACAAACTTGAGATTCTTTCAGTCCTTTGAGTTTGTAGAAAGCTGCTCTCGGCCGAGATGACAGGGCGAATTCCTGGGTTTGTGGGGGGGGGAGACGAGAGGCAGATCCAGTGGGTTTGTTTTAAAAAGGGGAGGGAGGCGGTGTGAGGGGGAGGGGAGGGAAGTTTGTTAGCGTGCCATAGAGTCATTACTGTAAGGAAAGGAAAGGTTTTGCTTAGCTGACTGAATGCCAGTGATCGCAGATTAGATTGCACAAGATTTTGCTAAAACTTAAAAATCTCCTCTTTTTAACGCAAAGGAAAAATGTTGTTCTGTCCTGTTTGACCAAAATAAAATGAAGTTGTGTTGTGCAATATTTTCTGGAACAGCATTTCTGCAAACACAGTATTTTTCCTGCTTGTAGTGGTGAACTTCATTTGTAGCAGAGTGGGTGAAATCTGCAGACGTTCATCTCAAATGCATGAATACTTTGCAAGTTAAGTTCGGTTTTATTTTATAAATTGCATATTTTACCAATGTGCTGTTCAATAAGTTTCCATTTCTGTCTCCTGTGTCTCATTTTTTCTTGTTTGGCAACTTCAGGACGTTGAAAATGAATCTTTTGAGCTGATTTCTGACTGAGTTGTTCTGCATCTTGCAGCGTCGCTCCACAAGAGGTCGGCTCCTCTTGTCTCTGCAAACGGCAGAAATGGACAATCTGTGTCCCTGGACGGGGTCAGTTTCTCAGAGGGAGAGCTCCTTCTCCAGGTACAGCAACAAAACGCTGGATTACAGGTGAGCACAGGTGTGTGTTTGTCAGTGTTCATGTGGGTCATTTTGTGCTTCTGTTATTTCCGTAGGCGTTAAATGGCTTTGTGTTGGTTGTGACGACTGATGGGACGGTCTTCTACACGTCCCCGACCATCCAGGACTTCCTGGGCTTCCATCAGGTAAAACTGACACCAAGCACAGTGTAAACATGCAAATACTGAATTCAAAATATTTTTTAAGTGAAAGTACAGAAGTACTAACAGAAAAGTATTGCATAATACTCGGTTATCATTCCTCTGGATACATTGTGTGAGAGCACAGACCTTTTAATCTGCAGAGTAACTAAAGCTCCCAACGTTTTTGGACTCAGAGTTGTATAAAATGGAAGTACAGTACAAGTACCTGAAAATTGTACTTGAGTGAACGTGACCTCCTTCCCTTCCTTTCCGTTATCAGTCCGACGTGGTCCACCAGAGCGTTTACGAGCTCGTTCACATGGACGACAGAGAGATGTTCAAGTGTCAGCTCCACTTCGCCCTCAACCCCAGCGACAGCGACTCGGACGTGAGAGCAGAAAGTATGAATCCAACCTGCCTGTCACCAATATAAGACACATTTCATTCAGGTATCATCTCTAGATTTGTGGTTTCTGACCTTTTTGGCCTCTGATCTCTGACCCCCAGGTAGGGAACTCACTTGAGTTGTCCAAATAAAATGTGACCAATAAAACTAGAAAATCAGGACGGACACTCAGCTGCTTGTCTCCAATGAAACCTGACATATAGATTCACATGTAAACATCAGATTGAGCTTCAGGAAATGTTGATTTTTTTTACATTTTATGGACGATCAGTCAATGTTAGATTTTAAATCAGATTAGACTGAAAACACAAAAATAATTGTTGGTTGCAACTCTAATCTGAAAATGCTTTAATCCGCAGATGGGCAGTGTAGCAGAAAAGCTCTGAGCAGCTCTGTGAGTTTGTTGCCTCAGTACATCCCTCCAGAGAACTCCTCCTTCCTGGAAAGAAGCTTCTGCTGTCGCCTTCGCTGCCTCCTGGACAACACCTCCGGATTCCTGGTACCATGAAGAAGATTTTTGAAGATCTTTGAGATAAATGTTAATGCCACCTATTTATATGTGTGAAAAGCTGGAAAATGCAACAAAATGCAAGGGACACAGATCCAGCAAATAAATCATGAAGAAAGCAACCTTCCTCAAAATATTTAATGAAATAATTTGAAATATCCTTTGCTAAATGTGAGGTTTAAACATCTGCACGGAATTTTATGGCAATCCATCTGATAGTTGTCCATTTCAGGCTCTAAACTTCAACGGACATCTCAAGTACCTGCACCTGCAGGGAAGCACCGGGGCCGACGGGACTGCGGCTCCTCCTCAGCTGGCTCTGTTCGCCATCGCCACACCTGTGCAGCCTCCTTCAGTCATGGAGATCCGGACTAAGACCCTGATCTTCCAGACTAAACACAGGATGGACTTTGCTCCTGTGGGCATAGACACCAGGTTGGCATTTCTGGTCAATCTCCAAACATCTTAACCGTCAGTGAGACAAGTTAATCCTCCAGAGTTAAATACTTTCCACAGCATCAGTAACAGTCGTGTTTGTGTATTTCTTTTCAGAGGGAAGCTGGTTTTAGGATATTCAGAGATCGAGTTGGTCACAACAGGCTCTGGCTATCAGTTCATCCACGCTGCTGACATGATGTACTGCGCTGACAACCACCTCAGGAGTGAGTTCACCTACAGGCACTAAACACACAAGCATCATACATTTTCTACTTCTAAGTGCTGTTATTAACTTGCACTTGTTTTTAGCCTCACATAATTCTCCGTCTGATGTTAGTCTTGTGTCCGTCCGCTCTGTCCTCAGTGATAAAGACCGGAGACAGTGGCTTCACGTTCTTCCGGCTGTTGACCAAGACAGGACACTGGTTGTGGGTTCAGGCCTCTGCCAGGATCGTCTTCAAGGGAGGGAGACCAGACTTCATCATCGCTCGTCAGAAAGCGCTCACGTAAGTATCAGCCTCTTATCTTATGCTGTTATTGTTCATGTATTGAAGCCAAGGGCGTAGTTTCCACAAGGGATATTCCTCCCCCGCCTTTGCCTGCTGATATAATAGGTCATTGCCAGGGTTGTAGAATTATTGGTGCTAATATTAACCTTTGCTTGTTGCTCCTTATTTATCTGTAGAAATGAAGAAGGAGAGGAACACTTGCACCAGAGAAGACAGCAGCTCCCCTTCAACCTTGCCACCGGTGAAGGTGTCCTGTACGACACATGGATGGACGCCTTCTCCATACCCGGGCCCCCCGGCTCTGATGCACCGAGCACCGCAGAGCCCACAACCGAGAAAGCTTTGGACCCGGCCTCCCTCCTGGGATCCCTTCACCGGCAGGACCACTCTGTTTACACCCAGCCACAGAAACCCAGTCCCCAGCTCCCGATCTTCACCCAAATAGTGGACCTCGATGTCGAACAACCCCAGTCGTCTTTGGAACAAGCCTTCCTGGACAGCCATGCTCTGCTCAGCGTGCCGGGCCAGGTCCAGGGTTCACAGAAGAGGTCTATCACAGGGGACATCACATCAGAAGCCATGATGGACTCTTTGGAGCAGATTCTGGCAGATATTGGGGATGGAGGACTCGAGGGTCTTGATGTTGAGGAGACAGAGTTGAGGGACTGGGAGAACACCCTCACCAGGATGAACAACGAGATGGAAGACGCGTCAGAGGAACTAAACCACATCCTGGCCAATGACGTGTTCTCCTATGTGGAGGAGGCTCTGAAGAGAGAGACTGGTGGGTTTGTGCAGGGTTCAGATCAGACTCATGTTTCTGGGAACAGTTTCTCCATTCAAGGACAACATACTGTGTTTTCTAACAATGAGCAGCCAATGACGGAGCTGCGGTCTGGATTCAGAGAGCAGACTCTGTTGGGGGATGTTCTCGGTGATGCTGGTTGTTCAGCTGGACTAAAAAATGCTTCTCAAGTTGTGTTTCACGGGGCAGCACAGACACAGACACCTGCACAGTGTCGTAACACTCAGCAGGGACACACCTCTCGACTGCGGCCCTCGAGCAGCAGTAATCACCACTGTGGCAACCAAGTGATTTCAACACAATCCTGCCATGCTGCTCATTCACAGCCTGACGCAACGCAACAGTCCTGGCTTCCATCTGTCCACAACACCAACAACATCCACAGCAACCACCAAACCGGCTCAGAGGCGACGGACCACAATGTTCAATATATGCTAAACCACACTGGTTCACAGCAGACTTACTTGGGGCCACAGCTTCAGAGCCCTTCAGTGTGGCAACAACAGCAGCTGCCACAAAGTTTTCACCATCACACACTGACACTTTCCCCACACACACCGGGCGGCGTGAACTCAACAGCTCAGTCATTCCACCCGCAAATGCAGCGATTATCTGGCAGCTGCATGTATGAAAGAGAAGGTCACACACCGAACGCTGCTACTGTTCCTACCACACAGAACGGGCCCCTCCTGGGACCCTCGGGCTCCAGAGGGCCCACACACGTCGCAGGGACGGCCGCTCCTTTCACCCTGTCACATCCGGGGGCGGCGGTCAGACTCGTCAACCAGCGGGCGATGCAGTCGTCCAGCGCAGATGTGGGCGACATCAGCTTGGTTCATCTGAGCGGAGACAGCACTGGTCTGGGAACAGCTCGATCAGATTATCCTCCTGAAAACAGATCATTACAGTCGTCCTTCTTCTGTTGGAACGGTGACGCTCAGGTAAAATAAGACCACTATCAGGAACTAATTTCAAGTAATTTCAGGGTTATTTGGGAAGGAAAACAATTGAGAATGTGTTCATTAACTAAAGAGTGGTTCAGATTTCAGGATTACTGCTACAATTACTTCCCTAATATTTGTCCAGATGGTTCTAATTTGTCTTGGAAACACATCGTATCGGCCTCAGGCAGCTCTTTCCCTGTGTTGATGAGCTTCTTCTCCGTCTCAGCTGCAGAGCAAACACATAGATTTATGATGTGAGAGAAGTTATTTCAGACATTTCATTCAGTTTCTGCACAATGTTAAGGGACCGATTGTTGGAGCACTTCCAGAGTCGAATGGGCAGGAAATTGTCCAGCTTTAATCATGGCTGCGTTAGAAAATATCTGGTTCTTTGATGGAGGGTTGAACCAAATAGTTTGAAACATTTATAACATTGACATGTGAATCCTAAATCAACATTCGAATGCTGTGCAGCTTTTTCTTTGCATGTCTGTCCATTCTGTTTAAAGCTTGTGTGTTTAATCTGAAATGTTTTGGTTCTGTTGGAGGTTATGTGTTGGACCATTTCTTGGCCAGGAGCAGTGACTTCTAGAAGTTGTCACCAAAAGAAGTCACTGCACCCAGATCAGAAATAGTCCTGCACAAAACCTCCCATGAAACCCAACCAGACGCAGACAGTTACTATCTGTGAACTGTGGTTTTCACACCTCTCTCTGAATACTTCCCTCACCTCTAGTCGGCTCTGATGAATCTGCCAGCAGCTCATAATTTAATCTTTGAACTCAATCAAGTATCCAGACCAGGTTCCTCCTCCTCTAATTGTCAGGAGGGATGACAAGAATGATAAAGTCTCCAACAATCTGATCCAGATGTGGGTTTTAATTTTCAGGATAATCACAGTGTTTCTACACTTTTCCTCCACAGATCCCCAAAGTTCCCCTGAACGGTGTTGTTGACCCGTTCGCCTTCCCTGCCCTTCCTACTGGGAGCATCAACCTTTCCCAAAACACCGGCCCGTAGAGACTCCGTCCAGAGACAGATACGAATGAGTGTGACGAAAGCACTTCGGAGATTATTCCTCTTGACAAACAAGGAGATGATGAGGAGTTTCCCCTCTTGGATGCTCATGATGTTTTAAAGATGTTGTGTCTGCTGTGGCTCACCCACAAATATGAACCTTCTCATTTCAAATCAAAAAAAAAAACTGCATTATTTTGCTGATAATGTAGTTTTAAGTATCTGGACTTCAACTATTTATCAAACACCTTTTTAATCAGCTTTTTACAAATATTCATGCTGCAAGTAAGCAACAATGTTGTGAAGTGTCCTGTCAATGGAAGCTGGACCCAACTGGATTTATTGCTGAAGAGACCAGAAGAAATCTTCACTACAGTCGTCCTGTGTCACATAAAGTGTGAGGAAACAACGTGTGCTCTTCGTGTGGAGGACGATCAGTTTAACTCTTCCTACTGTCCATCACAATGTGAATCTGCGAACCTTCATATGTGCTTCTTCTTAATATCCAGTTTATATGCAGTTCATCATCAGTGTGATTCTTTGAGTCACATTTAAAGGACACATCACAGACGATAAGGATTCGTGGCCATGGATCATCTTAATATCAATCATTTCTTATACTCAGCTTTAAAAGTACAGAAATGTTGGTTCACATTAATGTAAAGTGAATGCAGCTTGTTATTATCATCAAACCCAACCAAAAGGATTTAAAGGATAGATTCAGGTTTGTCTTACTACAATATTCACACATCCATATAAACAATGAAGCAGTTTTTGCTTTCTGTAATTTTTCTTTATGATCATACTGGATCTGCTTCCTGTGTGAATGAGGACAGAATCCACAGTCCTCGTTCGGTGCTAGAATATATTCAGAAGCCTACATGAAGTTAATATGAGGCTTCATCAGTCTGATCAACAAATCTCAAAGTCTTTTTAGTACAAAAGTCTTTTTGTCTCTGTCCTTTCACTGCGGCTCAAGAAGGAAACACAGAGATGGATTTTTTTACTAAAAAGACTCATATGCATATGAATAAATATCTGACTATAGCCGACACTGTGAACTTCCATTTTTTGAATATGATATGTATCACAGCTTTTGAAGGATAAAAAACATTTCCTCTTGTTGTTGTTGTTGAGTTGTGACAGTTTGTGCTAGAACACAAGGGGATTGGACCCAAATGCAGACAATCATGACGAACTGGCCAACACAGAGTCAGTACACCTGGGAGGGGAAGCTACTGAGGGACAGGTGGAACTAATCAGTAATCAGAAAGGCAGGAAACACAAAGGTAGCAGGTAAAGTTAGTGATAGGAGACGAGGTGAATATCAAACTGAAACAGGAAACAAAGACTGAATGAGACGAAAAAAGAAAAACATAGCATCACAGGATATGACCAGCACGTCCGTGTCCAACAAGAAGGCCACGGATCCTGGTGCTGTTTCAATCAGGTGAGGAAACGCTGGACACGAGTGGCCAATCCGAACGTCCTCCTCGGCTTCATGAAGAAAATACTCATGCAGGCATTAAAAAGCTGCCCAGTTGAGCTGCAGCCAGTATCATGAACTTTCACTTTACTGGCGCTCAGACGCTCTCATCAAAGTTTCCTTTGCAGCATCTCTTCTGTCTTGCTTCACCTCTCATATCCTGGATGATTCATTGGAGCAATTATCTGAACCCTCTCACTGCCAAAGGTCACAGTGCAAAGATGCAACCAACTACACGGCAGCTCTTGTGGAAAGAGTTGAAGCTGTTTTTGCAGGATTGTTCTGATGAGAGCGACTCTGGATGACTGTTCTACTTCTAAATGCTAAATTATATTTAAACTCATCAGTGAGTCAGTGGATAAATCTTGAACAATAATCAAACTCAATATGAATAAATTCATCATGTTTCCACCTGTTGTTTTCACAAACATGAGATTCAGTCAACGAACTGTATATTTTCAATCATGTTTCCATCTGAGCTGCATCAAAGCAGGTCTCTCTTTACCTTGTCAAGTTAAGTCATATTCATAAAAGTGCACATTTACGCCTTTCTGCCTGCAGGCCATCGCCATATTATTGTGTTTCAGTAATTACAGGTAATGCTACACTCGGCGTCTGAAGCTTTAGACCTTTGAGGACGAGTCTCGTGTATTTGCCCTCAGTTGCCTCCTGTATTAATCTCCATGCCACACATGAAGTATTATCTCTGGAGGAGTTCATGTGAGGACGGCGAGTGATTGTATTCAAATGAGGTCACCCGCTGACATTAAAGCTCCAGACCTCAGATGGGAGCAGGTATCAGGTTCAGATGATCATGTGATCATGTGCTCCGGTGCCGGCTTGTGTTCTTATCTGTGGAGCGACTGTGGGCATGATGGCACAGTTCATGTTTTTGTTCCAGCTGCCACATCGTCGCTCCTCTGTGATACATGTGTCCCCGCAGGCCATTATTTATGTCTCTGTCTGTCGTATGCAGCATATTCCCCTCAGCCTGGGCAGGACTTTCGTTCCACCAGGGGGAGCCACACACTGACTGATACAATGCCTCAAGTGATGTCACTCGAGTCAGCATCGATCGGGGTTGAAGTCGAGTTTGAAGACATGAGGGTGTGGATCTTAGTAGACGTCTGCAACCCACTACTTGGGGCTCAAGGTTATGTCGTGTTGCATTGTGGGTAATGTAGGCACCAGGTTTTGACAGTGAAGAAGAATGTGTGGAATTAAAAATAATATCTGCTGCATTGACTTTGATCCACAGAAGTCATCACACAACTGTCGTCACAAGCTGATTTTCATGTGTAAAATTGGAGAATTGACCCTTTAACAAGAGCTAATTTTGTACATATGTATTTTAAATGCAAGTAAAGTGACTTCAGCTTGATATTCAGTTACTCATCTATTGATAAATGGTCATAAATACTTACATATACTCACATACTGTGGACAGAATTTAAGTATAAAAGTATGATAGTGGAAAACATCTGCTCCTGATTTGTTTTGTGACATCGATGGATTATTTTTTTTCATGATTTACTAAATGAATATTGATCAGGTTCCATATTGAAGACAAAAGACTGAATGAACAAACCCTTCATTCTGGAAACAAAGAGGTTAATGCGTTCTGTTTCATGTCAAACCCTCAGATTACCATTTGCCTCGTTGTGCTTCGAGAGGCCTGTCGAAATGAGCAATCCCCTCATGCAATGTTAAACCATATGCTTTTGGAAAATAAGCAAAAGACCTGTGTTTTAGCTGTTTCTTCAAGCTCGTCTGAGTCCAGCTCTGAAATCCAAGCTGTCCCCGAAGAAAAGGCTGACTGGTCCGTCTGAATGAGGGATTAAAGACGAAGAAAAATAAAGTAACCCAATATCACAATCAACTGGACCCGATACGACTTTCTCACGCGAGGAATCTGATGCTCGACTGAGAGCGAACAGAAAGAGAAGAGGAGAAAAGGGGAGATGGAGGGAGGGAGGGAGGGAGGAAGTGGCTCTAAAAACAAATGACTGCTCTGGGAGTTGGTTCATAAAAGCTGAAAGTTCAGTAGTTCAGCTTTAGTTCACAGAAGAGCTCAGTAATGACAGAAGTGGGAAAGAAAGGCCTCAGACAGAAGATATTGATTAACTTTCTGTGAACGTCCTGTCAGTAATTACATGAATCTTTCCTAGAAGGAGTCTGAACGCGATGATTCAAATTGAGACTGTTTGCAGGCCTCAGGCGTCAGTATCTAACAACCACATTAGAGTTTTAAGAATTAACGGAGAAACTGTTCTTTTATTGATGTTTTTCTTTTTTCAGGAAGTGTCTCATCAGGTTGTTGTAGTTTCCTGTGAAAAAGTACAGCTGATTTTACTTCCTACTTGAGTATTTCCATTTTCTTTACGTCACAAAATTTCAGAGGGAAATTAGTACTTTTTACTCCACTATAGTTTATTTATTTATTCGACAAATACAGCCACTATTTACTTTTCAGATTAAGAGTCCACTTGGGTCCTCTTCAAACTTTTCAGAAATAAATACAGGGTAAGTTTGCTGACAGTTTAGGTTTAAGCTTTAAGTCGTTCCACCAAAGAGAAATTTCCTCCTGAAACTTCTCAGGTTTTGTTAAAATATTTGAATATTTCATAAAGAAGCAGAACTTTGTCTTTTCAACATCATTAATCATCTCATGACCCCTCGGATTTACCTTTAATTGTGGACTGATTCAAAAACACCTGATTGGATCCTTCCACAGGTAAACAGAGTGTTACTTTGGCTCCACCATGCGGTAGTAAACAGTACTACAGGTAAGATTAAAGCTGCCTGAAACATTTATTTTAAAGAAAGAAAGAAACAACAGTCACACTAGAAAGAAAGAAAACCAAACTGCTGATAGATCAAATTTGTTTTTGGACTTGGTGGAACAAATTTAACAAATGATGTCATAATAAATGTCTTTGGCAACTTACATCAGAAGAGTTTATCATGTTAAAGGTCAAACACCAAGTTCATACAAAACATCTACATGATATTTCATGTCAATCCATCCAATAGATGCTGATATATTTCACTCATGATCAATGAAAATGATATTGATGCATTGATGCAGATGCACCACCTGAAGATGGCGCTGTTGCATTATGAGGGGGATGGAGCTCAGTTCTGTTTGGTGAGTAATGTCCCCAAGAGGAAATCCTTTCTTTTTTCACAGTCAGACCAGAAACATGTCACACACCTCCTGAGCTCACAGTTACATCAGCTGCTTCCAAGAAACTGATGAATAATTTCATCATGTTGTCACATTTCAGTCCAGACGAAGGAAGGACACTGTGGAAAATACTTCTGTTATAATAAACTTGTAATGGAGTATTTTTTTACATTGTTGTACTGATACTTTTACTTCACAAACACTGCTGTTAGAATTCAAACTGGAAGAAGGTGAAGAGAATGAGGAGGCTCTTGGTAGAACCAGGAGAATCTGCAGATATGTGACAGCAGCTTCTCCTTCTGGGAATCTCTTCATTACCATCTCAGTCTGAGTCAGTCCAGTTCCCCTAGTCGAGTCCTAGTTTCTAGTTGTAGAACACAGATTTGTTTTGATCCATCGGCGCAGTAAGAATATTGCAGTTTTCTATGTGAATCAATCAAAAAAGCAAATGAGATTTCCTTTTTCTTGATTCTAGAGCCACGACTTCTTGTTTGAAGATATAGTCAATTCTTAGATGAATTAATTCCAATCAAAAAGAGATTGAAAGAAAGATAGATCATAAAGAAATAATAAAGAAAATGAGGTATTTAGAAGCCGAGTTTCAAGCAGCTGTGACAGCGAGACGCTTCTTCAACATTGATCAGTATTAAAAATCTAAAAATGTGCAAACTGTGACCAGAGTTGGACTGGAACTAAGTATTTCCATTTATGTTACTTTATACTTCTCCACTACATTCATCTGACAGCTTTAGTTACTAGTTACTCTTCAGATGACAGTTTTTCCTTCCTGTCCGGCGAAAACCACGTATCTCCAGATGTGTTGGTGTTGAATGTTTGTGATAAACTGAAGGATGAAGTTTTCCTTCATGAGAAAATTCTCCTCCTTCTGAAGCTGAATCATCTCTTTAAAAAGCCTCTTGGATCAAAAAGCATCGACACAAAGCTGAAAACAGGCTGTTTTTCTGATGAAGCTTTGTGGAGATACGTGGTTCTCACAGGACGACCAGGCTACAAACACATGATGATCTTCTACAATCTGATGCTCATTGCTGGAGATGAAAGCGGCCGACAGGATATAAAGTCGTTCAAATGAGCTTCAACATCTCCAGCAGGAAAATGACTCAGACACATTAAAGCAGCAGAAGAAGAATCCAGAGAGAAACTCTGACTCTGACTTGAAACTCGGCTCCTAAATGCCTCATTTTCTTTATTATTTCTTTATTATCTATCTTTCTTTCAACCTCTTTTTAAATGGAATGAATTCATCTCCAGTTTGGATGCACTGCTCCAACTTTTGGACAAACATGTTGCTTCACGTTCCGCCTGCAGAAATCAAATCCAGTCGTTGACCTCGGAGTCACGGACTCGAACCGGCGGCCGCTGTTGTTGGAGGCGAACGAGGAGCGGGACTCTGCAGACCTCCTGACCTGCGAGAGGCTCACGCTTGGTTTTCACCCCCTGAAGCTGCAGGAGACACTCGGATGGTTCGACGCGTCCACATGTTCTGTGCATGTTAAGTGGTTCATGTTGAAGTGACCTGATTTTTCCATGTAATTCTCTACAGGACTCGACTGAGGATGTGAAGACTGATGTGAAACAGGACGGAAACGAGCACGAGCTTCAGTGGTGGAACAGAATTAAATACATTTACTCGAGTACTTTATACTTTATATTGCTTTTATTTCAATTTCTACTTCCACCCCACGATGTGTTAGAGAAATTTGATCTGAAAGAGTTTTATCCATGAAGAGTTTGTAAAATATGACGTTTTGTGGCAACTATTTCGATAATTGTAGAAACATTTCGTGGATACAGTTTCTCAAATGTGAGGCCTTTCTCTTTTAATTGTTTTAATAATCTCAATTTCATGGTGATAATTCAGAGGTTTGTTTGAGGATGTATACGACAGGCGAAGTTTCAGGTGTGGAATGAAATGTCCACGGGAACAATGTGCTTTGTGAAATCCTTCTTTTGTTCTCACATTTTACCTCAGTGCTTCTCAGTCTGTCAAATAAATTATTCATAATTTTCAATCAGCAATTCGTCAGTGTTTAACAGTAATTGAATTTTGATATGGGGGCAATTATTCATCATTTAAGGTTATTTGCATTAATTTGAAATATTAATGGGATCTTTGGGGTGAGAGAAGAGATGAGTATTTGGTCACAGAGGAGCTCCACCACTCCAGGCATAGATCCGCTGACATTACCCACAATCCTCTGCGCCGTCTGCGTGGCACGGGTCGAAAGAAGGAGTCCGCAGATTCTCTTTATACAGAAAACAGAGATTCTTTGAACATGCAGAGAAGAGCTTAAGCAAAATCCTTCAATGTCTCTTCAAAGTCTTTCCTCAAAATTATAATTGCAAATGCTGGTTTTCATGAAATCCAATGTCCTCGTTTAATCTCATCTATTTTCCCTCCAACAGTCCGGTCGAGAACATTCGTGTTATCTCGTGTTAACTGTGACATTTTACCCATCAAACCCGGTTCCTTCCTCCTTTATTTCTCTATTGGCTGAGAGATATTGTTAACATACAATGAATTTGCTTTGGTTGTGACGATGCATGACAATAAAAATAATACGGGAAAATATAACATGAAGACAAAGCGGTTCTACGTCAAGAAGCACAATAGAAAAAAACAAGACTGACAATAACAAATGAAAAATAGAACGAGTGTTGTGTGCTTGCATGTACTTTATTTCCCATCACATTGTTTTTCCAAATGACATCATGTTGCAGTAAAAAGCATTTTTGCCAGACTGACCTCATTGAAATGAATGAGCGGCCTGCGTGTTTTCACTCAGCGTTAACGTCAGTCTGGACGCAGCCTCGTGACCAAACACCTGCAAAACCAGAGATGTTCCCATCAGCAAAACATTGAGTTTAAAGCATCACTGTGAGATCAGCTTCACAGAGCTGCTTCAGACTCCTCTTTTTGATTTCCCTCCAACAACCACATGATAATAGTCAATCCTGCGGCGTCACATTCTCCCCTCAAATTTCAAGTATAATGAGATTTTGGGGCCGGACACAGCGAGAGGTCACGGTACGAGGAGAGCGGCGGCGGAGGTGTGAGATAAGAGCAGATTTATCCGTTAATAACGGAGAAGTCAGCTTCGGTCTGGAATAACTGATTTTCTGATTCAGCGCTCAGAGCGTCAGACGTCATTGGAGAGATTGTTTTGACACCCTGTTCAGAAATTCAGGAGGAGGACGGGCCGCTCATGAAATTTGCAGATCCTGATTGAATTTGGGATATTTTCATGAAGGCTGTGTGTGTTGTTGGCTGAGATGGGAGGGGGGGTGTCTTCCTCAGCTCAGTCGAATCCCACAAGAGAGGAGGGGGAGACGCCTCCGCCCATCGATGTAGGTGCTCTCTTACATCAAGCCGACAGATATTGGATCTTTTTCTGTCTCTGTCTGGTCACGCTTCACTTTCCTCAGTCTCTGCTCATTCTGACAGACCTCAAAGGCTTCAAAGAGTCCAGGTTCCCCCCAAACACCTGCCCACCACAGACCAGCACCAGACTCCATAAGGAAAGTCTCCAAATTAAGGTTTCGTCACTCGGAGTTATCGCATGTGCTCGAGTGTGATTTCTGCAAAATGTATATCTCAACACGAAGGATTGAATTCAAAGCCTTGTTTGCAAATTCAGGAAGAAAATTCTAATTTATAGTCATATATTCATCAGATTTATGTTTATATTCAGATGGTGAATTGTTTGTAATATATTTGATTGATCTATTTTCTTGGCCACTTGGGGGCAGTGCAACAACCTGTAAACTCAATGCTGCCTCATTTTATCACCTTATAAAGTTGATATAGTTTGGAGTCGTTTCATTCATCTGGGGACCATGAACAGCTAAACCAAATGTTCTGCCAGACCATCCTGCATCTTATTGAGGTGTTCTGCTTAAAACCACAAATGTGAAAAAAAAAGAAAAAAAGATGATCACTAAAGTTAGACGTTCAACGACGTTAACGTTGACCACATGGTGGGAGTAAAGTCAGGGGTGCATCCTCTGGTGACCATGAATGCCTGCAGAAAAATTTCAGTCCATCTGATAGATTTTGATATTTCATTCTGGATTATAAATATGGACTATAGCAGCTTTTAATATCTTGAATTTGTACTAGAACTCTTCCAGATTCCTACAACACTCTTTCGGCCTGATGCTGGATTTCTTGCGGGATCCGAACATCAAGTATTTAATACGTGCCCTAAATCTGCCACCCGCTCACAAAATCCACCTCATGAAAATGAAGACGTCCCGCTGGCTCCGCCGGCTGAGAGACGGCGGCTGATATGCAGATCAGTGGCCGAAGCCGATCCCTTCCCTCCTTTGACTCCTCTGTTTGAATGTTTCACCTTGAGCTCCACGGGGCGTCCTCCCAGGAGTCCCTTTGTCTATGAATGCTAATGGGACCTCTCTATGTTAATAATAAATAGCTGCTGATAAAATAATAAATTTCTAATGTCCCTCTCAGACCTCTTTCTCTCTCCTCCTCCTCAGATTAGTTTATCAGGGCTTTGCCACCCCAAACACTTTGGGCTTAATTATTTAAAATGCCTGAAAAATTCATATCCTTCTTTTTTTGGGTGCAAAAGCCATCGTTCAGCCTGTGAAAATTTGGAAAAAGAGGCAGAGGAGGGGATGAAATATTCAGCAGCTCGCAGGCCCTTCAATTATTTTTCAGATGCATGAATGTTAAAAAACACATGCAGGCTGAAATGAGCATTTTAAGGCGGAATAATTCCTACAGCAATATAATACGGCGTTGTCAATTATTAAAGGCCGAATCTCCCCGACGATACTTTACACATTTATGTTTAATCACATTCGGGGAATTTGGATACAATCACTTGGCTGTCATTTGTTTTTTTCACCCTGAAGCAATGCAATTAAGTGTAAAAAGAAAAGTTAGGAGATATTTCACTCTGGCAAATATTAAAAAAAAAAAAAACTGTGTCCATGTGGGAGTCCAGAGCTCCAGTTTATCGCTCGCAGGCTTCCAGTTCCTTTACTGGTCAAACGCTCGCTGCCTCCGTCCCGGCTGGTTTGGCTCCCATCAATGTTTAACAGACAACAAAACATCAAGAGAAAAAAGATGTTTCCATTCTCATCTGTAATTTAAGCGTTCCTCTGTGTTCTCCGTATCGCTCTTCACTACACAAATGCTTTTGTTTGCTGCCTGTCATCGTGCTGTATTATTTAGAGGCAGAACAAACAGAAAGGCCTCGCCGTCTTTTCCTAATTCATTTGAACGCCGGCTCCTCGGGCCTGTCAGTGTATCCACCACAGGGATCAATTTCACCACTGCAAACCCACTGGATCAGATCAGGTGGGACGCGCACACACTTACAAACGCCCACGCTGTCTTCGGCGAGGACTCTGAGGACGAGGGCGACGCCATCTTTGTCTTCACGTCGGGGGGGAAAAAAAACTCTTTTTCAAACTTTCTGATGAACTTTTAGGAGACGAGGTTGCAGTTTAATAACAGTTTGAAACTCCATCATGTAATTGAAAGGAACATAAATGATAATGAGAGTTAAATGATGGGCTCGGAGACGTATGTGAGTCTCAAATTAATTTAAATTGCTGCGTGACATGCCCAGAGGTTCTGGGTCAGTTTTTTTTTTTCCTCCTTCCATCTCATCCTCTGTCCCTGTTTTTAACCCACTATAAGGAAATAAAACAGAGGAGATCAAAAGATGAATCTTTCAGATGAACCTTTAAGAAACGTGTCACACAACTGCTCTTTAATTGGATTTTTCAATAATTAACCCATTAATCAATTAGTCTACTGAGAGAAAATTAATGTTAAATACCAAAAACACCAAACATGTGATGGTTCCAGTTTTTCAAATGAGACGATTTATGTCTTTATTTATTTTGTTGTAAACTAGTTTTGGGGCATTTTCCCTATTTTCCAACCATGAAGTTGCAGATATAATATTTGTACCAACACCAAGAACAAGCAGAATCTAAGAAGTTTGCAAGATAAATTTGAACATGTGCTTTAAAGTTTTTACAGAAAAATATTCAATCAAAGTTAAAATTCATTCCTTAGACATTATTTGAGTTTAAAGCTCAAAAACTCTGTTAACTGAATCCACAACTGTCAGAAGTGGAAAACGTTCATGTGGGATCCTGTTGTTGAAAGTAAGAAGCTGATTGGGAAAACAGGTTTTCAGGGTCTTTAGACAAAGGTTGAAATACATGTGATGGTGTAAGATTGAACTGCATGTGGTCAAATTCTCCATTCTCACACATCAACACTTGAAGAATCATGTGCAGAAATCTTTCACTTATTCTTCAGCATCTTCATCGTCTAAGTGCTCCACCTTCAGCCGTCGGCCTTCCTGCTCTCACAGCCTCAGACTCCACCTGCCGTCATTCACATGCCAACACTACTTCCTGACTCGGAACTGTCTTTTGGGTCCAAATATCATAGAACAGAACACTTGACGTCTGTCTTTACATTAATGTGTGTGTGTGCTTGTCTTCCTCAGTGACCTGAAGGTGACACCTGCACACACACGTAGCTTCACACGCACTTTCTGCTCTGTGCCGAGCGAGGCCTCGTGTTGGTGCATATTTCAGTCGTATGATCATATTCTGGAGGAAACAAAGTCCTTTTAAATCTGCATTAAGTGATTTTATTTTGGCCAATTCTGGGCAGCACAGCAAGCTGGAAACACACAACACTGACTTCATCTTCTAATCATCACATCATCTTGTGTGATGATTGTCCAACACACCCAACAACTGGAAGCAGAGGGGGCCGGAACATAAAAACTCCACAGCTTTCAATCCTGCATCAGATTATCAGAGTCTAAAATGAGTTTTAAAGACCGAGAGAAACATCTCTATCAAATGAAGTTTGTTCGAAGGGTGACTTCATCTGTGTTCATTTGCTGGAAACTCTCACGAAGCTGTTTGCAAAAAGGTTTTATATGTGAGAAAATGTTTGTTGAAGAGTTTGAGGAAAAAGCATTTTGAGACTTAAACGTCCACCAAAATTTGATTGTTCAAATTTGAATATATAAGCAACACTAACCAAGAAGCTACAGATTAAAATGTCAAAAAAACAAAAAAGTATTGGATATTTAAAAAAGTACAAATATGAGTGACAGTAAATCCAAACAGCGTCCGTCTGTGACGTGAATGAAAACGTTCAGCTGTGTTCGTTTGTGTTGCACTAATAGATTTTGAAAGCCGACAGATTATTAAAACATTTATTAAGCAGCTTCATGCAATAAATTATTCAGCAGCACAGCTCATTTTAAAAATCATGTCTGCTACATAACTTACATTATTATTATATTAAAAGTCTTATATTAGCATTATAGCATGAATTATTAAGGATTGTGGTTCAGACTTGCTGTAGACAAAAGTCACATTACACAGGAGAAGAACACAAAGTTAAAGCTCAGATGTTTCAAATCTGGAATCTGAAATGAAAGTGATTGATTGAGTGTTGATGTTTATTAACGTTAATGACGTGATTCACTCGATAAATCTCAGAAGTAAAACCTGGACCTCATTTACACTCATCATTGTGGGTGTGAGTATGAACACGTGGCGGATGGATTTCAAACGTGAGTCGTTTTGCACTTGAGTCCACTTTTTCTCTGGCGCCAACGTCAGGCCAGAAATTTCATTTGCTCAGTACTTTTCAAATCCTGCGCTCTGTACAAACTGAATACAGACATATTTACATGCATGTACTATCGGCTTATTTTCATTTGTTTACAATCAGAGACAGAATGACTTATTTATGGATCTTGTATGTTGTTGTTTATTGTTCTTTTTATATACTTACATAAACATTTACTGTATTTTTTCACCTACTTGTATTTTTACATTGAAGTTAAATCTTTATATTTACATTTTTGTTCAGCTTTGTTTCTTCCTGTTCATCTTCCTGTTCATGTGTGCACACGCTTTGCCAGTAAAGCTGGTTCTGAAAATGAGATTCTACACATATATTTAAATCTTGGGTTTATGTTCTGGAGACATTCGGGAGGGGAGGACAGGAAGAGGACAGGAGACACAGACAGAGAAAATATGAGAGAATACTGTATGTTTTAAACATTAAGTGTAGCTTCCATGAGTTGTGGGTACTGTTACACACACACACACACACACACACACACACACACACACACACACACACACACACTGTCTCATAATCCCTACAGGCCCCGGGGCCTCGCTCTCAGGCCCCTCAACTGGGTGACAACATACCTGCCTCTCTGATTTATGGAAATGCAGATGGAGTTTTTATTACGTTTCCTCCAACACATTCACTCTCACACACACACACACACACACACACACACACACACACACTACTTGGTTCAGCTAAAGGGAGGACAAAGGAGGTCAAACACTGTAAAAAAAATATGTCAATTCTGCAACAAATATGCAAAAATGGTGATTAGATTATGGGCTGTGTGTGTGTGTGTGTGTGTGTGTGTGTGTGTGTGTGTGTGTGTGTGTGTGTGTGTGTGTGTTAGTGTGTGCACGAAGACATCTCGATATTTAATTGCTGTAATTAACATGTTTAAGGACACAATAAATTATACAGTATTTTAAGCATTAGGCAATAATTCAAACTCGGCTCAGCTGTGTGTGTGTGTGTGTGTGTGTGTGTGTGTGTGTGTTGGCTGCATGTGAATATTTGTGTCTGTGTTTGTATTTGTGGGTGGAAGAAGTATCACCTGTAAAGTACTGGAGCAGGTGCAGTGAGTGAGGAGGCTGTTAAAAATCGCAAGGAGGCAAAAAATGTTTACAATCTAAAAAGTATTGATTTAACCCAGCAATAACCTGAGAAAGGCCAAATATCAGCACCGTAAGGTTGTGAGTCCATATAGTGTTTTCCTCCAGCAGGAAAGTGCTGCCATGAAGTGAGGGAGGAAAACACTATATGGACAGAAACCCTGAGGCCACTGATCCAAAATCAAAGAACTGAGGACGAAACATTTCTTGAATTTATGAACAATTCTGTGTCAAAATCAGCAGGAAGAGAAAGAAGAACAGCTGTTTGTTAAGCTCCCTCTCTCTCTCTGTCTCTCTCTCTGTATCTGTCTCTGTCTCTCTCTCTCTCTCTCTCTCTCTCTATCTGTCTATCTGTGTCTGTCTCTCTCTCTCTGTATCTCTCTGTCTATCTGTCTCTCTCTCTCTCTGTATCTGTCTCTCTGTCTCTCTGTATCTGTCTCTCTGTCTCTCTCTGTCTCTCTCTGTCTCTGTCTGTCTCTGTCTCTGTCTCAGCGCTGTCCTTGGTTCTGAAACAACAACTAAACAATAGTCACATATCAGAATTATCATTATGTTTAAAATCTGAATAATTATTATTAATATGTTTTAATTCCAAAAACAAACAAACGATAAACAACAGGTCCATAATCAAACCAACAACCTTGTAATGGAGTAAAAAGTACAACATATCCCCCTGAAACACAGTAAAGTAGAAGTATAAATTACAACAAACTGGAAATACTCAAGTAAAAGTACTTGAGTGTACTTAGATACTTCCCCCCTCTGTTCTTCTATGTGTGTCCACGTTAATCTGCATTTGTTCATCATCTTTCTTTGTTGTATTTGCACCAGAAATCTGCACGACTCGGTGTCACAGAGAGATTCCAGACTGTGGAACTGGAAGAGGAGAAGATCATTTGCAGCTGAGCTCGGCAGTGTTGGTTTTGGGGGTGAACGGATCAGATGTGTGAGACGTCCAAATGAGATCATATGTGCGTTTGTTTCTGAATATTCATAACCCCCCAAATCACGTGTGTGGAGGAAGGGAAGGTGTGTGTGTGTGTGTGTGTGTGTGTGTGTGTGTGGAGGGGGGGTAAAGGTGCAAATAAAAACCTGCTTGCTTTTCATTATCAGGGAACATAATCCTCTCTGAGAAAGATGCTCCCTGTCAGTCGCAGAGGAGGAAGAGGGACAAAGGGAGAAAGTGAGGGAACATGAAAGGAGGAAGGATAAAGGAGCAGGGCGACGCTTGTCCAAACACTCGTCAGATAAAAACACATCATTCATGTGCTGTTCCCCTGGTGACGCCTCTTCCAGCTCCTCAACACTTAAATATAAGAGCTCTCACCTCGATCCCCTCTCTCTCCCTCACTCTCCCCTCCTCCTTCTTCATGCTCTCCACCATCCATCCTTTCTTCATTTTTCACTTCAATTTCTTTTCTCTCCCCCCTCCATCCTCTCTGGAGTGCTCTTTATCCCCCAGTCCTCCTCAGTATCCTCCCACACCCTCCCTCTCTCTCTCTCTCTCTCTCTCATCTCATCCCCACCCCTCAGCGTTTAGTGATTAATGCGAGTTTTAATTGTCATGCTCACTTTTATGCTCATTAAAGTGTATTATGCAGCAGTTAGGGTATTAAAGTTCAGCGAGAAATTTCATGCATACTGATGAGAATGCAAATGAGCCCAGCGTGAAAGGATAGTATGGTTTGTGTTGTGTGTGTGTGTGTGTGTGTGTGTCTGATTATCCCCAGGAGTGAGCCAGAGTGTCATTATCACCAGCACTAGCCATCTTAGCTGAGCAGAGAGAGTCCATCCATAGAAATCATGATAATGGGAGTCTTAAAGCGTTTCTTTACGCTCCAATACCTCAGTAGTATTTAACATATGATGCTGTGTGTTGCAAGAAATGCTGCATGGGCTTTATTCAGCGAGGTGCAATCAATTCAGGTGCACGTGCACGTCCACTTAAGTCGTGTCCATACAAAATATAATCAATGAAAAGTGAAGGTTTAACATTAATATCTGCTCTGAGATTTGTAGACGTCTACATGTATGTGGTGTGAACAAACGAAACATTAATGAGGTTAAAATGTGCTATAACATAAATGCAATAACTATATAGTAAATTTAATCATGGCTGAGTTCAGCGCATGTGTGAAGATGAAGCCAACAATAAACCAGTGAATGAATAAATGTTTCCTGGTGCTTTAACTGACTGATGCTGTCGACTCAGCCGCTGCACACGCCAGGAAGAAATTCATTTTCTATTTGTTTCTACAGAACAGCTTTTTCTGTCTGTTCATAATCTGGTCTGTGGTGTTGGAACTGAGCGATGGCGTCCAAGCAAGAACAACTGGTATCGGTCGTGCATCTGCCCCCTGAGTGGTAACAACTCTTCTGTTCCTGCGTTGGTTCCTACCTGGTATTTGCATGAAGTTGAGCTTTTTTCCAGCTGGTAGTGTCTTTTAAATTAGTTTGTTAGTTAGTTTGGCAGTATTTAGTCATAAACCAAAGTGTTGACGTGGTGCTGGCTGATGCTGAGCAGGTATTAATGTATAATGCCAAGAATAGTTTAAAAAAACAATAATAATAATTTGCGCTTGCAGGATGAGACATTAAAAATGTGTTCATGTGTGCTATTCAAGCTCGACGTCCCCTGAGCAAACTTCACATATAGTGTCGACACACTAACCCCAAACCACACGTGATAAAAAATGCAAAGCTCATTTAGATGAAATGTGGCTCCGCTGTAGTTATGGCGTCTTATCTGGCTTTGTTCTGCAGGTCCTATTAAAACGATGAACAGGCTACATTGGTCTGCAAACACACGTCATCAGTGCTGTAAACATTCAGTTTCCCACTCAGACGTCGAAACACTGTGATCAGTCTGAATGAAGGTGGCAAAATTTGACCTGATGATGGCACAAGATGAAAGTTATTGTTGCGGTTATGGAGACATAGCCACACATATTAACTTGATGGTGGCACTGGAGGAAAAGTCGAGGGATCAACACAATCTTCTGGGGACCACGAAAGAATGGAACTTTAATGGCAACCCATCAAAGAGTTGTTGAGATATTTCAGCGTGGACCAACCGAGTAAAACAATAGAAGACGGCAGCAGCTTGGTAGAATAAACGAGGTGTCTTGATGACATGCTCTCAGCGAAGAAAAGACAAAACCTTATTAACATTATCAAATGTATAACTGATACAGCAGAAGAGAAATGCCTTCAAATGAACGAACCCTCCGTTGTTAGTCGGTGGCTCTGTTTTATTCAAGACAGCGTGTCATGTGTGTCTATACCGCCGTCGTCCTTCCTCAGCCCACCCACTGCTGGAACCACGCTGAGTGAATAGGCTCAATCATTACTGCGCTTCAGCTGCACTGTCTGCAGAGTGAAATGAGACAATAGTAAAGATTTTCAACCAGGGGGCCTAAATCATTTACACAGCATGAAGCACGTGTGCTGAAATGAGGCTGCTGATAACTCTGTCCTGCATGAGCAGCAGGTGGTACTGTAACAGGGAAAAGATGAAGAGGAGGAAAAAAGACAGATCAACTCATTACAGTGACAAACTGTGTGTTTATGCATGAATAAAACTGTTTAAAATAATGGCTGAAATGTTCCCCGGGTGCTGATCAAAAGGAGATATCAAACATCTTCGGCTGAGGCTGCTGGGACTGGTTTTTATCGCTGAATGACAAAATATCACAAAAGTTACTCTTTGAAATAAACAAAGTATTTTGTGTGGATGAGATGTGAGAAGAAATGAAGTGCTACCTAAATATTAGGAACCTTTACTACAGCAAAAATCTTAACACCACGGTGAAACATGTTTCATACTGAACTCATTGTTTCGATTGTAGGAATCTGTTCTGGGGCTGATTTGCTCCAGGTGAACACAATTAACCAGCTGATAAAACACATCCAGCAGTTTGGCCCCAGAAACAACACGACTGCTGTCACAGTGAAGTCTGTCCCGTTGGCCCGAGGTGGGAACGTTCATGGAGAAATCAGGGTCAAAGAAACAATTATAAACCCCGTCTAGACGACGTGTGTTGCTTTGTATGATCAGACTGAGTTTGAGAAGATTGATATTATTCTAATGTCTGCAGAATAAATATGAACATGAGCTAACCACGCTAATCCAAGTGAACTGGTCTGAAGCATAAAGACAGTAAACAGAGAGGACGGCGAGTCGGATTCTCTTCACAGGTAACAACATCTGCCTCAAGCTCACTGATTAACATGTAGTAAACAAGTAAACATAATATTACAGCATGACGTTAAACACTGAGCTGGAGACGTTAGCAAATAAAATACTGCAATACTTTATAGTAAAAGATGTCAATACTCTTTACACCAGTGTATATTTAGATTATTTTTATGATGTAACTACAAAATAAAAACAACTCTTTGAGGTTTGATCTACATTTTTATCTGAACACATTCGATTCAAACTGTTTTTCCAACAGTTCTTCTGTTTGTCTTCCAAACTTTATTTCCCTCAGTTAAAGATTAAAATGTGTCTATTACACTATTTTATAATGTAACTACAACATAAAAACACTCTTGGAGCTACGAGCTGCTCTCACACACTTTCCTCTTTCCAACAGTGAGAATAAACTATATTTCCCATCATGAGTCGTCTGTTCTTCCACATTCCAGCGGACCTGTGAACGTCACAGGGGGCGGTGCTGCGTTCACTGCCCCCTCCCCCCGCTAACCACGAGGCTCCGGTGTTGACAGGCCGATCTCCGCCCCTGTTCATCCGGCTTCGGTGCTTCACGGCCGGACAAAGCGCAGCGCCTCGTCCCTCGGTCTGTCGCGCCAGAACACGGTGAAAGTAGAAGCAGAGACGCTTTTTATCGCAGCTCCGTTTGTTGTGTAACTATTTTTGCGGTGTTTTTAAAGGAGCAGCCGGAGTTCCGCCCCCGGTGCTCCCCGGGCTCCGGCCCCGGACTCCGCCGCAGACTCCGCCCGCTCGCCGTTTGTCAACAAAGGGGTTTGCCGAGCCGGAGAGGCCCTGCCCCCATGTTTCCATAAAAGGATGATTTGGCCGTACACGACCAACAATCAGGCCGTGGGTAACCTCTTCCCTTCCCCGTCCCGTTCATATGCTGCGTTGACTTCCTCCGTCGCCGTCAAAGCGGAGCTATCATGGCGGAGCGCGGCCAGCAGCCCCCGGCCAAGCGGCTCTGCTGCCGGCCGGGCTACGGAGCGGCGTGTCGGCAGCGGGCCGCGGGGGCTCCGTGCGCCGAGTCCGGACAAACGCGCGACCCGGAGTCGCTGCTGGACATCGCGGCCAGGAGGGTGGCGGAGAAGTGGCCGTTCCAGCGGGTAGAGGAGCGCTTCGAGCGGATCCCGGAGCCCGTCCAGAGGCGGATCGTGTACTGGTCCTTCCCCCGGAGCGAGCGGCAGATCTGCATGTACTCGTCGTTCAGCGCCGGCGGGGAGGAGCCGGGAGGCGGCGGGGAGAGCGGCGACGAGACCCGGCTGCCGTTCCGGAGAGGCATCGGTCTGCTGGAGGGCGGCTGCGTGGATAATGTCCTGCAAGTGGGTGAGTGATGAGGGGGAAAAAACACGCACGATCTGAGCGTGAATCAGGCAGAAAACAAAGGTGTGTTTTGATGAACGCATGTGAAATAAATGCGGATGGAGGTTTGACAACAAAGAGGCTTCAATGGGGCTTTAAATCTGCAGGGTGCATGAATGGGAATGTGTGACTGGGCTTTTAAATCCTGTTTGGCTCCGGGCACTTTGAATGTGAATTGTGGGGCACAAAGCCTCAAAAAATCCACTAATTGAGTTGAAAATTCAAGCTTCAACAAAGAGGAATTCCCACATTTCCACATCTCAGAAAAAAAAAACACTTCACTGAGAAGCTTCCACCAAATGAGGAAAAATGTGCTGTTCATCTGCTGCTTTTATGAGAATTTGTGACACAAGAGTCCAAAGATTTGAATCTGGTTTGAGTCCAGATCAAGAAACTCCTTTAAAGTCTTTAATCCAAATAATATATCTAACATTTGATCTGAAAATCTGGAGGCATTAAAGCTCATTTTTAATATCTTGTTTCTTCTTTGTATTAAGTGAATGTTTTGACATTCAGACACATTAAAAACAGCCTTTTTTTAAAATCAGTTTTCAATGATTGCATAAAAGTGTTGAGTAATAAGGGAAGTGCCCGGCGTTGGGTTGGGTCTCAACTGACACACATTACATTTGAATGAGTTGTTCTTTGTGGCACGGTCGAGATGTTGTTGGATAATGACTGTACACGCACGACGAGTCTTAATCAGCTTGGTTTGATCAGCAGAAACGTGCAAAGAGAAGCGAACAAACTGCTGAGTTGGAAAGCAGTCAAACATAGTGACTCACATTGTAGTTGTGTGTTTGGATCTATCTTCAGTGTGTCATTACTTATTAGAGCAGAATAACCTTTATAGAAGCGAATGTGCTTCGTCTAAATGGCAAACATGAGAGCAGAGCATCAGTGCGTTGGCTTGTTTAGAAGCCACCGAAAGCCGATGTGAAACAGGAACAGACACATGTGCTGAGCTGACAGCTGCTCGTGCACGACAACTTTCCTCCACCGACAACACGAGCAAACGACTCCGGAACATTTGATTCGATGTTGTAATTTTCTCACCGTCTCTTCCGAGCTCAGAGCTCGGCCCTCTTTGAGATTTTAATTACCCGGCACACATATCAAATGCCCTGAGTTCCCATTGTGAGTTTGGCACTTTGTTCCTATTTTCATGTTCATTTGTGTCTTTCAAGCTTCCCGTCGCCTCCAAAAGGAAGGCAAACAAAAGCATCTTTTCACTCCCTTGTTAAGTCGAGGAGATTTGGAAGGAGGAAGCGTATTGAGCTCGGCGATTCTTTTTTAAACGGGCGATGATTCACACCAGTCCACAGCCAAGTGGCTCAGGTTTGTGTCTTTGTGTGTGTCTGTAATCGAAAGGAAGAGGACGGAGCTCTCCGGCCGTAAAGGGAAGCAGACGCGGTGTTGAGTCGGAGAGATAGCTCCCAGTCTTCGGTTTACAGCCTTTATCAGTGCGTGGTCAGCGTGGAGTCTTTGTGTTGCAGCGTCTGTCACCTGTGACTTCACCAGACTCGGGACACCTTCTCCGGGAGCGCTGAGGGCTGTAATCCCATTACTCTGCATGCTTCATTTGAATTGTAATAGAATCTGAACACTTAAGTTTCTGCGTGACCCGTCCCTCTTCCCCCACTTTTAAATGCATGTGGGCTTTGTGAAGGGCCACAGGGAATACACACACACACACACACACACACACACACACACACACACACACAGCCTCTGTCCTGAGGCCTATATATTCCCAGATATTGGGAAATGTTTCTGCAGGGAGGAAACAGAATCTGGGCTGTTATGCCACAGAGCGAGGGGCTCGATCTGCATGCTTACAAAGAGGAATAACAGTAGTGCTCACACACACACACACACACACACACACACACACACACACACACACACACAGGGAGGGTTTCTTTCTTGGCTGATTGCACCCCTGCCTGGAATTTGCTGGAAAAATAGAGCCAAGAAGTGATAAATAAAAGATGTAATCTCCCCATGTGTGGGCTGTACCAGAGGAGGGAGGTTTTCTCGCTGCAGACCTTGAGGAAATGAATTGGCACACATTTGCTGTGGACCCTCGCACTCCACAACAAACCCTCACTGTTAATCAGCGCTTAGTTAAAGGAAGCCATTTTTTTTTCTTACAGGAGCAAATACTGCAGCTTCTCCTGTTTGGACTTGAGGGCTTCCTTATTCCCCCGCTTGTAGCCAATATCGTAGCTGGTGGTGATGTTATTAGGCTGTGAGGTGGATTAGCAACGCCGAAGAAATAACTGAAGTGCTGCGGCTCCAAATACAATCCAGGCTGGAGGCAGTTTCATACCAAACCATAATGAAAGTGTAGAGTTGAAATAAGTCGGTCGACATGTTGACTGGTTTGACCTCCAATCGGTCGGTCGAGCTTTTTTGGAGCGACGTGCCAACAATTTGATGAACATTATAACACAGTTTTGTGACGTTTTATAAACCAAGCAGTACGTCAAGAAGATGATTCTCAGATTAATTGATGATGAAAATAATCAGCCCTGAAAAAGTAGCTTGTTAACACGGACCAACACGCAGGAATTATTTCTTCATAACTGGTCATTAATTGCTGCTGTGCTTGCAGTCAGCATTAAATTGCCATAAACTTTTCATTGAGTTACTTATTGAAAGTAGGAAAGTCAAAGTCATGCCCCTTGCACATTGAATTTAAGGCCTTTCCTGATTGCTGCAGCAAATGAGATCTGCCATTTTAAAATGTGTATGCAATCAGTTTTAAAAGTGCACGATGTGAAATGTTTTCAGTAAATAAAACATGAGGCCCAGCGAAGATAAAAGTGATGTTGAATGCAAACGTGTGCAACTTGCAAGCATAAGCAGACTTATTATATGAGTTCAAAGTTCATCACATGAAAGTATTTTACAGGGTCCAACACAAACTGAGATCTTCACTTAACAAAGCACAGACGGTCTCTTATTGAGCCCCGTTCAACATCCTCCATTATCTTTTTAAAGTCACAGAGGAAGACGAGCTCCTCTGGTGTGAAGTGATTTTGCAGTGAGTTTCATGCAGAGACGCAGCTGAGGACATGAAAGACTTTTGTCTAATTCAGTTTGCACTCAGGGTCTGAAAGCAGAAATGCATCCTGTGTGCAGAAACAGTGGTTTTCTAAAATGGTTTCAAGATATGTTACAGAAAAAAATCCAATGACTAAAGCAAATCAGATTATGTGACGCTGTGACTGAGGTCCAGCTTCAGTCACCACAAATAGAACAGGAGTTCCCCTCAAGTAAAATTAACTATTTTAAGTAGATTTTCTCTAAAAACAGCTGAAAGAAGAGCCCGAAGCTTTAGATGGTTTCAGTGCTGTTGGTGGTGCAAGATGTAATTCATCACTTTCAATGGCATCAGTCTGTAATTTAGAGCAGTTTTCAGTTGTGTGAAGGAACACAGATGTTTTTAAAACCGTTTGTGTTCAGATACAAACATCGTCAATAATTAGCTGCGTTCCAGATCAGTGTTCGCCATCTTAGTTTGGCTCGTTTGCATGCTAACGTTTCCTAACAGCACTAAACACAAAGAATGGATTTAGTTATAAACCAAAGTAACATTAACATTTTGACCTGATGGTGGCGCTAGAAGAAAAGTCAGGGGATCACCAACCTTTTTAAAATGTATCCTGAGGTAGACATGATGACGATGTTTGCATTAAATGTCATGGGAATCCATCCAATAGTTGCATTTCACTCGTAACCACAAATGTCAGCCTCATGGTGGCGCTAGTGAAATAATCAGGGGATCACTGAAGTCACAAGGGTTCATCCTCCGGGGATCATGAATGTCTGTACAAACATTCGAGGCAATCCATGAACTAGCTGTCCAGTCTTGTGCTCAGTATAAGAGGCCAAACAGTTTTTCATGAACACCATTGAAATCCAACACATCTGCTTTGATCGTGACAGTAAAAAGGTCAAACACGATGTCAGTGACGTCAGGAGTTTATCTCCGTCCTGGATGGCGATGGGTGGCGGCGGCGGCTGAAAACATGTTGTGACGTGGGAGCGGCCTCGCACACATCAGTGCGTGTTGAGGTATAGATCTGAGCTGAAGTATAGGCTGCGGTGGCGTGTTAAAGTATAGGCTGCGGTGTTTGTTATCTGCTCTCGCTTCGTCAAAACAACCTCAAAATGGAATAAGATGTAAAGTAACGTACATTGACCTAAGTGAGGAAATACATGGTTTCTATATATGGTGGGAAAACATGTGCTGTAATATGTTTGTTAGCTGAGTCAACCAGTTATTAGGTCACATTTAAGCTGCTTGTATTTTGCAGCAGGTCAAGTTCAGACCTTCATACTACTTCATACTGTGCTTCCGTCTGTCGTATTAGGTCAAAGGTCATAATAACATCAGTGTTGTTGATGGGAAAATAGTAATCCCTCCCTGCTCTTTACTCTTCTTACTCACTTGCTCGAACAGGAATGAGAGTCTGAAACTGACAATTGTTTTCAGTTTGATTCATTTGCAGACTATTTTCTCCATTTAACTGATGAACACATGAAAGGTTTCTGTTATAAATTCTTGAGGTTATGAAGCAAACTCAGCCAACTGACGGCTCTACTTTACTTTACAGTGTTGCAGGATCCCCATGTAACGAGGTCACACTTTCTGTTTAACACCAGATTATTCCGGATTATTATTATGATTATTCCCCCGAACAGAAGTCAGACAAACAGTAGCAACAAAACCATAAATATTAACTTTTTTTCATTCATTTGGTTTGACGCAGGTCCACGGTGGCAGACTTTGAAAACTTGTGATCTGAAAGTCTTGATTTGGGGAAGGTGAAAATCTTAACATCCTGTTGTTTCAGACGTTTACAGGGACGTTCTGTCTTTTCTGTCTGAGATCTGTGTGAGCTTATGCAACCAATTAAAACCGAGTTTGTCATTTTGTACACTGAAGTGCAGAATTTGAGGCTCGGTGCTGAAGTCTGTCACAGGCCTGTTGCTTCAGAGACGGAGGACGAAGATGGGGACTGATGGTCTGTTGTCAGTCTGTGGATTCATCAGCTCGTCTACCAAGTCGTGTGTATCTGTAGTTTTCCTCACATTTCATCATGTGATATTTTAGAGGCAGTCTGGTCTGTTTCTGTGCTCAGACGTCGGGCTTGGTTCTGCTGGCAGCGCTGCAAACTGTCACCACACAGTGAAATGTCTCTTCTGTCTTATTGGAACGAGACCGAGTCCGTCCAGAACTCTGCCGGCTCGGCCTGGAAGGAACGTTCTGGCTCGGCGATGATCGTCCGCTCAGGAACAGTCGATCAGAAGAAAGAGAACTTGTTCCACGATAAAACTGGGATGTTATGAAATATGACGTTAATAGAATTTTACTGATGCATCGATGTGAGAGCAGCATTTTCCTGTTGGAGCCTCCAGGTGGCGCTAGTTTGAACTAGTTTATACACAGTCGGCTGGTTCAGTCCAGTGGTTCAACCTGAGGGGTCGGGCCCCTCCAGAGGGCCACCAGATAAATCTGAGGGGTCAACACAGGATTCATGATGCCGGAAAGAAGAAAAAAAAGTTCTCTAATAGTTGTTGAAGTCCGTAAAGCTCGGTGAAGTCGAGAAGAACTGCAGATTCAGATGATGATTCGTCGAGTGACCCCCTTTGTCTCTGTGTCACATTATAATAAAAATATCGATTATAGCCGCTTTAACTAAATCTCTGATATTGTGATTCGAGACATTTTTATACACATAACTGCTCAACTCAGCAAACTGTATTTAATTAAACTTGAGTTAAGCACATCAAAGCACAATTAGTGTTATCTCTCTCTCTCTCACACACACACACACACACACACACTGATGCAGGCATGAAGCCTCGGGCCTCTTGTATACACTGATTACTGCCGGCTCGCTCTCTCATCTGCAATTTTATGAAGAATCAATGAATCGCCGCGCACATATTGAATGATGCAAAGCTGTGTAAGTATGCTGAGGGAGTGCACACACACACACACACACACCACGCTCAGCCTTGTCGGTTGTTGATCAGCATTAATGGTGTATGCATAGCACCTCAATATGCTTCTGCTCTGCAAGATCAATTTTTATTGGAGCTACATCGGGTGCACGCTTTGAAAGAAACGCTCGGCTGGATTTTGCAGAGAACCATCATCGGCAAAAACTGCCATTTTGAAAAATGGTTTCACACGACAGTGACCATGCTTGTGTAAAACCAGGAGGTGTTGGATGTTAATGTTCTACAACCGAGTCAATCTTAGTTTTTCTGCCGTTGCTGGTTGAAGTCTTGGAGTTCTGCCCAGGTATTTTCCAGATCAGCAACAAACACCAAGAGGAATGTGGCTCAGTTTTTCATTTCTGCTTCAACGTGGATGGAAGACACATAGATGTACACACACACACACACACACACACACACACATAAACATTTTGATTTGGCTTGTGTTGTTACAAGAGCAAACAGTGCATCTGTTGGGGACTATTTTCAGCCGCGGATGAATCCACATTTGGTCTCTAGTGAGTATTTGGGGCAGCAGGACGGTGTTTGTGGGATTGAGTCCAATGCAAACATGCTTTCAATAGTTTTTGGACAACAATGGAGGAAGAAGATGGATCAGGACAATTTACGTTAGTAGGATCAATTTATTGTTGGTTTTAGTCTTTTCGTGGGATTTATTGATAATAGTGAAACTATTGATTATCACGAGGTTTATCCTTTAAGGCTGGTTAGCCGCTGCGGACGGCTTTAGCACTCTCTCCACATCCGTCCACGTCTCCCTGATCTGTATTCCTCTGCTGTGTTCCTTCATCATTAACCTTCAGCTGGAGGGAGAGGAGAGGCGGCGGAGCAGAGAGGCAGATGGAGGAGGGGCGTAACTAGTTTACCTCCGTCTGCCCTCCATCGACTCGATAAATCCCGTTTTGTTCTCGTCTTACTTTCTGTCTTACGTGTTCTGGGACACCAGTGATGCTGCTGCTAACATAAAAAATGAACGATTGTTTCCATGTTAATCTGCCATTTATTTTCTGAATTAATTCCATAAGTGGTCAAAAATGTCCATCGTCATTTCAGGAAACCCCCATGAATAAGAATGTGGAGATGAGGAATGTTTGGAATTTTGATTAATACATTTTGCTGATTATTTTTCTATGGATCGACTAATCGATTAATTGCCTCTCAGAGTTTGTCTCAAACGGTGGACTGGTCTCTTTTCTTGGGGCGTCCGGGGAGTTTTATGTCTCAGCAAGTCAAAGCCTGCCGCTGTCTTCGCCTCCTGGGACCCCGGGCCCCGGTGTGGTCTCCGGAGAGCAGCACCCTTCAGACCTCCGCGGCTCTGCAAACAGACCACTTTAGTTAATAACAGGTGAATCGCTTCGAGCATTTCAAACATATTAGCGCTGCTCGCGGTTTTCTGAGGCCATCGCCGCCAAACTGCCCGTTCTGGAATAAATGGCTGGAGATGAAAATAAGAGTTTGAGAGCTGCAGACTGGATGAGAAGCTTTTGTGTTCGCGGAGCAGGCGGCTCAGCGCTCCCAGCCGGAGTGTAAATCAGACGCTGCTTATGAGAAATGCTTACCTTTTAATGGGAACTTAAAGGTGTCATCCATCAGAGGCCGTTACCTTAACTCACAGCCGGAGCGAGTTTAATGAAGACGGATGGTCCTCCTCCGCTCTGCGCTCCTCCGACAGCGGAAACATCTCAGCAGCTGAAGTTGAACTGGAAATTAAAATTCATTTTTATCCAAGAAGTCTGCAAATATACAGTGTTTCTCCTGTATATTATCAGTGGAAGTGAATTAGTTCAAACTCAGCTGAAACTCACTATTTAAGCTTTTTCAATATATTTCCTTCCACAAAACTCAAATTGCAGTTTGATGTTAAACACGTGTGCCTCCCTCCTGTGTGTGAACCTGCCAGATAACACTCCTGCCATCTGCTCTCAGTGTCTGTTCGCCTGAGCTTGTTCGGCCCAGGGAAAGAAATCATCATAGTGTTTGTTTAGCCAAATTCGCCGAGAGCCCAGATTGTGTGCCACATAATGTAAACCTACTGACTGTGAAGCAACACATGCAGATTTCCCCCCTTTAATGTTGCCACGGGAGTTATAAGCATTCACTTCCTGCCTCCGCTCAGCTCCCCACGTGTGGATCTCTTGTCTGGATTTGGTTTATTATTCGGCCTCTTTGCATGTTCCACCTTCGCACCGACGTCTGTATCTCCAACAACAAGCAAATGATCTCGTTCTCCTGGTCCGACTGTAGCTGCAGGCCTTTCCGTAACCTTCGGCAAAGAGGTGTTGCTGGTTTTTGGGCGAGCGCCTCGAAGCAGGTACGGCCTGTTGAAGCAAATCCAGGTTTTAAGGCGCATCCTGAAACTGTTTGATCATGAATCCATTGTCTAAACACTTCCAGGTAAAACGTTGCACAACTTCACTTGAAAATTTCCTCAATTTCATTCCGACTTTATGATTCATTAGTGACAGAACATTATAAAATTAATACAATCAACAGGGCGTTTATGTCACTTTTCAAGCTTCACTGGTTAAAATGCAGCTTCTAAATTGTGAGGATTTGCAGCTTTTCTTTGTTTTATGTGATAATGAAGTGACTGATCTTTGAGGTTTGGACTGTTGGTCAAACAAAATAAGCAATATGAAGACATCACCTTGGTCTTTAGGAAATTATGATGGCTTTCATGGTGTTTTGTGATATTTTATTGACCTGATGATTGATCCATTAAAGCAGTACTTCCATAAAGTTTGGAGATTTGCGTAAGAAATAAAAGGATTGTCAAATTCAGCAGCACAGACCGAGAGATTTCCTGACCTTTATTATTAGAGTCAAGCTTCAAACACGTTGGATCCTACAGTTCCCATAATGCAACTCGATAGCATCTTTCATAGAGTTTTTGAGTTTCATGCTGATCAAAGCTTCGACTGTGAGTCATGTAACTTCGTCTGTGGGAAAAATGAATGGAACTTATTCTAATTGCTCCCTCCCATCTCTATCACACCGTCCTGCCTCTGAAATGCCCTCGTCTTTTAAACTCAAAGACAGGTTTTCTGTCGGTATTTGAAGTCTGACGTGAGAGAACACCAGAGGCATCTTCAGGAGGTATTTTCTTAAACTTTTCTCCCCCAGAGTCACAAAATCTTTCTGTCTCAGGCTGAGTAGTTTCCTCCGTGATGAGTAACCTCGATATGTGAAACCGGTGCACGTTCCCTTTAATAGAGAAAATAATCTTCAGATAATTGCGTATGATTCAGCTCGACTCTCTCTTGCTTTCACAAACCAGTACAGTAACTCTCCAAGCCTCTCGAACACATGCAGAGTCACACACCTCAGGGACGACACAAGCCACCACAAGCCCTGCAAACCCATCCAGTATGTTTCCGCACAATCGGGGGTATGCCTGGCATGCGCCTACAAGTTGACTCATTGTTTTCATCTGTTAACGATGAGTAATATCAGTGTGTGTGCGCGATGGAAATGGGATGCACTTCAAAACCGTATTGACTGGACTTTAATGCAGTTTGCAGCAGGGAGGGGCCGAGCGAGGACGGGGCGGCTGGAGGAGGACGATCGGATGAATGTGAGCAGGAGTACGATGAGTTAAAACGAGGGGGGTAGAAAACAGGAGGATGGAGGCAGTTTGAAGCCCACTAATGTAAAAGTACAGAAGTATTATCTCTTTTGTGAAATATTGGATATTTCTACCACTTAGTGCCACAAAAGTGTTGTTTAAATGTGAGAAGTTTAGAGGTGAAATTTCTCTAACAACTACAATCTGAAATATGACAGAGGTCACGAGCCAAAAAAACTAAAGAATGGCAGCAACCAATTATTATTTTCATTATTGATAAATCTACTAAATAACTTCTTGACTAATCATTTAGTCAGACTAAAGAGGTAAAATTACAAAAACACAAAATGATTAGTGAAAAGTCTAAAAAACAGATTTGTGTGTCAGAACTTTCTTTCCTTTTCCATTAACCATCTCACGACCCCTCAGATTTGTCTGGTGACCTCTTGGTCGTCTGAAACAGCGAAAACTGTCCATCACAATATCCTAGAAGACAAGGTGTCGTCATTTATTGTCTCGTTTTTGACAAACAGGCCAAAAATATTCAACATATTATAGTGTAAGACAGAGACAAGCAGCACTTTGAAGTGAAGAATTACTTGATAAAAACAAATTGTTAATCGATGAAATCCACCCGCTGATGTCAGGTATCATTGTGATTCACCACCAGATTGAGAAAGGAGGATTCATATCAGTAAGTTTGAGTGTGATCATGATCATGACTCTGTTCAGTGTGTGTGAAGTGCTCGGTCCAGCGAGGATGGACACAAACTGCGAGGTGACGCACGGCAGCTGAGCAGGAAGGCGTCTCCAGCTGGTGAGCGAGATGCAGCGAGATGCAGAGCTGGTTGGTCGTCGGTGCCTCTCGCACGGGAACAGACTGATAACGTGACGCAACAGAAACCAAAATAACTGCACGGAGCAGCTCGATGAGGAGGACGGTTGAATGACAACATGATTATAGTGCTGTTTATCTTCAGTTGGCTCACGCCTGCTTGTGCACACAGAGCCATTTTCATTCCAAAGATGTGGAGCGAGCCGTATCGTGTGTTTAGCCCAAACAGAAAGGTGGAGGGCGTGTAGCTCTGGTTGTGCTATGGTGCGACCTGCATCCTGTTTTGACAGCGAGGGCCCCTCCTCCCCCGTGACGCTGTAGGAAAGTATTCCTTCCTCTTACAAACACGCCGTTGTGACGTTGTGACTGACAGTTAAACGGCTGCTCTCAGTCGGCCACAGACAAAGACAAGCCCAGATAATGTTGTTAGGCTCGTTGTTCAACACACACACACTCAGTACATGTTGTACTGATACACACACACACACACACACACACACACTTCATGTGATTGTTGATGATGTGACAAAAGCCAAAGCTGGTTTTAAATCATTCTGGAGCTGCTGCCAAGCGCTGAAGCTCAAACCAGGTTTATTCACAGTGAATCTGGATCATGATTTCAGCAAATAATCAAGAAGTTGATCCAAAGAAAGTGAAACAGCAACTATTTTGATCTTTGGTTAATTGTAAAAAAAAACATTAACAATCCTCTGTGTTTGTGGATATAAATTAGTTGGATGAGAATAACAGGATGCTTTTAGCCTGATAGGAACATCTGGGTTCTTTATGCCACATCTGAAGAACAGAAACCAAATCTTAATAATTCAGTCAGATTCTCTGAGTCATCGTTTACTTTACGGCAACAACATGGAGGAAGTCTAACATTTGGGTTCTCACTTCATGACATCTGTGGTCTCAGTTTTATATACTTCTTATATGAATGTATGCAAATGCAGTGTGTGAATGTGAAGTTATGAAGAGACACTTACTGGAAAGGGTTGGCCCTGACAGCTCGCTTTGGTTTTTAGTACCACAACTGCTCTGAAGTCATTTTCACTGTTCAGGCTCCGTGTTTAGCTTCTGTAATGGAAATTTGTGTCAGTCGACTTTCTGACCTCTTAAACCTTGTTTCCGCCTTCTTATCTTATAAATATGTTTAACTCACAGTGTCTCTTTGTCAGATACATGCAAACCGCTGACCGGACCAGTTACGAGGCCTCTGAAATTTAGATCGACAGTGAAAACGTACTGATGTAGTTTCGCTGTGCTCAGATATGATTTGAATTTCCTGCCATCGTCCCTGCAGGCGGCTTCAACAGCACTTTCAACACTGCACACGTGCACAAACTGTCATATAACACTACACACTGGTGTTGTCAGGCTGTTTCTGACCTCAAGGGAGCAACTGCTGTCAGTTCAGAGGTCAAAGGTCACACTGGGGCTCATAAAGAGCAGCTCTTGTTGGCTTGTGCTGCCGTCACCAGCAGGTGTGTTTATGTGTGTTTGGTCAGAGGCAGAAAAGCCGACTGGACTTTACTTGTTTCCTGTCAGGTTTTCCCTCTCGGTCATTTTGTGTTGTAGTTATTTCATATGACGTGTCACAGGTGCAGTTTTATAGCTCAACGCCTTCGACACATTTTATGGCCTTACAGTAAAGTCCATAGTGGTGGTTGCATATTTCAACCTGCAATAACAAACTTGCGAGCAAACAGTTTCTTATTTCTACATCCAGCAAATGTGGAGCAACATGATCCTTCATTTGGAGCCATGTTTGTGTCACCTGAGTCCAATGTTCTCTCTCTGTTAGCTCTGTGTTTGGTCTCTACCGACCACTGAGGGAAATATCTGACTCTTTAGCTGCTAAAGTCTCCACTTTTTCACAAGCTCATCTCCAACTGTGTGTGTCTGCTGTTTTCTGCTGAGCTGAGTTTTTTCTCTGCTGTCGTGAGACTGAACCAAAACACCAAAGTTGTGAACCGGACAGATGAACAATGAAGTGAAACTCATTATAAAGGAAGGGAGCTGCAGGTTCAGGTTCATCAGTACCAGAGACAACTTTCACATTGTCACATTACGTAGTATGAAAAAGATATTTCATACGTTCTGGGTGTATTTTTTTGTCTTAGTGTCATTATCGTAATATGAAAACAGTTGCACGCAGGAACTTATTATTTGTGCATTCGTGGACGCTCTGACATATATGAGATATGTGAGTCACCAGCCCACGCGTATTAGGGCAACATCTATACGACTGTTCCCTTGTTGCAGTGGGACTGTGGCAGAGCACAGACTGTGATCTCAGGAGATGGTGAGCGCTGATCCAGTGGAGAGAAATGGTGACATTAAAAGGAAAAACAGCTGGAGTTGCAGCAGCAGCATTCAGGCTCCTCTGAGTTCACTTCACTCAGAGAGCCGACGTTTCCAGTTCCAGCTCCGCGTCCCGTCGGCCTGTCGGCCTGCTTTGCTGATGTGCCGCCTATTCCCACATCGTGCTTTTCCTTTTTTTGCTTCATTTTCTTCCTTTAACCTTCTGGTTGTTTTTGTTAGTATCTCAGTTGATGTGATCAAAGACGTGATGTAAATAATTTAGAGGATCGAGCAACTCTCATCTCGATCCTGTGAATGCCTGTGATTCCAGATACAACTCAATATAATCTGGAGATATTTAAAGGAATAGTTCAACATTTTGGGAAATATTTGCTTTCTTGCCAATAGATCCCATTCTCATGTCCATTAAATACGAAGCTGGAGCCAGGAGATAGTTAGCTTAGCTTAGCATAAAGACTGGAAACAGGGGGAAACAGCTAGCCTGGCAGGAAGTCACCGCATCTGGACAAGAAATAGTCCGTGACATAATCAATAAAATATAACTAATCATTATTACGCTTTGGTTTTTGTACAGATTAAACATATTAGATAGAATATATTACTTAGTGAGCTTTAAAGGTGCTGGTAGGCAGATTGTTACCTTCGGACAGAACCACGCTAGCTGTTTCCCCCTGTTTCCAGTCTTTGTGCTAAGCTAAGCTAACTGTCTCCTGGTTTCAGCTTCATATTCAACACACAAGCATGAGAGCGGTCGATCCTTTCATCTAACTCATCTAACTCTGTGAGACGTGTCCCAAAATGTCCAGACTATTCTTTTCATGCACATTCAGAGAACGTTGGCAGGAAACGCCGCCCCCGTCTTGGAAAACAACATTTAATAAATTCCAATCAGATCAACATGTAAGCAAACACTAAAAGCTTTTATTTGATTTCATTCATGTCTTTATGGGATTCCTGTGCTCATTAGCAGCGGCAGCGCGGCTCTGCAGGATCTCTGCAGAGACCGAGCTGCATCTCCGGAGTGGGAACAAATGCATTTGGAGAGGAGAGGCACTGGCTGGCCTGCCGATGGTCCTCAGAGGCCAAACAAATGACTTTCAGCCAGCACATCGGGAACACACAGCACTCAAACAAATGCTTTTAAATGGGGAAAAACAGGGGGTGGAAAATCCTCTTCTGTCCCTTTAGAAGCTCGCAGTCAAACCTCTGATGGCCGTTATTTGTCTTAGCAAAGACACGTTGACGTCAAAACGCTGGTGAGATCGCATGTGTTTGTCTGACCGATCCTCCGTGGATCCCGCTTCTGTCAGGGGGCTGAATGTGAACTGGTGGATGTTTTCTGAGTTGGTCTAAAATTAGAGTCCAATTTGAACTCAAAGTCACTCCATCATTAACATGCGCTGTAGCCTGTGCATGACATGGAGCTGATTAGATTAGATTCAGCTTTATTGTCATTGCACAGGGAACAAATACTGAGACAAGGAAAATGCATCGAACCAGAACGACAAAAAGCAGTAAAGTGCAGAGTAATGTACGAGTATAG
Source organism: Holacanthus passer (assembly GCA_025331565.1). Lineage (NCBI taxonomy): Eukaryota > Metazoa > Chordata > Actinopteri > Pomacanthidae > Holacanthus > Holacanthus passer. The sequence continues at coordinate 2,173,249 of JAFREQ010000046.1, read as the reverse complement.
AGAGATTTAAATATCAGGAGGGGTGTGTGAGATAAATACAGTATGAACAGAGTCAATACACAACGACACCGTATAAACAGCATGTGCAGCAGTTCCAGCAGGTATAAGTGTAAATATACTCTGTGGGTGTAAGAACAAGTCATGCTAGTTGACATTATAAACAGAATAAACAGCTGGATATGAATACAGTGTACACACTATACAGCAAATATGTACAGTATAGACAACAGTATACATATGAATACGCTACAGGGCAGATACAGTATGCACAGTGGTGTAATATGTACTGGAGCATAAAGAGTGCAGGTTATGTGTGTGTGTAGTAGTGTGGCAGAGATACTGCAGTATTTCCATTTATGCTCAGCTCCACCTCGACTACAACAGTAAAATACAAATCACACATGAATACTGTAGTAATTATAATACAATGTAGTACAACACTCATTTTGTAGCATTACGAGTACTTTTACAGTGTGTGAAGTATTTTTACTGTGTGGTATTAGTACTGAAGTGAAGGATCTGAATATTTCCCGGCTGTAAGATCAGGTCTGTGTTAGAGCACCTGTGTGTTCGTGCTGTCTGTTAATCCGTGTGTCTGCACAGTGTGGTCACATGTATGTTCTATCTGTTTGTTTCAGCCGTCCGTTAAAGCCGAGGCTGAATTACCAAGGCTAACTTCCCCAGGGCCCCAAACACCAGGGGCCCCCAAACCTGCCAGCTTACTGTGTGTCAGCGGGTTTGTGTTAGTTTGAGCTGACATGATGAAGGTCTTAATGTTGGTCTTTCTTATTGTCCTGATGAGGCCATATCTTGAAAAGCTGTGTCAGAAATTAGTTTGAAGACCTTAATTATTCCTTAATTAATGTGTTCAAATTACCACACAACAAACCTGAGGCCTTTCACAAGTAAAATACTGGCATTTGTACAAACACATGATAAAGGATATATAGCTCATGCAAACTCTGTCTTTCCTTTTCACCTCCTGAGACAGCGGCCGTCACAATCCTCAGTTTACATTACAGGCACGCAGCATCTCTGCCTGCTGTGATAGTTGTTTTAGTCATTGAATCATGTGTGGCCACCGTTATCCGCTCTGGTAAAAACCACTGAGAGCTTTCTACTGGCCGGCAGAGTCATTCTCTTAGTGCAGTGGCTCCTTTCAAAGAGTTTCCAGTTTCCTCTCGGAGCTCGCTGCAGGCCAGACGCCCTCGTTGGAGCCTGAACGCCGGCAATCAGACGCAGATTTCAGCCGACGTCCAGTTTTTATGGGATGACGAAGTGGACGCCATAAAACAGCGGCCTCAGTGGTGTTCGCTGGAGGAGTCGTTTTCTTGTCTGAGTGACGAGAGCGTTTGCGATTTCTCGTGTGTTGTAAATGCGGCCTCTTGTTTTTCTGACAGAGCTGAGGAATTTCAGCCGCTCGGTCGAGGGCGACTCCTTCCTGCTTGTAGTATTTCTGTGCAGTTTGTTATTTCTAGAGTTCGGCTTCAAAACCAGGAGGTTGGATTGGAGGAAGACGCAGATAACTGGCTAAAGTATTTAAAAAACAATTAGTGCTGGGTGTATTTATGCTCGGTGTTGTGTGAGAGCAAAGAAAGCATTGATTAGTGTGTTCATGCTGCGACGAGCTGTTGGCGATTACTTAAGAGAGAAACAGATTGACCCAGTTAACTCAAATCCTCATTGACCTCATTTTGCATGGAGGTGCATCCTTCACCACACACACACACACACACACACACACACACACACACCCAGTCCCCCTTTCCCTCAACACATTACCTTGTCAGCTTCTGGCTCTCGAACCCAGTTGACCTTTCACTTTACTTAATGGTAAAGTAGAAAGTTTCTTATTTCTAGTCCATAATTGTTGATGTTGTTAATGTGACCAGCTGACTTGTTATAAAATGAGAACCATAGAAAAGTGATCCCCACCACTTTATGTTGCAGTGTAGAGCTGCAAAAGCTATGTTTGAGTTCACCATAAACTCGTGTGAGTTCAGTGAGAAGCCGATCTGAAAGCAGTCATTAAGGACAGATGGTAATCAGGGCACCATGAGTATTGATTGGTTGTTTACTTCCCTTCCTGCAGCCCCAGAGGTGGTTCTGCATCTCCACAGGTGAGAGATTAGGTTCCCCATTGTCATCACAAGTACACACACAATACACACACTCACACACACAAAGCACACCTTAGCTCTCACTTATGCCTGACTGACCGGATTTGGAGGCCGGGCTGCCTGAATGGCCGACGGCTGTGTGTGTGTGTGTATGTGTGTGTGTGTGTGTGTGTGTGTGTGTGTGTGTGTTGGGGGTTGGGCTGTCTGGCCTTTGTGTGCTGAGGGTCCTGTTAAATGAAGGCTTTGGCCACGTAGCTGAGAATGACCCCCTGCAGCCACGGCTTCAGTGAGCGATGCTGCACTCGGCCTCTGGCGTGAAGGTCTCCTCAGGCTGAACTCTGTGGGGAGCTGAGCTGCTGCTCTTTCACAGGCTAATGTCCTGGACTTGTTTTCAACCACAACCCCCCCCCCCCTCCTTCGCTGAGACATCCTCCTCTCTGAATCCTATAGAGACGGCTTAAGTCGACTACCTCGGGCTTAATTGGGAGTGAAGTGTTAAACCTCGGTTTCCAGGCGAGTGTGCTGAGGGGAGCTGCAGGTCTCTGAAAGTCTGAAAACACTTTGAATGTAGTATTTGAAAAAAGCCTTTTTTTAATTGACAAATATCTTATTATCTTAATATCTTTAATATTTTCTCTTGCCGACCATAAACACTAATGGTATTTATACAATGTTTTCATATTCTACGAACACCTATAAACTAAAAGTAGGATTTCTCTGAAGGTGAAATGCAAGAAAACAAAGTTATAAAACAAGAAGTCAGGGTTTTATTGGGATCATGTGTTGGACTGTGCAGTCACTTCCTGTCAGGCTAGCAGTTTGCCTCTGTTTCCAGTCTTTATGCTAAGCTAAGCTAACTATGTCCTGCTTCCAGCTTCATATTTAATGGATAAACACGAAAGTGGTGCCAATTTCCTTTTGGCAAGAAAGTGAATATTTCCCAAAATGTTGACATCATTAGGAATCATAGTTCTATCCTGCTGGGACACGGTGAAGAAATGTGATATAATAATGAATAATTCTAAGTTATATCGTCTCATCTCGTTGTCCATCACACTTTCGTACTTTGCCAGGTATGAAATCGTCCCCTGTGTGAACTTTAATTTGACTCTGCGGCGCCGGGAGTGAAGGAGTTAAGTTTGGTTGCTGTGCAGTGCACAGAGCCGTATTATGCAAGCTGTGAAGCGCAGACACACAGAGAGAGGAAGTGCATTACAGAATGCTGAGCTCAGGGCTTTGGCTCGCTGCCAAGCTTACACTCCTGCATGTGCACACACACTCGCACACTCAGCTGAGGGCATACCGATTTTTCCAGCAGCACAGCGCTCTCCTCCTCCTCCTCCTCCTCCTCCTCCTCCTCGAGTCACTCTCTCTCTTTCTGTTACGTCAGTAGTTCAGCTGTAGGCCAGGCATGACTGGGGCAGGGCTGCGTAACGGAGAGCACCTCACGCTTCTGTCTGTGTGTGTTTTAAAAGACAGGATGTGGACTCGGCGGTGAGTGTCATCAGGCTCAGCAGGAAGAGCAGCACCAAGAACTGACAACGTCGTTTTCTCTATTTCTGTACGAGTTTCACTCTCGGATATTTCCTCGCGGCCCCGCCGCCTCTCTTGTTTTTGCTCGGCTCTGTATCACACAGCTCCACCACATATGCACACAAACACCTACTCTGTTCACAGCGTTCTTCCACCCAGCAGGGGTGTCGGCCGTGTGCTGTGTGTCACATGCATGAGAACATTTGAGCAAAGTGGAAATCAAATCTCCCAGCTAATGTTCCAGGGCGAATAGCGCTGATAGTATTTTGTGCACATATTGAGCTGTTAGTCAGACTTACATAAGATGAACGAATGTACACTAGTGTGCAACATATTGTGAATGCTCGTGTGCAGCTGTTATCACAAGTCAGTCCTATAGATAGGGTTGCAAATGTACAACCCAGTCAGAGAGTCGGTCTACTTCCTCATTACAGTAGAGTGTTGGTCATAAAGAATTTGCCGCACACTCATCTTTTTCCCTCACACGTCTCATCGGGTTTGACACAATATTTCAACTCACTCGCAGCTGCTGTGTTTTCAAATCTATATTAGTCATCGTTTGGTTGAAATGGAAAATGACAGCACACTTGCCTGGTCATGTGAGGCATCGATCCTCCTCTTTAACTCACAAAACATTTGCATCAGGGTTCATTTTCCTGTCACAGACTCCGACACTTAACCTTGAAATAACTTTAAGGTCACATTGAAATCCGCCTCTCTGGCTATGTTTACATTCCCCAAACACACATGGAGACCTATAGGTTTGAGCCCGTGAGAGGCCGTAGGTTCACAGGACAATAGCAGGTCTCTGCATGTGGTGAAATGATCCTGTCAGTCCGTCAGAGGGTGGAGGTGCTCAGGGTCAGGTAGGCACCGAGGGTGTTGTGGAAGGGAAATGAAAAGGAAATGAGAATATTTGGGTCTTTGCGTTCTCGTCCTTTCACTCTTCTCTCTCTCTCTCTCTCTCTCTCTCTGTCTTTATTTGACTTTTTTCACCCTGCCAGCAGTTTCCAGCCCGGATCAAAGTCGGCTCCACCACATTGCTCATCAGAAAAAGATGCAAAAGTAGAAAAGTAGTTTATTTGCAACTGTTCTTTTTAACTTTTTAGTCATTTTAAGCAGCTATAATCAAAACTCTGAAGTTCTCTTCAGTGCTACGGAGCCTTTTAGCCACTTATTTTAGGGGTTTTGGTTCCCCCTCTGTCGCCACATTGACTTTTTATTTTGGTCTTTGTGGAAGCTATGCAGCAGCTACTCAGATGTCTAACAGTGAATATTTTCTCTGTTCCCCTGCAGGTTTTCACCTCAGCGGCACAGTCAGGGAACCCGCCACGTCCTCGGAGCCCGAGCTGCTCTGCAACGTGAGCGTCAGCTTCGACCGCTGCAAGATCACAGCCGTAACATGCAGCTGCGGCAACAAGGACATTTTCTACTGCGCCCACGTCGTGGCGCTCTCGCTGTACCGAGTACGGAAGCCCGAGCAGGTCAAACTGCGCCTGCCCATCTCAGAGACTCTATTCCAGATGAACAGAGATCAGCTGCAGAAGTTCGTCCAGTACCTGATCACGGTGCATCACACCGAGGTGCTGCCCACGGCTCAGAAGCTGGCCGACGAAATCCTGTCGCAGAACTCCGAGATCAACCAGGTCCACGGTGAGCTGAAGGCCTGCACTGAGGGTTCTGATTTCAGTGGAAGAACAGGCTGAACTCCCCGCTTCAACATGCATGCAGTGCAGGCATCAACAAACACACACACACACACACACACACAAGCAAATGCAGGTACCTGTGTGAGATTTCCTCCACCTCGCACCGGTGGAGGTCCAGATGGAGGCTGCCATCCTGGGAGACGAGTCAGGAAAAACAAGCTGGTTAGAGAGAACAGGAGGGAAACACTTGGCTTTCACACACACACACACACACACACACACACACACACACACACACATACATACATACACACACACACACATCACTATCCTCAGGGGGACACTCCATTGACATAATGCATTCCCCAGTCCTTTACCTTAAACCATTTCTTACTCTAACCCCTGATCTGGAGAACTTTGTGTTACAGTACATGTAATATTCCTCGTTCCAGTTTGTGTACATGTACACAGTTTTCTTTGCTAAAACATAAATGATTTGGTGACTTAAATCTGATTGCGTGTGGACGTTTAATGACTGTATACATGTAAATATGTTGTCTGTTGAGGAAGATTTGCTTTGCAGTTACCTGGTGGTTGTATATATACTTTCTATTAGATCGTTATTTGCTTCAGTACTATCATGTACCCTGGTAACAGACATGTTAAGTGTTGAAACCCTGTGATGTTTTCTTCACTCATGTCGGCTGGTTATTGTTGCTGATTTTGCAGAGTTTGTGCTATTGATCAGCGTTAAAGCTTAACCAGCACTGCAGTAATGTATTAATGCAAAAGATGAACTATATGCTGATGCAGACATGTTCACAACTGCTCCTCAGCAAAAAGACAGATTTTTATTTAAGGGTCTGTCTGTACATTTACTCAAGTGCTTTGAGGTACTTGTACTTTACTTGAGTATTCCCGTTTTTAGACTTCTGCTTATTCAGAATAATAATACAAAATATATTTAACAAATAAATTCTGATATGTTGTTATAGGTTATTGATTATTGATTCCTGAGGTGGGACATTCACCAGCCACCCAGCACTATTTATCAGTGCGTCAATAATTCAATAATATACTAAACATTATTCTGAAATGGGTCATTCTGCATAATGAGTATTTTTTCTTAAGTAAGATTTTGAATACACTACATTTACTTGTATTTCTACACAGTGGTGTTGCTACTTTTACTTCTATAAGAGATCTGAGCTTCTTCCTCCACTGAATGTAGTAAAAGCATCCGTTTAGTTTGGTGAAGTTCTTGTAATGAGTTGCTGACTGATTTCCTTTGTTCACCGCAGGAGCTCCAGATCCGACGGCGGGCGCCAGCGTGGACGATGAGAACTGTTGGCATCTGGACGAGGAGCAGGTTCAGGAACAGGTCAAGCTCTTTCTCTCCCAGGGCGGGTACCATGGCTCGGGAAAGCAGCTCAACTTACTGTTCAGCAAGGTAACAGAGTCATTCCCAACAAACACCGATCGTATCGCGCTGCCGCGGCTGCACGGTGACGTTTTACCCACAATGCCTCCCGCTCTCTGCAGGTGAGAGAGATGCTGAAGATGAGGGACTCCAACGGAGCTCGCATGTTAACGCTGATCACAGAGCAGTTCATGGGCGACCCCAGACTGGCGCTGTGGAGGCAACAGGGAACCACCATGACTGACAAGTACAGGCAGCTGTGGGATGAACTAGGTACACACACACACACACACACACACACACACACACACACACGGAGAGGAGGAGTGTGTTACTACAGTATACTTCACTTCAACAACAACAACAATAATACTACTACTAATAATAATAAATAGCTTTGGACATTGTTTTACTCTTGGGAAAATAATTCATCTGAAATATAAATATAAGCACATTTTTATTGTGTGTGTAACAAAGAAGAGGAGACGTTTATTAAAGGCAGTAATGGTTTAATTAATCTGTCTTCCCTGAGAAGAAAGGAGAAAAAATACAGTCTTCATTTCAGCGGTGAAATACAGGATTAATCTACAGTCTGCTGTTTTCTCTCCCTGAACAAAGAAAACCCTCCCACCCCCAGCTAATTATCTAATAATTATGATTTAGCTGTTGAGCTCGTAGCTTTAACTGAGACTCTGTTTTGATAATATTGAGCTTAATATTTAAATCTCTTCAGACATGGATGCCTTTTAGCCACAGCCGTGCTTTTAGGAAATATCTCATCTGTCAGATGGATGGACGTGAAATTTTGTAGACGTTCGTGGTCCCCAGAGGATGGATCCTACGGACTCTTCTGGGAGGATGAATCCAATTACCAGAAGACATTTGTGGTTTTCAGTGAAATATTTCAGCAAATATTAAAGGTGTTTCCTCTCAGGAAGAATTCTAACGGTGCCTTCGGACGTCGAGGGGCTGCCACCGCCGCCTCCATTGTTTTCAGTGTAAACACCGCAGCGGCCGAACCTACGGTGGAATTTATGACGGGACATTTTCACTGTTTTATGGACGTTTTACAGACCAGTCAAATGTGCTGCTCAATGAGAAAATACCTGGCAGATTGATTGATAATGAAAATGAAATGAGGACACTTAATGCAGCTCCTCCTCACGAACACAAACGCCAGATCCTTTGTGGTGTGAATCTTCAGTAACAAGCAGAGCAGAACAAATCTAAGAACAAATGAAGAAATGCACCTGTTAGATAAGATGGTGCAGAAGCTCCTTTGCTCTCCAGCTTTCACATAGAACAGCAGATGAAACAGCCAGTCGGCAGCTGAAGAAATGACTTGAGCTGATTTTTTTGCAGGGGACGAAATCTTCACTTAAACCTAAACTGTGGTTACAGTTCCCTTTTCCACCTTCTTCCTCCTCTGTTTTAATAACTGACCCCTGACACCGCTCTTCTCGGCGGCGCTCTGTTTTCCCAGCTCTCCTTGTTGTCCTTGAAGCAGCCCTAACAAAGAGACAGAGGATAAAGCCTCTCTCCTCCTGTCCCCTCCCCCCATCCTCTGCTTCCCTCCCTTCCCTCACCTCTCCTCCCCGTCGTCCCTTTTTTCCTCACTTCACTTCCTTTCTCTTCTTCTCCTGTTTCATTTTGTCATCAGTTATTTCTCCCTCATTGTTCTTCTCCTTCTTTCTCTTTGTGTGTTTCCCTTTTCCAGTCCACACTCTTCATGTTTAGCCAACAAAGCCGTTGATCTTAGCTCACGTTTGCTCGCTTCTTAATGGAGGTACAACAATTAGTCACTCATCAGCTAAGTAATCGGCAGCTGTTATGATCCAAAAATACCAAGTACAGTTTCTCCAAACTGAGAATTTGCTGCTTTTCTTTAAGACATCTAGAAATAACAAGATGAGCAGTTTCACTATTTCATAAACAAAGAAAATAATCTGCAAATTGATTGATAATGAAAATGAGTTGCAGCCAATTTGCAATATTGTCATATTATTAATGAATCCATCTACTGTCTTATCTAACTGGAAATAGTTTTAGTTTATTTGGGTTTAGATTGGTAACATATTTAATCACCGTTCCAAAGCTGTTTTTCAGTACTGAGACCATTGTTTTTGATTGATACTTAAAATATGTCTGGATCAATAGAAAATAACTGTCAAGTATTTTGTAAATTTTCATGCAAATTTGGCAAATTTTATGGTTCCAGCTTCTCAAATGTGAAAATCTGTGCTTTTCTCACTTTTCACTAAATAAATATATTTGGGTTTTGGACTGTTGGTCACAGAAAACAAGGACATTGAGTCTTGACCAAACGATTAACTGATGAAAATAATCATTAGTTGCACAAATTCAGATCTACTTTACATCTGTTTTAAGGAGGTGATGATTAACTGTTTCTGTGGTTTGTCATGTTGTTTTTTACAGTCGTTGTTACCACCAGTGTTTTGCTGCAGGATGAGAGTGTGAGTGCTTTATCTCTGGATGTAAAATCTCTGCAGGGGCCCTGTGGATGTGCATCGTGCTGAATCCCCACTATAAACCCGAGCAGAAGGGTTTCTGGCTCCGACAGCTTCGCAGGTGGAACGGCGTGGACGTCTGCCCATTGGAGGACGGTAACCATGGCAGCGAGCTGACCAATCTGACCAACGCTCTGCCTCAGGGCCCTCCTCCCGGCAACCCAGGTGAGATGACACCCGGCCGAAAAGGAGACGTCGCCTCCCTGTTTTTTAAAATTCCCAAATCCTCTCCTCCACCACATCTCTTCTCATCACAAGGTTTCTTTTTCTTCTCTCCTGCAGCATCTCCTCCTCCTCCTCCTCCTCCTCCCCCTCCTCCTCCCCTCCTGTATTAACACTGTTAAGTCTTCTTTCTCCACCCTCCCCCCTCTCTTTTAATCAACTCTCCTTCCTTCAATCTCTGTGCCTGCAAGCCTTATTACCTTTTTAGTGTGGCTAATAGAATGAGCCTAATAACACAGTTGAGGTCCTGCAGCTTTTTCCACTAAATCAGAGAAAATACAGACACATGAACATTTCTATCAGGCGCTAATAAAACTGTTTCGAATGAGAAGACAGGCGATGTTATTACTGCTGCTGTTTCGTCTGTAATGGCCCTTCATTTGTTGCGCTATCGACATTTTTCAATCCTGCTGCTGCGGGAGAAGAGAGTGTCCTTCTGCGCCAGTATTGATAGTGCAACAAGTTAATATTAAGTAAGAAGGAGCATCTTTATTCTGTGATTTCGAAGCAGATTTAAGCATGTTTAGTTGTGATGCACATTGGAGAAAGTGTGGGAGAGACTGAAATTAAAAGCATGTGCATCATGTCTGTGGGTTCATGTTTGACTGAGTTATGACTTCAACAGCCTCCATGGTTTTACAGCTGTTGTCCTTTTGTGTTCGCCTCTCGCAGATTCACTGACTCGGCCTCACCGGACCGTGTTCACGCGGGCGATCGAGGCCTGCGACCTCCACTGGCAGGACCCCCACCTGCAGCACATCATCACCGAGGACCACTACACCAACTTCTCCTACCACGACAGCCTGGACAGCTCCCTCTTCGACGCCCGAGGGTGGCCCCTGTGGCACGGTGAGGCAGCAGGGACACGTGTCTGTGAAGAACTGATTTAATGGATAAGAAAAAAAAATAGAAGGTCAACATCAAACTATCTTTTCTTCTTTCCGTCTCTGCTCCCACAGAACACGTCCCGACGGCGTGCGCCCGAGTGGACGCCCTGAGATCACACGGTTACCCCAAGGAAGCCCTGAGGCTCGCCATCGCCATCGTCAACACGCTGCGGAGGCAACAGCAGAAACAGCTGGAGTTCTTCCGAGCTCATAAAAAAGGTCAGTTCCTCCTCCTCCGGTGATCAGTGCAGACTTTTACATTGAAATGATGCTTCTACTTGGCCGTTTCTAGTTATGTATTTGGGCTCATTAAGCATTTGAAGGCCTGTTGAGAATGAAAAGCATGAATCTGGTGTGGCACACGCTTTTTAAACAAAAAAGAAAAACTAAAGTTAAAGGGACAATTTCAGCATGATTAAAGTTTTTCTGCTCATTATTTTTCATTTTCTATTCAAAGCTGCACAAATATTTTCCACCGCTGAGAACAGAGCGCAGGAAAAAGCCAAAACATTTAATTCTGGGCCATAAACTTTCATACATTCATGATTTCATCCTGGACAGTTTTCTCAGTTACAGAAAATAAAATTAGAATTTACAGTTAGAGCTTAAAATGGTCGTATTCTTTCACAAAGTACCACTTAAGATGTTTTTAGGGAATAAAACAGCACAGATGAAAGAAAATAACAAATAAATCATAGTTTGCTAAGAGCAGCAAAACAGTAATGAAAGACATTAAGAGAAAACACAAACTGTGGGAAACAGTTCACCCACACTTGCTTTACAAAACTACAGATATGATTTTACATGTTTTGTGATTCGTAACCTTCAGTCTCGTCGGCTGCTGGGAGACGTTGACTGTCTATAAACTCAATGTGGGATTGTTGTGACAGTAGATTGTGCTGAAGGTTTAAGATGTTTCAGTCAGAACCATCAGACCTGCTCGTTACAGCAGCTCGGAAACTCACTGACTCATGATTTAGATGATGAATTATTGATGAATTATTTTCTAATTAATTCATGCATCAATGTTCTGCTGCTTATCTGGGTCCAGGTCAGGTTAACGAATTATTGTCGTGTACAGCTGGGAAGTACATCATGTACTTCGACAACAATATAAATGTCAATAAATCTATGTATTTATTAAATACTTGTAGGCTTTTTTCTACCTACTGGTTTTCCATCATTCTTTGACCAATCTGAATTAAATCGCATTAACTTCATTAACACTGGAGAAACATCAGAGAGTGTAAATGAACAGATTGTGTGTTTGTTACTGCAGAGCTGCTCCATAAAGGCGTAACATCAGTCACCAACCTGGAGGGCTGGGTGGGCCACCCTCTGGACCCCATCGGCACCCTGTTCAGCACCCTCATGGAGACGGGCCGGGGCGGCGAGGACGGAGCCGCGGCCCTGCTCGACTTCTCAGGTACTCATACACACGCACTTAGCACAGAAATGTAAAATATTTTATTACAAATAAAAGTCTTGCATTCAGAAAGTAAAAGTTACCACAAAAAGTGCTTCAAGCTTCAGTAGTTGCTTTTGGTGAAATATTAAAAAATTTAACTGTTATTTAAACAAAACTTTCTCTGTTTTCTCTGCGAATGACTCATCTGTAATGTGACAGCAGGCTCCAATTACAAACCGTTTATTTTGAGCGGTCACAAGCCAAAATGGCCAGTAACCACTGGTACAATCTTCAACAAAGTGTTGTATTTAATAAGCTTATCATGTGTTTTTTTATGCAACATCTGAAGCTAAAAAGTAACTAGTTACTAGAGCTCTAAAAAACTGCAGTTGGATATTTCCCTCTGAAGCAGTGGAGTAGTATACAGTAGCAGAAAATGGAAATACTCAAGTGAAATACCTCAATGTGGCGCTGAAGTACAGTACTAGTAGTAAATGCTCTAAGTTATTGTCCACCACTGACACATACAGTATACAAACACACACATTTTCCTGAGTGTGATTCACACATTTACACTGCAGTGATTGCGACTTCCTGTCAGAGCTGCGGGCCCTCAGGTTGCAATCAGCAGTGATGACACAGACGTGCTGATTGGCCTCCAGTCATCCACCAATAACAGCTCATGAATAAGAAATGCAGCAGGAAAAACACTCCAATTAAAATGCATTAATTATGCAGGGGAGCTCAGCGAGACGAATTTCAACGTACTTCAGCCAGAAAAGACGCTCACGACTGGTCTCGGTTTGTTTCTCCTCTACAATAGATGAACTGATGAAGCTTGGAAAAAGTTGTGAAAGTTTTCAATTAAGACTTGGAGCACTCTGCTATTTATATATAGAGTGAATGTGTGTGTGTGTGTGTGTGTGTGTGTGTGTGTGTGTGTGTGTATTCATCAGGGACTGTTAACCCTCCTGGGATGAACTGTGAGGTCTGCCAAGACATCATTAAGCCATTAAAACACATGATTACCGTCCTCAGGAGAATACACCCTCTGAAAGAGAACACCAGGACGAACAAATAGATCAATACATTTATCAATACTCGGCTCAATCCACAGCTCGAAGGGAACATTTTCCTCCCTGAGTCATCTCTCACCCTGCCCCCCCCCCTCTCCCTGTGTCCCCCTCAGGCTCGCTGGGTGCAGGTAGGAGGACGGAGCATCCCGTCTTCCCATCGCAGCGCTTCCTGGATGAAGGAGAGTCGTTCGTGTCTCTGGCTGTGGAGACGGCTCTGATTGGTTTAGGGCAGCAGAGGGTGATGCCAGACGGCCTTTACGCCCAGGAGAAGGTGTGTCGCAATGAAGAGCAGCTATTGGCCAGGCTTCAGGAAGTGGACTTAGACCAGTCGCTGGTGAAGATCTTCCGGAAACAAGCCGTCTTCCTGCTCGAGGGTGAGTGAGACTCAAACATGATGTATGGAAGAATTTACTTTGAGGAGAAACTTTTTCCTAAATCAAGAGAAGAGCGTTTTATTCATTTTCTCATGTAATTCTCTCTCTGTCTAACAAAAATGTTCCTTTAAATGTTTCCGTCCTCAAACCTCCACTGAACCCATGAATGACACATTATCCACGCGCATTTCACACCCGGACCCACGACCAGTCCTTTGTGCTTTAATTATCTGTTGGGTGAAGTGTTGTGTTAACTCTGTGTACTTAAGCGTGCGTCCTGTGCCGCTCGTGTACATTTACACTTTGACTGTTTGTACTTCTGTATTTGCTGTTTGTGTGAGTGTGTTGTTTGCATTGTCAGTGTGTGTTTGCTGACATTGTGTGAATGCATGTGAGTGTACAGACGTGTGTGTGTGTGTGTGTGTGTGTGTGTGGCAGATGTGGCTCATCATGGTTCAAGGCCCTTTTCACTTCAAACCCACTAATGACAGAGCTGCTCTTCCTCTCACTGGCTTCTGCTGCCTCTGTTTAGTTCTGTTTATAAAGTGGAGGAAGTCCTTGTTCTTATCTTATCAAGCCAAAGGTTTATAACAACATTTATCTGTTGTTCTCTTAGAATATTTTAAAGCACAAGTCAAGTTTCCTGCATCATCATGAACACACTCACTGTCGTTTATTTGAACACGTATTCGGCCCCAAATACTCACTAGAGACCAAATGTGGATTCATCCGCCGCTGAAAATAGTCCTGTAAATAATGTTTGTTTAAAACTACAGAAATTATTTAACCTATTTTAAAGATTGAGAGATGGAAAAACACATTGTCTTTTCTCAAAAAAGAAGAATAATGAAACTAATGACAATAATTATATTCATTCCTTTTTGTGCTGCTACACTTTTTCCACTCACTAAAATTGATTCCAACTTTTATTTCTCTGTACAGAGAATTAAGGAAGAAATATTTTCTCTGTCGAGAGAAATAAAGGATCGCCTGTGATCTAGTTTCTCATTTGTGCGACATGTGAGTTTTGTTCCCGTGATGTTTCAGGATGTGCTATGATGCTGTTCAAAGTCTCCCAGTACATTTTGGTGATCTTCATTCTGTTACCAGCTGAGTCATACTGTTCAGATCAGTGCGTGTTTTCATCAGCGATGCTGAACTAGGTGACATTATCAGGCTGGGAAATAATCTCATACACAAGGTCACCGTCCCGCTTCACACTGTACAACCTGCACACGTTGACTCTGCACAGACTGAAGTGAACCTTGGATCTGTCTCTGTTTCTCGCAGCTGGTCCTTACAGTGGTCTGGGGGAGTTACTCTACAGAGAAAGCGTCCCCATGCACACTTTTGCCAAGTATCTCTTCACCTCCCTGCTACCTCACGACGCCGAGCTGGCGTACAAAATTGCACTGAGGGCCATGCGGTGAGTAGATCCCCGACCTCATTCAACGCTGCTGTCTGTCCACGAAGAACCGTTTCACACATGGACCTCATTACATTGATCTGACAGCAATTTAACATGTTTGAAAAAGCAGCCTGGTCACTTTTATGTTAGAAAGTCATGATGCAATTTTACGGGTTCAAATATTTCTGAATGTCAGATTAGCATGAAGATGAAAACATGCAGCGAGAAGAGAGAGATGAACGAGGACCACCTTCTAAGATCACTGTAATATATTCATTATCTCAATCTTCATCTCTTATGCACAAAGAGAAAGTCAGTTTTAATTAAACTATGAAACGCTGTGAAAGAGACAGTTTTAACTCATTGAGGAGATTCTTCTGAAATATCATCAGAAGAGCAGAGGTTTAAAACTCTCAACCACAGTAAAACACAGTGAAGTCAGTCCTTTATATTCCATGTCTAAAAAGGGCTGAAGACTATGTTTGCAATATGCTGTCTCCTTGTTAAATCACCAGCTTCAGGTTCACATGAATTTCGTTCACATCAGCGTTTACAGTTCATCGCAGTGGAGACCTGCGTCCACAGTCAAACGTCCCAACAACATATAAACAGCTGAATCTCTTCTTCTTCTTCTTCTTCTTCCTCAGACTGACCAAATCATTATTTTGCGGTCACCCCTGTGTGATATCGACATTTAAAGTGAGAGATCACAGAGGAAGTTTGGAGCAACAGAAAGTCAAACCTCTGTTTACCTCGTTCATACTGAAACACCTCGCTGGCATTTTAAGAAAAATGCATTTTTGGACCAGAAACCCACTGTTTCAGTCTGGACTCTGCTGAAACAGAGAGAAAAAGATGCCTGACTTACTTTAGAGGGACTGTAAGTGATGAGAGGAGGAACAGAAATAAAGAGAACGAGATGAGGAGCTTCTGTCCTGGATTGGACTAAATGTAACCGGCTCCTCTGCTTAAGTCTCATTTGGTTTGTGTGTGATGGATTCAGAGATAGAGAGGGAAAAGAGAGGCAGATTTAGGAGCTATCTGGGGCACTGTTTAATGACAAAACCTCCTTTTGCTGGAATATTCACTAAATAATTCAACGCTGCTGAAAACGAGTTTTATAAAATGTGTGAATAATAAATACATGCTGTTGGTTTCCTCCCTGACCGCCACGGGTGTTACGAAACTTTATTTCCTCTCGCCCAAATTAAACCCCTTTGATTTTTATGATATGTAAATCTTTATATTTTTTTTAATCCCAGACTTGAATCACAAAGCAGGAATATTAGGCTGCAGAATCACAGCAGCTTTAACAGGATATAACAGGAGTGTGTTTGGGGGGAAAAAGCAATTGAGCCGTTATTTTTAAACTCATCCTTATTCTCAGCGCTCCCGGCCTGAGGCAAAGATCCACCTGAGCTGAGGTGTGGAGGAAAACTATTGATTGATGCTATAAAAGGAACATTGCACCTTGATAACTTCTCCATGAAACGTTCTTCTGATCAGTTCCTGCGTGTTTATGTGCAATAAAGAACTAATAAAGTTTTTCCCTCTGCTCAGGTTGCCGGTCCTGGAGTCCTCGGGCCCCTCCGGCGACTTGTCCCGGCCTCATCATATAGTGTCAGTGATGCCCAACCGCCTCCCTCGCTGGTTCACTCTCAGCCACATAGAGACCCAACAGTGTGAACTGGCCTCCACCATGCTCACTGCTGCTAAAGGTACACACCGCTATTTACAAGCCAAAGGGGGCCGGCGGTCATCTACTGTTTTCAGGTCGTGGTGGGTCGAGATGAGACATGAGAAACCGTTCAGGCCGCAGCACAGATTCTGCAGTGTTCACCAAATTTAACAGTTTTTAAATATCAGATTGATTTGAGTCAATGAGCCAGATACAAAATGTCTCATGACAGCCAAAAACCACATACTAAAACATGATAACTACTGTAAAAAAATAAGCTCTTTGTGAATGTCTTTTAAGGCCTGATGGAACTGAACTGAATGCTTTGTATGAGCCGCTCTATCCAGCTCATTCCGGCTTGTGTTGACCATTTTTTAGAATAGAATAACTGCTTACAAAGTTTCTCCAACTCAAATGTCAACAACGTTGCATGTCCAAGAACACGGCACTGATACAAGTGAAAGCAGCGTGAAACAGTGAAACTGAGAAAGTAAGAACATGAGCGTGAAACTAGAAACCAAATTGTAGAGATTCAGATAAAAGATATAAAAGTATCTAAAGACAGAGTTTTTCAAAAACAGAGCTTTGTCTTGTTGTATGTGGACAAACAACAATTCTGTTAAATATCAGATGGAAGCAGTTATGAGAAAAAGGAGATGAGCGTCTCTGTCCCTGTTTGTTTGCTGTGTTACCAGGTGACGCACGTAAGCTAGAAACAGTGTTAGAGTCCATCCAGAAGAACATCCACTCCGCGTCCCACATCTTCAAACTGGCCCAGGACGCCTTCAAGATCGCCACCCTCATGGACAGCCTGCCAGACATCACGCTGCTCAAAGTGTCCCTGGAGCTGGGTCTCCAGGTAAACACACACACACACACACACACACACACACACACACACACACACATTTCATATCATGGTTCAGACAGATTCAGAGTCAATGTCATGTTTCATACAGGTGATGAGAATGACGCTGTCCACCTTGAACTGGCGGAGGAGAGAGATGGTGCGATGGCTCGTCACTTGTGCAACTGAGGCCGGTGAGTTAGTTAAAGTAACTAAAGTAACACACGACGTGTGCGCAGCCTACAGTTACCACTTTGGTCCTTTTGGTCCCTGCAGACTCCTGAGACACCGAATATCTCTCTAACATCCCATTTACAGCTGGTATTAAAACATGATCTATATGTTATCCGAATAATAAACAATCTGATCTTGCCTTTGCGTTTACATTTGAGATCAGACCTCTGTCCTCCACAGCAAAACCTGCTGCCATGAGTGATTTGAGTTGGGGGCAAATAAGCCTCAGACTCTATAAACTTTGTGAGACGCTGTCTACGACGAATTCTTAATTACTTGTCCCCTTTCATACATTTCTCAAATGCAGTAATTTAAGTTATTCATTTCTTTGTATAAGAATATTGTGTCAGGCTGCTCTGACTAGATCAATTCTGTGCGACGTTAACAGCAGATCAGCTGCAGCACACACCGTCACACACACACTTTTTTCTTACTGCTAATCATTCATTTCTCACCTGTGTCACTTTCATTTTTCACGCAGTTGTGTTGAATCACGCATCCTTTGCTTTCATGACACAAAACAGTTTTTCCTTATCGGGAAAACATGTCAGGATACAGATCGCATTTCTAATACTAGGTGTAAATGGGGTCTAAGAGATGATTGGATATTTGCTGTTCAGGTTTAGCAAACCAGGACAGTAATTTTGGAATATTGCTTTGGGCTGATTAAGTGGCCTCATGTTTGGGCCTGAATACCCAGTGGCTGATTTTCCTGAAGTGGACAGGAAGCTGTGTCGAGAGGGTCGGAGCTCTGTAGGGGAAAACCCTCCTCCCAGATGATTTCTTGTGAATGTGGGGGAGTGACAAGGAGTCCCTGTTTGTGCGAGCACAGTTTGAATGGACTCATTGAGAACATGCCAGTTGGTGATATAGAGTGCAGCCAGGCCATATAATGTCAGAGGAATTAGTAATAGACGATCCAATTAGATGGTAAAAAGCCATTGTAAGTCTGCTGATGTATTTTGTTTGTTGGAATTCTCAAAATTTTAAATGATTTTGAGTACCATAGTTCAATAGGTCAAAGTTTTAGTTTGAGTTGTGAGACTTCAGAGACAGAAACTAAATGAAGCATTATATTTTTGCAGAGAGTAAAGATTTGTGACATTTTAGATTTTTGTTATTGTCAACAAATCCCATGAAAATACCAAAAACCAACAAAATACTTTCCCAGCTTCCCAACATGTCTGTGACTCTCACACTTTTGGATGCTTTAGTTTTTACGAGGTAATTTTCCATTTATTGGGGATCTATTTTCGGTGGGGTATTAATACACATTTGGTGCTGTAGTGTAGTTCAACTATGTTTCATTAGGGTTTATATAACATAAGGCCATGTCATACGTATGGAGAGAGGACAATCATATTTATGGAAATCAGTACTAAATGGAAGCTTGTAAAACAGAAAAAGAAGAGGACCTGAGATTGAACCTTGGGGAACACCCAGATGATCTTCAAACAGACAGAAGACTTTCCATCAGTCAGATCTAAATCTTAAACTAACATTTCTGTTCCTCTCCGTCTAGGTGTGTTTGCTCTGGACAGCATCATGCAGAGCTGGTTCACCCTCTTCACTCCCACCGAAGCCACCAGCGTCGTGGCGAGCACGGTCATGTCCAACAGCACCATCGTCCGCCTGCATTTGGACTGCCACCAGCAGGAGAACCTGGCCAACTCCGCCCGCACCCTGGCCCTGCAGTGTGCCATGAAGGACCCCCAAAACTGTGCCCTCTCAGCTCTGACGCTCTGCGAGAAGGACCACATTGCCTTCGAGACAGCCTACCAGATTGTACTGGACGCAGCCTCCACGGGAATGAACTACACACAGCTGTTTACAATAGCACGCTACATGGAGCACCGCGGTTATCCTATGAGGGCGTACAAACTCGCAACGTTAGCCATGACTCACCTGAACCTCAGCTACAACCAAGACACACACCCGGCGATCAATGACGTGCTGTGGGCGTGTGCTCTCAGCCACTCACTGGGGAAAAATGAACTGGCATCCGTCATCCCCCTGGTGGTGAAGAGCGTGAAGTGTGCCACCGTCTTGTCGGACATTTTGCGGCGGTGCACGTTAACGACGCCGGGCATGGTGGCGCTGCACAGCCGCAGAAACTCTGGGAAGCTGATGCCTCTGGACAAGGCTCCACTCAGGCAGCTGCTGGATGCCACAATCGGGGCCTACATCAACACGACGCACTCACGGCTGACGCACATCAGCCCGCGCCACTACAGCGAGTTCATCGAGTTCCTCAGCAAAGCCAGAGAGACATTTCTGATGGCGCACGACGGACACATCCAGTTCACACAGTTCATAGACAACCTGAAACAGATCTACAAGGGCAAGAAGAAACTCATGATGCTTGTTCGAGAGAGATTTGGTTGATCAAATGACCAAACTGCCCTTTTTACTTGAGTCTCCTTGTTTTTTAATCCTTTTTAACTTGAAGTGAAAATTCTCCTGAAACAACATTCATGCAAATCTTATTCCTATGATTTGGCACAGTAGGGTCAACTTTCCTGAAGGCAATTGGACTGTGGTGTGAATAAGTCACATTCATTCACACTGAATGAATTTCATGGTGAATTTTAACAAGCTTGAAGACAGACGAGATTCTTGGAAGTAATCAAACAACCCAAGATGATAGGAATGAGGTGTGAAATATGTTTTAGGGTAAATTTTCTCCTAAATAAGACAAGTTTGGAATTGAAGAAAAAAAAAACACTGTAAACCATAAAAGCAACAGCTGGTGTCGATGTGTATAAAACCATTGTGTTTGCAGAAGGACAGAACTGTCCCTGAAACTGAAGTTTTTGTGTTTCCCTTTATATGTATGAAAGCGAGAGAGTAAGAGTTTTACACTGAGTAGATACTGTATTGTCCAGTGGCAAAATGTCCACCTTGCACTCCTCCTACTTCCCTCAGCTAACGTTCACAGCCTCAAAGAGAAGACAAACGGCTTTAAACCAAATGGAGCAACTCCATCTGACGTGACAAGTACCTCTTTATAAAGGATCCAGCTTTACTCTCCCCTTCCTCCTCCTCCCCCGAGTCCTCACCCATCTGCTCTGCGAAGTGAAAGGAAAACTCCAAATTCACATCCAGAATTCATTCACCGGGTCGATATTTGTTTCTGCCATGTTGGGGCTGATTGTTTTGGCTCTGCAGTGTTGTCACATTCACTTTGCTTATTTTACGGACACATTTGTCACAGAAACACAAAAACAGACTGTCACAGCGCTCGCTCTTGTGGAAACTTGGCAACTGTCAACAGACATTCTCAGGGATTTCTCTAAAAAAAAAGCAGACAAAAAAAGAAAAGAGAGAACAAAAGCATTTTATTGTCCTGTGTATATATGAAAGTATATGTCTGAATATTAAAAATGTATATGTTAACTAATTTATGACAGAATATTCTATGTAAGGCACAATACTTGAAGCTGCAGTACTTTTGGTTTTTTGAAACAAACAAGTAAAAAACATATCAGAAGGACTCCAAGTGGTTCGCCTTGCATTGCATCAGGGGCCAGTTCAGACAGCGGTTCACGCCGGCTGGTTTGGCTCTGCAGACATGTAATGAACTGCAGAAACCGGCCAGTTGTGAGACGGGAAGTGGACATGCAAAGTGCGTATTCTCCCGAACACAGAAGTGTATTGAGGATTGTAGGAGTCAGAGAAAGAGACGACTGTGGAGGCAGAGCAGCGAAACATTAACGTATTCCAGCGGACTGAAATCTGCCCTCGTGTCTCCTTCTGCAGTGATTCAGTCACAACACAAAGCTCTGTTTCACGCCGGCGTCCATCTCGACTCTGTGCAGAACAGAAAGTTGCTCTATACTGTAGGTCTCGACTGTTCCACTTTTTTTTTTTTTACGCTTTTTGTGTTTTTTAAATTTAATTTTTTGTGTTTTAATTTCTCTCTAGAATTCCTCACACAAGAACAGCCTTCTTTCTTGCCTTGTCTTAATGCTTTAAAATAACCAAATGGGAGTTCTAACTACCAAACTTTATTCATACGCCGACCAACTTTGGTTCCGATCTTTTAGTGTCTTTCATTTTTAGCTGAACCGGCTCTGTTCTGTGCTTTAAAAGCTCGTTTCATCTGTTTTTCGGTGTTGTCTCTTGTTCATTCCCTCGTTAGAGGCCTGTTAGTAGCTCCTCTTTTTTGTAGAAATGAAATTCGCTCCCTTTTATTTATTACATTAGGTAAATGATTGTACGACCATGTCAACATACTCATGAAGTTGAAACTAAGATTTGATACACTGATCGATTTATTTATGTAACTAAATCACTGTTTTATAAACTTGTTAATGAATCAACATTTTGTTTTGATTAAATTCGTTTTTGAGAGGATGAAGTCTCTGTGTTGATTGATTATTTCAGCTCTTGTTCTTGGTACTGTTGATGAGACTAACAGAAGTTTAGGTTGTGAAAGTTGATTTTATTAAGGAAGGAAGGAAATGGATGAGAAAGAAATGCAGTATATCCAAACATTTGAACTTATTGATCATGTAAATGCAGAAATTAAGGTGGTGAGGAACTGAATGAATTGTACTGACAGAAAGTCAGAAAGTTCATTTCGGTGTTCCACCAGGTTCAATCATAGGCCCTCTTCTTTTTTGCTTTTTACATGCTTCCGTTTGGCATGGTTTTCTCTAAATATGATTTCCTTTCTCATTTTTATGATATGGCCTTCAATTATATAAACCTTGGTGATCAACTGTTTAGATTAAAAGATTAAGATTCTAGGATCATTTATGGGTCAAAGAGATAAAATAAAGAGGAATGTAAAGGGATATACACCAACATAAATAAGAACTATTAAGTGTATTGAGACACAACAAAAAAGGTCATGGTAACTGAATACTTCTTCCACCACTTAAAACCGGATCATAACCAGGAAACTCTTTCAATGTTTAAACAAAAGCTTCACAGCTATTAATCCATACTGATCAGAATTTAAAAGAAAGAGGGGAAAAGACACAATTTGTCAATTCAGTAAGTCAAGAAGAAAACACTGACATGTGTGAAAGGAGTTTTTATTTATTTATGTGTGAGGAAAGACTTCGCAGATGATGATGGATTATTTGGATCTTACTTCATTCTCACTGTTGAGTTTGAGCTCTTGGCAGTTTTCACTCCTCTAATCTGCCTCTTCCAGACTTCATCACTTTGTTTGCTGGTTAAATTGTCAAATGTTGGTCTGACATTTGTTCATTCATGATGAGTCTGATGTCATGAAAATGTGAGAAAAAGAGATTTTATTTCTTGATTCAATACTTTAACTGTTATCACCAAAGTCACCAGACTGCATTCTGTGAATTCGTCCGGCAGCAGGATGATGACGCAGATGTTGGCAGCAAAGTTTTAATGGTGAATGTGGTCGACAGATGAGGACAGTCAGCTCACAGTCTTCAAACTGAAGCTATAATTTCTCTTGGTCATCGTTTAACTTCCTGTAAAGATAATTTGGGAATTTTAACTTTCCCTTATCCCACTTCCTGTCTCTTGTCAGGGGCCTGAAGAGACAGCAGCTCTGACAAAAAGGAAGTTTTGTTGTGAAAGCAAAGGATCATTAAGTGATGGAAATATGGTCCAAAGTGAAGGTGAGTCAAGTGTCAAGTTTGATTCATCATCTCATTCACACACTTACTGTATTTCGACACATCTATCTCTCCTCTGGCTGCTGTTGAATGTTAAGTTTAAAAGTTGTATTCGCCAGCTATGATTGGTCAAAACTATAAGGTGCATTTAACCAATTTCAAGATTAATTACTGAATTATCTCAAGGTGCCAGAAATGATTTGATTGATCATTGATGACAAAATCTTAATTATATCACACACCAGGAGGCTTGAAATAGTTTTAAATATTCTTGAATATGTCATTAACTAATGTTATTACACACATTTCTCACACAAAATCCACCTAACAGAAATATTTCTGAGCTTTCAGTCTGCTCTTTCTAGCTTGATGAAACTACTGTTGGCAGAAATCCACATTTTTGCAATAGTTGTACTTGGTCATGAGCCAGACGGCCGAGGAGGAAGTTCTCTGACGATCTGAGTCGTCACAACGGAAAGTTCAAAACAGTTAAATGTGTCATGTGAAGTTGACTTATATAACACATAATTCAGCTTCAGCCTTTTATTCCTGTACCTCTAAAATAATCATAAGAAGGTGGCTGGAGTATTCACAATTCTTTATGTATCATGTATTTGGAAATGTTTAATTCCCCTTCTAATGTTTGCATTAGTGGCCACTCTTACTTATATTTTGAGACATTAAATGGAGGGTGTTTTGTTCTTCATTAAGGTTAGTGGAAGGGTCGAATGGTTTTTCCTTTTTCAAAAGTGAATCATAAGCTTCAGCCCCGTGTCTCTGTGCACTCAGACCTCGATGTCAGCGCTACTTCACACACACACACCAAAATCTTCCCTACGTCCATCAGATCGTATCCTGTATCCAGGCAGCAGCTTATTTCTGTAAACCCATCTGTGTGAGTGGCACCACAGATAAATCTTATCACCCTTAATCACACGTATCCTGTGTGGATCGGCCTGTTATTCCACTCCTGCTGCCATATTGGACCAGTCATCCACTGTCGACTGTGATGGGAACCGCAAGGACGGTTTGTCTCACGATATCAGATGTCAGAATTTCAGAATTACTTTTAATCCCCATTATGAAAATATTTCATATCTTACAGGTATTTTTATAATATTTTTTTTTTTTTTTTTTTTATAGTGAGGAAGTGGTTAAAACCTCCCCACCTTCATTTCAAAACTGGAAAATAAAAGTAAACACACTTTAGAAATAGAAAGAATTTCCTACTGACCTTATTTGTTTCAGCAACAAGGAAGTGCTCCATTTATCAAACATCTCACCAGTTCTATGGAATGAGTTGAATTTTAATTCTCATTGATTCCAGACAATTCAAGCACCCAACATCATCTTTTTAAATCTGATATCTGTGTTGGATTCTTGTAAAGTCAGACTTGTGATTTCAGTTTATTTATTAGTTTTACAAAACTGGAAAATGAACAAATGAAAAAATGGAGAAGGTCAATAGAAGTGGAATATTGGAGATGGTGGATTAAATGGACTAAACATGAGGCCCACGACTGAATAATTCAGAGGAATTTATTGCTGGAGGAGGCAGATGTGATGAAATACAGATACAGACGTTGTGATCAATTAAATGTTAAACTGATGGCCTGATGATTATTTAATACGGACGGTCAATCAATGAGATTTTTTCTGAGTCTCTGCACCGTTTTTCCAGACACAGCCAGCATCTGTTGTTTCCACTGAGCATGAACACGACTACACGCAAGCGAACAGCGATCTAGACTGTACCATAATGAAATTGGAAGTGGTGCCTGATATCTCAGATGTGAACTGATGTATCTCTGAACGGCTGTGGACCGAGAGTCTGACCCTGGAGCAGCAGAGCGGTAGATCACCGCTCCTGGGTTTCGAGGCAGAAATACGAGGTTGGACAAAGCACCTTGGTGAAGATTACTAGACTGCACCAATCATCCATCACACTCAGGCTTGTCCTTGGAATACATAATGTAATGATAATCTGATCCAGTATGCAAATGACGGCACAGTGGGGCGACTGCAGGGAGAACAGTCCACCTGCCCCGCAACACGACTGGGCCCCGACTCCAGACCTGCTGTCAGATTACAGCGGCTTTAAAGCTGCAAACAAGAACGGCCGAGTTTCAGATTCATTTACTGACACTGTTTTCTGTCATTAAAGGAACTGACCGACAACATTGTTTGCAGGTAATGTGATTTAGCTTCTTTTTTTTTCACAGCAGATTAACCAGCATCAGTGTTCATCCACACGTTGTGTTCAGTGAGAGATGTTCTGGTTTCTATTCCTGATCCATATCAGAGCTGGTGTTTGCACAATCCCATTGATTTAATGCACCGTGACTGTCACACCAACTTAAGTAATTAGATGTGGTGTCTGAAAACACATGCACTTGCGCAGAGATGCTGATGTTGTGATGGTGAATCTTCATGTGGACGATGTTTGGGAGCTGCTTTGTGTTCAGGCCCAGGCGTGTGTGTCTGACTGAACTAATTTTCACTGTGATTGTCACATTTCGTTCAAACAAAAATTAAAATCACACAAACAAAACCATTCAAACGATGCTGCAATAATAAAAAAAAAAATCCCAGTCTGCGTGATGGAGCGTCCTAAAACACACAACCAGCACTTTTCCTGTATTTGGCTGTTGAGGCTCTTCATCCTCTGCTCTTGAGAGATGTTTGATTATCTTGTTGGAGTGTAACCGTCCTGGTTTGCAGTGCCAATAGATTCAGATTGGAGCCAGTGCGTTCGAGCCGATCCGTCTCTTCACACATCAAACACGAGCCAAGTAGCATCACACTTCACTGTCGCTGCTGCGTCTTCGCCGGAGCTGGAACATCCATTTATTATTTCATCATTTCAATTACCTGCAGAGTTCAACAACCTGTGACAGGATTTCAGTTTCAAACCAAACAAGACCTTTGTCTCGATCAAGATGCATCGTATTCATAACCTTTTCTTCCAGGATGAAAACACTCTCTTCTCTCTCATCGCTCTTTCATCGGCGTGGGAGCTGTTGTTGTTTTCATTTTCAGTCCTGTGGCCCGTAAGGTAGAAAAGCTTCATATTCGCAGCTTTAAAGGGAATCCAAAATGTCACAAGCTGGAGCGATTGCTGTCCATAAAGTTTTCATAAATGTCACAGCCGACGAAACAGCCAATAGCAATTAGGTGTTTCCTGAAAGGCCAAATGTTCACAGCGAAACCCTCCTGACGGAAGCACAGCAAGCGAGAAGCAGCAGCTGAATTCATCCAATTATTCAGGTGATTTCAATAAGTGTGATGATGTTGAGATCTTTTCTCTTGATCTGCAGCTTTTAATTCATTCAGCTTCTTCAGCTGTTTGATGTTTCGTGTCTGTCTGTTAAAGAGTCACCAGAAACATCTCCAGCTCCATCTTTTGACAAAACAGCACCAAGACTATTTTATTGATATTTACGGCCAAGGTTTATAATTAAATGCTAATTAATACTCCCATAATGAACTGGATGTATTAATTAATAATAACTGGAGCTCCCTCTTTAAATCACACATCTTCCTCACAGACAAACAGACCGTAATGAGATTTCTGCCAACATGGAATCACATCGTGAAGAAGATGGAAATATCAACGTGGATCCTCGTCCAGACTGACTCACCTCATCTTTAATGGTTCACATTTATTCACTTATCTAACAAACCCACAATAAATGAAATGTTCATGTCACCACCTGAAAAGAAACAGCCTGAATTTAATCTAAAAACCTGCCTCCCCCTCGATAACATTCGACCTTCCTGCAATAATTCCTCTCCACGCCGTGTAACTGTGTAACGTAATCCCCCCGAGATTTACGATAAAGGAAAAATTAAAGGGAATTAATACATTAAAGTTAATTTATGTGCCTTTGTTAGATTTCACCTGAGGGCATCTATTACCTTTACATTGTATTAAAGTGAGAGGAGAAGTTAATTAATGTGTTTTACCAGATTAAATCTGCCGTCTCAAACTTAGTGGGCTGTTTAAAGATCGCTGTTAATGTTTGACTGTGTAATTACCTGTTAAAGTGATTTTACTCTTCGATGCACAGAAGAATCTGGTGGAACCAAACTGTCCTGGTTCATCTGCGTGGCAAAATTCACCTTTGTGCATCAGTCCTTTTATAGCCGGTGGTGCAGTTCGACCTTTACTTCTGCACTTTGAACAAATCACTAACTGGCTGAATCAACGTTTTGAGTTTTATATCGAGCCACAACTAATGAATATTTTCATTATGGATTAATCTGCTTATTTTTTTCTCCATTAATCAATTAAAATCTAAATTCCCATCACAGTCCAAAGTGACACCTTTACAATGTTTGTTTTGTCCAACCAATTTTCAACAGTGCAAAATTCTAAATGATTGAAAATAAATTTAAATTATACTAGTGATTAAAATGAAAAAAAAAAAACAATCTTCACATTTGGGAAACTGGAACCATTAAATGTTTTTGCATGAGAAATGACTTCGGCCTGAACGATGATCAAAATAGTTGCCAATTAAATTTCTGTCAATCAACTTAATTGATTAATCGACTAATCGTTTCACCTGCACTTGCAAAAACAGAAATTTATAACAAAACATCATCATCATTTTATGAGCTCTTCATATGTTTTGTTTGCAATTAATCTTAGTTTGTGAAGTAACTAAAGCTGTCAGATAAGTGTGGTGGAGAAGTAGCTGATATCTGTACCTGAGTAAATGTACTCAGTTACATTCGAGTACAATGGAACGTCTCTGCAGCTCATGACTGCGGCTGCTGGTCGTCCTGTCTCCACCTGTCTCTGCCTCAGGATGACAGATCATGTATATCGTGGCTGCCTCTGTTCACAGCAGTAATGTGTCACTCACTGTCTGTTTCTCCACCTGAACGAAGTGTCATCTGCAGCTTGAGGAGCCGGGATGAAACAAGGCTTTGGTGTCAGCTTGTCAGATGTGGAGAACTGAGGCGGAGACGAAGGCAAAGGTGACAGCAGGAAGAGAGAAAAAAAAAAGCTGAGACTCTGCCTCATGAGTGATTCAAAGCCCCTCGGAGCGGCTCGGGATTGGACACTCGACGTGAACCTGAGGGCTGGAGCGGTGACATGAAAGAGAAGTGTGGTGGATGTGAGCGAGGATGTGCCACACATGTGATGAGCTCTTTAAAACCCTCTGCAGGTTCAGTTTTACACTTAGCCCAACATGCAGGGGACGATCCTGTCAGCGCAAAGTCAGCTCGAAGTCCAACAGTCAGTTCAACAAAGTATGAAGCTGCCAAAAAGCAAAATATAAGAAAAGGGAAACAGGCTCTTATGAAAATGTTAAAATTAAAGTACAGCCTATTTACATGTAAAGTGATGAAGTATTTTTCATTCTTACACCGGAGAAAATAATAATAATCAAAACTTGTAAAAACAGATGTTTTATTTTGAAAGGGTGTGACCTCAGGTGTGTTTCCGTCACTTTACTTCCTGGTTTTGTGTTCGTATCTCACCTGTTTGATTGTGTGACACACCCTGATTGGTTTCACCTGTGATCCTGGTGCGTCCCCTTCACTCTGGTCCAGTTTGTCTTCGTACCTTGTGTCAAGTCTTCCAGCCTTTTTGGATTTGACCTTGTGTTTTACCTTGTGTTACCTGGACTCGGCCGGTTGTCTGGATTTGGATTCTGGATGTTTACCTGTCTGAATCTGCCTTGTTGACTCTGTAAGTTTATTTGCGCATCCCCATGAAATCACTGATCCTGTTTGTTCAGAGCTCTCCGATGGACTCTGCTGCTCTGTGGAGCATTTCAGCCTCTTTTAGCTCAGTGTTTTTGTTCACGACGACAACTCTGCTGTTTGGTTTCAGCCTCACTGCTCAGATCAGGCGGCTGATTTCAATTCAATATCTGTAAAAACCTGCTGTACACTACCTGTGAATCCCTCCTGCATGGGAAGCTGATTGCAATCCAGCGCTGGAGTGGCGGACTCCGCCACCAACAATAGCAAATAATATGGAAACAATTATTATAGACTGCATCGAAAGGTTATTGCTGAAAGATGTCGACCATAAATGGGGTCAAAATATTTGATCTAAAAGATTTTAACTATAATAAAATAAAATAAAGGTTTCTGCATCTTCTGTGGCCTCATAAAGGCAGGAACAAATAAATGAGACGACAATGAGCTGATAGATATTATATACGTGCACGTACACATCTGCTGGGTTTGACCGCTCGCTCACTCCCACTGTTTCAAACGCAGCCTGTGTCTGTGCTATTACTCTCATTTAGTCCTGACCCTAAACCTTATCTCCGCTCCACAGACAAACCTCCAAAGAGCCGAGACTCGCCGAGGTCCAGCTCACCTGAACGTCTCCCAGAACAAACACAGCAAACAGAGCGAAGCACTGAGGGAAAAGATGAAGGTGAGAGCGGATGAAAGAGGAGGCCGAGACAGACGGCGAGGACGAGGGGCCGGAAAAGGCTCGACAGAGGCAGGAGGCTGCGAAACATCTGGAGGGAGCGTGGAGGACATGTGGACTGATGATAAAGTAAGTGTCAGTCAGACAGCGACAGATTAGAGGGACGGACGAGGAACAGATACTGAGACGAGCACAGGAGGCGTAGTAACAGTAGTAACAAGAGTCTGCAGCCATGATAACAGCTCTGAGGTGTAAGATTTCAGATCACAGTGTCGCAGTACTCGTAATACTACAAGTAAAAGTCCTGCATTCAGTTTTGGCATCAAAATATAAAAAGTAAAAGTAAAAGTGCTCATTATGCAGAATGACCCACTTCAATTATTGATGCATTGATTTGCTCGTCACTTTAATGTTGAAGCACATGAATATGGAGCTGATTTAAATTATTTTATATATTTTATTTGCTGGTAACTTGTGACAATAGCATCTATCTTAATCTATAATATTGCATAATAATTAATTTAGCAAAGTAACCAGTAACTAAAGGTGTCAAATGTAGTGGAGTAAAAAGTACAATATCTATCTCTGAGAGTAGAAGAATAAAGGAGCCGAAAAAAACAAACTGAATGTATTTATCACATTAAAGCAGCTGTAATCAATATCTTTATAATAACATGTATCAGAAGACAAAGTGAAAGGAACCTCTCAGAGAATTATCAGCTGAATGTGCAGCTCAGCTCAGTTTCATGGACTTTCACAGTCACTTTCAGCTCATTGTTCATCTGTCCGGCCACAACTTGACTGTTCAGTTCGGCCTCAGCAGGAAGCTGCGAACCAGCTGCTCATCGCCGACGTATCGACTACGACGCCACACATGGAGCTAATTTTCATCAGTATGCAGTGTTCATGTTTGCATTGGTATCTCTATCAATTATTCACATCCAGTATATCGTATCAGCACCTGTGTGTGTTCACGAGTCAGATGCAGTCTATAGGAAACACAGCTCGGCTGAATGACTGTAATTATTTCTCGGCCTGCAAACAACTGGGGCATGTTTTTATTCTCCATCTGGACCCGGACTGAACACAACAGAGGTCATTTTCTCTGGGCTTCTCCCCTTTGTTCGTCTCTCTGCGTCCGTCCAGCCCCGAGGTTTTCAGGTGCAGGTGATCTGAAAACAGGAAGTCAGGTATCGCGGTTTGATGTTGACAACTTAACAACACGTGTCAAAAATCCATATGATTAACTTTTTGACTTCAGACTCGATTTAGCCAAACTGCCTCCTTCACACATGCAAACCCCACACGTCTCTAAGGGTTCTTGGGAAATGTCTCCTCGCCCTCGGCCTTTTCCATCCCCACTTCCTCCAGTTCCCCCCGTCCCAGTCCTGAGTCTCGCTGTGCCAGATTTGAGGTTGTGGCCCTTTGTGTCGTTTGGAGTCGCTGATCTGGAAACTGACAGATGAACTCTGAAGCCTCAGAGACGGCGGATTCCAGCTCTGCGTCGTCCAGTGACGCCCTCTGCTTTGTTTACATCCTCATTCATGTAAATGGAGATTTCATTCTTTAGATGGATGTTTAGGTTTCGTCTGTGTCCTTCATTCCACAAATGAAACAAATAGCTCACAGACATTAGTCGGCTGCCGCGAGCTGCCACATCCAGCTGCTAGAAACTGACTGAGAGGGTTTCTTGTGTAACGCTTAAGAAGCTGTTTGTTGTATCTTGACGGGGAAATATTTAGGTTTGATTTAGTTTGGTTTGTAAATGTTATTGTGTTTTAACAAGCAAATATTGTCGGGAAAACAAAATGTTATCAGTAAACATTTTGCAAACTTGACAAATACATTTATGAATCCCGTTAAGAAGAAAGCATCATTCAGACGGTGTTAGATTTCACTCAAAACATATCTGCTGTTGCACATTAGACGTGAGACTGAGTTGATGCGATGTAATAAATTGAGTTAAATGTGAAAATATGTGCATCAGACAGAAACATCAGATTGGATTAAGTATCAAAAAGTGTCACGTACTGAACATCTGGTTTGATTAGTTATTGTTCGATCTGATCAGGAAACATTTCCAATATTTGCTAATTAGCTCTGAACTCAAAGTCCAGCTGAGGCTGATGAGAATGTAAGTTCATTTGCAAGTATTTGCTCAAAGTGTTGGTCAAATTAAATGAACGTTATTATAGTTCATCCTGAGGGGAACATGAACTGAATTTCAAAATGAAAAATGTCAACATTTTGGTGAAGGAGGAAAAATCACCAAAGCCACAAGGATTGATCATCTGGAGAATCATCATCATGAATGTCTGACCTTCAGATCCCAGGACAAAGACCTCCAACACATATTAAAACATGTTTTCATTCCTCAAACTAAAAACATTTCAAACATATGGAATCCTGGTGAAAACTCCCACAGCCTCGTCCTGATCGACTCTTTGTGTGAAGACACCGAGCAGCAACATCCAGCAAATCTGTCGTTTGTGTGTGTGTGCGTCTGTGAGTGTGTCTGATAATGGACTTGTATGTTCGAGGGCGTTTCTGCACACTCTGCATAATGTGTGTGTGTGTGTGTGTGAACAATGGCGACCATGTGGCTGCAGTGCTGGTAATTGATGAATGGGATGTTTAAAGAGCAGAATATGAATGAAGAGGAGAGGACCCTGAGGGAATTCTCCACACTGTTGTAATCAAAGCCTTGATAGTGTCCCCGCCTTTGACTAATGGTCCCAAAAAGAAGCCTCTTACAACCTGCCTGTTCAATTCTCCTACCTCGGTGTGACGGGGACCTCCGGGGAGAGGCCGGCCGGCTGGGAGGGCGGCTCCTGTCGGATCTTTTCCGTCAGCCCAACCTTCGCTGTCACTCGAGCACAGGTGAGAAACCTGCAGGTGAAGAGTTTGGGAATTTTCAACCGGAGCTTGTTTTTTCTGTCCAGCTGTAGTTACTGTTAGTCAACCTTCCTCCTGTGGACCTGCTCTCCAGCTGTTGATTTATGTGGTTCATATAAAGCCATTCTTCAGGGGCAGGTGGAGGAGGAGGTGGATGAAGGATGGAGGGCAGCAGAGCGCTAATACAAAGAAAGCAACACACGTGAATTAATGACAGCGTACGAAATCAAATGACTCTCATTCATACGTTATTAGAGCCGAGAGTTTTATGTTACAGGACTGAAGAAGGTATGAAACGTGCAGGGGTGGAGGCAGCGGAGCAGAAAAAAGGCAAATACTCAAGTGAAGTACAAGTACCTTGAATTTGTACTCAAGGAGAGAGAGAGAGAGACGTAGCTCTTTATTCAATATGAGCTCAATATATCGATAAGTCAAGTCAATTTTATAAGAGTCTGCTCAAAACTTGGGGTTGATATTGAGAGTTTAAAAAAATTGCATAACAGATTTATATTCTGATTTCTATGATATATATTCTTTTCTTAGCATAAGTAGGAACATAAACAACATTTCCGACCAGGATCCATGAAGTTCAGGTCAGACACAGCTGAAGATGAAGATATGAGCTCCAGGTTTCAATCCTATTTTTTCTGCATCATCTTCATTAAACTTCTGACCGTCCTCCTGTGAACCACGGCATCTTGTTGCACCACCTAATGTTTAATTCCTAATAATATTCACGCAGCAATAGTGGATGGAAACGTGTATTTGTTTGCGTTTTGTTTTGCAGATTTTCCATAAAATGTGTCTATATCTAAATGGAAACCTGCTACGACAAGTGACATTGCTGATAGCAGCTTTAAGTAAATATAATAATAAAACCTACTGATAGAATTGAACTGATAATTGTCCGTTAACACACTTTGCTGATGACAAACACTGATTCTTGATTCCATCACATACTGACATGAACCAGACTGAGCAGTTCATGCTGTTTCAACCCCGGAGCCACAATATCAACACAAGTCTGAACACACAGCGGCTCAGTTACCTTTTTCTCTTAAATGTCACAGCGGTGCAGGCTGGAATATACAATCCAACACACACACACACACACACACACACACACACTATTACAAATGTATGGCATTACTCCTGCACACAGTGTGTTCGTGTGGCCTTTCGCAGGCGTCCTCAGAGACGTGGCATTGACAAACCTACAAACAGTAATTGGGCCATTATGACTCCCTGCGATAGTATTGATTCCACTGTTTTAGGTGCAGGCGGGTAATGGGTGTCTAGACAGAAGGGTTCATATTGCAGGCAGTGGGGCCGGTGCAGTATTAGATACAGTAATCTTGATGTTGTTCATGACTCAGGTGTGTTGTTCTGTGTATCTCAGCCTGTCGGAAACAATGTAATTTAGCTGCACATTTGAGCTGTGATTGCACATTTATTTCTACGTGTTGGGAGCAGTTTCATGGCGCTGTCAGCTGGTGCTTTCAGCATGGACAGATATGTGGGACAAACCTATAGACTATGAAGAACTCCATATGGAAAAGGAGGGAGAGAAAACACGGAGCTCCTCTGTTCCCCAGTCCAATTATCACCAGAGTTAAAACTAATCCCAGCGACCGCAAGAGCTGAAGGACGACAATCTGTTCCAGGATCCAACTTTGAAGATCCAGTCACCTGGAGAGCAGGAAGCAGGTGAGCGTGATCTCATCAGAGCCAAATATGACTGAGGCTGGTTTCCATAGCAATAACGTGCTGCCCCCTCCGTGACATTTGTGGGTTCAGCTGTGCAGGAGGTACCGTCACCCCCCTTCATTGTCTGTCTGCCTTCTTGGTCCATGAGCAGAATAGATGAGTAAGCAGCATCTTGACCATGTTTTCACCTTGTGTGAATCTACAGGCGTGTGTGTGTGTGTGTGTGTGTGTGTGTGTGTGTGTGTGTGTGTGTGCGTGCAGCTCTCCCAGGGGCTGCGCTGGAACAGGATGCTGCCATGTGTGGCAAACACACTCCCCGCGCTGCACAATACTGCGGGTCCACAGAGAAATGCTGAGGCCATCGATTGCTTTCTCCACGGGGGCACAATGTGCAACCCGTGAGCCCATAAAATGTCAATAGATATGAATTGTGTAAAGAACTCTTGATCCCCTGATTCAATATTGTAAAGCTTCACAAAGGTCGTACTGTAAGGTGAAAGAACAGTCCTTTTATTTCTCATATCTTTTCAGCGATATTAGATTTTCACATTTATTCCAGATTGTAGATGATTTGAAGGTGTCGCTGTGTTACATGAACCAGAACTACAAAAACTATACGCTGCAGAAAAAAACATGGCAACATACAGAAACAGGCTGCAAATATTTAAAACACAACCATATGCAATAAACAACCAAACAAAAACGTGCTGCAAACACAGAAACTCGTGGACTGAATTTGAGCACATCAACAGTGTTGGACAGTGAAATACTGATTTAGATTTATTTTATTCATCTGATTGCATGATTCAGATATTATTGTTAAATAAACTGATGAAATATTTCCTGTGTCAGATCTTCCTTCACGTCTCTCATTACTTTGGTCGTGTCTTCTTTTTGCAGTGTTTGTCCTCATGCTGCACATGTGACGTCAGATCGGTGGAGATGTTTTCATCACTTCGTCCGTTTGCATGTTGTTGTTTTTTAGCTGCGGTGCACTGAGCTCTCCGGGCCACCGTACAGAACATGTGAACCGACCCTTACGCCTCCAACACCAGATCCTGCTGCCTTCCCACCTTCTGCTGCAATATTCATCTGGGAGAGAGCTGTCATGATGAAACACACATTTTAATGCTTACAAGAGCACGGCCCCGGGCTCTTTTCACAGCATCAGTCACCTCCCATCAAATCAAAGCTGCTTGTGAGGAGTGATGAGCAGGGCCCACACGTGCCACACCGAGACAAACCGACGGGACGAGACGTGGAGCTGCTGCGAGCGAAGCTGCGGCTGCAGAGGATCCGGCCCTCCGGTCCTTTGTCTGCCTCCGTGCGCATGTGTGTGAGAGGGAGGATGGTTTCCACCGTGGTCTGCCGATCTCCTCGCTACATTAGGCCGGGTCATTCCAGTGATTGCTGCCAAAGCTGCCAGAAGACCAAATGAATGTCTGAGGAGGAGACGGGAGCCACCACATGCATATTTACAGGCCAGCGGCAAAACAACACGGAGCCGGAACAGGACTCCAGCCTCTAAAGCTTTTTGTAAAAGCACTGGAATCGTTGTGCAACAAAAGAGTTTTTAATGTGCACGAAAAATGTAGTTGTGCAACAATAAATGTGGAAACGCTTTGTGGAAAAATGTGATATTTCTAATAATATGCAGATACATTTACAGGTACAGGAGGTTCTACTGAGTTTAGTGACCCTCTGACATTTTCTCCTCCGCCACCATGAGGTTGACATTTTGTCCAGGACGGATTTGGTCCATTCATGTTCCCCAGAGGATGAATTGTATTAACTTTGCTGATTCTGGCTTCAATCATCAATCTTTCCATCATTTGTACAAAAATTCTATATTAATATTATTATATTTTATTAATTTCAATTTGTCCAATACTTTTGTTTAAAACCAAATATCTGTAAATCTGAAACTCTTCAACCTCAGTTTTACTTTGCTAATTAGCAAATGTTACCTCATGTTCCTCAGTTTCCTTCTGAAATTGCAAATTTTCTATAAAATTCTGCAACTCTTCTCGCCGTCGTGAAGACAGAGCTAATCTGCATTTACTTTATTCTGTTCACATTTACAGTTATGATTATTTTTGTTTGAAAGAATACGGAGAGAAAAATAAACTGACAGGTGATAAATGGATCTATTTCAGGCGGTTAAAGAGATGAAGGGAATGAAAGGGATTGTGGGTGGAGGACAGTGTGTGGGTGGGGGTGGGGGTGGGGGTGGGGGGCAGTACAGATGAATACACAGAGCGCCTCATTCTCTCTGGTCCATTGTCTTAATTGTCACAGGATTTCTGTTTCGCAGACGCTGACGCTTTATAAACACTCATAGAGTTCATGCATGTTCAGAGGCTGGCAGCGCCACCCACAGGTCCAACACTGTAAATGCAGCACGTGTGTCTTCACCTGCTTTCTCTGATTGTCTGGAAGAAGTTGGAGCAAAGTTGAGCTCACACGCCGCCGCGTGAACGGCCCAGAAAGAGGAAAAGCTTCGGCGCTGGGTGGTTCGTTCGGAGCCGGCTCAGGGTCTCGGTCCATCAGCGTCCACAAGTCTCCCCAGAAACAAATGTGACTGGCTGCCTCCAATTCCCAGAGGTTTATGGTTATTAATTATAGCAATTCAGGCATCTCTGATCCAGGTGTAGGTGATTAATAGATGTCTGAGAGGTGGAGGACGAGGCCTTCAGCAGCTCTAACACTATAAATCTTCTCTTCTCAAGGAAAGACTGACGGACGCAGCGTCCAGATGCGTCTCTGTCCACACTTCCATCCATCCATCACACCCAGAACTGTGTTTTTACTTTATGAAGCTCTTTCGCAAACTTTTTATCCCTCAGCTATGTGTTGTAATCATTGATTTATTAGTGTATTTTCAGGATCGCTGCCACAGACAGAGATTTATTGTGGCTCGTGGCTCTGTTCTGCGTTTCCTCCCGCCGAGCTCGACGATGTGGGAGGCTGCTCGCGCGAGACGGAGGAATCCTCTGCTCGACACTTTATTCAGCGTCGTGTAAGTTTTTTGGAAACGGAACGCGTCTCGATGAAGATGAATTATTCCTCGCTGAGGGTCCCGCGCTTTGATTCCTCCTTAATCGAAGTGAAGTTTGGCTGCGCACAACAACACATGCATTTTTCATAACAGACACATCATGGAAAGCAGTTTGCAGTAAGACAGCAGTGGCATGTTTTGTGCTGAATACACCATGCATATTTCAAAAGTGTTTTCTCTCCACCAGCTTCGTCCACGGACTCAGAGGAGTTCAGGGGGGTCGAACTCGTTCCCCCACGTGGTGGAGGTTTTCATCTGAGGCCTTATTGTCAACCATTTGTTTTTGTACATCGATCATAGTCACATTAAATCACACAGCCAGAAAGACGATCCCATTATTATTATCAGTATTTTATTTGTTTTAAACCCACATTTCCAAGTATAATGAGCTGAAAACAAAAGGGAGCAGCAGAGGTTCAAAGTTTTCAGCCTGGACAGATCCTGGGTTTCTCCTTTACGGCCTGTCGTCATCACACTATAAACTTTCTACGTCCTCGATGCCTCGTCTATTGTCACAAAACCTGCAAAACCTTCTAAGCACTACATGATAACATGGTCTGGCTGCGGATGACTGGCTGAACCCCTGAACCTGATTGTAGACAGGAGACTATATTTTATTTAAATCTGCTTATTTTCTTTACATATTTTTTTCATCTTTATCTTTTTCCTTTCATCCGGTCACACGGTGCATTAAGATGAAAACGATGTGTGTTCAGGTGGAGATCGTCGTGTTTTGGCTTTGCACAATCACATGCACACATTTAAATGCATGTAAAATGCGATGCAGTACTCGTGTAATGGTGGATTCCCATCTGCCAGTCGTGCGGCACAATCACTCCCCTCATCTTTCAACTGTCATCTGCCGCAGTTTGTCACAATCCATAGCTTCCCGCCGACTCTCCGGCTGACAGCTCGGGGGCCCCGCTGACGGGAATCAAATGGATTGTGAGCACAGCCATGTGTGCCAGTTGAACAGACACACACCCGTTTGTGAAATATACATTTTCAAATAAAAATTGACAAAGAAATGTAATCTCGATCCGAGGAGCGGCGGAGGCATTGTCACTGGAGAAAATTAATTGTTACCCGCTCGGCGACGGCGTGTGACAGTTTTTGAATAGGCCAGATAATGGCTTTATCATCCCGCCATGAAACAGCCATATTGAAATAAGTGACAAGCTGTGCAACAGGAAGGGCACACGAGCTCCGGATAACAGACGGAGAGGAATCGATGGAATCACGTTTAAAACACAGTGAACATCATCTGACAAGACATCAATTTTCAGCTTGTTGACAAGTCTCAGAAGTAAAAACGATAAGATTTCATAGCTGCCAGAGACAAAAGACTCAGAAGACTAAATTTAGCCCAGTTTACGGCCCAGTTGATGGTGGATTGGTGGATTGGTGGATTGGTGGAGGCTGGAGGGAGGATGGCTGGGAGTATTGGATTTCTGTGCCACGCGGCTCTAATGCATCTCATTACAGAGCTCGTCCACATAGATTTGGTCTGGAGCGAGTATCAGGTCAGACAGAGCTGCATTAGATGGACTCATCCGTTTCCAGTGAGTCCGACTTCAAAATAAAGTCACTCACTCACATCAGCTCCTGCAGAAGGTTGATCTCCTCAAACTGGAGAGAAATTCAAGTTATATTATCAATAAGATATCATTTTCACATGCAGTACTCGTTTAACGTCATGCTTTCCAACAATACAATACAATCCATTAATTTATGCATTCGTCTCATGCAAAATCATTTATAACTTAAAAACAACTTTAAAGCAATAACTTCATTAGGATAAAATCATTAGATTAGAAAGTGATGAAAGTGATTTGTCTGAAAATTTTGGTGGTTTTTATGTTTATTGGTCAATTTTAAGGGATTTTTTTTTTTTACCCATTTAATATTCTTTAAACCGAGCGTATAATCCAAAAAAAACAATCCATTTACTTTGTCCCCTTGAATCCCAAATTAAAATACTTTAATGTCACTGTTATTAATGGAATCTTTTTTTTTAATTCAGGGATTTCGTTTCATGGCAGTTTGTAATTATTGCACATTATCTAATGATCCTGTATCTTATGACATTTTTGTGTCTCGTTATTTTATTAAAAACTTTGATGGAAATCAAAGTGAACAAAGACAAGGATTTAAAGACGATCCAGAAGGGTCCGAGAGCGTCTGCTAAGCATCATTAAAAAGACGATTTTACTGATCTTCTCTCTGACATTTGTTTGATATAACGGACTTGAGCATAAGGCAGGAACATCTAATGTGAGCAAACGAGCATGAAAGAATGTAATGTGAAGCTAATGGTTCAAGGTCGTTATCAGGCTTAAAGAGAACAGACTGAACCGACTCACTGTGACTCGTCAAAGAGTCACAACAACACATTGGCATCATGTCAAGGTATCAACTGGATTCAAAGGAGCGTTTCTGATGTCAGACGCATCAATCCACGTCGACAGCCGACCCGAAGACACACGAGCATCTCCGCCTCATTCCTATTCCCCGGGAGTTTGTCTCTCCTGGGCCAAAAGATTTGACTCAGGCGTCTGGAATCAGCCCATGAAAACATAATGAGCAAACATGGCAGTAATAGACGAAGGATCGGGGGGATTTTGTGCTGCACACGGTCCCAACACACACTTCAAAGTAAAGCACCCATTCCCTGGAGAAGTGTCTCTCTCCCTTAAATACTGCAGCAGCATCCTCCCCCTCCTGCCTCCCCCTCCTGCCTCCTCCTCCTCCTCCTCCTCCTCCTCCTCCTCCTCCTCTCGGTTTCTGCCCCTCCAATTAAAGATCTCTGGCCTGCTCCCTGACAATCACTGTAATGTCCTGCAGCCTCTCACTTTATCTGGAGCCCAAACAAAGACTCACATATGAATTCCAAATGATCTAATTTCACATTCGATTGACCTCCGCAGTTACACAAGGACATTGTTTAGCTGAGTAGACGTACAATAGCCTGGGTTTTTTTTTTTTATGCATAAAAGAACGGTGCGTGAGGTTAACGACAAGCATAACTTTTTCCTTTTTCATTAAATGACATGAAGAGAAGAGAAGCGATAGCTCTAACGGCCGGTGAAGCCCCGGGGGGATGTTGCAGCTCCAGTGAACAGGACTAAGGGCCCCATCGTTGCCAGAAACCATTACCCGCCGACGCCGCTCCGCTGCCGCGGCCTCCACCATGAAAATGAAATCAGTAAAATGGACGGTAATTCGATTGCCTCCTTTGTCCTCGCAGAGAACCCTTCAGACCTTTCGTGCTCCTTCAGACTTGACAGTGATTATTAATTAGCAGCCATAACAGTGCGTGCAGTGGACGACATACGCTGCTCGGGTCGTGGTGGAGTCAACAATACGCAGATGTGGCAGGTCTGCACATCTCAGCAGGGGTGGAAGAAGTATTCGGATCCTGTACTTCAGTAAAATAGCGCAGTGAAAATACTCCACTACAACTAAAAGTCCTGCATTTCTTACTTCAGTGATGTTTCTGGATTCTTCTTCTGCTGCTTTAATGTGCCTGAGTCATTTTCCTGCTGGAGATGTTGAAGCTCATTTGAACGACTTTATATCCTGTCGGCCGCTTTCATCTCCAGCAACGAGCATCAGATTGTAGATCATCTTCATGTGTTTGCAGCCTGGTCGTCCTGTGAGAACCACGTATCTCTGCAAAGCTTCATCGGAAAAACAGCCTCATGTATCTCAAACTTGTACTTAAGTACAGTACTTGAGTAAATGTACTTCCTTGCATTCCACCACTGCATCTTATACACAGTAAAGCAGTCAAACTGGTCAGATATTTGATTTAAGATTTAAGGTGATCGCGAGCTGCAAATGTTAATCTACTCAGGAGAAACACATTCGTTTTTCTGGTGTTGACAGGAAGTTAAAGGACAAAGCTCTGAGCACTTCCTCTCTGTAAATGCAGAAGGTCGATCCTCCTGACCACAAGTGAGATAACAGCATGTAAACAGACCGACACCTCCGTGTTCGTCGGCCATCAGCCCCTCTGATTCTGTCTGAGCTGCTGTGAAGCTGTCGATGCTGCACAGGCCGTTGCACGTCTGAGTGAAACCAGCAGGATGTTGTAAATTCAGTAAAGGGAGGCGATCTTACCTTCCACACCAGGTGAGTCACATCGCCCGCTCGAACATTACCTCACGGTGTGAATTCTCCGGCTCTGAAACAGGAGAAGCACGGCCTTTACAAAGTGAAGGCAAGTGGAAGAAAGGGGAATTTCCCGGGTCCCAAACCGCCTTCAAAGGATTTTCATATGCAGCGTCTGTGCGGATCATGAATTATCCATGATTGCAAAATAGATCCCTTGCAGTAGCTGCACTACACGGAATATTGGTATGTAAAATAATGCGAATGATCCCAGGAAATATGTATGCATGCATAATTGGTCTGGATTCAGTCTGTTATTTTTTCTCCCAGACACATTAACTCAGGAACATGTTTCCTGTGACACTCGAATGTCGCCAGTAGTTTGGTTAAATGAAATGAGTTTGCATCCTTTTATAGAACTGCACAGGAAATGTCACTCACTGTGTTATATTTTCATTGTGTGTCAGTGTATCATCTGCCCCCACTTTCCTGCACACACACACACCAGCACAACAACGTGTGTCCATTAATCCTCTAGGAACCAAACAAAGTGAAAAAAGCACTAGCTCACGTCTGACAGTGGAGGCTGCGGTTGCTGGAGGAACGCCTACGAGAGACAGTGATGGCCGACACCTCGGGGACCGGACGGACCGATGGGTAACGAGGGGATGTGTTGGTGTTAGTGCGTCTGTCCGTCTGTGAACGTGTGCTGGTTAATGACAGTGTGAAAAAGGGGGATGTGTGGATGAGTTGAGCAGGAAGTCTTCAGTCGTGGTGGGTGGATGCTTGGTGCACGGGGGGATGACAGCTGCAGTTTTGGGCAGCGTTTGGAGGGTTGTAGGTGGGTGGAGGACACTGGCAGCCTGACAGAGCTGTGGATGAGCTGCTGTGGTTCCTCCTTCATATTACTGTTCTGTTTTCTCTGATGCAAACTCAAACTCGACAGGTTTGTTTTAAGAATTCGTTCTTACCTGGTGATTGTATCCGTATTGTGTTTGTATCCAAAGCCTGATATCTTACTTGTTTGCTCCATAGACCAGTGGTTCCCAACCTTTTTGACTTGAGACACTCTCAAAAACAAATCGTTGTCTATGGTTACGACCAGTTCATAGAAAGACTTTTAGTTTGGTCGATCCACTTTGGTCCAGACTGAAATCTCTCAGTAACTATTGGATGGATTTCCATGAAGTCACATATTCATGTTCCCCTCAGGATGAATTGTAAAAACTTTGATCCTTTAACTTTTCATCTCATGTCATCATCATGTCAAAAATTACTTCATCGCTTTTCAAGATTAAACTATATATTAACTATAACATTTGTGACTGTTCATAGAATTTGTTGACAATAACAAATATTTACAATACAAAAGTGTTTCTTGTAACAAATATGAGAACATGATGTGACTGTTATCTTTTTACTGTAGATGATCATTAATGTGACATAGATTCATCAGTGACATAAGATGTCTGAGCTGATTAACAACCAGTGAACCTTCAATGATAAAAATCATATCAAAAGTCCTATGAAAAATTTACTCACTAGTTTAGTTTATTTTGCAGGTTAACAATAGAAAACAGACACTAAATGAGATGATACAACAGCACAATGAACTCAATGACCCAGATTCTCTGATTCACTGTGTTATTAGCTGCTGGTTCTGTAACAGGCTTCTGCTGCCACCATGTGGTCAGTGAGGGAGTTACAACACATCAGCTCACATTTCAACTCTATTCTGTTTAGATATAAGATAAAGATATTCCTTTATTAGTCCCACAACAATTATGTTATTTATATAAATGCTGGTGAACATTCAGACTCATCTGAACAATAAACCAAAGCAAACATGTAAAATATTGCAGCTTCAATATTTCAGGTTCAACCTCCAACAGTAAAATCCTGCTTTTACATGACTGCAGGAGGAAAAATAATCCAAATATAACAAACATTTTCAATGCAGGACTTTTACTTGAAAAAATGAGGATCCTTTTAAAAGCTAATGAGATTATGTGGATGTACGATCAACAGACACCTGTGAGTTGGGTTTAACCACCACTTTGCTTAAATATTCAATTAATATTTTATTAATATTAGTACATCATTAATAGACAACTAAAATATGAAGTATATTACTAATGTTATACTAGTACTGCAGTATTTTCTTAAATGAAGTCACTTTGTCTTGGGATTACTAGCAGCAAAGTAAGATGTAAGATTACTTTAACAGAATACAGTATTGAGTATTTATACAGTGTGGTATTAGTACTTTTAGTAAAGTAAAAGAATATAAATGTGAAACTTGCATCATGTTTTCAATGAGAGAAAGTTACAACACATCAGCTCATATTTCAACTCTTTCCTGTTGTAGATATAATTGTTTCATATACTTATATATGAAGGTGAACATTCAAACTTATCTAAACACTAAATTATAGCAAACATGTCAAATATTGCAGCTGGTCCTTTTATACTTCCT
Organism: Holacanthus passer; assembly: GCA_025331565.1. Taxonomy (NCBI): domain Eukaryota; kingdom Metazoa; phylum Chordata; class Actinopteri; family Pomacanthidae; genus Holacanthus; species Holacanthus passer. Next base: position 2,129,607 of record JAFREQ010000046.1, on the reverse strand, counting down.
GTCAGGTCTCAGTTATCTTTCTCCTAATAATATGAATCTTTATGTTGTAGACAAACAGCAGCTTTACATCACTTTAATCAAACAGTACTGATGAAAGAAAGAAAAAGTTAAAGGATATAAAAGTGAAAATAAAAACTTGAGATGCTTTTTGGTTCAGTGTGTTGACACCAGCTGCGCATGCGCACCGGCTCCCTCTCCTCTCCTGTGACTGACCGATATTGACCTCAGTTTCTGCTGCAGCTTCACAACTTGAACGCAGAAAAAACCCCAGCGAGGAGGAGACATGGCCGCTATTTTCGGGAAGATCTTCGTGGGCATTTACGTGGAGATCAAACGGAGCGACGGTACGTGTCCTCACAGGGCCGGGTGTCTCCATCCGGCGGGTCCGGAGGAGAGCAGCTAGCGGCGGCTTGGTGTTAGCATCCGGCTACATCCAGGGCGAAGCTTCATGTCGAGAGAAAAACCAGGCTGCAGGTTTAGAACCAGCACAGGTGGTGTTTCCTGTCAGGCTGCTGTCGACTGTCAGTCAGGTGGAAACACGCCGGGCAGCCTGGAGGAGGACCGGAGGACCGGAGGACCGGAGGACCGGTGGGGGGGCGGGGGCTGGTCCACCTGTGCGGCCCAGAGTGACACCTGTCCCGGCTTGCTCTGTCCGCCCGGGCCGCTCCTCCGGATCCTGGCTGTAAAGCTCCGGAGCTGCGGACGGAGCCGCTCCAGGCTGCAGTGCGTCCCCCAGCTGTGGCCTGTGGATGCTGGGCTGCTGGATGCATGCGTGGGGCCTCTCCCCTCCCACTGCAGCTCATCTCTCTGCCTCTGAACCGGCCGGGTTTTCTCTATAAATGTGTGTTTTGACTGACAGGAATCTGATGAACAGGCAGCGAATGCAGCTGCTGAAGTTGTGAGTGAGAGGCTGAATGACAGGGAAAAGTCTGATCATCATCCATCATGAGCCACACCCATTAGCATCTCCTGATTTTAGGGTTAAACTGCAGGAATCCTTCATGTTTTGCATTGACATGTTTCCTGTTTGAATCAGATCTTCAGTTACAGATGTGTTTGCTTCGTGGCTCATTGCTTGTGTTAATGCATGTGTGATTTAAAGCAGCATATGAACCTATAGGCTCCACGGTCTCATGCAGCACAGAGCAGGCCCAGCATCTCTTTACATCCTCTCTCTCTCTCTGTCTCTCTCTGCAGGAAGGATACACCAGGCGATGGTCACATCACTGCATGAGGACAATGAGAGTGTGACGGTGGAGTGGATCGAGAACGGAGACACCAAAGGGAAAGAGGTGAAGCTGCAACTGTGTGCCACTAACTACCTGTATTATGCACCCGAATGCACCATTATTCTGCTCTCATCATTCAGGCTTAACACATCTTTTTATGATGATATATGATAATGATATGATGTTAAATTAACTTGTATTCAAACACATTCATACTGCAGATATTAATATTAATTCCCTCACAGCCTCCATTTGAAAGAAATATTGTGTACTACACAACAAAGTAGTCTCTAAATGCCTCCTCCTAAAGTTGCCTCAATACATCACATGTCTTCTCAAATATTAAAGCTATAGTTCATCAGGACCTTCCACTGCTTTGCACCACACAAATAGAATAAATTACAAAGATCATTAAATCTTGAAAGTCTAATTGGAAACCTTTTTAAATCATGAATGTTTTAGACGCTGCTGTTTGTTTATGCTCATGTTGTGTGTCTAGTCTCGGTTCTGTTTCTTCTCCAGAGAGCTGAAGTCTTGACGTCACTTCCTGTCTGTCCTCTGTTCCACCAGCTCCTGTGACTCAATGCAATCTGTCATTCAGCATGTCATCAGCCTTTCTGGAAAAAAAAGGCTTTACGTATTCTGAGACAAATCAACATCCACCACAGCAGCAGTTGTTATTAGAAATTTAAATAAAGTGTAAATTGTAAATTTCCCTGTACAGGAATATCTTATCTTATCTTATCTTATCTTTAAATCTTTCTGACAAAACTACAGCTTCCATTGAAAAAACTACTCATGTCATTGTAACTTTTTTTCATATCCATAAAACTCACCAACTCTGTCCTCTAAAGTTTAAATTTTATAGTTGTAATCTCTGCTGTCTGAAAGTGTTTGTACAGATTAAAAAGTAAAGAACAGCTATATCTAAATATCTAGATCGAGACATATTAGGAAATCACACCACATATGTTACTGTTGAGGTTCAGTTCCAAGGCTGTTTTCATAGTTATTAGAATTATTACAAATGTTAATGGGATTTTGAAAGAGGATTTCTTCCTGCTGGACCTGGAAGTTCTGGTTTCACTTCAGCTTTCTATACTCATCATGTTTGATCATGATCATGTTCTCAGTGAGATCAGCTGATTGAATAGAAGTTAGAATAATATCACTAATCTCTGTGTTGTTTCTGCCTCAGATCGATCTGGAGAGCGTCTTTGCTCTGAATCCAGATGTCGCTCCTGACGAGGAGATCCCACAGAGTCCTGACGCTCCTCTTCCTCCCTCCAATGTTGCCAAAACCAGCAAACTCCCCAAGGTCTGCTCCCCAGCACTTGTTATCGGTCCCTCTCATACGTGACATGTTCAGAGGTTTTTCATGATTTGAAGAGAACATGTTGTCTTTGTTGTCTCAGTTGTCACTGTTTTGTGTTCACTTTGTCGTTGAGGGGCGTCGGTTTGGTTTTGACTTTGCCAGGAGCATTTCTTGTTGGACAGTTGTGAATGTGTGCACATGCTCCTGTGGTCTCACTCTTTTTCTCTTTTATATGCACACATACAGTTCACAGACAGAAATAGCTTGACTCCGTCATGTTTACTTCTTTCACTATGTTTTCAGTATGTGTTGTATATAACTTGCCTAAAACAGGACTTAACAGGAATCTTATCATAAATGTAGATAGATGTCACTGTAACTCAAATCTGTAATGTTAATGTCTTTTTGTGTTTTTATTTTCAGACCAGGCGGATTACATCAATACCCAAGGCTGAGAACGCTCCACGGGAGAACAGAGGTATGTTTGGCTGAAATGGTTTTCAAACTGAGGCTCCCCTCCCCTGGTGGGAGAGTTTCTATTGTCTCTGGACCTCAGAGCAGACACAGCACCAGGTTCTTGTCTAATACAAACAGACATGACAGAGAAATTGATTAATTGACCAAAACTCTGCTACAATCTTTTTGTTTGTTTCTACTTGTGCACAAACTGATGGTGATGTTGGACCGTGTGCTCCTCAGCTGCAGCAGTGGGAACCACCCGGGCCCGTCCCAGCCAGCACAGCCAGCCAACAGAGCCGCCTCCACCAGCCATCGCTCCCCAGACGGCGCTCAACCAGTCCCTGATACAGCAGCAGAACGGTAACACGCAGCTCCTCCATCTGCGTCGCATGTCAGAGCTTATTCAGTCCACATGCTTCCGTTTTTGTGATCTCTGGTGTAGCTGGAGGTAGTTTCCAACTATGTGTGTTGTTATTTTCTGGCAGAGGATATGTTGCTGAGGCCACAGCCGCTGATGTCATGCTCCCACACAGCTGTGAGTGTGAGGGCGTCAAAGGCTCTTTCACAGTCGCTCACTGGCTCGGCTTCTGGAGTCCGACTCATACTACAGCATTTGTTTTAGTTTTCAGCTGCGGCTGCTGGAATTAGCATAAATGTACGCTGCTGTGGAAATAAAGTCTTGAGATTTAACTGTCACAGCACGACGTGTGGAAAGCTGCAGAATCACTTCAAAGGAAAAGTGGAGATTTTCTAGGTTTTACTGTCAACAAATCCCATTAAAAAGAGCTAAACCAACAATGAATGTGTCCTACCAACAAGTACGGTGTGTGTATCCAAAGCCTGATGTCTTATCTTATTCCTCTGGGCCGTAGAGCAAAAACTATTTAAAAAATCAGAAGAAGCATTTACATGCTTTATGTAAGTAGTACATGAAACTTTATTTAATCAGAAGTTAGATAGAGATCGAGATCAATTTACAAGTGACACCTGAGTACAGAGGGAAAAATAAAGGAGTGACATAGAAATATATTCATTCAATTATATTAATAAAATAACAAAGATTTAAATAGAAATACAATCATATAGACAGTTCATGACAAATTATAAATACATGTATTAAGTATCGTTGTTGTTGTATGAAAAAGAAAGAAAATAGAAGCTTATTATGTTAAATTGTATAAAATAGTATCATCTGTATTCAAATTCTAAATTAAATTCATGAATAGACACAAACATTATTAATATAAAGGGTCAATAATGTAATGAAGTAAAATGTGACTAACACCATCTTTCTCCTTAAATAATTCTGCCTCTTAATTGTGATTATTTAGATTATTTTGCTCCGTCTTTTCCAGCACGGAGGAAATCCAACTGTGTGAAGGAGGTGGAGAAGCTGCAGGAGAAACGAGAGAAGAGGCGACTTCAGCAGCAGGAGCTCAGAGAGAAGAGGGCGCAAGTGAGGAGCGAACACACACCTTCACACACACACACACACACATATACACACAGTATTTTTCATTTGACATTTGTTTCTTGTTCCATCTCAGGAGGTGGATGTGAACTTACCAAACTATGAAATCATGTGTATGATCAGAGACTTCAGAGCCAGTTTGGACTACAGGCCTTTAACCAGTAACGATCTGGTAAGTCTGGTTCAGAGCTGCGTTAACCAACTTAAACCTTCCACAAACTCACAGGCAAGTTTCTCATTTAATGAAAGTTCCCAGATAACTGAGCAACAAACAGGCTTTTATAAGATTTTAGTGTGTTGGCTTCTGAGATTTAGCTCCTTAAACCCACTGATCATTAAAATGTGGCTGTGGAGCCAGACATTTTTAAAAAACACAAAAATTCATGTTAACTTGTTTTTAGATGAGATCACAAACTTTCCAAATATACCACATACTGTTTAAAATGATGCACAAGACATTCACAACATTTCCATTTGATGAAATGCTGCAGCTTTTAAACATGGAGCTGCAATGAGGAGCTGAAATAAGCAGAATAAATGTCAGTGTGGAATAAATAGATTTTTTCAACCTTAAAGTTGTTTGAAGGGAAATAAATAGTAAATCTCTGTTGCTGTTTCAGATCGAGGAGCACAGGATATGTGTCTGTGTACGTGCACGTCCCCTCAATAAGAAAGGTAAGAGAAGCTTTATACAGGAGCTGTGTTCACACCGAGCAAAGCAAAGTTTCACCTTGAGTCATTCACACAAATCTGATCATTTACCACCACAGAGATTTTTCCCACCTCTTGCAGGTCGCAGTTCATTTGGTTGAACTTTGAACTTGATATTTAAGGGTGTTTCAACTGCACATTTCCTCAGTGGCTTTATAAATCTGACCAAAAGAATGTGACTGCAAATGTCTGTCATTCTGCGTTCACACAGTTTTGGTCGTGAATCTGTAATCTCTAAAATTCTTCTCCGTTCTGTCTGAACACACAGTATCAGTAACTGTTGTTCTTCATGACACATGCAATTATGCATGAACACAAACGTCTTTGTCCACGTCTCCAGAGTTGTCGGTGAAGGACTTGGATGTGATCACCATCCCCAGTAAGGACGTGGTGATGGTTCATGAGCCCAAGCAGAAAGTGGACCTGACCCGCTACCTGGAGAACCAGACGTTCCGGTTTGACTACGCCTTCGATGAGAACTCCACCAATGAAATGGTTTACAGGTGATGATGATCTGAGGAAGTTCAGTTCGTTTCAGGTCTTTATTGTCCCACTGGGGGAAATTTGGCTTCCAGCAGAAAACAGAAGGCCAAAATGTTCAGTAAATAAAAACACATCATGAAATATTGATAATATTGATTTGAGTTGTGAAATAATTGAAGAAATTATTTAAAGTCAATTCATCAATATGAAAAATTATTGCATCATTTTCATAACTGAATTTTATTGGACACATTTCTATTTCATCATTTTTATTTCATTTTTTATTTCAAGTTCAGCGTTGTTGTCACTGTCCTCTCACCTTTCAGCCAATCACACGTGCCCTGTCTCTGAAGTTATCATGCTGTATTTGTATTCATGTTATTATAGTATTTACTTTAGAGCTCTATATATTTCTGCTCGCTAACAGACGTTCTTCTGCTCACAGGTTCACTGCTCAGCCGCTGGTCGAGACCATCTTTGAGAGGGGGATGGCGACCTGCTTTGCATACGGACAAACTGGAAGTGGAAAAACACATGTGAGCACTTTGATTTTACCTCGAGAGGAGTTTATATTTTCGTGTTACTCTTCCTGTTGTAACTCGTGTCTCCTTTTCTAGACGATGGGAGGAGACTTTTCAGGAAAGAACCAGGACTGCTCCAAAGGGATCTACGCTCTGTCGGGTTAGTTTCTCTCATTCGTCTCCGTCTTCACTGCTGGTTTACTGGAGTTGACTGAATTCAAGTCTCTGTTTTTCTTTCCTTGTGCAGCCAGAGACGTCTTTCTCATGTTAAAGAAGCCAAATTACAAGAAGTTGGATCTCCAAATCTTTGCCACATTCTTTGAGATTTACAGCGGGAAGGTACGTTTCTGTTAACATGATAAGTGAAACATTTACTCAAGAAGTATTTTCAGTTCTGCTTTTAGGCAGTAAAAACATTTGATCAACTTTTTAAACTTTAAATTAGTCCTGTCGCTGCTGATGTTTAAGAAAACTCCAGAGGTGTTCTGAGCAGATGGTGTTCACTGAATAATTGTTGAGTCTGACCTTGTGGACGATGCAAATTAGACACGTGCTGTCAAGGCCTTTGTAACGTTAGTGCTTTTTGGCAGGAAGTCGAGCTTTGCAATAGTGATAATTTGGGGGATGTCACAACCAACTATTTCAGCATTAATACATGAATCTTTGATCGCTCAGATTCATTCATTCATCCACTGAGCAAGAAGTGATAGAAAAACAAGCCGCGTTCATGCGTGTTATAATATTCATCTTTATTTATTTATGGTCTGTTTGCAGGGTTATAACATTTGAGACAGAAAATCTTTGCCCACCTGTAAGAACACATACCATGTTTAGTGCTAATTGACAGATGTTAGCGTGTTAGCATGATAAACAGCCATGGATGGACAGACAGATTCATTTTAGTCCTAGTTTATTTTTCTGCTGTGATTTTGTTCAGGAACCTGTGAGTTTGCTTCCTGTTGTCCTGATTTGTTGCAGCGTTTCAGACTGTTTGGATTTTGACAGCAGCTCTGACAGGCGCAGTAAAGCTGTGGAGACGTCATGTGAAAAACTGAACCACTTTGTGTTTGTGTTTAAAGGTGTTTGACCTGCTAAACCGCAAGGCCAAGTTACGGGTCCTGGAGGACGGGAAGCAGCAGGTGCAGGTGGTGGGGCTGCAGGAGAGGGAGGTGAAATGCACAGAGGACGTCCTCAAACTCATCGAAGTGGGAAACAGCTGCAGGTAAAACAGCAGTTTGACAGGAGCGGAATGGATGCTGTAAATACTGTTTGGAGTCAGGAATAAGCTTCAAGGGTTTTTTCATCCATCCCTGCGTCTCCTTCAGGACTTCTGGTCAGACCTCGGCGAACGCTCACTCCTCTCGGAGCCACGCCGTGTTCCAGATCATTCTGCGTCGGCGGGGGAAGATGCACGGAAAGTTCTCCCTCATTGACCTGGCGGGGAACGAGAGAGGGGCGGACACATCCAGCGCTGACCGCCAGACTCGCCTGGAAGGAGCCGAGATCAACAAGAGCCTGCTGGCACTGAAGGTCTCTGCGTGAAAAACAGTCACACTGATCACATTCACAGTCCAGTCAGAGGGGATGTTTGGGTTGTGGTTTGTGGAGGTTGTGACACAGTTTTTGAAATTCAAGGACCTTCCCAGTCTGGATATGAAATCAGATCAATACTAGACATTATACAACCCTGATTCCAAAACAGTTGGAACACTGTGTAGAACATAAATAAAAACAGATCATTAGCAAACAGACAGTTTTCCAAAGTGTTCCTGAGCCCATGCAGTAATATCCTTTATACAGTCATGTGTTTCACCCCAACCAGAGAATATTTCTATCAACTGATTGTTCTGATATTAATGCGCTTTGCATTTGCAAACCTGCCTTTCTGCAGGAGTGCATTCGAGCTCTGGGCAGGAACAAACCTCACACCCCGTTTAGAGCCAGCAAGTTGACCCAAGTGCTGAGGGACTCGTTCATCGGAGAGAACTCCAGAACATGCATGGTGAGACCAGAGCAGAGCTGTGTGTGTCGCACCTGTGGACAGATGTGTCACAGATGTAACTCTCTCATGTTTCCCTGCAGATTGCAACCATCTCTCCTGGAATGGCATCATGTGAAAACACCTTGAACACGCTGAGATACGCCAACAGGTAAAACAGATTGTTCTATCAAAAAAGAGCTCTACATTATGTTTAAAACATTTAAGTCCAATCCCACTAAGAGCTGCAGTTAAGATTTCAGGAAGGTGTTTCTATGTCCTGCAGATCAAGGTCATAATATAAAACTTCTAAGAACATTAAAAGATGATATTTTTACTGTTGTTCGATGGCTGAAAGTTGTCACCAGTTAAAGTTTATATCTTGAATCATTAGCTTCACATCAGTGGGTCCTGGTCAACCTTTTGTCTTCCTTCTCTTCACATGTTCTTGCTGACTAAACTAAATGAATCTGAGAAAGGTTGCACATGATTCTCTCCTGTCTCTTCTTCTTCTGTGGTTCTGTGTTTGTGCTTCTCTGTCTCTCTCCCGTCATGTTTCCAGAGTGAAGGAGTTTGGGATCAGTCCCTCAGACATTCCCTTCTCTCAGAGCGGGGGCGGAGGGGGGCGCTCCGAGCTCTCCCCCACTTATGAGTACGATCACTTTACTACGTCTCTCGTCACTTCCCTCCACCCTTCACAACCCCCACCATACTGACATGACATGACCCACATCACCTTTCATTAGTCCCTTTTTGTTGCTTCCTGTCCACTCAGAAGTTTCCCCAACTCACTCAGAGCCACAGAAACTATATTTCAGTTCAGGGATAATTATTTCTGTGTCTTACTACATTTTGGAGGCCATCTTTAACTGAAGGCTGCCAAACTCATGACTGAGACCAAAATTGTTTAGTATATTTTAGGATGATAATTGGCCCCAGTTGCTACATCTGTTACACTGAATCCCAAAGTTAGTGGATAACTTCTGACTTTTCAGCCTTATTTATTTATTTTAATTTTGCATCAACAGTTTTCTCCACCATCCATTATTTTTTGACGTTGACCTGCTTTTATTTTTTTCCAGGCATGGAGTCAGTCTGTGTTGTTTGTTGTTCCTGTGGCATGCTGAGCAACGTGTCTCCATATTTCATGCATCTACCAACCAGCTCATCAGATACCTCAGCAGTCGTTGCAGCAGCCATGTTGTTGTCTGACGCGCAGCACTGATGTGTTGTCAGGGTGAAGGAGCTCACCGTGGACCCTGCAGTGGCGATGGACAGCCGTCAGGGAGGACACGTCAACCAGCTGGAGGTGCTGGAGGCTCAGTGGGGAGTCGGGAGCTCTCCACAGAGGGACGACCTGAAGCTGCTCTGTGAACAGAACGTAAGACAAACACAGCTGCTCGTTCTCTAACTAACATATCAGTTAAAGGTAAAGGAGAATGATTCCTATTTTCAATCAGGGCAATTATCACTTCTAGCAAAAATGTGAAATGACATAATTATTTTTTATTGGTTAAACAACCCACCCATCCAGTTATGTTAATGTAATTAATGACATCATTCAGGTGATCAAATCAAATGAGTATCATTATCATTATCATTATGTGCATTAATGTCCAGTATGAACATTACTACAGCAAATAAAAACTAGTTCACTCTTCATGAGGTTATCTATTATTTTAAGAAAAAGTTTTAATATGCTGCAGTTTTTAGTGCATGAACAAAAAGTTTTTGGATCCAACCTTCAGACTCTCACAGTGTCAGTGATGTAAACCAGACACGGTCTTGTTCTCTTTAGGAGGAAGAAGTTTCCCCGCAGCTCTTCACTTTCCATGAAGCCGTCTCTCAGCTGGTGGAGATGGAGGAGCAGGTTCTGGAGGACCACAGGGCTGTGTTCCAGGTACAGAGCTTTTATTTTCAGAACGCTTCATACCTGTGCAGGAATATAGATCAGAGGGTTTGGTGATTAATACATTCACATCACTGGTCTCATAGCTCTGACGCAGCTGAGCCAATCACAGAGAAGCACGACAACAACAGCTCGACAAATGAGGGTGTGCTGAGCTGCACACTATGAACACACAGCAGCACAAATGGCAGATGTTAATTAGTATGATGAAGACAGAAATATGTAATAGAAACAACAATAATAGCTTGTTTTTTGATGATAACATCAATACTTACAATATTATCTCACGTTGTAAATTGTCACAATATCATAACTACTTTCAAAAATAAAGCATGAAACACCACTCTTGCTAAAAAAAGAAGACCATGATGCACTGGAGTCATAGCACAGAGCCCAAATAATTCTAATTCATCGACTCCAGTTCAGTTAACGCTGTAGAACCTTGAGGCTGCTGTTTGTACAGATTCTCTCTCTCAGTCTCAGGTCTCACATTGTAAAGTCTGAACAACACAGAAGGTGTTAAGTGCAGCATGTTCTCACAGGAGTCGATCCGCTGGCTGGAAGATGAGAAGGTGCTTCTGGAAATGACGGAGGAGGTCGATTACGATGTCGAGTCGTTTGCGACTCAACTGGAACAAATCCTGGATCAGAAGATCGACATCCTGACTGAGCTGAGAGGTAACGATCATATGTCATTAAATGGACAAGCCGCTTTCAGACATGAAACACTTTGTGTTAATCTCATTCAACATGACAAGTTTAATAAAACATGCAACACTGTGAAAGAGCCAATTTTAAGTTTGAGGAGATTCTTCTCAGATCAGATGAGTGTGTTAAAACCTCTCCACTCCTGGTTCGACCGGATGGAGGAATCAGTCAATATCCAGGAAAAAGTAATGGGAGCTAACAGGAATTAAACTCAGCATCCTGTCATTCAATGCTTGTGCACTCTAAGATATTAGAAAACAAGCAGCAGAATTCACTCTCTAATAACATTGATGATTTTATGAGCATAAAAAACCTGACTGGAAAATAGACAATAACCTTCCTCACATTAATACAAGAAACACATTCATTTCATATTTCAATCATGTTTTCTACATTTTTTTCCATCATTTCTTTGACTGGGTCTTTGAACTACAGCCCTGATTCCATAAAGATTTGGACACTGGTAACAATGAGTGAAGAAATGTATAGTCTGTTTTCAATTGAGGAAAAAAAAAAAGTAGTAAAAAGTATTAGCAAATTATCGCAATCTGTTATTTTTATGTTTTACACAGTGTCCTAACTTTTTTGGAATCAGGGTTGTAACTACGTGATCTCATGGTGCCGTTTTCTTCAACAATAATTTAAGAAAAGAGAGAGAGAAAAGAGCTTAGAGACTCTAAACATGAGTATTTCTGTCTCGATAGTTCAGTCATTGTTACCTGTTCTCTCTTCTTCCAGATAAAGTCAAGTCTTTCCGCTCTGCGCTGCAGGAAGAGGAGCAGGCCAGCCAACAGATAACCCCGAAGAGGCCTCGCGCGCTATAGACACACATGAAATGAAAGATGTGTCACTGTAATATTCGCTCGTCTTCAGGAAGGTGAAAACCTGCCGCTGTTGATGAAAGAGCTGATCGAGCTCAGCTGTGGTTTTATGACTTACTGTCTCTCTGTGCGTTTGGTCTCTCCTCCGCCTCTTTGCTGTACAGGCCGCCATCGCTTCCCATCATGCATCCGTCCACCTGTAAAACCAAAGAGCAGACCGTCTTTGCTCTTCCATCCTCCTGTGAAGTGTATTTACAAGGTTTTGTATGTGTGATACATCACAAGTGCTTCATTTTAAACAAAAAAAAAAGGTGAAGAATTGTTTGTTTTAAAGACATTTTTATAGGATCAATCATAGCTTATCCTCACTTTGGCCAGTTTTATAAACAACTTTTGCCATTTTGTGCAATATTTGGAGGATTTTCTTCCTGTTCTTCCCCTTGTTTCAGCTCACGGGTGAACGACGGGACTTGTCGAGTTTGTGTGTAAAATGAGCCAATGTGTGTTTGTGTTGATACTGTATGTAATATATGTTTGACTGAGAGGAAGCTTAAAACACTAAACTAACCTTGCATTACATGGATTTACCTAATGGGGGCGCTATAATCAAAGACAAAGCGACTGATTTCTGAGCGTTTCAGACATCAACGACTGAAACAGTCATTTTTAATTTGCCAAAATAAAGAAAGGTTACTTCTTGTTGCTGTGCTTGTTTTTATTGATTCTGTAAAACCTTTTTGTTTAAAATAAAAGATTATGACAGAAGACAGAAAAGTGAGGATCACAAAGTTAATACAACTCTGATTCCAAAAACGTTGGATTGTTGTTTATGGAAAACATAAAACCAGAATCAGTCGTTCCTAACAACAGTTTTCTGAAGTGTTCCTGAGTCCATGTGTCAATCTCCTTTATCCAATCATGTGTTTGACAAAGTGGTGAACCTCTATGATCTATATATCTATATATTTGAATCGAAACCATGAATGTTGACCTGCAGGTGTCACTGGAGGAAAAGTCAACACAGATTCAAAATTTCATTTCAATCCATCCAATAACTTGATATATTTCAGTGTGAATCAAAGTGATGGACCAACGGATGAAGACATCATCATCCATTGTCACTATAACATGTTGATAAAATCACTCACACATGTTGAGTCACCGTCCAATTGTATTTATTCCACAGTACAGACAACGGTAGAGAGTCGGGGTCAGAGGTCAAACCCATCTGCCTGAACACATAAGAACTAGGAGACATCAGGACCAACTGTCTCCTCTGTCTGAAAACAACATGTGAGTCACTGAGATCCTGATCCTGGTGGTAATCGAGTACACACACAGTTTTCATCTGTGGCTGTTAATGTGATGAATGAGAGGAAAACAGTTTCCAGTCAAACCACGTAAAAAGAGCTGACGAGCATCTGAACACAGCTGCTAACAAACAGACAAATACTGCAAACACTTCATTTCCTGTTCAGTGTTTAGAAGCAGCACATTAACACTGAATGTTTCTAAAACTAAAATCTTTCAGTTATAACATTTATTCAAGCATCTGTCGCTTGATATAAATAGTAAATTTATGCTTTAAAATAAAATTAAAAGTTGTGAATAAATGTGTACTATGTCTTACCTTAACCTTAGTAATGTCCTTATGAATGCTCACAGCTCCATTATAACCTGTTATAATATGTTCAAGTGTTAATACGCTGCTTTTAAATGCTAAATAAAGGGGTTAAAATAAAGTGTTACTACTTTCAAATCTGAGCATGAGTCTAAGTTCAAACACTGCATATATCCCAAATATATATGAATTATTGCCACAACATATTCTAACACATTAATATGTCACAGACCTACAATTCAATAATGTTTGTGAGTGTTTGATAATTAACCCAGTAATAATGATGACTCATATAAAATGTTGGTACAACTTAATAATAAAACACTCTTTATACAGGAGTTATAAGTTGTGAGTAATGGTTTTATTCATGTTTATAAATCAGTTATAGATTATTACCATTAATATATTTCCAGTTGGCAGATTGTGGAAAATCCCTTTGGCTGGTTTTTATTTCTCAATATTGTTTTTTGAAATGTTCGTAAATGTCCAAGAGTTTCTCACTTTTTTAAAATAAGCCATCAGGTTTGTAGTTATAAATGTTAATAGGTGACAGATAATGAAGGGTTTTAATCATCAGGTCTGCAGTTGGAAGTAAAATGTGAATAAATGGGTTTTGGTCAAAGAGTTTAACTAAAGGGATTTTTCACAAAGTGAAATCAAGAAGATCAATCTTCTCATCATCTCTGCCAGAAAGAGAATTAGTGAACTTCCCAAAACATCAAACTATTCCTTTAACCTTTAACAAAGAAATCAGTTACAGCTCAGAACCTCTTTCTACAGGTGTTTTATTAGAAAGTGGTTCCACAGAGACTTTTGTTGAAACATGTCCAAAACTACAACTAATGCTCGACTGTGTATTTTTAAACTGATCACAGGATAAAACCTCTGCAGGTCTCTAAGTTACTTCTTATCCAAATGTGGCAATAATTGTAATAATCTTAAATATAACCAGCAGAATGTTTCGGGATATATTTCATTAAACAGTGAGGACGCAGTGGACGATACAACTGGTTTACTATTGTTAAATGAAGGTTAACTAGTTCCAATCCGACTGGATGACATGCAACAGCTTGTTAAATAGAGCTGCTTCGTTATGGGCTTCCACGTTTCTCATGCACCGGCCGACTGAAAAACCAGCCTCCAGTTATATTTCAAAGGTTGTGTAAAATACTCCAGTTTGAAAAATAGGTACAGGAAGTCCTATAAAATGCTCAGCAGTCGACTGTAAAGAGAAGGTCAGAGGTCAACAGTAGCTCGAGTACAAATAGTTTTCATGAATAGTGAAACACAACTGCAGGTGGTGTGTGTGTGTGTGTGTGTGTGTGTGTGTGTGTGTGTGTGTGTGTGTGTGTGTGTGTGTGTGTGTGTGTGAGACGTCAGACTGAACGGCCTGTAGTAGTGTTGTGGTGGATTGTGCCCCTGCTGTGATAGTGGTTCTGCCTGGAACGATAATATTGCACTGATAGAAACGAAAACCTTCCTGGTGTTGGTCCAAGCGACAAAGAAAAAATGCTACATATTTCAAATATATTTCACCTGAAATTTCCAGAGTAACATCGTGATCTTTAGGTAAATAAATAACTCTCAAACATAGAAGTCCTACATATACATCTGTACAGTATGTACACCGACAATGGGGCCGACATTCAACTCAGCAGCCAAACGGCCAAAAGGGAACAATGTGTGTGGAGCTGGAAACCTGCCACCTGAACAACAGCGACGATCACAGCAACACGCTCGACCTCAACTCTCAATTCAAAGTCTAAAAGACATCGTCAGTTTCTGTTAAAGCCACTTTTCCTCATCAGACAAGGACAACGACTGAATTTCACCAAAATCCAGTCAAGTAACTCTCAGTACACGTCTCCTCTTTAACTATAATAAAAGGTTGGACACAGTCGAAATCAGGGGTTTTCAAACTGTGAGACGTCTCCCAGGGGGGTGAGGGACAGGTGAAGGAGGAGGACAGGTGAAGGAGGAGGGACGGGTGAAGGAGAGGGACAGGTGAAGGAGGAGGACAGGTGAAGGAGGGGGACAGGGACAGGTGAAGGAGGAGGACAGGTGAAGGAGGGGGACAGGTGAATGAGGAGGACAGGTGAAGGAGGGGGACAGGTGAATGAGGGGGACAGGTGAAGGAGGGGGACAGGTGAAGGAGGGGGACAGGTGAAGGAGGAGGACAGGTGAAGGAGAGGGACAGGTGAAGGAGGGGGACGGGTGAAGGAGGGGGACAGGTGAAGGAGGGGGACAGGTGAAGGAGGAGGGACAGGTGAATGAGGAGGACAGGTGAAGGAGGAGGGACAGGTGAAGGAGGGGGACAGGTGACACAGGTGTTCTGAATACAACAGATTCAGCTCATGGAGACAATTAAGGTGATTTAAAACAATTAGAGCCAGTTTGCAGCAAATTGTGTCAAAAATCACTGATTCTGATTCATAAGTCAAATCAGATCCAAACATTATCGGCGTATTTTTAGATTGAGCATGACTTACTCGTTCTGAGGACATCATGGTCTCTTCTCCAACTCCAGAGCTTGAATCATCACGTTTGCTTCAGTATCAAAATCATCCAGTGATAAACAGCAGGAACCATTAACATCAATTCAGCCTCGTTTTAATGGCGACAAACAAATATAGGCTAAAAAACAACCAACAGCAAAACTCTCTGAACCTGTGGCAACATTTTGCTTCCTGGTCATGTCTCCCAAAGCATTATGGGAAATGCAGTTCCAAACATGATTATCTACCAAATAGAGGTAAGAAGAACAGGAGAACAGGAGGACGGGGCTGACGGCTGGTTCAGACTTTGTCCGGGGGGGAACCACAGCGTCAGACTTTGAAAACCCCTCGAAATACTTCACCTGTTTGGCACATTTGCTTCCATTATTCTCTTCAATGCACAGTGTGTGTCCCTGCACACAGTTTACCCTGAAATGAATAAAACGTGTCATGCACTACTGTTCAGATGTAGCAACATGAGATGAACTACAGCATTTCCACCTTAAACTAGTGCAAAAAACAACAATGAGGTTACACAGTTGATTAACTACAGTATTAGAGAATGATTTTGGCTTTGGTGGTGGGTTGAAGACTTTGCTGATCGCCCACAGAGAGAGTGGAAACAAACTCTGTGTCGTGTGGAAGCTGAGCATAAAACAACACAAAAGAACAAGAGGTACGACCGCTCCACACATCCCGACTCCAGAGGCTTTCGTGGGTTTAAAGGACAAGTTCACAATTTATCAAGTCTGTCTTAAAACAATAGTCAGGTTTTGCTTGCTGTGATCATTCCTCCCATTCACACTGCTCATTAAGAGACGGATTCTTAATGAGCTGAAAACCTGAAAATCTGACGTTAATATGAGGCTTCAACACTAAGAACATCTTCTAAAGTTTGTCTTTTATTTTTGCTGTTGACCTTAAGTGGACAAAGCTGCAGCTACTGACAAAACTTTTTAATTAATTATTTTTTACCCAGAGTCAAAAAAACACCAAGATTTGTTTTGGCATGTGCACAGAGATTTGAAGAGAACTGTCTATCAAGTGAGAAAGACTTGAGACTGTAGACTGTGTTTTTTCACTTGGTTTAAAGATGACATACAGTTGTTATAGCTGTCTGCAGCAAAGCGATTATAAGAGGTGTTGAACTGTGGAACCACAGACCCAAATGGAAACATAAGTAATGAAAATAAAATAGGGCCGAGGACAGAGCCTTGGGTTTCACCACAGGACACAGTCGAGGTTCATAACTGATACCGATCCATTTTGTAGATTCAATTTAAGCCATTCTAAGGCTTTAGCACACCTACGACATGTTTGAGTATCAAAAATGAAAGTGTCGGTAAGTTGATCCTTATTCACTCAGTCCTATAATACAACCTGGAACCTGACTGAAATCTGCACAAAGTGCTAAAATTTCATACAGAAAAAAAGTCTTTAACTTTGGTGTAAATTCACTTGATGTGGCTACTGAACCTTTATATTAGCTTTATATAAAGTTCAGAATATTTGCACAGAACAATGTTGGTTTTGTCGTCCATCATTTACATTAGAATCATGAAAACAAGGGATGAACACAGCAAGCGAAATCTGTTTCTGACTCCTGTTTAAAGACAGAATTGTGACTTTAACCTTTGGTGGCATCAGCACTGAAATATCTGACTGTTTTGTGCACATCGTTTGTGTTTTTGGATCAGAGATGTGAGGTGGCTTCTTCTTCTTCTACGCTCCCTTTGTATTAAAATATACAGTTCAGTAGACAGAAGCAATGAAATGTTTGCTCTCATGAGGGCACCGCCGATTTTCCCCCCACCTCCACAATCACCACTGAAAGGATCCATCCAGTCTTTTCAACATTCATCTTCAGTCCATTTGGTCGAAACACTGAAAGACTAACGAGTCTCTGTGAGTGAAAGCTTTGTGGAAACGCTGCCTCCTTCCGTCCAGAGTCCAGAGTCCAACCTGAAGTGAACCAGGCTCCTTGCCGGGTCCATCCTGGAGCAGGTGTCTCCCGGCAGCAGCACGTGTGGGAAACAGAACGCCACCAACAGGTGGATCAGAGGTATTGCAAGCAGATGAATATATAAAGGGATTGTTGCTGTGGACTGTACAGAGTTTCAGTTGTTGCTTTAATGCTGCATGCCCTGTTTTTCTGCCTCCTGTTCCATCTGTGGAGCACAAGCGTCTCGTTGGACATTAAGGCCTTGGACGGCCCAGAGGCCACTGAAAGGGAAAATACTACAGAGTCTCACACACGGTGGAATGAAAACTGGACCAGCAACCTGCTCCCATTAGGTGTTTGAATACATGTAGCATCAGTGATGGACAAAACTGTTCTGCGACCAAGACAAGAAGTAGCTTCATCTCTGACTCCCATATTTTCTGATTTCAAATCTCAGATGCTTAAAGGATCAGTTCACCCAAACTACAAAAATACATGTTCTCACCTTACTTCCTGTTGTATCTTGCCATGAGGACAGTTTTGGTTTAATGTGCCCAACATTTCCGTCTCCACCTCAGGACAATGGAGATAAATGAAATCTGGTTTCATTTCTACAAATGTTGAGACCAGACCTTCGCCCTCGCTGTACCTGGACACAGCCGAGCTTTGAGTTAAATGCTAACCAAGTTTCACAACAATCCGTCCAAACTAACTGTCGAGTTATTTCATTACAAACCAAAAATGTCGACCTGATGATGGCACTAAAGGAAAAGTCAGGAGCCAAACAAAGTCCAGGACATCAAAAGTGTTTCTACATAATTTCATGGTGATCCTTCCAAAAGCAGAAGAGACATCTCAGTCTTGAACAAAGCGGTCGATCGACCGACAGATCGATATTTTCATCACTCTGTAAAACCCACAGACCTCAATGTGAACATTTTTCAACGGGACAATTTCTTCAGTAGAAAGTAGTTCCACTGAAAATTCAATTATCCTTATCTGTGTTGAGGTGGAGAAACGAATCTCAAACAGATCCTGGACAAATGAACCCAAAACTCTCCGCATGGACAGATAAACTAGAGGTGAGTGAAAAATGTGTTTGTCTTTTTGTAATTTGGATAAACTGACTCATTAATATGTCTTTTTCTCTTCCTGTCTCTCCTCTCTCCTTCCTGTGTGTTATTGCCAGTGTTTGCTGTGTTTGTGTCTCTCAGTGACAGAAACAGAAGTGAAAGTCTTTCTCAGGTGACTGAAGATGAATCTGCAGGTCGTCCTGAGCTCATGAGTGTGAACGTCAGGACAGTGTGTTGGATACGTGTGTGTTCAGAAAGGGGAGGTGGGGGGTTTGTCCCGTTACACGAGATTAGTTTTTAAGGCTTACAATATTTCATTTAATCCTTCTTTTTCATTTTTTAAATAGTTATGATGTATCCTATAAAAGTATTACTGTAAAAGAGTCATGCTACAGAACTGTCTTTTGTTCGCTGGATCCCACGGCCTGATCAGTCCACTCCTCCTGGACACGTCCGTCCCTCCTTCCCTGAACATATTCATGCTCCCTCCCTCACATGTCTCTTTAGTTTCTTCTTCCACCCTTCTACCTTTGTCCAGTCCAGAGATCATGGTGGCTCAGGCCGGGTCCATCAACACCTCAGCTCCTGACCCTCATTTGGGGCCCAGTAAACCTCCGCTGCCCTCCTTGGTGCTGCCGCTGCGACCCCAGCACCCGGCAGCTATGCTCATGCTCCTCTGAGCCGCCGGCCCGACCCCTCGATCCCGCTCCACCTCGCACTGGCTCAGCGTGCGCTCAGTCCGCCCCGGCTGGCCGGGGGAGGCCGACCCCGCCCCGCCGGGCTGCTGAGACGAGATGGTGCGAAAGATGTGATTGCGCTTGCGGAGGAAGTCTCCTCCGGCGGCGCCCAACCCGAAGCTGCCCTTGCGGAGGACCATGCGGGTGCCGGCGGACTTGGCGGGACGAGACCTCTGGCTGTACTCCAGCTGGGACAGGTGGGAGGCGTAGCCGTCCGGGATGAACTGGAAGAGACAGAAGGTGAAATCAAATTTAGTTTACAGCTAGAAAATGCTCTGACAGGGAAGTGACTCAAACATACACAACAATAATAAAACCTTTTCATATCCCACAGAAAAAAGTACAAAAGTGAGGTACTTGTATTTTATTTGAGCGTTCCCTTTGTGTTTCCTAATACTTGTAATCCACTACATTTATCCTACAGCTTTAGTTTCTAGTTACTTTTCAGACTTTACATTAACAACATATGATAAACTTAATTACTAACTAACTAAATTAAAGCACTGTAATTGAAGAATACGCTGGCTCTTTGCTCTCAGGGTTTATTCCATACCTGACACTGGTGCTGCATTTTCTTGGTGGGCCTTCCCACTATGTAGATGTGGGACGGAGGCAGGTTGACAGACGAGTACACAGAGATGTCCTTGGTGGAGCCGTAGGCTGCAAAAATCCTCATGTGGGCCTGATCAAAGAAGGAGGTCAGCTTTTAGAGACTTCAAGGATTTTATTATAAAATCGCCTCGAACTCCCCCGCGGCCTTCCTTACCTCGTTGATGAGGGATTTGAGGAAGTTGGCCTTGTGTCGGAGCGGGTCGTGAACCAGCCCATCGCAGAAGGAGACGATGCCGTGAGGAAAGTTGTGCTGAGCGAGCCAGGCCACCACACGCTGCTTCTGCATGTCGGGACGACCCGTCACATAGACGATCAGATAACCCAGATCCTGCCAGTATCTGCAGGAAATACATGGAGCACACATTAATTCAGTGGCACTTATATTAACAGCTGTTTGCTCATGCTGCACCATCTTCATCCCATCCAATCAAATTCATGCAGGTGTACAGCTCAGCCATTATAACCTGACGGGCTCCTTCACGCTGCTTCGATTCTTTGGAAGATTCTTCAAAGAGCAGATCCTTCCTCCCAACTGTGCAACCATTTACAGCACATTTCACAACAGAGTAAAGCTACAGAGAGCTCGGCGTCTGATCCTCACCTCACCACATCCACAGCTCCGGCTCGAACCTTTGGGTCGCTGCCCATTATAGACACACTGGCTGCAAATGATCCGTCAATACTGAAGACGACAAACTCTGTTCCTCGAGGTACGATAGTGAGATAGCTGTCTGCAAATGTGTGGTCGCCCCTGAGAGAAGGAGCAGAGACGAGAAAATGGAGGAGATGTGAAGGTAAAATATAAATCTTATTACATGACGTAAAGGCTCAACATACCTGACCACCATTTTGACGGGATACACCCCGATGCCGAGCCTCCTGCTCTCAGGGATTACATAAGAGATGCGTCCGCTGCTGTTGGTGATCTCTGTGTCAAAGTACACCCACTCTCCAGAGGGCGGCTGGGTCATAATGTGGATGTCAATCTGCAGGAAACAACACAAAGATGCTTTCAACATGACACAACTCTGTTTGACCTCAACGACACAGATGGTGACACAGTTACATAACTCGTCTATTTTTTTTTTTTTTAGCGGATCGCAGCTGGACGTTGTCATTACCTTCTCTCCAGTAAGGGTGACCATGTCCAGAGGGCCGTACATGAAACGTCCCATCACCATCTGGGCTCCGTCCTCCGTGAACACAGCGTCGTTCACACGGTGGTTCGCCGTCACATTCTGACACACAGACGACAAAACAGGAAATATCTGTTTGATCCCTTCTGTAAAATCAATCCACAGAGTCTTCTCACTGTGCAGCTGCCAAAATTCAAATGAGAGAATCTTTAAGTTGATCAAAATGTTAATTAAGATCAGCAATTAAGTCTTAGGAGCAGCAATGAGTGATTTTTGTTTGACTTGTTTTGCCCCGAGTTTCACCTCTCAGGCAACAGTGAGACTGACTGTGGTTTTTTGTGGCTGTATGCAGCAGTGAAAGAAGAAGCACCAATATAATAATGTAAAAATAAAAAAAGCATGAGCTGTAAAATGCACAAAATACACTGCAAATATCAAAAGTGAAAGTGCTTGTTCTGCAGTAAAATGTCGCCTATGACTGATTGATTGAGGTAAAAAGACATTATTACATCTAAACTTGAAATGTTTCTGCAGGAAATGCTCTTAAACCCAAAGAGAGATCTTACCCTTATTTTAACATGAGTCCTCTTGCGGAGCCACTTCTCTCGAGGTTTGGACGGAGTGAATTCAGACACTTCTTTACCATCCAGTTCCAAAATACTGGAGTTCTCATGTCTCATCACCTGAGAAAGAGAAGTTCTGTTTCACACTCATGTGATAAATGTTCCTGGAGGTTTCAGGTTGAAAGTCATCCTGATCTTCACACTGGACAGTTTGTTCAGCCACAGGTAATATAACGTTACAGCATCTGTCACTGTGAAGCCGTTAAAGTTTAGATTGTATATTAGTATGAAAGAAGGAACTTTCTCTGCTTTCTTTACATCTGTCTGTTGCAATTCTTCATCTGTATATTCTGATTCATCACAGCAATGAAAATAAATGTACATTTTTCAAAGATAACCATTAAAATTGATGATAAATTCCTGTAGTGTCTTGTTAGCTTTGGCTGTAATGAGAAGGACTTCACTTCATTCAACATTCATTTATGACCTCTGGAGACCATCAATGTCTTTACCAGTTTCATTACAGTCCATCCAATAGTTATTGACATATTTCAGTCTTGACAAAGTGGTGGATTCTCATCATTACAAAATACCAAAAAATACACTTTGAATTTAAGAACAAAATAAAATAAAATCCTTCTTCTTATCATTATTAATAGAAAGTCTCTCTGAACCTGTCTGAGTAAGAAAGAGACGACGTCAGTGGACTCCCAGTAGGAGGCGTGGAAGAGATGAGGCAGAGCCACGGTGGGAAACGCTGTCAGGGCGTCGGGGCAGTACAGGGCGTAGTCCATCCTCTTACTGCCCCACCACCGAGAGGCAACTACAAAGGGATGGAAAAGAGAGACACAAAGTGAGTTTAGAAATTAGTCACTGCAGATCTGTTTGAGGTATCTTACGCTGGAGGAAGTTAAAAGAACAGTTTCAGGGGTTAAACTAAAAGGCTCTAGACTCCGAGCTACGACTGAAAACGGACAGATGAGGTTTGAATCACACACTCGCAAGAAAACAACAGATCAGACTCAGTGAGAACGTTGTTTTTTGGTGGTTCTCATGAATCTGAGCTTCAGAGAGGTCGTTCAGAAGGTTTGCAGGTCATTCATCGGACTAATGAGGAGGACTATCTGACAGAGGAGGAAGGAAAGCCCACAGGGAAGGAGGACGGATCCTAGCGTCCTTCCATGTCCTCTCACTACATCTCCCAGGGTACCTTGCTCTATGTTCTTCAGCACCCCGGGTGACGGGGGGGCCGAGCTGATGTCAGACGTGACATCTGTGAGGTCAGAGGTCATGTCAGAGCTCATGTCCGAGCTCTCCTCAGACTCCACACCGTTGGGTTTGGGGAACACCTGACGGGTTTTCAGGCGCGACCGCGTGGACGGACTCCGAGAGGCGAATCTACCGTAGGGAAGAGCCAGCTGGGACAGAAGCCGGGGCCTTTTACTGAGGCTGACTTCACGTCTGAGCGCTGAGGGGACGTTTGGAGGCAGGAAATGACAATGTCAACACATAAATTGTCGGCTTGTTGGACCACAGGTTTGAGGGTTGGAGGTGAACTTACTGGTGGCGATGTTGGAGGCGGTGTAAGAGTCGGCTAAACCCGACACCTGGCTGGCCAGGCTGGCCTCGCTGGCCCTGCGGTTGAATCGAAGGTGAGGGACCCCGGGTGACGTGGACGATGGGTACTGGCCGTCCACGAAAATATGAGAGTGAAGAGAGTCCACTGCAGAGACAGAAGAGACGAGTCAACAAGCAGAGTAGAGAGAGGACGAAGAATTAACGATGATGAATTCATGAAATGATTTAAGGAAAATTCCAGTTAATTAACATTTGGGTCTTATTTCTAAAGATTTGGCATCAGTTTGCAAACATACGCACATCTTTCTCATCCAGGGGAACCAACAAGCCCTAAGTGTGATTTCTGCCAATTTCCTAATGTGATAATATAAAAGTTTTTAAGAGAGCGGTTAACAGAGTTGTGAGTCAGCAAAGTAATCACTCAGATCTGGGAACACGGAGACGTTACAGTAAAGTCTGACGGGGCGAGAAGCAGCAGCAGTCAGTCGATCAGACAGTTCCTTCAGCAATTAAAGGAACAGTCTGACATTCACTTATTCACACCTACAGCTGGTGAGCTTAGCTTAGCATAAAGAGTGGAAACAGAGGGAAACCGTTAGCCTGACTGTCCAAAGGAGACAAACCCATCTATCAGCTTCTTTAATGCTCAATAAAACAGATCCTCACTCTCTGCGTGCAGCTGCGAGCTCTGCCAGTTGAGGACGGGGACGGGGATGGACGTCTCGTTGACGGTGTTTTCCGGGGTGCGATGGGACGCTGAACCACTGGACTCCATCAGGAGCTGAGGGTTACTCTGCACCGTCTCGACTAGGAAGCCAGATGAAGGGAAGAAGAGTAAGATACAACAGCTGGATGACACCTAAATCTTATTGATGCAGTAAGACCTGTGTGGACTGACCCAGCAGAGCCGAGTGTCCGTCGCCCAGAGGAAAGCGCTGGTACCGGGGGACACTGAAGGGAGGCAGCAGGTGGAAGCGCTTGTCCAGCAGAGGCTCGAGGCGCGAGGCCGAGGGGTCGGCGGGATGGAAGAGGTTATAAACCTGCTGACAGGCGGGACGCAGAGCCGACACTGTGGGGGGACAAACACAGCGAGGGTTAAAGAGAGACTGAAAAAAAGGGACAACATGAAACCAGTTATCAAGAAAGGTTAAAAAGCAGGTTTGAGACTCACTAGTTAACATCTCGTTTGTTTAAGGACAAGTTGCAGTTTAACAGAGATTATGTGCTGGATTATTTCTTGGGAGCAGCGACTTCGTAAAACAGCTGCAGGTCAGTAAACTCTCTGCTTCGAACCCCGGAGGACACACAGTACAGTCAGAGTCGAGCCTGTTTCAGCTCTGACTTCAATCACGTATTTGCCTCATCTCAGCCAAAACTTTGAGATCAGAAACATGACCTCTGACCCCTGACACCTGCTTTCCAGCTGCTGGAGACACGAATCTCACACAGGAAAAAAAACATCAGAGGCTACAAATAACCACTTCCTGCTCGTCTGGCAAAAGGAAAGTTATTAGAAAAGATGTTTTAAATCCTACAGTAAAGGCTCCATCAGAATGAACCAGAATGAAAAAACCTTCCTCACCATCTAACGAGGGCACCACCGTCTTCCTCAGTGCGAGCACCAGCCCCAGAGGAGAGCCGAACAGGAAGAAGTCAGTCACCTCGAAGTCAAACTTTCCCAAAGAGCCTCCTTCCAGCATGGTGCTGTTGCTGGAGCGTCGCGATCCCGGCTCCCCGTGGAGAACGCTGGAGTGGAGGCTGACCAGAGAGGAAACGAGTTCATTCAGTGACAGTAGCAGTACGACAGTTTAAAAACAGCAAAGGTTCTGAATTCAAAATCATAAAAGTAAGTAATAAAAGTAGAAAAGTATGAACGCCAAATATACTTAAAGTACCAAAAGTAACAGTACTCAATATGCAGAACAGCCCATTTCAAAGTCTATATATTATAATTCTGCTAAATGCATTAATAAGTTAAATCTGCAAAGTAACTAGTAACTAAAGTTGTCAAGTAAATGTAGTGGATTAAAAAGTAAGATATTTGTCTCTGAGATGTGACAGAGTATAAAGTTGTAGAAAATTGACATACTAAAGTTCAAGTACATCAAAATTGTACTGAAGCACAGTACTTGAGTAAATATACTTTGAATACTTGACGAAAACAAAACTAAAACTGAAAACTATTAAAAGTGAGAATTAAGATTAATTCACATTAAGTCACATTTTTCATCAACAAATAAAAACAACAATAAGGTGAAAAATGGACAAATGAACTGATGACTGTTTTAATGTAAAGTCTTATTAAACAACCTGAATGTATCTGCAGATTCTCACACTGATTAATAAAACACTTAACTCCCAAAAATCTCCTGTTCAGAAGTTGATCAGTTTGAGCTGTTGCACCACTGTTTATTAGAAGTTACTTGTTGTCAGTAACGTCATGTCTCTGTCAGCGATGATGTATCTGATGTTACAGATTCTTGGACGAAGGATTTATGAACCATCATCTACAGTTCACTGAGAGTCAGACAGCAACAAAACAGCTGAGACGAACTAGAAGACAGGTAGGTGTGAGGGCGTGCGACCTCTGCGTCCGTCTCTGTCTCACCTGGACAGGAAGGCCTGGTGATGTTTGATGGTGTCCAGCTCGTACGTGGACGAGTCGCTGCGCTTGCGGGGAAGCTGCCTCTTGGGGTCGTCGGGCCCCGAGCAGCGAGGGATGTCGATGTTGCTGCGGCTGAGGTGGCGGCTTCCTTCGAGGGACGGCGAGGAGGGAGAGACGCTGTTTATGACGATACCTGGAGAGAGAAGGTCCGTGTCCTGAGAGACGCAGACGGAGACAACGAACATCGAGATTAAAACTCATCCACACATTGAGGTTTCTTACAGTTTGAAGTTTTTAGATACTTTGGCATCATCGCTCTTGATATGGACCAACTGACATCTGTCAACATTCATTGGTTGGTTTGTTTTGAAATTTGTTTAAGATGTTCAGATTTTATTTTTTGGAGCTTTTATTTATTTTCATGCCCAAATCTGCTAATCAAAAAATTGGTTTTGTTTTGACCCCCTTAGTTTAATTACTTGGTTTGGCTTCCTTCCTGGATGCTGATGGGATCATGATGTAAGTTATTTGATCTCATAGACACTCAACAAGACGTCCTAATATTGCTGTACAAACACATTGAAAGAAGGTTTGTCCTCCTTTTTATTACTTTCTGACTCTTTGAAAACCTCGGCTCTGGACTCTCAGTCTCGTCTGCTGTCGGAGAGTTGAGTCTGATACCTGCACGCTGATGGCGCTGCCCCGTCTGCTGCTGTTCTGGCTTTCTGACACCGTCACAGAGCTGCTGCACAGAGCGTCGAACCCCAGGATGCCTCCGACACAGTCCCCGATGACGCACACCTGAGGTCGAAAGCAAAGCACGGAAACACGATGAGACACTGAAGAGAAGCACTGAGGTGAATCAGCAGAAAGACGCTGCACGCAGACACCGACCTGCCCATTGAAAGAGGCTCCTTCCAAAGACTTGATGAAGTCGCTGTACACCTGATTGGCTCGTAGGATGACGGTGGCCACGGCGTCTTGGTACTGAGGCGCAGACGTGGCCAGAAGAGGCAGCGCAGCCAGAGGGATGTGGTCCTGGCTGCTGGACAGGCAGCTCTCGTCGTAGCTGTAGGGGCTCAGACTGCAGAGCAGACGGGACGAGTTACTGTCGGTGTGTATTCACACAGCAGGTTGTGTGTGTGTGTGTGTGTGTGTATTACAGCAGGTTATTTAAATGCTGTCGAACACTCGGGAGTGTTGCTCACTTGGAGACGAGCGAGAATGCGTCGACACACACGGCGGGACAGGGGACCATCCGGATGGCGATGCGGCCCAGAGCCGCCGGGTAATGGACCCTCATCACCGTCTCAAACACCCCGCTCAGCGTGTTTCCGTCTCCCTGCTTGCTGTTCTGCTCACCTGCAGACAAACCACAGAGTCAAGCTTTGATTTGCAGGAACTTTGTTGTATTTCAACGAGCTAAACGTACATTTTCTTTCTTGCATCGTTTCATGTGAAGAATATTATCATTCATTCATATATTTCATTCTAAAAAGTCAAAAAGTGGTGCAGCAGATTTACTTTGTGAACTGAGACCTGGCTCTTGGAAACTAATGTTCTGGTTTAAAGCTGATGTGTTTTGTTTGAGATGATGTGTTTTCTTAATGAAGAGACAAACAGTTAGTTTATCGATTGCTATTATACAAACGTTGTTAATAATGTTGGAGGATGTTGTTGCTGTCGTACCAGAGCCAGTGTCCAGAATGTTGCCTCCATGCAGAACCAGAACGAGGACGTGGATCTTGGACGGCTGGAGACACTGCTGAGACGAACAGTCCTGCAGGTACGAGGACAGAGGACAGACAGGAAGGAAACAGGAAACACGGTTAATAGGGATGAAGGAGAGAATGAAATTAGTCCAACACAAATTTCTCTGTTTTAAATCATTCTTTGGATTTTGGACTGTTGGTCAGACAAAATGAAGTAATATGAAGACATCACTTTGTGGTACAGTTGGTATTTTCTGATATTTTAATCAGATGAAGCAATGATGAGAATAATCATTAGGAAACAGCAGCTCAAAAAACACCTGCTGAAGAAGATCATGTGATACGATCAAAAGCTCCAATCCAACAACGTTATGAAAGTACAATCCTTTAACGCATCCCAGTATTTGTTTTTGAAGCATCTCCCACTGAAATGATGAATTTTTAAGAAGCAAATGAAAAGTATAGTAGAGTTAAAGGAACAGTTTGACATTGTGGAACCGGGCTTATTCGCTTATTGTTGGAGAGGATGAGAAGATGGACACCGCTCACTAAGTCCTGTCTCTAATGTTCTACTCTCTTGTGTTTGTGCACTAGAACTCTTCACTCTCTACAGCTACAGGACCAAGACTTACATTTCGTTTTCTGATGGATTCGTGTCTTTGTCTTTTTGAGACACGGCACTGAACAAAAAGAGCAAGAACACACAACCAAAAACAGCATTTACAATTGTTATTATCATTATAAAACATGAAACGCTGGAGAAACTGAATCTCGAGTTACACGACCAAACCACCAGGAAGCTTTTCTCCTGCTGGTCGTTGCATGAAAACAGAGGCCTCAGTCTTTTCCCTGTGGAGGAATAAAACTCGGCTGACGGCTGGATCCTAATCTCACTACGCTGGCAGGATGACTGAAAGCTAATTTAGGAGGAGGAGTATTATCTACAAGATATTTAATCATGGGTGTTAGCGTGAGAGACATGAATGAAATTGGAAAGAAGTGAAGAAAGTGTACCTCCATCTGCCTCTCCTCGTTACTCATCACAGCGTACTCGCCGCCCGACTCCTGGTACAACGTCTCTGTGAAAACATGACTCGTTCACTCGTTCATTCAGACGCCGTGACTAAAAATAGAAATGTTTCGAGTGCAGGATCTGATGTGATTCTATGTGTGTATGTAAAAAACAGAAAGACCACCCACCTTGTGCTTCATCCACCTCTATGGTTTCGATCTTGTCCATCAGATCGTTGGAGCTCCACTTGGTGATCTCCTTGGCAAACATCTCCTCGTTGTCAGAAAAGTCCTCTGAAAGACAAACAGCTTTGTCTTAAACGTGTCCAAAGCTTCGGTCAACTTCGGCTGTTTTTCAAATGTGCTTTATATCCAAAGTGACTTGACTTGAACGACAACAGGTTCTTTATGAATTTGATCTGATACATTGACTGTTTAATGCTTCAGTGGATTCATTAAATAAAAGAAATGCCCTTGAACCACGGTGATACATGAGAACGGGAAGCAAACAAAACAAGATGATTGATGAAACCTTGAGATGCTCCACAGCGAATATTAATAAATGAAAGTAAATGAATCAGTCAAGATAACGTTTGCATGTTTTAAAGCCAGAACGAAGCAGGAGGCACAACTAAAATATCATTTATAGATCAATAATATAAATAGTGCATATTTAACATAAAGCCATCGGCCTCTGAGCTGTTTAATATGTTTTTATGTTTCCTGCAGAGAGCGATGATTTTACCATGAGCATCGAAGAACTCGTCGTCTGTGCTGTCCTCTGAGTCTCGAGCGATGCTCTGCATCCTCCACTCTGAGATGCTCTGATGAGACGGACTCCCTGCAAACACACAAACGCAGCTGATGTTAGTGAGCAACAAACTGTGCATGGGGCCGGAGGCAGATGAGCGAGGTGAAGACCGCGGGCCGTCGCTCACCGCCTCTCTTCGAGGACCTGTTGGAGGATCTGGAGGACGTCGACCACTGCTTGGTGAGTTCCCCTCGTGTCTCCAGCGAGTCTCCCAGTTTCCCCGCTCCTCCCTCGGCCTCTGCGGCCGATCCCTCGGCCTCGGCCCCCTGCTCCTGGTCCTGGCTCACCGAGGAGCCGTTGGTCTCCGCTCCCCCCTCCTCGTTCAGGCTGTACTGAGCCATCTTCTTGGCTAAAGCCAGCTGGGTCTCCAGCTCCAGCTGCCGGATGTCCTCGATGGTCAGGCCGTACCACTCGTCCTGCCAGCACCACGCCTGCCGGTGGGCTCGGACCATCACTTTACGCAGGCCTGGACGGACGGAGACAAGGACGCACCGGCATGTAAATTCATTTTCCTGAGCAGTAATATTATATCTTGGTTTAATAGAACTTGAAGTAAATTTTGCTGGTGATACTCTCACTTAAGGAAGAGAATATTAAGAGACAGTAAGTTTACAGTGTGGTATTAATATTTATTTTCATACTACTTCTGTTTGTCAATTTCTCAATTTAGATTCATTTTGCTGCTCAGGTAAGTGAGTAAACAGGAAAATTCATTTTCATCAATGTCTTTTTGTCGATGAACTAAAACAAGCAGCAGCTGGTTATAAACCCTGAAGCCATCATGATTAAAACATACGACCTGGCGATAAAAGAGAAAATGAGCAAACAGAGAGAGCTGTTATATGAATACACAGTGAAAACAACCACGAACACATCAGGACACTAAAGACACTGTTTGACTTGATGCAGATGAGATGAAGTAAATATGAAATGAGCATGAAAGGAAACGTTCGACAACGTCGTGTGTGTTGAAGTTTTGTGGTTGAAGATCTGTTGATGAGACCGACAGAGTGAAAACAGCAGCTGCTGCTTCATTAGTGTGAAAAGCTGTGAGAGTTCATACATCAATAAAAGCTCTTAAATCACAGCAGCGAAACAGAAACGATCCAGCAACAGTGGCAGGAAATGAATCCAGCGTGTTGTGTTATCTCAGGGAGACGCACACTTTCCACTCGTCTCAGCCCGCTGTTCACTTCCACTTTTTCAGGGTCATCATGACTTTTAATTTTTATCACTGACATTTTCAAGCTTTCAGGCTGATTCACTCTTAACTCGAGGATTATTACCAGTTTCTCAACACTATTTTTGACTTTTCAAATCTTTCAAGGTCATATTGACTTTTCAGGATTTAGATTCAGATCATCCCTGACTTTTACATTCCAGTCCTTTACTAGCAAAAGTCCTGATTTGTCAGGATTGTTCTAGTTTCTTTTCAGCTTTAGATCTGACTTCATTATTCACAATACTTGAACAATTATTGCAGGATTTTCATGATTGATTTTCATCCTGATTTTTAGGGTTTTTAATTACTGTTTATTACTTTTCATGGTTACCCTTTACTTTTAGTTCTGAGTTATTCTCAAACTTTCAGGCCCAATGCCACAACTCCATCACACCTGATTTATTCTTCCCTGTATTTCCAGGGTTTTCACTGACTTTCCAGGAATATCCATCAGTCAGCCTTTCAAAGTCATCCCTCATTTCGTGCGCCATCGGCCAAACTCACCCACGTCGTGTATGAAGCGTTCGATCTTGGACTGCATGCCCCAGTATCTGAACTCCACCTTGCAGAGCTTGTAGGCACACATGACGGGGCTTTGACCTGGATTCTGGTTGATCTCCTCGATCCAGTCGTCCGACAGCGGACCCCGTTTGGTCTTGACTGACTGATACAGTTTGGGGTCTTCTTCCACCAGGTATTCATGAGGAGGGATGTAGTCCTTCACGATGTCGATGGGGTCTGAGAGAAAAGAATTATCATGAATCACACAAATGCAGAACTGATGCAGATGTCGCGACTAAACACCTGCCTCAAGAGGTGTGTGTGTGTGCGTGTATGTGTGTGTGTGTGTGTGTGTGTGTGTGTGTGTGTCTGTGCTTGTATGTGTGTGTGTGTGTGTGCGTGTGTGTTATGTAATAACTCCCTGCAGGCAGTGTGTCTGGAGCAAACTGTACGTTTTTCTGCACCCCAGTGAATTTTAGTATTCAGAGACTCAACACTCTGTTTCCCTGTGCATCGCTCCGTCTGCGCTAAAATAACTTTGTGTAAATCTGATAACGAGGAGATGACAGTCGGCCGGTCGAGTTCTCGCTGCGTGTTTTCGACTTACCTACAGTCCTCTGTCTCTTTTCAGCCGAGGACATATTGAAGACATCCCCTTGATTTCCAGTATCTGGTTTATAATACGTCTCGATGTCGATAGAGAACTTCTCTACAAAGGGGCAGGTATACCTGAGAGAGGAGAATCAGCTGTTTAGTACGGAGGCACCTTCCTCCATCACGTTGGCAGTGAACAGCTAAAAATGTAGATACTTGATGGAAAAAACACAACAAAAACATTTATTGCAAACAATTTTGACTCATTTTTCAAGCATAAAGACAAACATCTGTCGGTTTCAGCGTCAGAAATTTGCTGCTCTTCTTTGTCTTGTGTGACAGAAAACTGAATACTTGGATTGAGAAAATGTATGTTATAACTAACGGAGGAGCTACGAAGCTCAAAGTCCTGCAAATCTAATCAGAAATGAGAATTGGTGCCAACTGTATAAAATCCTTCTGGTCTGAAAAAGCAGCGTGACTGGTCGAGCTGGACAGATCAAGTTATCCAGGAATCTAAAAACTTGGCAAATCTGGCACAAAGTTGGCAACTGTGTGTCCAGTAAATGAATATATGATTATTCAGCTGAAAAAGTTCCAAATACAAAAAATGGCTTCATCAGCAACATCGAGAGAATGTTATTTAATTTGTCAAATTTATGAACCTGAAGCCGTATAACAAAAACCATTAACAACGTTTTATTGCTGAAAGTCCAGTCTTTCTACTTTAGATCATTCCAGCAGCCTGAAATCACCTCATGTAATGTTTAGTGGCTTAAGTGCGAACACGGAGCAAATGTTTGAGCACAGGGATGATTTGCTGTTTTCTGAAAGTCTGAGCAGCATCTCCACGCATCCATAACGTCCCTTCTTCATTTTAAATACGTGTGTGGTGAATCATCGTCCCCTGTCTCACCGGGTTCGGGTGTAGGGGTAGGCGTTCCAGGACTCCTCCTCCACTCGAAGGGCGGCTTGAGGCAGGATGGCGCAGAACCAGGACGGGATGTGTTTGCCGATGTGGTAGACCTTGTGCGTGTACTGACCCGAGCCTCCGGGTCCGTCCTCGTACGGCTTGTTCTCCAGGATCTCCACCCCGCTGCCCTCGCCACAGCTCTCCTCCCTGCTCTTCTTCTGCAAAGAGGAACAAAGAGGAGGTTACAAACTTCTGTTCATCAGTTCATCAACATCTCAACATTTTTATAATCTTTCATACAGATATTTTAGTGACTGAATCAAACTAAAACTGTAAAAGCACAAAAGGAGGACACGTCGCTCTCAGTTGTTTTGCTAAATGTGGGGTAACAACAGCCGAACCTCATCCAGATTGAACCCTGACACACATCCTCCCATCCTCCCTTTCACATCCAGTCAAAGCCCTGCCAGTCTGACGCAGCGCTCCCGTCTCTCACTCAGGTCAAATCCACTTTGCTCACCGAGCTGGACGGACAACGCAGCAGAAGCAAAGTCATGAGCTGGAAAGAAAAACGCTGCCACGTGGAAAAGAAACTGCTTCTCTTTTCGTTCTTTCAGCCACCTTTTATTTACTGTTTTTCTCTTCTTCAAATCCTTTCATCCACACTTCAGTTTCTCCATCTGTGCTACATAAGCCAACATCTGCTCATTTTCACTGATGAGTTCAGGTGAGGCCGACTTTAAAGGAGGTGGAATCGACAGCTTCTCTCTTCCCCAGCAGGTAACTTCCTCTAATAAAAGGCAGCAGATGGTTGAAGCCCTCAGATCCTGTCGGGCTGAGCTGTGCATTAAGCCTGTAGCTCGCAGAGGGAGTCGTGGATTACTGCATCGCTTCCTAACACACTACGTCTCCTGAAGAGACTCCTGGTTTAGACCGAAAGCGTCTGGGTCGTCACAACACGGGCAAACGCACAGAGAGAGTTTAGATGAGTGGTGAACACATGAACTCCTCACACTGAGGTCAGTTATCTAGCTTTAAGGTTTAGAAGAGATTATCAACCAGTAATGAAATGATTTGATTTCACAAATTGACAAATTGATGAAAAAATGTATAAATGTTTGCGGCTTATAAAATGTGCTACTTTTCTTATGTTTTACATCACTGTAAATTAAATACTGGTGGATTTTGAACTGTTGCTCAGAGAATATTTCTGGCCATTTTACGTTAAATTTGATAATAAATGAACTGAATCAATCAATAGGTTTGATTAGGATGTGCACAGTGTGACAAACGGCTGTGGATGTTAATGTGGTATTTCCTGGCTGATAATCTGATGAAGGTCAGTGTGATATGATCGGTGTGTCCCTGTTTGTCACCACAGAGTGAACCCGGGGTCTTTGGGGCCTCTGAGGGTCAAAGGTCAAAGGGCAGTTGCTGCTTAAAATATAAATGACCTAACTACACTTTCAATTAATCACATCTTAAATCTGTGTTTGACTCATCTACAAGGTTTTAATCTCACTGCTGAGTCACGTCCACATGACCTAACTGTGGATACTGTATTCTGGTTTCAGGCCGATGATTGAAAAGCTATTTTATTCCTTCCGTTGTGATGTCGACGAGCGGGTCGACGAGCGGCGCCGCGTGAATACAAATCATCGCGATCATTATTAACAGCAAGAGCGGGGGCTCGGGGTCAAGAGCGAGAGCTCAGATCGAACAGGCGGCTCTCTCTCCTGAAGACTTCGGGGAGGCGCTATCGGTAATGAAGGTCAGGAGAGGCAAACAGCTGGAAAATTGCTGTAATCTAGCAGGTAATGTAATTTAGGTGAGGAGCTGAGGGCCTTAAATTACCCTCCTGTAGCAACAGGAGAGAGAGGATCTGTGTTAATGACACTCATCTCAGAGCTTAAACTTATGGAAACGGAGGTTATTCTATAAGTCTGATCCAACAGGTCTCTGCTGTGTAGAAAGACACTGAAGATCTGAATATTCCCTCTTTGCTGCTTCACTCGAATCCAACTGTCACGTGCAAACACAGTGGAAGCTTTTCTAAACCAAAGGATGCTGCGTCTGCTGCTGAGGTGCGTGTTCTGGCGTTTGGCCGTCAGCAAAATCAGACACACTCACAAGGTTGATGTCGAGGTATTGAAGAAGCCAACAAGACTTCAGCAGCTCTGTGAAGCTGCAGTTTGGCACAAGCTTCAAGATAAATGTTAAAATCAGCATGTAAACAAGGTCACGATGGAAAAGCTGACATGAAGATGTTCAGCAGAAATGTTAGATTTGCCTGCTGACGTGCACGAAACCATAAAGCAGAGCTGAGGCTGATGGGAATGTTATTAGTTTTGAAAGTTTTTGATCATAAACCAAAATATCAAAGGACAAGAATGAGTTACTTCCTGGATCAATATTCTTCATATATGTTTATTAATACTTCTTCAGGTGTAAATTGAAGTGTTGTTTCAGGGAAATGTATATTTTTCCTATAATTAGCACGAGACTAACTTTTCAGGAATCTTTCTAGAAAATTATTAGAAAACACAGAACTAGAGTCAAGTTATGGTTAAAGTTAAGAGTTATGAGATGAATGAAGCGTCTGACTACTGAAGACACTTTTCCAGTTTGACACCAAGACAGAAATTGCTCACGAGAAAGAAATAGCTGATGTAATAAACAACATCTGACAGGAGGAGACAGGAAACAGATCCCATGGAGAGTCTGAGCAGAGCGACCGGCCTGAGCCGACGCTGCGTGGAATCATAATGTGTCTGGCTTTGCTGAGGGTCTCGTTTCTGCCGGGCCGAGCTGTCCCTGAATAATTTATGTGACACTGCAAGGTTAGTATAAACCAGGGCTACATGCGTCCCCTCCTCGGGCCCTCGCTCAGCCGGAGCAACGGCAGCAGCTCGTGCATCAAACGCTGACTGTCTGTCTGTCGGTCCACCGCTTTACTGACATACATCATCAACCAGCGGATGGACTGGTGCGAATCATCAACAGTTCTATGAAGACGAGTCCGACTGACTGGTGATCATCTGACTTTTCCTCTAGCGCCACCATCTGGTTGATAACGTTTTTTTTATTTGAAAGTGTCAACCACTAGATATAAAATTTGGTACAAACGTTCACATCTCTGCCAGCATGAATTATAATAACTTTAACTTTATAATAACTTTTTGTTTTCTTCTTATGTCCACTGTGGTTCAATATAGTTTAAAGGTATAAGATTTTTTTTCTGTTGTTGTCCACAAAACCAACAGTGTGTTAGTTCGTCTCTAAACACTTCCTGACTTCCTGTCTGTGGCTCACTGGATCCTAATGAATTGACTTCATTTCCTCAAACAGCTGCTCACTGTAGATTTTTTTTATTAGACAAACAGGAGGAAATGGTTCATGTGTTGGGGACTATTTTCAGCGGCGGATGAATCCACATTTGGTCTCTAGTGAGTCTTTGTGTTTGTGGGATTGAGTCTAGATAAACTACAGTGTGTGAGTTCATGGTGACGGAGGAACAACAGCGCAGGTCACTGATGTGTAAACGCTGATGAACATAACTTCAGCCATATGCTGGATTTGGAGGCAGACATCATGTTGTCATGGTAACGCCGGCTGCACCATCACCATCACGTCTGCCCCCCACCCCCCTCTCATTTGCCCACATCACAAACAAAAGATGGCGGCCATGCTGCAGCTGATGTCACCGGTTACCATGGCAACCGGTGCTCAGCTGTGACGCTGGCGGGAGGAGGAGTGTGTGTGTGTGTGTGTGTGTGTGTGTGTGTGTGTGTGTGTAACAATGTGCATTATCACAGCTGAGTTTTATCTTTCTGTCCAGTTTATTTCCAACATGTCTTATCTGTTTTATTACTATTATTACTGTTGTTTCTCTCTGATATTATTGTTGTAATCCATTTCATTTTTGCATTATTTGTATGTCTGCTTTTATTTGTCTCATTGCCTCCTGAAATTTTTAAATCCTGATTCAACCACGTAAAGCACTTTGTGGCTTTGTCTGAAAACTACTGTTTCTTCATCATCATCATCAGAGGAGCTCACTGGTCATCATCAACACACGTTTCTCATCTACATGTGTCAAACACATTTGACTGAATGAAGTAACCTGCTGTGAGAGACGTAAGAAAAAACCAGCTGCTTCTTCTCTGAGATCTGATCGTGTGGGTTTGACAGTTCATTAACGATCCCCTCCAGACACATTTTAAGATTTTGTGCCTGATTAGATTTTTCAATTACCTTGTTAAAAATCCTCATAATTAAACCTCGTCAGCAGATAAAAAAGAAAGTGTACTAACACGATTCTGCACAGAGACGCTCAAACATCAGAACGAAGGAACAATACACAGAAAGCTGATTTTTGAGTGGACGAGGTCTTTAACGTCCTCATGTCCATTCAAATGGGAATACAACCTTCTTATGCTTTGATGGTAACAAACTCAATGCTTGTTTTTCCTTAATTTATAATTTGACTAAAACATGATGCTTGTGTTCACTCTTGTGCATTTATTCTCTAATAAAATCATTCACTCAGAGGCTTTTTAAATGTGTGTATTTGCACAGACTCATGAAACGAAACACAGACATATGTGGCACCATCTGGTCTGCAGGACGACACGAGCCCCCGTGACCCTCGGAAAATGTTCCTCTGTGCTTCTGTCCTGCTTCAATACGACACGGTGACACTGTAAACTCCTGACCTCCGCCCGCCTTCACACACATACACACACACCTGACCTGCACATGATCTGACTCCTCACCCGACTCCGGCCCACCTCCCTGCGCCACCAGTGGCTCACCTGGATCATGTAGAGCTGGGCGATGCGGTACTCCTCCACGCTCATGGGCATGGGGATGCGGTACTCCTTGATCAGCATGGTTCAAATCTGTGTGTCCAGAGGGGCAGGAGAGGAAGAGGGCGGTCGCTCCGGTCGGTCGGCGTCGCTACCCGAGCAGCATGTTCAGTCAACGAGGACAGGAGTCATCGTCGCTCACACCTGAGAGAGAGAGGAGCTTTACTTACAACCAGAGGAGGAGTTAGCGTGTTTGTCTCGAGGATTAAACCCCCCCGTTCACAAGCCAACACATCCGCCGTGTGTCCTCCCACAGATCTGTTACAAGGTAATCCACTGACCCAGCAACGTCCCTGAAATCCCCCAGCAACCTAAATCCTGACTCCGTGCACACGGCCAAGATTCAGCCAAGTCCTGTTTTCAATCCAATAAAAACCTTCTGTGTGTACTGCACTTCAATACAACATTGAGGTACTTCAAGTTTACGAGTATTTTTTTTCTTTACATTTCTGCCCCACTGTTTTTATTTGACATCTGAAATTACTACAGACAAAACCTCACATATTATTTTAGTCCTGAACTGAGTTTTGAAACACTTGGTGGCAGCAAAAACAAGTTGTAAACAAATACTACACATCATCTTTTAAGTTCATAAGAGGAACTTATCAACAAACAGTTGCTTATTTGCACGTCCACTAGTTCCACATGATCATGAATGTGGAGTCATGTTTGCGTCACCTGATGAATCCAGTCCAGTATTGTCTTTCTTTTAGTTCAGTTTTTGGTCTCTACTGACTCCTGAAGAAAACGTCTGACATCAAGTTTCATTTTTCATAATTCTACAGCAACAATCTGCTTCATTATACAACAGTTTTAAACAATAGTTGATTGAAATTACAAAGATGTTAAACGGCAGAGACATACTGGATTTTTTTGGGGCTTGTTTTGAGAAAATAAGGTTTTTAGGACTTTAGGAAGATTTTGAATACACGACTTTAACTTGTACCAGAGTATTTGTATAGTGTTGTGTTACTATCTTTACTTGATGAAAGGCCTCATATACTTCATCCACCCTCATCCTCTGCTCTCTGTGCTTCTCTCATCTCCCTCTGTGGCCATAAAGAAAACAGTATTAAGGATCATTCTCGCTCGCTCCCTAAAGCATCAACGCCGCCGCCCTTTCTTCCAACATCAACACCCATCTGTCCAAACAGCGGCGACAGAACGTGATGTTTGTGAGGACGAGTCACATGATGACAAGCAGGAGTCACATGACAAAG
Source organism: Holacanthus passer (assembly GCA_025331565.1). Classification (NCBI taxonomy): domain Eukaryota; kingdom Metazoa; phylum Chordata; class Actinopteri; family Pomacanthidae; genus Holacanthus; species Holacanthus passer. Next base: position 2,090,788 of record JAFREQ010000046.1, on the reverse strand, counting down.
GCTACTTAATCTCACACAGATTAAGAACGACTGTAAATCTGACGTCGTCTTAACACGAGGACTGAAATGTCAAATGAAAAGTGGTGTGTGCGTGCATGTGTGTGTGTGTGTGTGTGTGTGTGTGTGTGTGTGCAGGCTGCGTCCCACAGTCTGTCCATCTGTGCATGATTAGACGATGCATGTTTGATCTGCAGCAGAGGTCAGACAGGACGACAGCGAACGCAGCCTGAAGATCTTCCTGCCAACAACACGAGGCTTCGTCAGCTTTTCCACATTTATTTAAAAACCTAAAAACAGCCTGTCGTTTGTCCATAACTTTTGCATTTATTGCGATATTGTTCTGACATTCATGTTCTCCAGATGATGAATCCTCCTGACTTCACTCTGACTTGTCTTCTAGCGCCACAGTGAGGTTGATATTTGTGGTTTGAAGTGAGATGTGTGTGAAATTTGGTTCACACATTCATGTCAAAGTAAACTTTAACCTCAACCATGACCCTTAACTCTTCATCGAGCGCCATCATCAGGTGAAAACTTCAAATTGTTTACAATCAAATACCTGCAAAAATAATGGCATTCTCATCCCTATAACATCTGATACACACCAACAATGTCCGACACAATTTCCCAGATGTCAAAGTCATGTTTTCTGATCACTTGTTAGACCTTCAAACAAATAAATGTACAATGATTGAGGATGAAAGATGATCCAACTGTTAGACGGACTGTCATGAAGTTTTGTACATTCATGTTTCCAGATGATGAATCAACAGACGTTGTTGGTTCTGTGACTTAAGACCTAAAAAGGAAATCAGAATAACAACTATAACATAGAAGGCAGAGGAAAAATCATTATCTGCTCTGTGATAATATAAAATTCAGAATATCAGATATCTGTATAATGTAGGAAATAAAAAATGCTCTGAGACATTAAAGACAATTAAGCAACAACAGGCAGACAGGCAGGCAGACAGGCAGACAGACAGACAGACAGACAGACAGACAGATAGATCTATGCATGAAGACCGAGCCACTTGTTTTGTATTTGCCTCCATCAGCTGAGCTGTGAGTCAGCACATCAGCAGCATCCACAGAAAAAGATGAAGTGAAGATTTACAGCGCGGACGCTCATTTCCTGAAGAGTGTTACTAGAAACAAAGATGCCAAAAACAATGTCTCGGTTTTAGATCTTTGTAAACCGAATGTTTTTGGGTTTCGGACTGTTGGTCAGACAAAATGATATATATGAACACGTCACCTTAAACTAATCGATCAATCAATCAGGCAGGCAGACAGACAGGCAGACAGACAGGCAGAGAGCAGCTGGTGAACAAGGTGGAGACTCCAGCAGCTAAAGAGCCAGATGAACTTCATGTTGACCTGTGTCTCTGTGAGATAAGTACGTGTATATTTCAGTATATTAAACATTGAATGTTTCAACATGAGCCACAATGAGCTTTACTTCATTCCTCACTAATAAACTGAGCACTTAGCAGAAACCACACACTTCAATTACATTACATTCACAATAACAGGAAGTAGTGTGTGATGTCATGCTTTTCAATATCTCTTCCAGAATATGGCTCCATTCCCTCTAATTACTTTGGGTTCAAACCTGAACAAAGTTCTTTTAGGATCATGGCCACTTTCCCACAGAGCAAACCAAACCACAGCAACAGGACATTAGCTTCCCACCGTCCCCGTGCACCTCCTCCTCCTCTAATCCATTTAACTGATGAAGTTTGAACCTCACATTACGGCATCGGGAATAAAACACGGCGCCGATCGTAAAGAAAGAGTCAACAACTGCCAGGTGGCTCCGATCGCCACCACGGTGTGAAAACATTTTCACAGTCACCAAATTCAACAGAAGATCCTCTTCATGCAGCCGCTGGGAAACTTCGACACGCTCCTGTAGTTTCCTGCTTAAATCCAAAAGCCTCCTAATTGAGCTCACAGCCCAGAATCGCAGTCGGGGTCGTCTCCAGCTCCACAGAGACGGTAAACGTCTCCTCACTAAGAGGTCGAGCGGCCGCCTGCTGCCCTCCATCAAACTCCTGTGTGACGGCAGACTTTCGCCTACAGCAAAACTGCACCACAATTTACCACCGAGGCAACAGACTCAGAGGAAAACAGCTCGGGCCCCATTACACACGGCACGGCCTGCCAGCATGAGGCTCCCGGGGGCCGAATGTCTGCTCAACCGACCCCCTGAAAAAAAAGCACCCCGGTGAGTCGTCCTCCCATTCACATGAACTGAAACCCTGTGTGCACCTGCAAGACAGACTGAGACGGCTTCTGTCTGAATGTCAAGACATGAGATCACGTATTTCTCTGCAGGTTTTTCTGCGGCTCAAAAAACTGCAAATAAGATCTACGAACTGCAGAGATGCAACACTTCTTACTTATTCTATTAAAAGCACAATGATGCACAGGACTAGTCTCTTAAACCTGCAATGACTGAACACTGACTTATCATCACCTTTCAGTTAATATGGTGAAGTGCAAACACCTTCCTACTGACACACAACAGATACGGAGCAACATTAGCATGTATTTCAGGTTGTGTTTTTGAAAACTGATGAATTTCAGTCCAATATTCACTCTCTCTGTTTTTAGTCTCCACCAGCTCCTGAGGGAATCTGGCTCAGCGGCTAAATGCTCCTGCAACAGCAGAATACTAGTACACAGTCAAAGTAGTCAGGTGATTTGATTTGTGAATTGTTGATATAAAAAATGATTAAAGCTTATTTTCATTTCAAGCTTAATGATTCTCATCACATTTTGTGTCAAGTGTCTTAATCCAGCTGTTTTCTGTTCACAAGCAGTCGAGGTTCGGTGTGTGACTGAATGTCCGCTTATACAGAAATGATAGAAATTATAAGAAATTATAATTCTGATCAGTGAAATGATCAGTGTTTGTATCCCGGAACATCAACAGGCAGCAGGGTTAACGCACACACGTCTTCCTGAAGAGCAACTTTCATTTTGGGGATATTAAACATTTTTCACCTGTTTTTTTTGGCGACTTGCATTTTTCAGTTTAAGGCACAAAAACAGTTCCTCTCATCATCTCGTCATAATCTCTCAGTCATTCCGGTTTGTTTTCTACCTTTATGAGCGTCTCACATTGAAACACGTCTATATGGGAGGTTTTGTGTAACTCAAGGAAATCAAAGCCATGTTGAATTCCTCAGAACATGTTGACACATCCAGTGAATTATCATAATCCCATGGTACAAGCAGCCGATGCAGACACGTCTGAGCTGTACAGTGTGTATCTGTCACACTGTAATCTGACACACACCAGCACGTTCAAGAAGCCGACGCATCATGTCTTTGTTGCACATTTTCTTACAGGAGCCGCACGAGTCGTGCCGCGCCGCCGAGATCCCCCGACGGATCTGTCTCCTGCTTTTCATAATCACAACACACGCGTGGATTTAAAACGCAGCTTCACATCAGAAGAGAGACGGCGAGCGGATCAGGTGACGTTTGCCACACGCAGGCCGAGGATGACAAACACGCCGAGTCCAACATCTGCAGGTTACATGAAACCAGAAGGAGTCAAGAGCTGAGCTGTGAGCTCTTGTTGCGTATTTCAATTCTCAGTCAGATCAACTGGCAGAACAACATGGTGATGTAGATTTAAACATGTTACACTCATCATCAGCACAAACAAATTATTTACAGTAAACATAATCTGATTTAGTGTCTTTTCTGTGCAAAGTATGAACGGCTACAGTGACAGATTCCCCAGCTTCCTCCCATCAGTGAACTCAACCATCACAAGCACCAAACGTGAGCATCAAACATGTGTCGCTCACAGCACATGAAGGCATTTCATCACAGCAGATGAGACAGATCAACACATCAGACATGAAAGCAAACCTGCCTCTGGTCTCCACCTCAAACAGCAGCCACCTGCAGAACCTCCTCTCCATCTCCACCAGCCCGGACCCCTGCGAGCCTCAGTCCGACGGCCGGGCGTCCATGTTGCCGTCATCTAATCCACCTGTGTTTTCGTGACAGTGCGGCTGAGAGGAAACGCGGCGTTTCACGAGTGAGAGGAAGCAGATGTTTACCTGGCAGAAGGAACCGGCTCGGCCACCGAGCGGAGGCTTAGGGGCCGCTGCAGATCCTGGTCCCAGAGAGACCGGCAGCCCAGGCATCCTTCCACCTCATCCCTGCGCTCGCTGCCGTCTGCTGTCAGCCAATCCTCGCCAGCTCGCCCCCCTGAACGGGAAGGAGCCTCACTTTTCAAATCCTCGCTGTGAAATAAGAGAAGCTATCGATTCTCTCTCTCTCTCTCTCCTCCACCTCTCCCTTCTCCTCTTCCCCCATCCACCTCTGCTCTGTTTTCTCTTTTCTCCCCCCTCCTCGCCGTCTCCACCTCCTCGGGACTGAGGAGGCTCTGTTACCATGGAGACGCATGAGGCTGAAGCCCGATTGGTGGAGTTTGTTGTGATGCAGGAAGTCGGTGGTGCAGCCCACCGGATTGATTGTCTTTCCAGAGCACATCATTCTCTGGGACGCTGAGGCTCGATTCATGACTGCACCTCGTCGAGGAAGTTTGGGACGGCTGGACGGGAACGCGTGTCCAATAAGAGACCGTATCACTAATGCATGTAATATTACATCCTGTAGTTTGATTGTAAATGTCTTAAACCAAAAAGCATAATTTTGTTACAATTTATTTGATCACTATTTTACTTCTATCCTTCTAATATATTATTTTTTATTCTGGTTCGTTTATCCGATAGAAATAAAAAAGACTGGCTGCATTTCACTTTCTTCCTGTTCGTCTCATTTTCCATCAAACATCTGGAGAAAGCAGGGATCAGTGTGAAACGACGCTCTATAAGATGCCAGAGAAAATGAAGAAGGTAGAGGACTGGCTGGGAGCCGGTGGTGAGAAAATAAACTGTGGCATTTTGCAGAATTTAGTTTTATCCAAGACTCGGACATCCCAGAGACGGTCACTTCAAAGCTCCCCTGCATTTCAAAAGTGCTATGTTTTATCCTGAGCCCCTTCATCAACGTCAGAGAGGGAGCTTAGTGTCTGCGGGTGCATCTCGGAGGAGTCAAAACGGCAACAGTCGAAGATATTTGAGCAACTGGAAACAGACCTTTTGAATAAACTAGAGGAAGCTCTGATCAAGAATAGTTAGAAAATCCCTGTTTAACTGATTAAAGTGAGTAAAGGAAGAGGAGACAGATTGAACACAGTGAAACAAACAAAGCATCCAGCAAAGCTCTGCTGACACAACCACACAAACCCGAACACCTTCATACAAATGTGATGATTTCTAAATGTGATACTACAGATGAACTGTCTGACGGCAGCCTCGCAGAACGTGTGCATGAATCACTTCCATCTGCTGCCAGAGGCCGATCACCTGCTCCAGCCGTTATGCATCTACTCGCAGGGTGTCGTGACCGTCCTGCGTCTCCTGCTGTGTATTTGTCTCACCTGCACCGTCCACAGAATTTGAATGAGCCAGCTGAGCGGTCGCGAATGCAGGTCTTTGCTTATGACCAACAAATCGGTGACGGAGGAAAACTGTGCAAATGCTATTAATGCAGACTGTCGCTGTGTCACCAGCCTCGTTCCTCAGCGGCAACAACCTGCGTCCACATGAGGATCCTGCAGCAGATCTTCTGGACTTAAATGACTTCAATTTCATTCTTAACATCTTGCATCAACACAGTAATTTAAAATGCAAAACTTAAGCCCATATGCAAAGAAAAATTCAAATCACATGTGTTAATGTGACCAAACTTGTGAACGGAGAGAATGATGATGACAACACAGGTGCACAAGTTTGTGCCTCAAATGCAATAAAATTAAACTCGAGTCTCAGAGGAAAACATCTGATTTGGCAAAAAAATAAAGAATCAGCAATCTCTGAAAAACCCAGAAAATCGTCTCATAGAAATTAACAAGGTCTTTTCAGATTAATCAAAGATGCTCTGAAAAATCTGGATGAAAAAATATTTTGTCTGTTGCACAAAAATATTTTCAACATCTTTCTCAAGCTGCAACTCTTCTATTTAATGCAAACACAGATCTGAGCCAGATCAAATGACGTCTGTCAATTTGTCCAATATGAACCAAAATAAAGATTTAGTATCAGTTATATTGGTATATATAGTGTTTTTGTTAGCTTTAAGGTGCTGGTAGACAGATTTTGTCGCCTTTGACAGACCCAGGCTAACTGTTTCCCCCTGTTTCCAGTCTTTATGCTAAGCTAAGCTAATGACCTGATGGCTTCTTGCAGACAGGCGAGAGCGACATCTTCTCATTTACCTCTCTGCAAGAAAATGCATTTCACAAAATGTCAAACTATTCCTTTAAAAACTGGAAAACCCTTGAGAGCAGAGGTGAACGTTAATCCACGAGAGGCACAAACTGGAGGTATTTCCTTTAGACCTGATGTGCACCATTCGAGCACCGCGGGCGGAGAATAAACTCGATGACTCACACGCCTACGCTTTATAAAAACCTCTTCAATTACATCCAGCCGACACATCTCAGAGGGTCTGAGGTTAAAAATATCCACCTGCAGTCAGACGTGTTCTATAGGGGAACGTGTGGACGTGTCAAACGCAATTTGCAGCACAAGAATCGAGAGTTCGGGAAGATATACAAGTATAACAAATCACAAAAAGGCAAACTTGCACGGAGATTAAATCTGCTGTCAAAGCAACAAACAGGAAGTGAGGCCGCGAATGAGAATGAGCTCTGTGACTTGTGCAGCAGCTCCTCGCTCACTCGCAGCCCCTCGGTTTATCTGCGAGCTGCAGGGATGTTCATCCTCAGAATGAAATGACTTGTTGATGGGTCCTCCGCCCATCACACACACACACACACACACACAGACACACACACACAGACACACAGAGTTTATCGGAGCATCAGCAGAACACACACTAACAGAATCAGCCTGTAAACACACAGTCCTGCTGGACGGGGGAACATCTGCCACCATCCCGGCTGTTAATTTGTGATCTTGTCAAACGCGTCTTTCCTCACCAGACGCTCCTGTTACTCGTCCTGCTCGAGTCCAACAGGAGGCCGACCTGCAGCCGACGGGACTGACGGCATTTCGCCTGGACGTCACGCCGGCTGCGGCGGCCTGGGTCCAACTCACAGTTCTCACTTCAGCTGAGTTTGCATTTCATTATTACACCCAGTGGTTACAAGTACATTTACTCTAGTACTGTACTTAAGCACAATTTTGAGGTACTTGTACTAAAATATAGAGTAACATTAGCAGAAGAGTCATCAGGTCAGTGAACACTTTCTTTGTCATTTTATTTTGTACCTACAATATTGAGGCACCTGTTTCTTCTTCACTACATTTACCTGACAGCTTTAGTTACTAGTTACTTTTCAGATTCAGATTTTTTAAAATATGATGCTTTGTTCAGTGCTTTTATCAAATCATTCATTGGCCACTTTTTGGCAGCAGAACCAAGTTGTGAACATAACATTGACATTTGTGGAGCAGAATTGAGTTTTTCCTTCTTTCCTGCATCATTAATGTTTTAAATTTAAAACAACTCGTTCACATTTATTACGTCATGACTTCAAATTCAAATCTACGTGTTCTTGTTTTTGACTCTATTTACCTTCATCTTTAGTTTATAAGTCGGCTTCATGCTATTGACATTATTTCATTTGCTCTGGCAGAGTTGAGTTATATTATTTCTTGTTAGCTTTGTGCAGATAATGATTTTTTGTTAATGGTTGTGGTTTGTTTGTTTTTGATTTATCGTCCGTTCTCTGGAGGTTCGTCCATAAATTCACAACCCTGAAACAAACAAATCCTGTGTCGACCCCTCAGATTTATCTGGTGACCTCTGGAGGGGCCCGACCCCTCAGGTTGAACCACTGGACTAAACCAGCTGACTGGATATAAGTAGTTCAAACTAGCGCCACCTGGAGGCTCCAACAGGAAAATGCTGCTCTGACATTGATGCATCAGGATCAACAACCTGATAATGTGACAGAGAATCAGAGTATTTTTACATTGTTGTATCAGTAAAGGAACAGATTACTTCCTCCATCACTGCTCAGCTGATAGAAAATGCTTGTTTTTTGAAACTACAGACACGAGATGTTGTCACTGACCTGCAGTTCATCTCCAGGGACAGTTTCCAGCTTCGTCCTGTGAATGAGAAACAGCCGACGTGAGACACAATGAGCAGCTGCTAATGCTTCTGAATGACACATTAACATGGACTCAACACAAATGTCACAGTCATACAGCACAAATACCAGATATGGAGCAGAAGCCGAGTTTCGAAACGGTTTCCTTCCTCATTCCAGTTTAAGAAACACAAAAAACAGCACAGAACTAGAATTAGACTGAAATCTACCTCTTATTTAAAAATTGATGTGTGTGTGTGTGTGTGTGTGTGTGTGTGTGAAATTAGCTGGAAGGCTCTTTATCTTGATGCCAAACACGTTCGTCCACAGCTGATATGATGATGTGACAGTCAAAAAAATCACAACATGCAAAGAGGCGTGAGCAGCGAATGAGAGTGAAGTCGGCCTGACGTGACGTGACGGCCGGGTGATGAGAGAGGGCGGGTTATTTTTAGCTCAGGGCGGTGGGGGGGCGGAGGTGGATCGGGGGCGGTGGCAGAGAGCGGTGATGGTGCTCGGGCTGGGGTTAGTTGTGATGCTTCTCAAATTGCTCTGCTTTGCTGCGTTCTGCTAAATGGCGGCGAAGCATCAGCGAGGAGGAGGAGACGGCAGCCAATCATCTGGGCCTTTACTTTGTGCCTCTATAAAGGTTTTTACTGAGCTCGGAAACAAACATTTGAAGAAGGAGAAACAGGAAATTTACAGATTTATTTCAGGCTGCTTGGCTGAGATATGAAAAAGACCTAACGTAGACCGACTGATTTAAGGATAACTCCACTTTTCCATATGAATCTAGGATTCACAGGTTCCTGGATTTGAAGAACAAGCTGTAAATGCAACATCTACATCAATATGTTCTGTTTATCTATCACCTTTATCTAATTAGGCAGCTCATCAGTCAGGTTTCCACCCGATGATGAGACATTCGAGTTTTAAAATCAGTTCAGTATTTACTCAAGAGGAAATTAGGAAATGAGTTAGTTAGAGTTCAGTCCTGAGCTCTGGTGTTGATCTGACAGCTTCTGCAGGATCGACAGAATCGTGTAGTTACTGAGGAGCAGCCCACTTCTTCAGAAAGTACAGAAAGATGATATTTATCTCCTGTAATGAAACGCAAAAAGCACAAAGACAAATGGCACCAAGTTCTTTTAAGGGAGCGAGAGCAGCTTGAGAATAAAGAATCTGCACAGTCGAGATCAGACGAGATGTTTGACTCTCCAACCATTTTACTGTCCTCAAGAAAATAACAAGCTTAACATGTGTTTATGTTTAGTTAATGTTGTTTAAAAGTGAGATTTCTGACTGTTCTCTTTTCCTAAACATGATGAAATAAATGTAGAGTTGTACAGTTGTACAGTTTGATAACGCTTCTCATCTGACTCTCAAAAATGAAAGTAAGTGTAAATATCAAAGTCTTCCTTTAAATAACCGCAGTGAGTTGTTCCGATAGAGGAAGCAGCAGGTTGTTGAGATCAGAGAAACGACCTCATCAACCACAAACAGACGGCTGCCTCTTTCCAACAACTCTCCATCAGTTCATCTCGTCTTACAGTCTCACTGTCTGAACGGAGGCTCAGGGACGAACTGCAGAGATGATGGTTTCAAACACCTGAGCGCTGATGCACCTGCACAGGAACGACAGGGTGAGGGGGGGGTCGAAACAGGAGGGCGGCAGAGGAACACTGTTGTTAATGGAGCTGAGAGATAAAAGGGAGGAAGATTCACTCCTCAGGCCAAAACCGTGACGGCCTGGATCGAGTCCAGAGCCTCCGAGAGCCGAGCGGCGACACGGAGCCACAGCAGCTCCCTTCACCCGCTGACGTTTGTCACAGAGATTAAGACGACAGATCCATCTCTTGATCGCTCACATTCATAACGTCTGACTGTAAACGAGCGAGTTTCTGGGCTCTGGGATGTTTGTCCACCGCTTCACTGAAACATGACTATTACCTTGAAATTCATGGTGCTCGGAGGACGAATCTCATCAGCAGCGTAAACTGACCATCTTTGGGTTTTCAACTGTTGTTAACAGTTAACAAGGAGAAATCAAACTGAAGACGTCACTTTGAGCTCTGGGAAATTATGTTGAGCATTTTTCACAAATCTTGACATTTTATAGACCAAACAAGCATCAATTAAAAAAACTCAAACCAGTCTTTCTTGTGCACCTGTTTTAAATGTTTAATCCAATTTCCTCCCTGTACAAAGCTGAAACTATGAGCTGATTAACTGATCAGTAGAGTGACAGAAAATTGATCGGTAATATCGATAATCAATTAATAATTAATCGCTCTACGCATGGCATCGATCAATCAGTCCACCTCTTTGGTTGAGATCAAAATTGAACAACATAAAATGTGCAGACATTCACGTTCCCCAGAGGATGAATCCTACTGAGTTAGTCTCCTGCAGCGCCACCAGCAGGAGGTCAAAGGATCTGCACGAAAACACAGTAACAGGAACACACACACAGTCTGCGTGACGTGATCTAATGAACTGATGTCTGCAAACATTAAACCTGCTGGACATCAGCGTCATCTCTCTGAGCTTGTTAGCACGATGACATTTGGCTCGAAGCTCCACTCGCAGCTTCTAGTATGACAGTGGATCAGTCTCATCTGTGAGGAAACACATGCACTGAGACTTACTTTTAACTAACGCACTGACGCTCCAAGTATCGAGTAAGCAGCTGCAGGACCTCATTCATACAACTGAATATGTGTGTGTGTGAATATTTGATGAGGACGCCACGCCCGGCTGCATCTGCACAAAGACCCGCGACTGTTAATTAGAGCAAGTGCTCAAACCAACACCGTGAACGTGACGGCTTCGGATCCTCAGAACGACGTCCCTCAGCTTGTTCTCACATGACCCCGGAGCAGCGTCACGCACGTATGGATCTATATTTAAAAGGTTCCTGCCGGGGCGCCATCTGAGCGCCGCTGTAAACCCCGACAATGTGAGTCTATATACAGCTGGTTCTCTGTGCATCGGGCTGGAGGAAATATGCAAAGAGTTCACTGAAGCACAAACAGCAAAACCACAGTATGAAAATATGAAATGGAAGGAAAAGTCTGACATTCAAAATCTGGATGGAAACAAGAACCAACGAAGCAGGTTGACGCAGTAGAACTGAAAAAGATGAAATATTTTTACAGCTCTGATGTGAGAAAATATTGAAGGACTTATTATTATTTGATAAACAGATTTTGTGCACTTAGAGTAGTTTCTTTAAGAATCTTTGAAGCTACCACACCTTTTTAAACTGACGATGATTTTATATCTGCTGGATACATAAAATTCAGTTGCCAGTTTTTTAGGAACCGAGCTAAAACTAATGTGCAATAAATCCTCTTTCATGAAGGTTGTAACGTTCCGATTAAAGCTGTTTTACAGGTGTGTTGATTCGACTGTGTGACCATTTTGGAGGATGTGGTTTGGGTGTTTCATTAGACTTCATAAATGGGGGTGGACAAAATAACAGAAACATTTGAGAGCAGTGTTTCATGTTGTGTATTTTATCTACTCATCTTTCATCTTGCATCTATGTCTCTCATGTCCTTTGTTGAAGCACTTTGTTCAGAAGCTTTCCACCTCTGCTCCTCATGCGTGTATTTCATCTGAGACGCTTCGTGCATGTGAAGCAGAGAGGAGGAGGAAGCTCGTTGGTCTATTTGTGGCGCAGTGTTTCTCCCTGACAGGCGGCGGCGGGAGGGGAGTGACAGCGGAGGCGAGACGGACGAACACGAGCGTCGTTCATTCACATCCAGCGTCTGCGGCCTCCCACCACACGGTCCTGCCTGCGAAGCCATGATGGCTGGGCTGGAATCCCTGTGTTTACCCTGCTAAAAATAGATTCCACACACTGTGATGACGTGGCTTCTCGTGACAAGACCCCCCCCCCCCTCCTCCTCCTCCCCTCCTCGTTATTGGTATGCGACGCTCGGCCAACTCTCCTACAATCCCGTCTGACGTGCGTGTGGAGACGAGGGGGGAGAAAATTCTGGGTGCGAGAAAAGATGAAGCGAGAGCACGAATTTCAAGGGGAGGATGGATGGATAGACGAGAGGAGGAGAGGGGGGGAGGGGAGAGAGAAGGAGCAGCTGAAGGAGGGGGCGGCAATCAATATCATGACTCATTCTTTCTGCGGCGGCCACTTCCTAACAGCATTCATTAAAGCAAACCTAATCATTTTGGCCCGATAATCAGATCCTGCGAGGCTCCATCTTCTCCCACCGCACACATTCAAATCATGCACGGCCAACCTGAAATGGGAGGAAACAGCACCGGGACATTATGGGATGGATCTGATGGTTTTGGTGATAATGAGGCTGCACGATGCAAATTTAATGAGCAGGCGAAATCGTTTGGATAACGACCGACGTTCAGCCACGTCGGCAGGAAGACACGTCGCTTTGTCCTCTGCAACAAATACCGTCATGAAACGAACGTTCCCCTGAGGATGGACCTTCATGATTCTGGCTTTCTCCTCCAGAGCCTGTGAAATAACATGTAGAAGTTTCCGTTTCCTCAACGCGTAGTTTTGAGTGAAATATCTATAAAATTTGATCCCAGAGCTTCCAGCGATGTTTTTTAATTATATAAAGATATTTATTTTACAATGAGATTAAAAAAAACCCAAAAGCAAAATCCTCAGATCCAACTATTAAATGAAGTGTCATAAAATGTTTGTACAGACATTCATGGTTTCCAGATGATGAAGCCTACAGACTTTGGTGACCCCCTGACCCCCCTGGCTCTCCTCTAGCGCCACCAGCAGGTCAACATTTGTCTGACACCTTACGACCAAATACCTGCAAAACTAAAGACATTCGCCTCGGCTGTCTTTTGTGTTTAGTGCTAATTTGCAAACGTCAGCATGCGAAGATGCAAAACTCAGATGGTCAACGTTGTAAAAATGACACATGCTGAACATCAGAACGTCAGGATGATCATTGTGAGCATGTTGCTAATGTTGGTTTTCATATGTGCAAAAACAGTATCTGCTGACGAAACTAATCACCAGATAAAATAATTTATCATATCTGAGGAACGTTTATGATGATTTCTTTTGGTTCAACAGGTGAGTTTGAATATATAACATTTTTTTGTTGTGCTTCACAGGAACAACGTGGTCAGACTGGTTATTTAAAGCTCAGGCCGAGAAACTCTTTCCAGGTTTGAAGTGTCCTTCCTAGAAAGTCTTGGCTCGGCCGCAGCATCCGCCTGAATAAGTGAAAGGCCAGGTGAGGATCACAGGTGCGACAGCAGCTCTTCAGTCTCCTCCCCTTCAGCGTCAGCCAGGAAAAGACAGTTTCACACAGGATGAACAGAAAGTGTTTGTGCTTCTTTGACTTTTATGTTTGTAATTTGAACTGTTCAGACTCATTTTTATGTCTGTGTATTGATTCCAGATTCCATTCACTGTGCAATATTTCAGATTTCATTTGCTGTGCAATGTTTTATTCACTGTGCAATATCTCGTTTTATTTTTATCTTAAATCAACGTCCCGGCAATATTTTAGTATGTAATACTTAATATCTCATATTTAATTCAATAATGCTATTTAACTGCTTCTCTCCCCTTTGCTGCTGAACATTGTTGCACTGAGGGACGAATAAAGGTTTATCTTATCTTAAAACAGGCTGTGAAGATGTCAGCGTGGATTTTGGGGAATTTGTGATGGTATTTTTTTAAAATGGTGAATTTTAAAAAATACTATCAATAGATAATTCAGTAATATCACCAACATTTGAATCACTTCTTGCTTTTGAGATAATTTTGGTGTTTTCAACATTTGAATCAAAGAGATCATTTAAACATTCAAACATCAAGGTTAAAACCAGCCGGTCCTGACGACACATCATCAAAGCTGGATTACCCACCATGCAAAGCGGCCAGATAAAGTCCAGATTCTCTGCATGTCAACTGGTCTGAGATGTATATTTTATTTTTGTATATTTTTACTGTCCATCACTTTGACTGAAATATCTCAACAACTACGAGATGGATGGTCATGGACTCCAGTGAGTGCTGCATGTTGTGACCAACAGAAGAACAGATTCATGTTTCAGATTATATTGGGCTCATTTAACACATGTTGTTCAATCAGATATTTGTGCACAAAGATTCACTAACAGCTCGATCCACCCACGCTCAGACACATATGTCCAGTTAACATCATGCAAACTGGAGATTTTACCAAATGTTCAGAGTCTTATATGTAAATATTGTGAGAGGTTGATGCCTCCTGTCATTTCAAGGCTTGTGTTCATGTGTGAGACTCCAACACACAAACACACAACATCTGCACACAAAGGCCACAATCTGACATCATGTCGATCAGCTGATGGATCCAGTCAAAGCCAGGAACCAACATCATGAGACACCTGAGAGGAGGAGACACCATCCTCACACTCACCTGCAGCTCAGGTGACCCGCAGTCAGTCAGCTGATCCTCGCTGCGGGGACCCTGAACGCACCATGGCTGGAGCTGGATGTTCCCTCACGCGAGCTGCTGTCGGTGTCCTTCACCGGAGGATCGTCCGGTCCGTCCCCCGCTGAGCGCGTCCCTCCGCCCGCTGCGGTGGCCGGAAGTCACCGCTGCTCCTCCGTCATCCCGCGGCGCCCCTCGGCCGTTCTGTCCCCGGTCTGTCCACCGCCTGTCCCCGGTCTGTCCTCCTCCTGTCCCCGGTCTGAGCCCCGGTCTGAGCCCCGGTCTGCAGCCGGTGCATCAGGATATATTCAGGTTAACAGTTACATCAGAGCTCCTCCTGTCTGACAGCAAAGAGGAGGGCGCCCCCCAGCGGCCAACAGCCGCCTGCAGCTGTTCAGTCCTGCTCAAACATAAAAATAGAAATATTAAAGTGTAGAAATAAACCCTGATTACTGAAAAGTCAACATTTTAAGTAAGTCTTCAGTAAAATTACAGAATGTTTAAAGTACCCAAAGTAAAAACACTCATTATGAAGAATAATATATTATAATTACTGATGCATTCATGTGTTGGTCACTTTAATGTTGGTAAATGTGGGACTCATTTTACTCACTTTCTCTAATTCTGTGCAGCTCAAACTATAAGATAAAGATAAACCTTATTCATCCAATACATTATAATTTGTCAGTTATATTATGTATTAGTAATCTAAATCTGCAAAGTAACTTAAGTTATTAAATAAATGTAGTGGAGTAACAACTACTATATTTCCCTCTGAAACATGTTGGAGATGATCAGTTTTAATATCCACTTTTGACACTTTGACATTTAAGAAACACTTTTTAAGCAACTTGCATTTATCAGTTTGTTCAGTTGTGGCAGCAGTGTAAATATTCAATCAGATAAAATCAGAAATATTTTATATCTAACTGAAAATACACCTGTCTTGTGTGAACGCGCCCCAGTTTAACACACTGAGAGACTTTCATAAGAATCACTGCACTGTTTCACAAACTCTTGTGTCCTGATAAGACAAAACAGAGCAGAAACACTTCTGGTTATCAAAAAAGCTTCATTTATTGTGCGACAACAACGATATCGTTCCAGTGAAGTTCATGTCAGGAAGGAAAACTGTTTGGCAAAATAAAGCAGTGCAAGAAAGTCCATGCACGAGCATCGCTGAAGGAGAAACAAGCGACGGAGGATTTGACACCGTGTGAAAATGTGTTTACTGAAAAGTGTGCTGGTTTGGATTTTACAAGTGGTTCTAACCTGCAGGGTCGAGTCCTGGAGCAAATTTCAAATATAAAGCAAAGAAAGTGACAAGTAAACCAAGATAAAAGGCGATTTGATTCAAGTAAACAAACATTTCCTTCAAGTTTGATCAATTTGGCCCAAAAAAAAGTAAAAACCTACTCATAAAAAAAATGTAAAATGCACAACAATTTAAATTTGACGTGCAAAAACATTAAATAAATATATTTAGAGTCATGTCCAAAGGAAAAACATTAAAAATGTTTATAAACACATGAACAAAAATGGCAGTAATATTTCCCAAGTGGATGAATGTCTCTGCTGGAAAGTCACATTTACACTGAAACATGGCTGATTTAAAAATCCACACCCGAATGTGGCGAGTACAACACATCATATTAATATTTCTGTGACTAAAAAAGTAAACGACTTTACAAATCTGTGTATTACTAAAAATATACTCCAAAAATTGTAATATCTTTCAGACATATAAAAAATATCCCCGAGTAATAAGTCATCCGTATCAAAAGATGCCGTGGAGTCGCTGTACAGATGAGCCGATGGCACAGAGAAGACTGAAAGACAATCAGTGCAGTGTAAGAAACCAAGACACTAAGTTGTAGCATCTACACTGTAATGTAAAAAGACAGACATTGCTATATGTTGGCAGAGGAGCGGAGGACGTGGAATCTCTTCAGAGTCATGCGGATGGATCCCAGCTCACGATTCACTCGATCCAGACGATTCTCTAAGGCCACCTGAGGAGGAAGGATCATTAATGTGATGATCGATTAATAGTTCAGTCGATTAATAGTGAACATCTGCTGCTTTTTAGCCACGTTACCAACGTTGCTCTCAGTAATCTGTCCTGAATAATGAGTCCAGATAATGAATCTACCAACTGATATGAGCATAATCAATATCTGGTGTCTTACCTCATCTAACCTGGTCTGCAGACTCACTCGACCGCCTCCTCCAGGCATCCGGCTCAAAGCTGCCTCAATCTGCCAAACACACACACACACACACACACACAAATAAAGGTGAATCATTTATTAACAAAAATAATTATTGTGGTGAACAAAATGGAGGTGAGATGTGGATCTGAGCCCTTTAACCTCCAAACTCCTGAGATAAGGATGAACCACACAACCTGAGAATAAACACTTTTGTATACAGACATGTTTTATCCAAATTAAATATATTTCATTAATCTTTTTGTTATTTTCTTATATATTCTTTACTAAGAATTCAGGCATTTAGCTATAAATGTCTTCATTTATCAGAAAGAAGTTGTCTGTGTGTATTGTTCAAAGCAGAAAACAAAGATCAGTGTAACAAAAAGAACTCGAACCCTTCTCTTGATCGATTTAATGATTAATTTGGTTTATTTATTTTCCTTCTTTAAGGGACCAACAAGTGCAAAGATTTAATCCTAAAGTCGACATAACGCTTCATTATATTGATGAAACAACTGGCACATGACACTTTCACTGGACTAATTTGATTAGTCGGCTGGGAAATGGTGTGTGTGTGTGTGTGTGTGTGTGTGTGTGTGTGTACTGTGCAGAGGGGAGGCAGACGTTCCTATATGAGCAGCACAGAGGGGGGTGGAGGGGGATGTGGATATGAACTTCCTAAAAATAGAAGTCATTCAGCAGAGGCATAAAAACAATGAAGTCCATGTTACATAAGAGGTCAGGTGGGGATTAGAGTTCCACTGTTGAGGCCTGTGTGTCAGAGATATAAGGCCTCTTTAAGCTGAGTCCTTCCTGTGCTGAGTTAATAAAAAATGCCGACTGACTGACAAGTGGAAACGAGCTGCGTGTGATGTGATGAGCGTCCTTCATGTCTCACCTGCTGTTTCTCCTGCGTCAGCTCGTCAAACAGTTTCTCGGCCTCAGCCAGCGAGTGCAGTCTGTCCAGGAGAAGCGGGGCTGAGTCCTCGCAGGAGTCCCGCTGCTCAGGTCCGGTACCGGCTCCCTGCTCCTCCCAGCCCGGCTGGGAGCTTCCCTCAGGGGGGTTCACGCTGCTGGAGGACTCCGGCTGCTGGACGTCTGAGGGAGAATTAGATTAGATTCATAAATTAGATGAGGTTCACCTTTAAATGCACCTTTTTCTTCCAGTTACAGACATGAGGGGGCAAAAGCAAATCAATCTTCAGACACGATCAAAATAAACTAAACTAGAAATCTGGTCAAATCACAAGAGAAGATCAGAGTTTCAATGAACAACATTCTAACCTGATTTAAGAAGTCATTTTGTTTCTTTACTTCCTTTTCAAATTTCTTAAATATCTTTTAGAGCTTGAATATTTTACCATCCTCTCTGTCTGCTGACGTAAACTGGAGTCTCTTCCTGGGGCTGCTGCTGTGGAATGAATGACGTCTCTGGTCTGCTTGTCCATCAAACCTGTAGACACAAACACAATGTGATTTTATTATTTATTTTACACAGTGTAATGTTGAACATCCAGTGCCAGATTGAACATTTAACCACATTAATTTGGAGTTTAAAAAAATCTTGCAGTTCTGTCTCACTAAGCGGTTTATAATTCAGTGAATTTGAACAAGCTGTGAATTCTGTGTGACCCACTTTCATCTGCTGAGCAAACAAAAGGTCGAATGTGTGGCTGCAGTCTGACACCTTGTGGTAAATTCAACAGACAGTGTTTTAGTAAAAATGAATGACGGCTGTGTTGCAGATTGTCTGTTACGAGGGGTCACGTGTCCCCTGTGATGTGGTTTGCATTAGTACCATTAGGCCTCACACAACAGCAGCTGGAGAGAAAACGCTGAGTAAGACGTGACAGCCTTGATGAGAGAGCAGTCTGGTGATCAACACACAACATCCCACCGGCTCTTAGACTTTAGATTCCTAAAATCACAACTGGAGGTTTCTACATTGTCTTTTTGACTAATCCTCCACCTCTATGCTCTGGTGGACGTATAAACTGTTATTTCATGGTCTACATGAGAGCCTGGCTGTAGCTCAGGCAGTGGAGGGATATGAGAAGTTTCCACAGAGCCAGGCTAGCATCCAGTCTTTATGCTAAGCTAATCGCCTCCTGACTCCAGCTCCATGCGCAGACACGAGAGTGACGCTGATCTTCTCATTTATCTTTCAAAAAGAAAGCAAACGAGTGCATTTCCAAAACGTCCAACTGTTCCTTTAACGCTTCAGGTGAGATGCTGTGTGTTTCTCACCTTCTCAGCAGGTGTTCCTCTCTTGGCATCATGCAGCCGAACGCCGTGGAGTAGTTCTCAGTGGGGCAGCGTTTAGGACTGGACTTGGCCGACAGAGGCATGAGGAGAGTTTCTCTCTTTGCTGGATGGAAGAGAACAGAGCGCCGTTAATTAAAATGTTGATACATCGTTAATTAAAACTTTAATACACACATACCCCAGTAATTAAAAACTTCACTCTCCAGAGAGTTTTTAGTGATCCTCAAAATTTAGAAAGACGTAATTGTCTCACTTTGGTTAAAGGTTTATGAATTTACTGGTTTAGTGTTAAAACAACTATTGACACTGAGTTAGTTGGCTAAAAGTTTCTTTTAATCATTATATGTAAGAGCAAGTTCAGACTGTAAAACACGTGAGGAACCTTCTGTGTTCATTGTTAGTCCTTTTGCTTTAACAGTCCATAATATAACGTTTTAACAAAGAAGAGCTGGTCACAGACGAGTGACTGGAGGAACATCTGCAGCCAGGAATAAAGGCATTTACATTTAAACCTTCTTAATCAGACAATTAGCTTCTGAAATGCCTGTAGTTATTGGCAACTGACTAAAAATACATTTTTATTGACACATTTCATTTGTTTCTTATTTGGTCCTTCCTCACACAGTAAAACTAGTTTTGTGTGTTGGTTGTTAGCAGAGATGGAAGAAAAAGAACAAAGTAGGGAGGGAGACTGTTAAACCTCTGTTCTGTCCCACAAACACTTTGTTTTAATGCAGCTGGATTCACAATCAGGTTGTTGTCATTGTTCTGTTGTCCTCTGTTGTTAGAATGAGTATGAAATCTGATTACAGCTCATTAATACTCTGTTTACCAGCAGTCATTACCAAACTGCTGATCTGCAGGTAAAATCATCAGACTGAACAAACAAAAGCAAGTTAATGAGAGCAGCTGTGAGATTAACCACACTGACATTTTTATGTGAGTGACGACAGAGAAGGTTTAAGGCAACAAAAGGTTGTCAGATTTGAGTAAAGCCAAACAGCATCTGTCACCATCTAAATAACCTGCAAATGTCTAGTTATCCCTGTAAAATAAGAAACAGTCAACAAAACAACTCCAAACCATATTATGAATGTGGCTGCTGAAACGTTTCCAGTCGACGCTGGAACTGCAGTGAACATGAAGGTCTTGGTGAAGGTGAGTGTGAAAAGCCTGGGAGGACCTACTGGGTGTAGTTGGGGGGATGTTTCGATGTGCTGGAGGAGGCAGTGACGAGGATCTGTGGCCCTCTGGAGACAAACTCCTCTGAGCTCTCAGCAGAGCTGCAGCTGTTTCTGCTTTCTTCGCTCCTCCTCGCTCAGCTCTGACCACGACTCCTCCGGGTTTGATCGCCTCCCTGTCGGCCTGAGACCCGACTCGCTCCTGAATCACCTCTTTGTGTCTCCGCTCCACAAACCCAACTGTGGTCCTCTGATTGTTGACCCCTGCAGAGAGAAACCACACAGACGTGAAGTCCAACTCAAAACCGTGTGCATCACATTCAGCACGAGGGCCGAGGTGTTCTGTCGGCTGTGAACCAACATTTACACAAAGATGTTCAGAATTGTTCAAGTGATTTAGAGCTGACAGATAAGTTGATAATTCGACCAACAGAAAATTAATTAGTTATTTTTTAGCACTTGATTATTTTATCCCAATTAAAAACTTAATTAACGGTACAAACAACAACATTAGTGACAAAATGAGCAAAATACTACACAGTTGCAGCCTCCTCATGTTGAGAGTAACATAAAGTCCCTTCATACATTTCAATGACAGAAGCCTGGTCTGATTAGCACAATGAGGAAATCATGTCATTTCTGCATAAGTCACAGAATTCAAAAGAAAGAAAGGATTAAAAGAAAGAATATCAGTGTTATGCGACCTCATTATGTTCAAGTGAGAAGTTGAAGGAAGAAGACGTGATGTGAGTTTTAAATCTGAGCATTAATCAGGTTGGTAACGTCTTGTGAGCAAGTGTGAGTCACACTGTGAGTGGTGCAGCTGGTCTTACAGGGGGCCCGGCTCTCTGTCGCTCTGGTCTCCTCCAGCTCTATCAGGGCCCTCATCATGGGCGTCAGGGCACAGGACGCCTCCCTCCGAGCGGCCTCCCGCTGGCTGGCACTCTGAGGCAGAGACTGTTCACACTCTGGGGGAGACGCACACCTGCAGAACAGCATCTCACTTATTCACCTAAAATCTTCACCGATTTGCTTGAGGAAATATCCACAACAATAAAAACGTACCTCCAGCTCCCACCGGCTGAAGAGGTGTCCACAGAGTTTCCAGCTCCTGATGACTGATCAATCAATGGATACTGTGACTTCTTGTGGATGCTTGATTGGTGAGTTTGAACAAATGGTGATTTTCTGCCGTTGTTCAGCTGATCAGATAGAGGACTTGGTGACTTCCTGCGGGTGACGTCCGGCTCCGCTTTACATTTACTGGGTGACAGCAGCAGGTCAGGATGGTGGAAAAGACTGAGGACGTGTTCAGAGGACATTTCAATTTAGGCATCACTTTCTGCAGCAAACATTTATCTGTGTTATTTCAATTTTTGTCAGCAGCTGTTAATCATAAGAAGGAAGAAGAAAAGGTATTTGCTCTGCTGTTGCGATGAGAAAAAAGTCAGCGTACAGCCCTGCACGTGATTTACAGAGCAGACATGTCTGAAGAAGAAAACATGCTCACCCAGCCCCAGAAGGTTGTGTGGTGCTGTGGGAAGCATGACGTGCCCTGGCCTGGTTCTCGTGCTCCAGCTGCTTCACCTGAGACTCCAGTTTGGAGATTGTTCTGATGGGACAGACATGGTTACAAGATTTAAAGATACAGACGGGTGACCATTTAACCTGTTTCTTAACCTCAGTCTTCTTTTGCCTGAATCTGTTCATTTCTATTTTCAATTCCAACATTAATTTCAGCCTTCGCCGAAACACATACAAAATATATATCCAAATGTGTCATTGTAAAATTGTACAATAACGGGCACGTGTACAAGGCAGAAAAGGCCGAGAGAAGTGTTTAGTGTTTGAGTTGTTTGAGTTGTTTTTCTTTGTCTTTTTTGTCCTTGTGAAGCACTTTAAAGATATATTATTATTATTAAAATATTGTGTTTTGTAGCACAGAAAATGCATTTTTCAAGTCTAGAAATCCACCATTTATCTGCGTCCTTAAAGCACCCTGAGGTATTCTTCTTTCTTCACGTGCTCGTAAGTCAATTAGCTTCACTGAAAATCTTTCTCTCTATACAGAGAGGCAATATGGCCCAAAGCTGACCTTCATCTCAACTCTCCGTCTCCTGTGGATTATAAATTCTCTGTGCTGTCATGATCTGGCTCTAATTTGCTCCTCCTGTTTCAGTTTGATGGACCTTAGTAACAATCTTCAGACACCTCTTGCAGGTCTCACTGTGTGACTCCACTCGACCCTGAAGCTGCCGATGTTCTTGCATATCTTACTACATTTTACACTTTTTTCCTTTTTGATGGTCTAATATCGACTCAGTGTTCTGACCCTTATTTTACTGCCCATATTTTCTAGGCTGCTCTTCTTGAATGAGTAATTTTGAAAGTTTGCTTGCACAGTGTAGCAACTTCTTTCCTTCCCTATTCCCTTTGTTTAAAAGGCCTCTTACAGGTCTCTGGACCTTTCCATCTTTTTGTTCCTTTGTTTGACCTCCAGATAATTTCTCTCAGTGCTAAAGCCTTCCCATGACACATACTGATGTTCTGCAAGCTGTAGTTCACTATGATCCAGCAAAATCACTGAATCGACGTGTCAGACTTCATTAATGCTGAGTCCATGCGTTGCCTCTATTGGTGCCAATTTACAGGCAGAGCTGAAACTGCAAAGGAAAGTTGCTGCGTAGCGTCGGCCAATGCTATTATCTATTTTCAACTGTACAGAGACCATCATTAGGCTCCATTGATTAATCCTCTCCTATCGATCTCTTACTGTCAACCAACCTCTGCTCTGCTCTTTTACTAAACTGCTGGAGCCAGTCAGTGACAATGTGATGCCGCTTTTTAACCTCTGAACAGACCCAGGCTAGCTGTTTCCCCGTTTATAGTCTTTATGCTAAGCTAAGCTAACCATCTCCCAGCTCCAGCTTCACATTTACTGCACAGTGTGTGAGTGATATCAAAATACTAACCAAAGCTAAGAGTTTGTTTTTGTGCCACTGTTTTGTAGTTGTAGTAAATGAATTGGTGGGTAGTTCGTAGCAACCTGAATTAATATGCTGAGCGGAAATTGCCAATTAGTGTTACACTCTACAATCAATCCACTCACCTCTTCAGCTCTGATATCTGATCGTTGGCATCGAAAAGCTTGTTCTCTGTTGACACCAAGTTGTTCTGTAAATACATAAATAGTTATTACACAAGGCTGAATGAAGACATGACATAAAGAATGATTTTGTTTGTCGCTGTTGAATTGATTTAACATGTTTCAACACTAATCAAATAATCAAACAAAGTGTAATAAATCCATTCCAGGAAGAGATGAATTACCTTCAATCCCTCATGCTCCTTCACCAGAGAGTCATATTCTCCGAGCAGCTGAGGACACAGTCATAAAGACCCACATCAGTGTTGACAGAGAGTTATGTAAAGTGGAACACAGATGCAATCCAACTGACTTTTTCTCACTGATTCGATACCAGCGCTCTCTTTTCATTCTTGTGTGACTTAACATGAGGCTGAAACCGTAACACATCACTACTTCAAACAGGACTCTGCTGCAGCGATAAACAAGGTCTCAGAAACTAAAACCAACCTGCTGAACTAACACTGCAAAGCTAAAAGTGTTTTATTAACAAGATGTAACATCAGTCCCTGTTTCTGAGAAATTCTCCTTTAGCACACTTTGTTCAGGGCATCAGTAAATGGAAAAAACTCTTACACACCTCCACAACAAAATAAATCCCTGAGTTAAAGAAAAACACAAAATCCCTTCAATACATCAGCGAGATGACTACGGAGTACAGAGGGAATTTTAAAGTGTAACAAAGCAGTGCTTGGGGAAAAGATTTAATATAAAATAAAATAATGACAGTAGCAATGCTCCGGTGAAAAGGGGAACTGAAGAGGTGAGAGATGCTACATATGATATTCTTATCTTATTGAATTCTCTCTCACAGCCCACTCAGACTCACGTCCTGCAGCATCTTGTACTCTCTCTCCCTCCTGGCCTCCTTCTCGTCGGCCTCCCTGCAGGCTTTCTGCAGCGACTCCTCCAGCTGCCGTACGTGGGCCTTCAAACGTGCTGCCAGGGCGTCTTTGTCTTTGCCTGAGCGTTTGCTTTCTTCTAGTCGCTGCTGCAGGGATTTCACAGTAGCACCCGCTACAGCATACCGCTCCGGCCATTCTGCCTAACAGTGGAAAGTCACATCAAAATCAAGGAATGGAGCGTTATGGATTAAAAAGCAAAGTCAGACTTTGATGATGATCCAGGTTCAGATTAAATGTAATGTGAATATTAATCTGTCATAAACAAGCTCCTTTAATTAGGGTCAATGCAAACGTTCCTACTGAATTAATTACAGGTTGTTCATGTTTAATGATTTAAAGACACTTGAAGAAAAAATACCAAAAAAATTTAAGAACAACTTTTGAAATAAAACATGCAGGAAGATTTCCACTGACATGTGGCATTGCAGGATTTGCTTAATGGGGCCACAACATGAGAGGGGGCCAATCTGCTCTAGTATAGTTGGCTCCATCCACAATTTTTAAGAACTGTAAAGCCTAAAAATGACTCCACTCACTACATAGACATACACGCAAACATAAGAGATAACAGGTGTTGTTTGCTATATTAAAACAAACAACTAATTATAATTACAAATGTTAAAAAAAAAAAAAAAAAGATGTTGAATGTTACCAGTTTTTTCTCCAGCGAGCTGTTTGTTGCCTCTAGTTCTTGAATACGAGTGGTGGCCTCAGCCAGAGCTTTCTCCAGCTGCTTGCACCTGTGGATTAACAGAAATCACAATAGTGCAGAGTAACAAAAAGTAAAAAGGTAATAGTAAAATGTGCCTAAAGGACTTCATTTGTGAGTGTTGACATCTGAAACCTTTGAATACGATTCATCATTTGTATCCTCATAAACAAGTCAATACTAACGGTCTGTCTCATGTAGTATATATACTTCATACTGTCAATAAGAAATAAAGAAATGTAAATGCAAACTAATGCAGACCTCTTTGTGAGGGTCTGGTTGCTCTTCTCTAAATCCTGTGGCAGATCTCTGAGCTTCAGTTTGTCTCGCAGGATTTGAATCTCAGACTCATAATATGCTTTCAGATCAGCCACATGTCGAGAGTGCTTCTGTCTGAGGTTCTGCCTTAGTCTGAGGAGAAAAAAGGAAAAGAATAAAAGATGAATGAATCTGCTGAAAGTGGGTGACTTCTGTGGGCTCTCATTAATCCAGATGAGGTACCCTGCAACTGAAATGCATGCAGCAGCACTTTACACATTGTGAGCATCCCATTATGAACAAATACTGCAGCCTATGTTTGTTAGACTCACAGAGAAAGGACAACAGGATCCTCCAGTGATGACGCTCTCTCCATGTGTGGACTGACTGCAGGCTGCAGAGCGGCACCAGAGGCTGAACAAGGCTTCAGGGTGCTGGTGTGGGTGTGACTGCCCTCCTCCTCACTGGCTAAGGGGGCACTGGCTCTGCGTCGCTGGCTGGATGTGTGGGAGCAGGGCTGGGTCTTATCGTGGGAGGTAGACTGGACGGGCTGCGATGGGTTTCCCCACATGTTTGGCTGCTTAGATGGGGACGGTCCGGCAGCTGAAACACTGGAAGTATCAGAGATACAGTCTGTATCTCCAGGGTTAGGACTACACTCCACCATGCTGTCGGGGGTCACAGGGGTCCCAACTCTAGGGTAGAGGTGGGGCTGAGCGGCGAACGAGGGGCTGCTGAAGTGAGAGGGCGAAGTGAAGCCAGAGGTATGATCTGACTGCCGCTGGTTAGCTGCTGGGTCCAAGGTCAACACCTAAAGCACAAAGAGGGAGAGTCTGTGTCAGAGGCTCAACTGAGGACTAAACTGATAAGATAAGACAAGATATTTCTTTATTAGTCCCACAACGGGGAAATTTGCAAAAAAAAAACTTTGGCCGCCCGAACAGGGACTTGAACCCTGGACCCTCAGATTAAAAGTCTGATGCTCTACCGACTGAGCTATCCGGGCTCTTAGGAGATAGGCTGATGAGTCATGTGACGTACCCGTGGTGACGAAGGACTGGATGTAACAGAGCCTTCCCAGTCTGAACGTTTACAGTCTGTTCTTTGCTTGTTCTGATAGATCTCTCTGAGAGACAGCCGAGGCTCCTGAGACGGAGTCTACAAGAGACAGAGAAGAGACATTTAGGAGAAGAAGCATATGAGCCAGCTCTTAAAATGATCAGTTGATCTCATCAAACATAAATAAGGAAAAGCAGTCTTACAGGTTTTTCTATTCCAAAACACGTCTTAATAAAACTAGGAAGTGAATCTGGAATCCACAGCATTAAGTGCATTAAATTGTTTTAATGATTAGTTCCATGCCTTGATAACATGTTTATCAGATAATCACACTAATGATTGTTGGACGACTCATCCCTCAGTCAGACACAGTCACAGGTGTTATTACTCACAAGACTCATGGATGCCTCTTGCAGAAGGAGGTAAGCGCCGCTGTCAAAGCTGTCCGGCAGAGGGTGATACAGTTCACTCTCATTCAGACGCCAATAAGTGAGGCCTAAGACAGAGAGAAGGATGTAGTGTGAGTTCATCTTTTTTCTATTTGGTAATTTAGTAAGTTTATCTAATTATTTGCACAGTAGTTTAAAATTATCATCTTGTTTGTATCTGGCAGTGACAGCCACCCAAATATAATCCATTTTAAAGGATAAATCTAGTGACAATCTGTTTTTCTTATTGTAAACAAATCCCATGAAAAGACAAAAACCAACAGTGAATGTATCCGTACATAAGCCTGATACATCTTCTTCCTCTGTCCATTGCTCCATTGTTTTCCAAAAACTATTAATAATAAATCAGTGAGTCTCACTGTTCCTTCATTACCATGAACACACACACTGCAGTTCATTTGGACTCAATCCCACATAATCCGTCCTGCTGCCCCAAATAATCACTAGAGAATCAAATGTGGATTTTTAAAAATGTAACTATATATTTGTGACCAGTTTTTAAAGATTTGCCTCAGTGGGAATGAATGGGTTTGGGACTGAGAGCCACAGACGGGTTAAGGAAGTCAGAAAATACTGACCAAATAACATGTTGTTGGTTTTGGTCTTTTCATAGGAAAAAAAATATTACCTATCTTATCTTCTAAAAGTATGAAATGAAACAGTGAAGACAAATATATGGGCAAAAATAAACTCCGGGACATGACAGACCGCTACTCTGTGCTCTGTCTCTCTCACAGTGGTTTCAGGTGGCAACAATCAAAGCTGGTGCTAAAACAGATTGTAAAGTATAACTAGCAAACACACACATATTTGAGACAAGTTTCAGAAAATAAAAAAAAGGAATTGATACTATTTTATTTCCTCATAAAAAGCCCTGTGCAGTAAAACAGTGCCATCTTACTGTCGCTGGTGGTAACTGCAACAGGGATATGTCTGTCAGAAAAATTGTAATAGTCCTGTATTATTTATTTCATCACAGTCATATTGTCAGTGATTTCTTTACACCGGTCAAGCTTTGCTGTCCTGTGTTTTGTCTGAGTCAGTGAATTGTTACCTGATGCCTCAGACATCAGGCTGTCACTCCTCCGCAGGGGAAAAGAGCTGGACGACGGCCCAGCCAGTCGCTGCTGAAACCCAATAGAGATGAGTGGATTAGACTCAGCAGAGGGAATGTAATGAGGACAACCACAACAGACATACGCACTGAAACCAAAAACACTACAGATGCAGGGCAGAGATCAACACTAGTGTTATTTATGATCCCTACACAATCGTATCCATCCTAAAGTAGCAGCTCCTCCCACTTGGTGAGTTGTACCTGGTCCGGGGAGTCTGAGCTCTCCAGGGGGTTTTGTCTGTGGGACTCTCTGAGGCTGCGTGGCTGCTCCTGGTTCTCAGGGATTTGGGATGAAGCTTGTCCTGCTTTGCTCTTCTTGGGCCTGAGTTTCTGCCTCTGGGCCCAGGAGGTCAAAAGCTGGCTGGTGCTGCCAACGGAACAGGACGGACGAGGAGAAATATAAAAGTTAGATCTAAGACGTTTTAAGACATTTTTAATGTCAAATGGAATGTGGTCAAATGTGGTCATTTGTCTCATATTTGTGTCAGTTTCCTCACTTTCCTGATCCGTCTGTACACTATTTGATCAGCAGCAAACAGGAGACAGACACAGTTAGAGACCAGCTGATGGACATAATGGAGCATTTAGCAGCTAAAGAGCCAGATATTTCCCTCAGGAGTTGATGGAGGCCAAAATGGAGCTAAAAGTAGAGGGATTGTTGGGCTTCTATTCATCAGGTGACACAAATTTGACTCAAAATAAATAACCAACTGTTTGCAAGTTCAACATATCAACTTGTAAGGGGATGATATGTCAGTGTTGTCTTTACAACTGGTTAATTATGTGCTCCATAACAACCCGAGGCAAAGAAATCATCCCACTTTATGCTTCATTATTGTGAGTAATCTGATCTGAGTATTTCCTCCTCTATTGTTTTTCATTTAAAATAGTTAGCATCTTACTTTCTGTGTTGTAGTACTATGTCAGTTTTTAATGCAATGTTAGCAGCAGGGTACCTGAAATTACTGCTTTTTAAGACTTTTCAAGGCCTGCTGATACCTGCTGTGGTTAGTGTGTCTTATAAACCACTCAGACATACCCAGAGGTTCTCTGCTGGTAGACTAATGGGTTAGATTCTTCCATTCCCAGAGTCCTCTCATTGGAAAAATCCTGCTGGCACCCAGTCACAGTTATCTCTGCGTCTTCTTGGAAGTTAGAGGGCCAGTGATGCTTCTCCCTTCCTTGACTACCATCCTCGTCGCCCCCCGGAGACCCAGCAGGTTCCAGACCTGTTTCCCAAGCGGACAGAGTCCCGTAGCCACTGCTGAGCACTGTGGTCACTCGCTCCTCCCCCTGGTGTCCGGTCTCTGATCTGTGCAGCGGAGGTGAAGGGGAGCTAAAAGGAGTATGGGCAGGGGCTGCCAGGCTGTCATTATCACTGGCCACGTTTTTAGGGAGTGTGCAGTCACTGGAGAGGAGGGGGAAAATATAGTCTTTTGTGTCTGTGGTGGCTTTGGTCACCGGAGTTGGAGAGAACTCTGTGGTTGGCTGGACGCTGGCCTGGCGGTTCTGGAGTTGAACCAGGGCCTTAATTTCATCCTGAATCAACTGGGAAAAAAAGCACAGAATTGTTTCATGAGATAAACAAATATGTTTACATCGCGCCTGTGATAAGACATGACTAGATGCAGACTCACCTGTATTTGGCACTGGTACTGTTCTTGCTGAGCAAGTATTTGCTCTTGGTATTGCTTCTCAACCAGCTGGAACAGATGCAACCATCGGCCCTGTTGCAGAATAAAGCAAACAGTGTCATGTACCATCATTACTCACAGCAAGACGTTAACCCATAATAAAACAGCTGGTGGTAATTCTCATCACTGTCAATATTCACTGACATGGCTGATACTGGCTCATACTGCAGACCAAGTGGAAACAGAACAACTGGTGATCCTAAACTAAAGTAAGAACTACCATGACACCTAAAGATGGCAGCTCACAATCTTCTTTAGATTTCTAGAGATCACTTAGTGTCAGTTTTATTCACACTTTAGAAAACAAGGGTGTATCTGCCTGTGTGATGATATTTCATCCAGCCACTCTGCAGTCACAGAAATACTTTTAACATCTGAGCCTTTGCATTACAAATGCTCATATTTAAAGAGCTGATTAGAAACCTGCTTAAAGCCAGTTCATACTTTCTGCGTCCCCGGGGCCACAAGTGTCCACATGATGGACAGTTAATCATCTGCTCATACCCACCAGGGTCTGTACGGACTGTCTGTATGCAGCCCAACATGTGTGAACATGTCTGTGTTCAGACAGGCAACACAGTATTAACAGAAGCTCGTGCGTGGCCCGTATCCTCCCTAATACACGTATACATGGCAAAGAAATGAGCTTTCTCCAGGAGAAATCTAACTGGGAAATCAGGTTTCTCTAATCCTCTGCCTGGTTACAGCAACTGGGTTTCTCATTTACATGACATTTACTTAAGTGCATGTAATCACACTGAGTGAGTGAGTGTGACAATGTGACAATGAGGTGGTCTGCAATAATAAAATCTAATTTTTTAAGTGCATATGCCTGCATACTACTTGTATTTGTGAAGGGGTGAGGGGAGCAGCTGTGCACCACTGCAACCTCCCATCAGAGAGGTAATATACAGAAGAGATATACAGAGGAACAATGATTCTCTAGTGTTCTGGTCATACAATAATTCAGCAAAGACATAATAGTGACCAGAGCAAAGTGTTTTCTCCAGGTACTGTAAGTAAACTAAAAGGCCTCCAGTCTGATGAACTACGCAGTGAAGTGTCTTTGTCTTGCACATCACAGTTGTCTGTTCCCTGCAAATCACATCCTGTGTCTGAAAAGATCAGCTGCAGTGTGGTGTGTGTGTGTGTGTGTGGTGTGTTGGGGTCTGTGTATGTGTGTGTCTGTCTTACTGTCAGGTGTGATCCACACAAAAAATAAAAGTGACAGCTCAGAAATGAGGCTGCCAGCTGCCAAATGCAGTGCACAAGAACAACTGCCACAGCAGCTAACCCCAACTTCACTTTCAGGGTCATCAGCGTGCATTTACACTCTTATCTGCACATTCTACGTTAACTATCAGGCTCTGTGGTATTTTCCCACCTCACAATCCTTCCAGATCTCAGGGTCTGTTTCTCCGCTGCTCTGGATCTCCTGCACCAAAGCCCGAAGGGTCTCAAGGGAGCTTGGGTTGATGAATGGGAGGCTCTTCCCTTGCTCAAATGCTTCATCTGTGCTCAGACACAGACTCCTAAAATCATGAAATCAATATTAAATCACACACTGTACCAAAGCATGGTGATATATGTACAAGATACAGATTATACACGTGGTTCACCTGCCAAGATTAAATATCAGATTAGCACATAGCTGCACAGAAATCTGGATGCAATATATCTAAAATAATGAGCAGATTCATTTGTAAATACAACAACAGACATTTTAATGGCATCAAAATGCTCAAACCTGATGATCCAGTGACATTTTTTTTCTCACCAAGGTTCAAGTAGCAGCCTAATTTTAATATATCTATAAATGTATATGTTCCCTCCACACCTAAACAAGACTAGACACTCTACGGCATCCTGCACCTCCCCTGATTCTTTAGATTTGACTCCAGTTAATTAATGCAAAATAACCTCCTACTTATACCTGGTGTTACATTTGAATCTAGTGTCTAAGTTCAGGGAAATTCAGAAAACTACAACAATGGTCCTTCATAGAAAATAGATTTTTTTTTAGACTTGAATTTAACATTTATAAGTACAAGAACATTTAATTTTCCTTCCATTTTATTGTCCATATACAGTAGTGTTTACAGTTACTGCACCTGATCTTGTTGCATGCTGGTGTGATGTCCATGGGCCTGCTCTCCACAGTGCCTCCTGTTGTTTGGGAGGTTGTGTGTCTCTCCTCCGAGACAGCCAGCCCCGAGGCTGATGTCCCCTCAGAGGACACCAAAGAGGTCTCACTCTCCTTACCCCCATCACCGTCAGCACTGACATGGCAATGGCTCAAAGCCCCCGAGCTGGACACATCCTCAGAGATACTGTCATCTGTGGACATGTTTATGGGCCCATGCAGAGGGGGTCAGTCTGGCAGCTGGAAACCAAGAGAGGGGGAAACAACAAGCAGTCAGACATGTGATGTAGAAAAATGGTCTTTAAGATAACAGTTGCTCAACTGTCACAACCACAGAACAGAATAAAAGCAGGAGCCAGGTGTTTATTACACAGCTATTGTAGCCAAGAGCAAACACTCAGTCCGTGTCATATTTCTGACTTTACATCTGCTAATAGCATTCAAGAGTTAATAAAACACACATACACACAGATGTTCAAGCTAATTGTTACGCATTAGCATCCACTTCCCTGTCTACCATCTCCCTCTGTCAGCTATGATCTGTGTTTCCTGCGTGTGAGAGCCGATCAGTCCAGGTTTCACTGAACAGCTAATCAACTTTGACACCAAGCAAAACAAACACAATGGACACAGACACAGACATTAGTATTTTATTAGCATGGCCGTGCAGCGGTTTGTACAGCTGGACAGTAGCGGTGCATTAGCTGCTTGTCTGTCAGCTCCACCGACGCTGCTGCAGCCGGACAGATGTTGAAGTTGCCCGGGTCAGTCAGGCTAAGTTATCCGGCTAACATGATAACTACAACCACTGACAAGCAGCTGAACTGGTTAGCTAGCTTAGCTAAGTTGAGCTAAGTTGGTTTATTACAGGTTTGTTAGCGGAGCGCGGGATAATTATGATAAATGCTGACACGTAGGAGCCGCAGGACAAACGCTGCTTTGAGGGAAACGACCTACACCAGCTCATATTGAACCTACCCGTTGACTTGTATCATCATTTCGTCCATATTTGTGAGAGTAGACGAGCGGGTCGCTGCTGCTGGTTGGCGGCTGCACTGCGGCGGCTGTAACGTTCGCAGGCCGCGTCGCTATTGGTCCGAATATGAGCAAACATTCTGGGCTGCGATTGGTCGTCACTTTCACTGCGTGTTTCTATTGGCCGCTCGGGGTAGGAGGTGTACACATGTGTTGGGACAAAAGAAGAAAATCTCAGAGACAGAATCGACTCTTTATGTTGTTGTTGTTGATTTAAAACACAATCAGATGCGAGTTTTTCTCATCTGTTGTGTTTAGACTTTTTTATTCATCATATTTATTTTACTGATTCATCTGTGTTTGTTTTGCACATCAGAGCCTCCAGGAAAAAACATCTGTGTAAACAGTGTAAATTATTCTTATATTCATTTATTATACATACAGTATATTCAATCCACAGTTAACTGATTAAGTAAACGTTTATAAATGTTCAATAGTTAATGATACTGCTTCACTTTTACAGTGCAGCTTTTAGGAAAATCTTCTGTTCTTGACTTGAGTTCACATTATAGAACTACCTTTAGCTACTATTCTGTTTTTTATTTCATTGGAGTTGGAATAGTTGTCATATATAATTCTATAATGATACTATCTATGTATTTTTACCGATGAACTAAGACTTGGACACAGCCTGAACAACCTGTTTGGGGGCCTCAGAGCAATATTTGCTGTTGGGCCCCTCTTGATCCTTCCACTCACACAACTCCTGTCCTCTGCATGTTATTTTGTACTGTATATTTGTCATCATAAAGTTCCCACTGTGCAACTATTTTTTAAAAATGGTTTCAGTAATTTTTTGAGCAAAAATGTCTAATTCAAGTTTCTTAAATATGACATATAATGAAGCTGTCATGTGTATACTGCTATAGGGCAGCAACAAGCAATTATTTTATTTGATTAATCAATTAATTGTATGGTCTCTAGAGAGTCAGCAAATGAGCATAAAGTGGCCATCACGAGTTGCCAGAGCCCTTATTGGCATCTAAAAATACGTTGTTTTATTCAACTAACAATCCAAAACCCAAAGATATTCAAGGACACGTCAACATGTGGACAGGAGGAGCCAACAACTCTGTGATTAGAGGATGACTTTGTGTAGAAAGTTAGTCACATGACTCCAGTTAGTCACATGAACCATGTCCACAGAGAAAAGAGAACAATGCCTGCAGCTTTCTTCACTTCTCATTTTCACTTACGAGGAGTTTTTCTAACCCTTTAAGAAAGTGTTACATAGACAGGTTTATCAAAACTGGGTGATGAATGTCTAAAATGCACCGAATCACACAATGACAACTATATTGAAAATACAATTTATTACACTGAGTAATAAATACATACAAAGATGCAAGTAACAGCATTTTCCTTTTTTTTATACCAAAACCAACCTCAACACGAATGAACCGATGCATTTGGCACATCTCTGTCCCTCACTCACTCAGTCATGTGTGTTATAGGGGTCTGAAAAACAGACCAAATACTATCAAAAAGAAGAAGTCTTCTCCATCTACCCCTGTACAAGCCATGCACTGTCTACAATTAACCCACGGGCCCGTTCGCATGCATAAATCAATGTTTTAAATATGAAGTCAAAACTAAGATCCCAAAAGTGGGGCATAAAAACACATGATATCCTCTCAATTGATCTCCAATAACCCACAGGTGATTTAAATGATCCTCCAGAGCCTTCAGGAGTCATGAATTGTGTTACTGTATTTTTTTTTCTCTCTAGGAGCTCGTTTTTCCATCCTTTGTTCATTTACTTCCTCTTCTTGAAGGAAATGCCATGCAAGTTATTTATTTTTTCATGAGACACACGCTGTTAGTTCTTCTTGCAGGGAGGAATGTGTGTTCGGTAGCTAGGACCTCGCGTTTCTCTCCGTCTCGGCCAAGCATTCGCGCACCAACCCTCTGGCGTGGATTATTCCTTTCGAGAAAGACAAACACAGTTTGGATTAACAGCTCCACTATGTTTTGCACTTGAATTGTTATATGAAGGTTTACAGTTACCTCTTTTCAGTCTCTCCATCGCACTCTTGCTACCAGCATATGTGGGCCTGATCTCCTTTCCCAGCTCTTCAATGATGGCCAGCAGCTCTGCATATTTGTTCTGAGGTACTTGGCTTCCAGAAGAGCCCTGAAGTTAGAGCAAAAAGAACAAGAAATGTCAGGTTCAAAACATGTTATGTGTTGTTTTAGTATAAGGAAGGGACTCATGATCCAGATAATATTGCGGTGACAAAAGAAGAGTAGCCCTCAATCGTTCATCAAAAATGACAAGACAAAGGTGGAGGAAGTGTTCAGATCCTTTCCTTAAGTAAAAATGGAAATACCACAACTCCACTACAAGTAAAAGTCCAGGAAGAAGATAGATGAAATGTCAGTAACCATCAGATTAGTTACCTGTGAGAATCCCAGAGATGGAGGTCCATAGTCACTCAGTAGGGGCCTGTAGGACTGCAACGTGGCCAGGTTAGCTGCTGAGGGAGACTGGAGGTTTCCAACTGTTCAAAAAACACAAGCTGGCATCAGTCAAGCACCAAAACCACCACATCTACAGTTCACTATGGATGCAACTAACATTTCATCATCGATTAATCTGCTGATTGTTTTCTTAATTGTTACTTATACTGTATATAAGAGTAAAAACTGTAAATCTGCTGTAAACCAGATCATGAAAATCAAAGAGTTTATATCCTGTTTATTAACTTAAAGCATAATTGACCAACCTTTTCAGCTTTTAAGTCAATACAGTAGCAGCTTAATAATAATGCAAAGTTAACACATTCACAAGTGGCAAAAGAGAAAAATGAAGAAGTGAATGTGTAATAAATGAATAAAAAATGTAGTAGACTAAACAATTAATCTGATTTTCTCTCAATCAACCAATTCATGAATCATTGTAGTTTAGTAGAGCCTGATATTAACGCACAGGACAAATGGTGAAAGAGGGAGATGGAAAAACTGAAAGTGAAACAAATGACTAAATAATGATAATCACCATCAGTCATCTAATCAACTATAATGACTGATATATTAGTTGAGCAATCGTTGTAGTTGATTAGTGTAGCTTTTATTCAAGAATCATGCTAAAAATAAACTTTGAACTGCGTGAAGTCGCCGGAGCCTTAAATCGGTGTAAAAATGAATGGAGTCTGGTGCGGCGCTCCCCTGCCGCTTTGTTCGGCTGCAGTTGCGCCGCTCGGCCGCGAGATGTCCTCGAAGAGCCGGAGAAAAAACTGAGAGGCAGATCAATCAGCAGCTCGGAGCGACGAGCATCATGGAGGAAACGGAACAAGGCTGCTGCTCCGAGAAGACACAAGTCACACAGTTTGTCCCCGCCGACCGGGACCGGGACCCGGCACCGCGGGGACACACACGCCGGGAACCGTCGCCGCCTCGTCCCGCATCCGAACCGTGCGTTTGTCCGGCGGCTGCTCCGGCGGACGGCGCTGTTTTACATTAGTAATAATGGCGGATATGAATTAGCTTAGCTCCCAGGATCTGACCCGATATATAGAACTGGACAAAAACTACAGACACGGTCTTTCTCCAGGTATTCTCCGAGACCCCGAATTTAAAGCTCGATTTAAGGCGCCGATCCCCCGATCTGCCCCCGTTTTTTCTCCTTACCCTGGTTCCCAGAAGTTCCCGGAATGTGCTGATGGACGTTGGGTTTGTAAGACATTCCCAGAGACATTGTAAATTAAAGAAATAAAAATGACCCGAAATTCAGTGAAGCGTCTGTCTCTCACTTTTTGTTTACAACAGCGGCACCGGCAAATATGGCCGTCACTTTATATTGACACCCACCGAGCTGCTAACACTGTTATTATCACTGCGGCTCATCAGGACAGAAACACTTCACACATCAGGCTTTTTAACCCGATTTCATCACATTTCAACACTTTAGTCCACGCGCGTGGAAAAGTCCACTTTGAGCTGCACTTTGAGCAGAAAAACACGGCGTGGAAAAAAGTGGGAAAATGTTAAATGAGGTTTTGAGTTTTTTTCATTCGCACATTTGAAGTTTTATATTTTTGCAGCAAATTAATTAGAAAATGTTTTAAAGCAGGAAAAACAACTTAATACTTTTTTTAAAAATTTAAAGTTAAATGTAAATCAGAGTTTTTATAATATAATAATGTTTTTTGTTAAAAGTATATTTTCAGATACCTGTTTTTGTCTGTGGCTCCATTTCTTTTTATATGAACAAAGAAAAAAGTCAAAGTAGAAGAATGATGAAAAAGATCCAGTCTCGCTTTTAAAGCTCCTCTTTCATTCAGACGAGCTCTCTTCAGACCACGTGGCTGGACACAGAGTCCTGGTCCTCGGGGTCCTGACCTGGACCCCTGAGGGCCCCACAGAGGAGGAGAGGGCAGACAATGGCTTCAAGATGTGTTTGGTCAATGTGACATCGGCTTTCAACACTTTTAATCTGGAAAAATAAGAACAAAAATACATGTAGTTTAATTAGTTAATTATAATACAGGCAAAACATAAATAAATGGTGGAATGAGTATTCACATCTTTTACTGAAATACAACAAAATATAGATATTTTTATTATATTAAGTTTTTATTCTTAATATTTTTATTGTGTTTTTCAGCTATAACAATATAAAAAATACACAGTCGCCACGAGAAGTAAACATCTGGCCAAGATTCAGGATATATGATGCACATATAACACACATAGCAGTATTCAGTTCATTTTCTTTTTATTCTTAACAATACTTTTAATTTTATGTTTTTTACCTCTAACAATATAAAGAACACACAGAAAATACTCCACTACAAGTAAAAGTCCTGCATTCAAAACCTGACTGAAGTACAAGTATGTGAGTACTCAACTCCTGTTTCCTGTCAGAGTTTCTCTCTGGATTCTTCTTCTGCTGGTTTAATGTGTCTGAGTCATTTTCCTGCTGGAGATGTTGAAACTCATTTGAACGACTTTATATCCTGTCGGCCGCTTTCATCTCCAGCAACGAGCATCAGATTGTAGAAGATCATCATGTGTTTGTAGCCTGGTCGTCCTGTGAGAACCACGGATCTCTGCAAAGATTCATGAGAAAAACAGCCTGTTTTCAGCTTTGTGTCGATGCTTTTTGATCCAAGAGGCTTTTTAAAGAGTTGATTCAGCTTCAGAAGGAGCTTTCAGACAAGTGTAATGGAGTAAAAAGTACAATATTTGCCTCTGAGAAGTATAGTATAGTATAGTAGTATAAAGCTACATAAAATGGAAATACTCAAGTAAAAGTATCACAAATTTGTACTTTGTTACATTAGTTGACAGTGATGCAACAAATAAGCATCAGAGAAAATATAAAAATATATACTTAAACATCCCACCTTTACAACACAAACGTCATGTTTTCATTATTGGAATCTGTCCTTGCTTTTAATACAATATTTGTCTTCACCAGTGTCTTCAAAGGATATTATATCAAATAAACTATGTATGTACAAGATGTCCAAATTCATCTTTTTATAAAACCCCAGGTGTCTGGTGGCAGGATGCAGCTCTGGACGACATCACACAGACGACAAGGTAGAAGTATACCAAGCTTTATTGAGCATCGCACTCATTCATGTACAGGTCATGTTGAATATTTGTACAACTGTCAGTAGTGCAACTCGTGCAACGATAAAAGGAAAAAAAAAAAAGTCCTTCAAGTGTTTCAACTTCAGAGGAGCCGATCTGCTGCCACATTTTACGGCATTCAAAAACAACGTCAGCAGGTCAGCAGCCCGAGTACACAACATCTCAAAAGACAAACTAAAACCATGAGCTGTTGGTTTCTATAAGGTGGACATTCAAGTTCAAAGATGTGACTTCCGACCAGAGAGCAGATCTTCTCAGTCGCTCCCGGTTCTGTCCAACAGTTGAGATGTGCTGCATGAAGAATTCAGTTCGGATCCTTTTACAAAGTGTACAAAATGCACATTGGTATGATACAAAGACTTCTTCCTGTTTCACCGTTTTTAAATGCATCAATCAAGAACAGAAGAGAATACACTTAATAACATGAAGTAATCCACAGGTAAAGATGTGTCTGAGCAAACTGGGATAGAAAACACATTCTATCGTTAATCAGCGATGAGGACAGCTCGTGTATCCGGACTTTGGTCTGTCCTTCCAGTGCAGGTCTAGAATAATGCAGTAAAGGACTGAGGAGGAAGTCGAAGAGGTGCACTATTCAACAGAAGCAGTCGTCCATTTTAATTACAACTCGGCTCAAGAAAGCAGAGGAATTCGAGAGATGTGTTGGAAACGGGAACTGTGAAGACACGAGCTGTAAATACAGCCAACCACAGAGCCACAGAGCAACATCACTGAGTAGAGGTATAGAAGGAGCGTTTGAGTTACGGTCATGCATTTCACATACTTTGTAAAAGATTTTCTTTGTTTTGTTTTTCAAAGAGGGTCTTTGTATGAGTTTCACCCCTGAGCAGAATTCCATTTAAAAAAGCGACAAAATAAAAACGGAACATCAGAGCAGAGCACAGAGCTGCAGACGCCTCTGGAACCTGTCTGCAAATCAAAAAGTGAAGATCTTTGTCACAGACATGCATTTCATACTTCTCACAGTTCCTTGGCTGCTTTACTGTATATTATTGTTTCTGTTCCCTCTCCTTTGACTGACAGGTAGCCCAGCCAGGTGTCACTGACATCACACCAGACATGGTTTGACGAGTCGAGGTAAAGACCAAAGGTGGTTTTAATCTGCAACACCAAGTCAAAAAAATAATGCAGGAACAGGACTGATGAACTAAAAACAGCACTCATGTTTTTAGCAACACTTTTCGGTCCCCTATTCAGCACATACAAGCTGGACATTCAACATTTAATAAATGGTTTGTAAAACTATAAAGTAGTTGAAAAGTCATGTGGGCAACGGTAATGAATAAACTGTGTTGATAGAAACTGTGTGAAAAGAAAAGCTTGGATTGTTGATAACACAATCTTAACTCATTCCTTAGATTTTTTACTGTTTCAATATTTAACTTTGGGAAACAGTTTCTTTAAATAGAAACTGGACAGCTGACAATAAAATAATCAAATCTTTCACCAGTCAAAATGTGACAGTCCGTCTGCTCTGTAAAAGCAGCCTGACTTCAGTATCTATTTGTACTAAAAAAGAAAGCACATTTGACAAACTCCCAGCTGTTAAAGGATCAGTTCACACTGTTTAAGTTTGGAGTATTGGACTATAATCTTTACTCCCGTTCAAACCAGCAATGAAAACATCCTTTCATTTTAATACTAGTGACAGAGGACAAAATCCAAAGACCTCATTCTGTGTAAAAATGATTCCAAAGTTTATCTAAAATCTGAGGCTTCAGTAGTTTGAGACAAATCAAGTTGTATGTTCCAGTACAAAACTCCCTCTTCTTGTTCCTCCACGTCAGCAAAACATTAAGAGGGAACATTGTACTAAAAAGATTGATCTGTCTTACAGACGGCTGAAGCCTTTAGCTTCTCATAAACTTCAATATATTTTTCCACAAAAAGAGGACTTTGGATTTCGACCTTCATCTCTTCCACTGAAAGTGCTTGAAGAAGGAATCTCTTCAGGGTCAGAGTGAACAGAAAGATTATAACAAGACAAACCTGCTTCAGTGTTCACGGGGACCTGACTGTCGTGAATTCATCCTTTAATGTTACAATATGGACAAAAAGAGACCAAGGACACTGAACCAAGGAACTTTGATGAATTTGAGACCATGTGCAAAACAGAAACAACAAACCAGCCTGTGATAAAGACGCTTGTGGATTCTGACATTAAAGATAATCTGGGATTTTTGAGTGACCACAACAGCTACAAAGAATCAGAAAATTAGCTCATATCACTACGTTCTCTATATTAGACCTGAATAATGTTGGAGAAACAACAAACCGACAGTTTTCATCATATATTAATATCAGATTGTAGTTCAGCATTAAATGCCAATTTTTTAACAAATCAAGTCCTCAGACCACCACAGACTCAGTGGTCTTTGTCTCATCCACCTTTGGCCTGAACCAAGAAAAAGTCTTTGCTTCATACCAGGCAGTCTGGACTACAAAGCTTAAAGCATGGGTGATGAGTGGAGAACTCAACAGCCGCAGGCCAACACACCCTCTGGGTTTCAACTCTGTCTCCATCAATATATCACCAATCTTTTCACTCTGAATGTCAGAGGACAAAACATCACCCATCAAATCTCTCGAGGTGAAAACAAGAGTCTCTGGAGATTAAGAAAAAGGAAAAAGAAAAACCCTGAAATCTTTTCTCTGTACAACCACTGCTTTACATCTGAGAATGGCCACAGCTAGATGTGACACCTCTGACCCTCAGAGACATTGGGGGGCGTGAGGGTGCAGAACAAGGGGGACAGCGGTCCTGGAGCCTGCAGTGCACAGATAGAGACTGATGAGTCAGATCCCTTCAGACTGGGATATGAACTCGAGGGGGTGGAGATGGGATCGACGCCCATGAAGCCGAGCGCTCCGCCCCAGACTATGTGGTGGGGGCATGACTGAGACTTTGGGGGTGGAGCTGCTGCCGTTTCTGCTGCTCCTGCACGGCGAGCTGCTGGCACTGGTCCGATGTCGAGAGCTTGTTAATTAACGCAGACACACAGTTCGCTGGAATGATGAGTCCTGTGACAGAAATAAAGCTGTGAGAATGAACTCTGAGCCTGAGAGACCAAGGATGTTGACATTTACAGCACATATTAAAGAAAGGGTTTCACATTTTAGGAAATATACTTATTCACTTTCTTGCAAAGGTTAGAGGAGAAGATAAACACTCATGTCTGTAAATATGAAGCTGGAAACTCCAGATCAATCTCTGCTCCCAGCCAGGACACAGTCCAGCACATAAGACACCGTAAAATCACAACTTATCATTCTTACACACCAGTTTTTGTCGGAATTAACAAAGCGACATAAAAGACTGAAAGCTCACTGTTGAAGAAGAACATGTTAACTAGTGATCTTTAGCTGTTAGCATGGCTCTGGGGAAACGACTGGGGAAAGCTGATGGTGTGTTTTCCTCCACAAAATCAGTAAATAGAAGGAGCTCAATTTGGCCTTATGTTCCAAAGGGACGATGTGGATTTAGAGGGAAGCTCTTCTCAGTCAACTCTCAAAAAGAAAGCAAGTATTTCCAGACATCAAACTAGTTCTTTAAAGTTGTGGCCCTTCAACTTACCAACTATCCTCTGTCCGTCTTCTGTTCTGAGGCGGACAATCTGCACCTTTACATTGGTTCCACTGACTGGAGAAAGCACAGCCTCCACCTCGTTCCACACGCTGAGCACCGAGCCACACAGAACATAGTACGTCCTACACCGAAGGCCAACTTCACACTGCAGACCCACTGACGCTTTCTTACAGTTCCCTCTCCTGTGGGCAGACAAACAGCAAGATTTAGAACCATTTACAACAGATGATGGAAGCAGACATTTAATAATTTAAATCAGTTTATCAATGTTAACAGTGAGGCTTAAATATAAACACTGGCTTTAAAGGATGAAGCTGGTAATATTCTACATTACTGTTATTGTCAACAAATTCCATGAAAGGACCAAAAACAACTAAATAAGAATATGAAATAGTGCATTTCTTCAGGACTGTTTTCAATGTCCACATTAATCCACATTTGGTGCTCAGGTGAGTATTTTTTAACAAACAAATTAACAATGGATCTCTATGGCACAGAGGATAAATGCATGAGAGTACACAGGCAATACTTGTTAGTAGGATACATTCACTAAGAAAAATATAAAATATGAC
Organism: Holacanthus passer; assembly: GCA_025331565.1. Lineage (NCBI taxonomy): Eukaryota > Metazoa > Chordata > Actinopteri > Pomacanthidae > Holacanthus > Holacanthus passer. Next base: position 2,048,243 of record JAFREQ010000046.1, on the reverse strand, counting down.
AGATGTAAATGGGACATACCAATATGCATGAGAGCAGATTTGTGCTGATGACTTGTACTGGTCAGTCCAGTGCTGCTTGGCGTCTTCTGATAAGACCTGACAGGACAAAAGAAACACATTAAAATAAATTAAACAATTCACCACATAAATCATCCTCTAACTCTAATAAAAGAACGTGGCGTAACCTTTTTAAACTTCTTCTTGATGTCTGCGTACGTCTCCAGTTTGAGCTGTCTGCCAGTGTTCGGTCTGTACACGAGGAAGAGCCTCTTCTTGGTGTTCACCTCTTTGACCAGTATGGATGTTTTCTTGTTGTTCCTCATCTGAAAACAAAATACACTTCAGTTAAGTTAAAGGGGCACTCCACTGATTTTCCTGTGTCCTCAAGGACCGTACTTCTCAGCCTGTGAAAACATTTGTATCATGTCCTCTGTTGCTCTGGAGGAGCTTTGTCAAGTCTGGGAAATATTGATTCCAATTTGGGCTTACAGGCTACAGTTAATTTTTGTCTCTTGTAAGGCCCACAAATTTATGGAAAAGCAATAAACTATCTTGTTGAGTTCGAAATGACAGAAATGTTGGAGAACTACCACTGGAACGTTTTTCTAAATTGCACATTTGGTTTGTTGATATGTTTTATCAAGATGTAATCGTTAATAGGTTTCTTGTTTGTAGCAGGATGATCAATCTCGATCCTTTTTTAATGGCAATATGTGTCATCATGATGCAAATTCTGCGATCAAAAGGTGGAGATAAACTCTTAATCCTGCTCATAATGCCAATAAATCGTACAAAGGTCACACCAGCCTTTGCTAAACAGTCCAGAGCTTATTTTTAAGTGAGAAAAGCCCTCAGCCTTTCCGTACCTGTACATAGAAACCATCATCTGGTCCATTCTGTTCTGCCCAAGCATGTGTTGCCTCCTCCCAGGACATTCCTCTCTCCACACTCACCTGTGAGGAGACACAGGTACAAAGTCAGGTAATGTTGCTGCCATCTAACATATCCTGAAGATTAAGGTCCAACTGGTGTATGAATACTGTGTGTATGAACATACAGTGTAGAGTTCCACGTGTCCTGATGTGGTATAGCCCGGTGTGAGGAATTTCCTGCAATCAACCTTCTTCACCTTCTCATCACCAGAGCCCAGATCTAACAGAGGACATGGAGAGAAAGATTAACATTGAATACTTGCTAGCAGAGCGCTCCATGATTCTAAGTATTGATGGATTTCCTGTAAAAAAAACAGGAGGGTAGGGAGGGACTTGTCGCAGGTATTGATTGGCATTTACAGGAGCCAGTTCTGCTGAATGTGCATCAACATTTTTAATTGTTTTCTCGGAAGTGACTAACTACCATATATACCGACAAACTACTTTTTTGTTATTGTTGGGTCAAGCACTGGCGTATAAGCAATGATCAGCACAAGACATATGCAATAAAAAAAAAGTTAAACATCTACTTTGATTTTTTAGGAACTAAGATCAAATGAGGTACCTAAATCCAACCTTCAGGGCAGACAGACAATTATAACTCTGCTGATTTTCTCATAGAGGAAAGTGCTTTGAATAATTTAACATAGTAAGCAAATGCCATCTGTCCCTGTTTTGCTTCTGTTTTAGTGAAAATGGTTGAATGATAAAGTGAAGAATCACGAACATCTTACCAAGAATGCCCATGTCGTATCGGCCGTTCTTCTTGGCTTCCTGGATAACTGCTCCCAATGTGTCAGAAAAGTACTGGAACAAAGCATTTTGCTGCTGGACCTCCATTCCCAAAATACGGTTCAGGAACTTCCCGATGTTGTTGTAGTCTGCAGCAGGAACAAAGCGGATGCATCAGATTGATGTGAACATTTCCACAGAACTGTACATGAGTCATTTAACAGAATAGTTGCAATGTTACTTCTTTAAACAATTTAAACTGACCTTTGTCCAGTGACAGTGCGCCAGATCTGTCCTCCACATTTATGAGGCCCACACCTATTAATCCACTCTGAATTTCTACAGAAGAAAAATATGGTTATTACTCAGAGCCACAGATGAGATCCATCAATTAAAAGAGAAAAAGCACAGAAATCAATAAGGTAATGCAATACAAACCTTTGAAGAAATCGCCTTTAAAGTCAGAGGGCGGAGACACTAATGGAGCATCGAGCTTTACGATCGACTTCATCACAATTTCCAGAGCGTTTCTGCCGTACTGTGGGAAAGATCACAGGGAGTGAGTCACTGGCAGATAAAGAAAACTAGACAAACTCCAGAGACAAATGCTTGATGGACTTACTTTGTTGTCAAAATTAAACCTGCTGAGGTCTCGAGTTTCTGTTGCCCTTCTGTCTCCATGAGTGAGAGCACCCTGTTACAAAGATTAACACAGTTAACATTTCACAGGAATGTTTTAAAAATCCTTTCCTAAAAAAGGTTTATATATTCAACTAGTCCGTACCAGGCTTTCTAGTCTTTTGGCAACAATAGATGCAAATCTCTGCTCTCCTGCAAGCTCTGATATGAGGAAGATGTATTCTGGAGCTGTGACCTGGTTCGACCTGTGAGTTCTCCCTGTGTTCAAACAAGAGCAGAAGATTTGGTACATATTGTTATTTCACATTTATTACACGAAAAAAGCAACGGCAAACTCGCCATTTGTCAGATGGAGGAGAATTTAATTTTGAAAAAGTTTGGAATAAGAATAGGTTTGTTCACGTTAAATGACCCCGAAGGGTTAATATCTACTGACCAAACTGCTGTATAGCTCTGTCTGCACTCCACGGCAGCTCCAGCGTCATGTGGACTCTCCGCCGCTGGTTCTTCACTCGACGATCGGCCTGCAGGGAAATACCTGAGCTGGCAGCTTCCGAGATGATGGAAATGTTCTGGTTGAAAACAAAGACATTACTTTTTTTAGATAGAAAAGTGGAATTTGTAGCTTTTGAATTTCTGTACGTCTGTCAGTTCTGTCCAGTTTAACATGAACTAGATGTAAATGAAATTACTTTGTTGGCCTCTGTAATATCACAGTACAAGATGCCTCTTTATCACCCTGCTTGTCCTTGTTAATAACATGAGATCAAGTGCAGTCTCAAGCAATAGCACTCATAATCAGTTATTTCCTGGTGACACCAGAGAATATAAATACACACAGCACGTTCAGTAAAGCACAGCACGACTTTTCAGAATTTCTCCACATGGGTCACACCTCGATGATGTAGGATGACATCACCAAAACCCACAGATGAATAAGTAGCAAGTCAGTGAATAAAACGTCACGTTTACACAAATTATCCAAATGAATTGAACTAAGAGAGAGAAAGCACCTTAAAGCGGTTGGGCCTTAGTTCTGATTCAGTTGCTGGAGCACCAAAACTCACTTTCATCCAAAATTTCCACGATAACTTTGTGTTTACCTTCTCTCCATCCATGAACCTCTGCTTCTCTGTGAGATTGAGGATTTCCACCGGCACGTCCAGCTCAGAGCGAGATTCGTAGGTGATGCTGCCATCGTCGTTACTGACCACACGACCTTTGCGACCAGTCATCTGAAGCACAGTTGAAGACAGTACAGTGAGTTACAATACAAACCAAACACTGAGTCTAAAATACTGCGTTTAAAACAGAAAGTAAAACAAGAAAGGAAAAACCCTTAAGGCTACATAGATGCCAACCACAAATGTTTATATACCTCAGCTACATTGTCGGGTCCTCCAAGTTCATCTATGAGCTCGTCCAGAGTGTTGGGAGGCAGATCCTCAGCCAGTTCCTCGAGTTTTTCCAGCAGATCTCGCTTCATTTTCTGGGCATGTTCCACTGCGTCGTGACTTGTTATGCAACTATCCTGACTCTCTGCCTTGACTTATGAACAAGTAAAAACACAGCATTCATTAACCCTTAAAATCAGAGTGCTGTAATTCTGCTTTGCAGGTGGTAACTTGCTTACCTGTGGCAGGTGTGCTGGAGGGGTTAACAGAGGCAGTGAAAGCAGGCCTGGTGGAGCCCAGCCCAGAGGCTAACAAGGCACTTTGAATGGAGTCTGGATCAATACTCTTCCTTCTCTTTTTCTTCTTCTCTTTCCCTTTCTTTGGTTCCTTTCTGATAAGCCATGGATCTACGGCAGAGGAAAAGAAAAGGTTTGCTGTAACCACTGAATTAGATATAAAATGTCTTAATTCAGCTTCCACAACCTCCCTCAGAAGTCTCACCATCTTCCTCGTCCTCATCAGACTCGTCTCTGAATGGGTTGAAATCATCGTCTTCATCGGCTGAGCTGACAGATTTGAAGCTGTCGTCACTGTCACAGTCTTTACCGGACTCTTTGTCCGACTCCTCTGACTGGCTCTCCTCTGAGCTGGTGCCGGACAAACCTCCGTGCTTGCGAGGCTTCTTCTTCTGCTGCTTTTTGACCTCTGCACCTGGAGAAATGATCAGAGAATGAAGAATAATGTTTGAACTGCAAATCATGTTTATGTTTAATCAGTTATTGAGTATTAGATTAAAAGTTTTATTACCTTTTCTTTTCTTGCCCTTCTGCTCTGGTTGTGCGGCGGCGTCACTGGGAGACGGGGTTTTCTTGGCTGAGAGGTCGATACCTAACAGGCTATACAGCTTCTGTCTGTCAGGAGCTGGAAAGTGCTTCTCAATCAGGGACTGCAGCACACCTCTACAACAAAAATATGTTATTACAATGACATATATACATTATATTGTCTAAAACCGTTATCAGTCATCGTATTGTCAGTCCGTACTTTGCAGTTGACACAAAGTCATTGAGCTCTCCTCCTCCTTCCTCCAACGCCTCGAGTGTTCTTGCTTCTCCAGTGGACTGAAGACCGATCACCACACACTGCAGAGGGAGGAGTGTGTCAGTATTTCATACACTGAGCATCAGCATTGTACTGATATGTGTATATGGTTAAAGCAGGTAACACAAAATGAACAGTTTCAGGAAAACATTGACTAGCTTTTCTTGAGCAAAGTATAATCTCTGGTTTTTTAAATCTCCATCTATGGACTGAAGTGTTTCTGGCCTTGAGAGCTTCAACAAGTTTCTTTCATTTTCATTTCAGGTGATTCTGACATCAATGCTTTTTGTCACCTTCTTTAAAAGCAGTTTCACACAGAAGACTGAACAACTTTTTGCACAAGTACGGCATTTTTTGTCAGAACTAACCCCCATTATTGTATTTGTAATTCTCCACCAACAGTGGATTTCCATGAGTCTGACAGGTTTCCATTTTTCCCCACTACATTTTACTCCTCTGTCTTGCACACATCAATAACCAACCCTAGTCCTGTGTTGTCACTGTTACTCTTTTTAATGCAATAGATCTCCACCAGCTCCCGTTAAACTTTAAGCGTAGTCTCACCTTTCCATTTTGGACCTCCTCTCTGGCCAGCTGGACCACTCTGCGGACTTTGGAGGCAATGCAGAGGTATTTGAAGAACCTCTGGTGAGCAGACCAGAACTGGCCCCACATGGACTTCTTCATGCGCTGCTCTGCTTCCATCAGGTTTGCAGCCTGCTGGAACTTCTCACGTGCACTCACCCACTGGGAGAAGCAGGAGAGCATAATGAATTCTACTATCAGCACAAAGTAAAGAATCATAGCAATGTGCTTAAAATGCATTTCTATTTGCTTACCAGCCTCACTGATTTGTTGTACATGTTGATGTATTTCTGAGTCAGTGGAACCTCCTCAATCTTGAAGGTCACACCTGTGAAACTCAGCTGCCTCGCAATGTACATCCCCCTCAGTTTCATGTCCATAGCCACGATCTCCATGGCACCAACACCTCTGAAATTGACATGGAAAAAGTATAAAAACAGATGTTAGGACACTTTTGACTCATCACCTGTTAAACCTACATTTAACATTTTTCTTTTTCAACGTTTGTGTCAGCTGCAAAAAGCTAAACTTACCTGCGCTCAACTGCTTGGATAAAGTTGCCAAACTCTCTGAAGGGTGTTTTGTGTCCCCAGATACCCAGACGATTCATATAGGCCATGTTTCGCGGCTCAGAGGCACCTACATTTAAAAAAATAAAATAATTTTAGAATTTACAGCTTTTGCACAAATTCACCACCCTTACCTGAGTTTAAATGTCTACCAACCTGTAGCACTTGCATACACAACCCGAGCTTTGGGAAGTTTGTTCTGTAGTTCCAACACTGCAAGCCCAGTTTTTGTAGGTTTGGATGATCCAATTGGACAAACATTTTTAGCTTTGTGACACTCGTCATAGACGATCTAAAGGCAGTTGGTTAAGGAAAGTCATCACATTCAGTTTGATGCATTAGTTAAGACCATTTGCTATAAAAAAAGGAGTCATTACTTCCTGAGAACATCTATTCTACTAACTGATGGCTCCTTGAAAGGATACGACTCCGTCAAAGTCCTCCCCACACCAGTGGAGAAGCTGCTGAAATCTGGTCTTGTACTTCCCTCCCGATTGGCTCTCTCCTATCAAGGAAGAGTAGGTGGCGAAAATCACACCTTTCTTCACACTTCCATTGTGTTTTGAGGAGATTTTGCCATATTTGAACTGAAAATATAAAAGTGTAAGTGAGTCACACTTTGACATTATAAAGCCAGTAAACACTCAATGTTTTCATCTATGTATCATCAAAGTATTTTACCTTGTTCAGTGAGTGAACCTGGATGTTTTTGGCTCCTATGTCCCTCAAATCCCTTTCAGCATCATACTTTAAGTCATTTGAGACACTAAACCTGAACAAAAGACAAGAACATAGAAGAAGAGGTGTCAGAGTGGAGGCAATTCTGTTGGCATAATATTTATTTGAAAGGTAATGGTTTGTGTTTCCCTGTGTTTAATGCAACGCAGGGAATTTGGGATATTTACCAAAGTGATCTCTTCCTGCCTAAAAGATAATTCTCATAGATGATCCCTGCAATGGTCCGACCTTTCCCCACACCAGCTCCGTCACCAATCAGATACGCAGCTCGATCACCGCCAGGGAGGAATGTCTCATGTTGCTGAAGTACATCAGGACACGAAAAGCACAATCAAAACCAAAAGAGACACATCAAACATCTACCTGCAGCATTAGTCTCTGTCATAGTAAAGTTGTTTTTGTTTTTTTTTTTTTAGCAGTTTTACCTTTTTTTTTTTTGTACATTTCTTCATATTTTTTGGAAAGGCTGCTTTTTGTTTTATCTTATCAAAATAAATATGTTTAACTAAATGAACACTGCTTACCTGAGCTGCATATGTGATTGCTTCCAGCTGCAGAGCAGACAGGCAGCCACGATCAATGACTTCTTCTGGGATGGACAGTCTGTACCACACATCAGGGGGACTGACACTGGACAGGGAACTGGTCTCCACCACAGGATCAGGATGTCGCAGACCAACTTTTACTGCATTGACAAACTGACTGGTCAGTGGATCAAGCAATTAACAACAGCAGGCTGTTTTCTGTTTGTTACAGTGCATTGCTGCTATCACTCAGTCTGTTTCCATGAGGCCTGAGCAGAACAGTGCTGTGTGAATCGATGTGGGCCTCAAAGACATGTATGGCTACACCTCCCCTTTACACATACTTAGAGTTATCCTGACTACTTGTTTCCAGGGGAATGTGTTTTTCAGATTTTCTTCCAGATCTGTTGTGGCTTCATGACATTAGGAAACTGACAATGCCAAATAACAACAGTCATACTTACATTTCATTGGCATGTACTCTGCGTACGTTTCTGCATGACCCAACTCATCTTCCTCCTCCTCCTCAGGCTCATCTTCCTCTCTCATCCCTGGGGGTTTCTGTTCACAGATTCACATAATGAGACTTCCAGTTCTCACAATACTCTTCTGCTTTTAAGCATTTCCTTAACATAACCATAAACATTAACTTGGCAGAGATGTATTTAACATACCAACACATTTGGCAGCATTAAATATCTTTCTAAATCAGTATTATAACACATACCAGAGAGTGGGAGATGTTCTGCATTTTAATGTTGTCATTAACCCAGATCCTGGCAGCATCTTTGCCCAAAACTTCCTTCTTGATTCCATTGTTCATTTCACCTGAAACATCAACAGAGACCAGAGGTCTTATTGAAACAGTTAGAGCTTCTCAAATGTGGACAAATGTTAATTTCAAAGTTTTTAGAGGGGACTGCCGAATCACAGTTTGGTTATTCCACCATCTCATTATTTTGAAAATGTCACAATGCATTTTAGAACTGCAGCAAACAGTCTGTTAATTCATTGATAGACAGAAAATTGATCAGTGATTATAATGGTTGATTAATCATTTAGGTAATACAAGGAAAAATGTCAAACATTTCCTTGTTCATAATTCTTAAATGTGAGAATTTTGTGCTTTTCCTTGTCTAATGTGATAGTTAACTCTGTATCTTTTGAGGTATGGGCTGTTTATTGGACAAAACAAACATGAATAGCCTTTTGGACATAATCAGTGGGTGATTTGAGGGTGGGTGCCATCCCCCTGGTCCCCATGACAAAAATGCACCCCCCCTCCATCTCCTAGTAGCAGAGAGAGTGCAGGGGCAGAGGGGTTGTTTAGCTAAATATGTTAGTCTTGTCTGTCTGACTCATTGATCCTTTATCTAGCTGGCTTGTACAAGTTGGAATCTATGGCCCCGACCATCTGTTCCTCCGAAATATCAATAGTCTAACTGCGTATTGATAAATCCACGGTGCTGTCCGTGGTGCTGAAGCAGCTGACGGATTTGTAATTGCCCCTTTTCACTCAGTCCCGCCATTCTGTCAGTTTGGTCTGGACCTATAATACTGTCTAAATGATATATTATAAAATACCCAATTGTATACTATATACTATATATTAAAATGTAAAAAAATAAAACACCAAGAATTGCATGTTCAAAACACATGCAACATTAAATAACAATACATTACCTGTCGCTGTTGCCGTTGCTACTGGTGTAGTAATGTCAGGTGGAGGCTTTAGCTTCATGAGCTCCATCAGACTGTTGCCCTTTAGACCGGTGCTCTTCACATTGCCAGTCCTAAGGAGGTCTTTCAACTGAATTTGCTAAAAAAAAATATTTAAAAACATGTATGATGAGCATAACCACAAGCAGTGTTTTTTCTCTGTGCTCTTCAGTCCTTTATGAATTTTGAGCATAGAAAACATGGTTTCCACAAACGTACCTGATCTCTGTTTGAAGGCACTACTGTGGGCGCTGAAGGAGGAATACTTGTGGAGGAGGGGGTCGAAGACCCTCGCAGGGCTGAATTAGCAACATGGACCACCTTGGTGACAGTTATGGTATGTTTGATATTGTTCGTGGCTGATTGTTTGGTCACAACAGTTCCAAGTGACGGCAACTGATTCAGCTGATTTAAGACAAACGTGGTGGTTGATGGCTGAGGTTTGTGCTGGTGGAGACATTGGGCAGAGGGAAGAGTGAATTTTATTTTATTTTTTTAAATCAAAGCATCAGCAGAAACATTACATTGTGTCTTCAATAATTTATTAAGGGAACTTAATGTTCTGTAATCTCACCCTGATGGTAACTATAGGGACTGGAGCTGGAGGCTCAGTTCGAACAACATCCACCGACTCTGTCCCCACACCAACATCCAGGGCACTGATGGAGATAGACTGGAAGAGGACCAGAAATCAAAACATTAACATAGTTATAAATACAGTAATAAATCAGAACCAAAACTAAAGATCTTCTTACTTGCTGTGTTGTAGAGGGCTGTGCAACATCCTGAGAATCAACATCAAATAGGCCAATATCATTTGGGCAAATGCCACTCTCACTCAGGGCAGCGAGAAGTAAATCCTGTCCAGGATCCATCTGCAAGACACAGTATGTCCTTCTGTTAATGTCTTTCATGCGCAGCGCTGACAGTCTTTGCTCAGGAATAAAAACAATTATAAAACCACAATACAAATGTTTAGAGACAAAAAAACAAATGATGGGCAGAAAATACATCAGCATCAATTTTGATTGTAAATCAATCAAACATTTTTGTTGAATCTCACTCAAAAATGTTTAAAAAAAAAATTAGTTTATTAAATATGTCAGTAAATTAAATCTCTAATAACTTACATCAAGCTTTAGGAAAATGCAGTGTAAAAAATGTCACGCAGATAAGACTCAATTGTAAGTTTAATTGCACATTTACACATCAAGAAGTTTAAAATGTCTCTATTTTCAAACTCTAAACTAAGACTTGGGAGTTCAAAGTTTAACATTGAGATCAGATTACATTGCCTGCTTGTGCTTTTGTATGACTTTGAACATTGCCAGAAAGACTAACCTCTGCTTGAGCTACCTGATGAACCAGACTTGACTGATGAACACAAGCACATCAATACTATTAAATACAAAACGTTTAAACGTGATGTGCAGCAGCCAAGAGTGAAAAGGTGCAACAAGGAAAGCTGACAATAATGTGACCATTAAAAAAATGCATGAACTAAAAATCACAATTAGACCCACATGTATGCACACGTGTGGCATCAGATACGGAAAGCAATGTAAAATTCAATTCAAATGAAAAATAAAAGTAGCGGTGTATTCTTTCATCCAAAAGACCAAACTCTTGTTTTTCAACTTTAACACACATATAAAGTTATTTCAACCTCATTGTAAGCAAATTATAAAACCTATCCAAATATTCACCTCGTATCTCCTCCGCCGAAAAGCGTGAAAATAAAAACTTTAAAACGTAACAATGAGTCGAGATAACTAAATTCACTCCAAATCAAGATTAACGATAGAAGACTGAGAATTTGCCGTTTCTCAAAGCAAGTCTGGTCCGAGACTTGTTCCAAAGTGACCCAAAACAAGACACGTGTTTGCAGTGTCCTACTTCGCTTCGTTCAACTTCCTGATCCCTCTGACTGAACGCAGCTCCCCTCGACTCCTCTGTAGCTCACCTGGTTAATAATTATTGACACAAGCAGCTCCTACAATGCATAATAGGAACAAACTTTTTGCGCCTTCGTACATTTCGGTAGAGCTAATTAGCAGCTAGCCGTTGACCGGCTCACTGTCAGATCAGCTCCACTGGCCTGCTTCGACCAGGGTGACACAGCTTAGCCCTGCTAGCTTACTGACTAACCGAAAGCTAACGCACTGAACTCAAAGACACTTTCACATTCGTGTCAGTGACCCGACAGTTGAGTCACCGAGCAACAAACTGATAAGAGGCGATCAAACTTAGCTAAAACCACACATTGTTCAGCTAACGTTGCTAAATCCAGAGGAAATCTTAACTGTTATTAACGTTAAACACGGACACTTCTCACATATGTCAGGAGCTGTTAACGTTATTTAACCGACACATGTTAACATTATGTATTCATTACATGACATTAGCTTGTTTTCTGCTAACTTTATCTCTCGTTGTTTTGAACGTACGCGAACATTTACAGACGAGTTTCTTGCTAGCTTGTGAAGTTGGTGCTGCTCGAGCCTGATAACGAGTTCCTGATAATAAATGACGTTAGCAAGTTTAAACGAGTTTACAAAACACCACCTGAACCCGGGTGTGTCCTTCCCGACCCGATCCACGGCAGCCGGGCTCACTGCAGCCGGGTTAAAGCTAACGACCCCCGAGTATTGTTGTGATGTTGTTGACGGGGCTGCACGCACTGTGTCATTGCTAACGCTAGCTAACGTTAGCAACGAGGTGCGTTAAATGAAGATGCGTCTCAGCCTCAAACCGAATAAAACAACTTAACATTTCTGCCAAGTATCTCCGCGACAAGTTTGCGTTTTTAATGACAAAGACGTTAGAGTCAAACAAACACCCTCCCGCGCCGAAATCAACTTACCTGACAGTTCCACGGCGGCTCCGGCTCGCAGCAGTTCGGGGTTTGTTGTCCTCTCCGCTCCGCCGCGCTCACGCCATCTTTTTATCAAACGCTCCGCCGCATGCCGGTCACGTGACGCACAGGCCGACAGCTGGCGTCTTTGCGGTCAAACTGCTCGTCGGGCCTCGGCGGAAACGGCTCTTCGAGCGGCCGCACGGCCTCCCCGAACCTCGATCTACCGACACAAGCGAGAAATTCTGCATTTCTACAACGTTTAACGCAAACGACAAACATAGAAGAGTCAGCGAGCTAATGCGACGTCACGTGACCCAGCGAAACCTCGAGAGGAAGTGACGATGGGAAAAGTTCTTCTTCGTTGCCTTCTTCCTTTTTTCCCTTCCGCTTCTGCTGTTTTCATCCATGCTTTTAGTTTCATATTAGAACAATAGCACACTTTAATTATGTATCAGATCTGAGTCCACTCTGATTTAAAGGTTTTAACCCAGGAGGCAAAAATTTATTGATAATTTAATTAGACTCAATTAACCTAATTAGCTGAATATGCCCTACATGAAAACAAAGAGAAGGAGGCAAGAAAATAAAATGTCTAATCCAATGATACTAAAGCCAAAGAGCTGGGCTTTGAATCTTGTGTTTATTAATTTAAAGGATTCTTTAAATATTTTTATTTAGTAGTGCAATTTTTTTGGTGAATACTTTTATTATATCAGGTAAATATTTTATTCCGAGATGTAAATACTTATTTTTTAGTGTTTTTTTGTGTTACAGGTTTATTGACACTCTATGACCCTGTATTTTATGTACTATGCACTATATATTATTATTATTATTATTCATTACTTATTAATTATTTAACTGCTTTCGTTACTTTAAAAATAGTTAATTAATCATGGAAATTAATTAATTGGGCTCTGGCTCGTGACCTCATTTCTCACTATTATCAGAATTTTTACAAGCCAAACAATCAATTGATTGATGGAGAAAATAATCAGCAGATGAATCCAGAATGAATTTATTGCAGTCCTGAACAAAATAGTTCAAAATGAGCTCCCACAGGAAAAATGCTGCTTTTATATGAATGAGGAGGAAAAGTAATCGAATGACAGAAGATGGAAGTACTTTAACTTTACTAACTAGAATCACATTTTCAATGCAAGACCTGTAACAGAGTATTTTTACAGTGTGGTATTAGTACTTTTACTTCAGTAAATTTTTCCTCGGTCTCTAATGTTTGAGCTCATAAACATGAGGGTTAAGAACGTGCTGCCGCCGGCGGCCTGCAGGGGGCGACATTGCCTCGTCTCGCCTCCTTCGTCTCCATGAAGAAAAATGGCGGAGCGGAGCTGCGGAGGCTTCATCGGTTGAGCTGCTGGCGGCGATAGAACAACAGACGGGCTCAGAGTCACCGTGGAAGGGAGCCAGCTCGGAGGGAGGACGCTGCCGTACGAGCAGGGCGAGGTTAATCTCCGATCTGGCTGAAAACTTCATTTATTAGTTCCTGGGAAGGAGCGCGGAGAGACGAGCGAGGAGCCACGAAAACAAGCCGGACATGAACCGGGTAAGTTTGCTGCTTCGGGCATCAGCGAACACGGCTGAATGAAAGCGAACAGAAGTGGATTAACTCTGTCTGCGAGGACCAGACTCACCACTTTAAACGTTTTAAAATGAATTGTACAACCCGCCGGTGTTTTGGCTGCAAGTTCCTGTAGTTACTGGAGCTGCAGATGAGGCTTTTTGTTAAAGTGCTTTGCTAACATTAGCTGCTCCATGTGCTGCTAGCTAACAGTGTTTGTGACACCACAGGACAATAATAAACACATGGCTTTGTCTTCTGGTCAGGTTTTATAGTTTACATGTAGCTGCTGAGGTCCAGGTTAGTTTGAATGGATGTGAGCAGTAGATCATTAGTCAGGAGGCCTGTTTGTGTCCTGGATCTGGATTTAAAGGGACTGATGGACTGACGGATGTGGGTGTGGATCAGCGTGGTGTCTCCTCAGGGCCCCTCCCACCACACTGCTGCAGAGTAATCAAGTACATCTACTCAAGTACTCTACTCAAGTATCATGCTCTGGTACTAGTCCTGTACTTGAGTATATCTATTTTATGTTTACTTTATACTTTCACTTCATTGTCTTGCAGCCCCCCACAATCCAGCAGTGTGTAGTTGTGGGCCCTTGTCATGTTTCAGATATCTTTGAGTTATTCCTGTGAAGGTTCTCAGTTATCCAGGTCCTGATATTCAAATAAAGGTTGAATCGATGGCAAATGGACTTGATTGTAGATGTTTGAACGTCTTGATTAGATGAACGTCTTCAAGCATCTACTATAAAGTCTCGTTGATTCAGCCCTTATTTGAATGTCTTTGAGTTGTTTGTTCCACCAAAGAGTTATTTTACATTACATAGTTTCACTTTAATAACAAGTCAAGTTATTCATCAATTCATAAAAACAGCAAAGATTTGAGAAAAGTCCAAAAAAATAATCCAGAGTTATGATGCAGTTTTTAATAGTTGTAGGTGTAAAAATGCAAAACCTAATAAAAGCACTGGAACAAAAAATCTTTTTGTGAAATTAGCTACGTTAAACCCATTAAAACTAATTACTCAAGATTAACAGGCTGTGAGCTATAAACGAAAGTAATAACACAAATGGCAAAGAGTGAAAATCGAGACATTGATGACATTCGTATCAAGCTAGTGTTGTACATTTTTCTACAGTTGATACCAAACACAGATTCTTTATATCATTAGGCCTAAATATCATTTCATGATCAAACAGTTCAACTTTTGCATATGTTGAATGATGTCTTTCTTAATTTATGTACATTTCTTGATAGTATGTTTGTTTTTGTCGGCCTGTATACTCTTCGCTGTGTTAATCACTGTGTTAATCACTGTGTTAATCACATGTTCCTAAGGTTGTATTTTCTGCTGTGCTTGATTTATTTATGGAAAATCGAAGCATTCAGCTGTAACAACTTTGTGAACACAAACTGAGCATCATGGACTAAAAACATTTTCTCTCTGCACGCAGGAGATTGTATGCAATAGCCATTCAGTCACTGTCTTAAGCTGCACCAAGTCCATATCACCAGTTCACGATGAAACTACGATCAAGCTGACACAGGAGGGAAGGTGCTCTCCAATATGCTGCCAGCAGAATGATGCTCAGAGGCAGGGAGAGGGTGAGTATGTCTACAGCCTGATCTCCAGCTGAGGAGTTTGAACACTCCACAGCAGAACAGACAGGCTGCTTTTTGTTGTTATTTTCAGTAGATTACGTAATGGAAGGCAGGGAGGAGAACTAGAAACACCAGGATAATGTACGTGTTTTTTCAGACAGGAGAACAAATCCCATCAGCACCACACCAAAAGACTCAAAGACCGATTTCCCCGAAATGGAGAGCAGCCACAGCCAGTGTTCACCCTGCTGGTCAGATGAACAGCCGTCGCCTCCGCAGCTCTACTGCGCTCAGACCTGCCTTCGTTCCCCTACAGAACTGTCCCTGCCCCTCAGCAACAGCTTATCTCACACGCCCCTCCACGCCAACAACAGCAGCGCCCTCCACAGCCACCAGAGGAGAGGAGTCCGCCTCAAGGTCAAAGGAAAGAAGTCCACACTAAGAATGTACGCACGTCCTGATTGTTGATGCGCTTTTAAATGTCGACAAGGAAGTAATCTTATTTAACAACGTGATAGTTGTTCATGTAGCTGTAATCGCTGTTGTTGCATTTTTTTCCACTACAGTGCAGGAGGGAAAAACTCTCAAAACAGAAAAGTTACTGACTACTATCCAATAAGACGCAGCTCACGAAAAAGTAAAACAGAGCTTAAGGTAAGATGAAATTACTACAACATATTACATATGATATCAGTGTTGCCATATTGGTTGAAATGGCTATTAAAAATATTGTTGGACCAGATATAACCGTATTGGCATGAACATAAGACAATAGTTTTTTCTGGAAAACACTTCATGTGTTATATTTGAGCCCTTAACAGCAGCAGAATGGAGCGAGTAAAGAGCACTGTTACTTGAACACAGTGTTGCATTATGGGTTGTTTGTAGCCTTAATGTTGCTTGGCTACAAAGTTTCTTTCAGTCTATTCATAGTGTCTTTCAGAGTTAGTTTATCCGTCTTAACTTTGTTTCTAACGGATTGTATAAATTTTTATCTTTCACGGGGGAAATTTATTTCTGACCAGTGAAAATGAGTGGACAAGAAACACAAGTTTTTCATGTTTCACTTTCATGAGAGAAAAGGCAAATGTTCAAGGGTCTTATCCTTGGACTAATGTATCTTGGGGAAGTTTTCCCAACAACAGTGTGTCTTGGATGTGTGTGTGTGTGTGCGTTTGTGTGTGTGAGGGAGTGAAATCCAATCTGCTTTTTTTCAATTTGTTCCTTTTTGTCACCAGTGTGAAGAAAAGAAGCACATAGATGATCTCATCACAAAGGGAATAGAGGAAGGAATGGAGGTACGCTGAGTTTTCTGCCTCCATGTCTAATTTTTGAAAGTAGAAAAAAGGCCAAGTATAAGATCCCAGCAAATGTTCACAATAAGACTAAAACCTCTCATGCCTTTTTGTAGGTGCAGCACATAGAGGGAAAGGGCAGAGCAGTGTTTGCCACTCGGTGTTTCCAGAAAGGCGAGTATGTGGTGGAGTATCATGGAGACCTGCTGAAGATCACTGACGCCAAAAAGAGGGAGGCTGAATACGCTCAGAACCCTGCCACCGGCTGCTACATGTACTACTTCCAGTACCTCTGCAAAACGTACTGGTATGATAAACCTGTTATAAACATTACGACAACGTTTGAATATTCTGTCTTGATTACTTTAACTTCAGCTCATGTTTTTCCTGATGTCAATGTTGTTTGTTTCTCATTCCAACAGTGTGGACGCCACAAAAGAGACTGGTCGAATGGGGAGGTTGATAAATCACAGCAAAAATGGAAACTGCCAAACCAAACTCCACGACATCAGCGGCGTCCCTCACCTCATCCTCGTGGCCTCTCGAGACATTGACGAGGGTGAGGAGTTGCTCTATGACTATGGAGATCGCAGTAAAGCCTCCATCGCGGCTCACCCGTGGCTCAAATACTGATCGAGGGGTCCTCGGAAAAGAAAAGGGAAACGTACAGTAACACTTGTGTTTCTCATTAGCTAGTGTACAAAATGCCTTAGAAACAGAATGTGTCCCCTTTTTGTTCCAATATTGAGGAAGTGGGCTTGTTATGTGTTTGAGAGGGGTGGGGGTACTTATCACATTTCAATTGAGGTCACTCTGCCTTGTCAGATGACGTCTGTACTTTTTATTTATGTGTATATGAAACATTCTGGTTGTTTTGCAGCACATTTCTTTTGTACATTTTGTATTACCTATAGACCAATGCTTCTACAGCATGCAGGTGGTAGTTAATGCTCTGCATTTTTATACTGCTTTTTCTTAATTAGTCGTTAGCAATACTTATATTTATGGCCCCAGAGCCCTTTTTGGATCAGCAACAACTGTGAGATGCAAATTACAAACCCTTTTTAACAAGATATATTCTGTTCAAGTGGAATTTGATTTCAGCCGTCAAAACTCACCCAGTCGACCACTGTTCAGTGGAAGTGTAATAATTCACCAAACTCATGCTTCACTTGGTATTTTTGGGTCTTTATTACACAAACTGTGACACTGGATCAAAGTATTTTGCTTTTTGAAGTAAAAGTAACTTAAAGGATCAAATATACAGAACATACACAAATGCTTTGTTTGGTTTTTAGCCTATATCGGATTTTTTAATATTTAAGACGTAAATTACATTTGAATTATCTTGTAGTAAATGTTCAAATACCTTCAGTATATTCTGTCAGTTAAAATATAAATGTGTGTGAAGGTTTGTATGAAATATAAATAGACTCAAGAATCCAAAGACAGTTTGATTTTCTCTATAATCTCAACTGACTCACACGATGTCAGTTCTCAGCTGTCAAACCTCCTTTTAATTTCACTTAGATATAAATTCTCGAACTCTCGTCACTGTCTAATATCACTGCACTCTGTACATATATTTATTTGCTTGCGGTTGCAAATCCAAAGGTGGTGTCAAGGAATGGTTTGACATTTGGGGAAATATATGTTTTCACTTTCTTACAAACGGTAAAATGAGAAGAATGACGTCACTCTCATGTCTTAAATATCAAAGTGATCAAAGCCTTGAACCTGTCAAACCTTTTTTATTTTCCATTTTGACAGGCAACACTACCTGAAATTTAAAAAATTATCACAAGCTACCCAAAATCTAAATCAAATCAAAATGACTGTAAGGGTAGATTTTGTTACCTTTGGACACACACCTGCTTCCAGTCTTTGACAGACATGAGAGAGATGTTGATGTTCTCATTGGACTCATCGCAAGAAAGCGAATACGTGTATTTCCCAAAATGTCGAGCTCTTCCTCTTAAAAACACTGGCAACACACAGGTTAAAGCGTCATGTCACATTTTCTGTTTATGCACGTGCGCACACACAGAAGCAGCCTGTCCAGTGTGTTCGGTGGGTTTGGTGAACTCTTACACTTCCACTGAAAACCGTGGGTCTTTGCAGGTTTTCTCCACGTTTGTTCTTCCCGCTCACAGAACTGTCACATTGTTCACAACCAGATGTTCCATGTGAAAGTATTTAACAGCTGAACCACCAACAGGTCATTTTTTTGACTTTTTATTTTAGTAGCTTTTTCCATGTAGGTCAAATTTACATCCAATCACGTTCCTCCCTTTTATCTTATTTATCCTGATTCGAGTTTGATTTATCCTTTTCTAGAAAATCAGTGAGAGACAAATTATTATTCTTTTAGCTAATTGGTTATGAGACAATATTCCTTCATGAAATTTCCAATTCTTTGCCTTTTTGCTTTTTTTCTCACAAAAATGAATCACAGATCACAGTCTCACTTAAACGTTAACTTTAGCTTGAATGATCAAAAAATAATAATAAAAAATGTCCACATGCAGCCGTTTGATTTTGAACACTGCTGAATAAAACAGTGGACAGTTTCTCACCTGGAAGTCTTCAAATCAGAATAATGAATCTGTTTTAAAGCATAAGTTTGGTCATATTTTTGTTACTGTCAACAAATTCCACGAAAACCCAAAATCAACAATGTGTTTGTCTCTCTGTACTTTTTGGCTTTATATTTGTGGCTGTCAGCTCCAAACTCATTGGTTCCTACTGAAAATAATGTTTTAAAAAGGTTCAGTATTTTCCCCAAACAGCTGCTCACTGTAGTTTTTAACAGAAGTTACTCAAACAGGAGGAAATGGAGCATTTGTTGGGGACTATTTTCAGCCGCGGATGAATCCACATTTGGTCTCTAATGAGTCTTTGTGGCAGCAGGACGGTGTTTGTGGGTTTGAGTCCAGATAAACTACAGTGTGTGAGTTGATGGTGATGAAGGAACAGTGTGGCTCAGTGATAGAAGAAGATCTATCAGGCTTTCACACAGTCGTCGTTAGGAGATAAATCCACTGTTGGTTTGAGTCTTTTCATGGAGTTTGTTGACAGTCAAAGTTTAAAACACTTGTGCTTTAAATGTATTTTTAAAAGTTAAATACAGTAACGGGTACGATACAATTTAAAATCTATACATTAACTTATTCAACAGAGTTCATTGTTTGAATTCAGTGGTTCAGTACAAACATGATGAATTCACATGTATTTGTGCTGATCTAATCTTTGATGTCTCCCAGTGAAGTAGCAGTTAAAAACCAACCAGTGGACCCGACACATCGTCACATTCCCTTTGATTTCGTTGTGCAGCACTTCCTCTTCTTACAGGTGCTGTTTGTATTACTGCTGACATTTTCTCAATTATAATAGATTTTGTATTATGGGTTTGGTATCATTATTATGGGGAATCCTTGGGCTCTGTCTTAAAGGAAGCGTTTTGGAAACTGTGCCTGTTTGTTTTCCTGCTCAGAAGACGAAGACGAAGTCCGTTCTTCTATCTCTCTGTTAAACATGAAGCTACAGTTAAAATGTGGCTGGATCAGTGGTTCCAACCTTCTCGTCTGACTCTCTGCAAGAAAGCGAATAAGCATGTTTTAATCTCGACCGGCTCCTTTAAGCCCCCTGAATTTCGTTTTCACTAATTCGTAGCAGGTTTGTTTCACAATGATGGCAAATCTAAAGACCTGGCACCGAATCTTCTCCATCCTCCAGCTCTGTGGTTCTTTATGTTTTACAGGGGATTTTTCATAAAAGTGTTTCATCAAGGACGATAAGTCGAGCTCTTAAAGTTTCCAAAATATTGAGTATATTATTGAAATATAGTATTTTTTTTGATTCCCTGTACAAGTTTCTTCAGACACATCAGAGCGCAGTCGGGTGCAGGTGAGAAAGCTTCCAGTCTGACGCTTCCCCTTCCACCTCCAACAGTAGCATCGTGTCACATGTGTGAAATGTTTTCATATGAGCCTTTTCTTAATCACATGTTCCATTCTTCATGTAGAACTAATGCAATAATACCTGAGGGGCAAAACTGACCTGTTGGCCATTTTAGGACATGATAGATCTTTGCTGTTGTAGCGTTGAATAAATCTTAATGCTGGGGTTTAGGCATCGATGAATAAAGATGTAATATGCAAGTAACAGGAGTTGGCATCTGGTTTCTTCTTATGTATTATATACGTATATTAAAAGGAATTATTACATATTTTAATTGTTTTCAATGACAAAAGTTGCATGAAACTCTTTTTTCAAGCATCATCCAGTTTTGTCTATCTGGGATAATTAGCAGCCTGAAACATGCTGAATTACAACATATGTACAGTTCTTTAAACAAAGAGCTCAACTCAGTTTCTTTGAGCTGACAATAGACTGAACTTGAGCAACTTCACATTGATCTTCAAATATAAGTCTTCATTATGAAAGAACTTTGCAATGATGTGTAAACTTATGAGAAATCACAACCATCAGGATTTAACACTGTGCATTTATATATTAATGTTGTGCTCGAGGCCTGGACAAACTGTTTTGGTTAAGGACATTTGGTCATTCTTAAAAAATCTTTAACATGATAATAAAGTATTTAGGTGCAGTATTTCTTGTTTCTGTAGCTGCAGATCTGCCGTCAGATCAAACCAACCAACATTTAATTCACATTGGATGAAGTTTCTTTACAACTAGTTTCTGATGAACAAATGTGAGTGACAGCAGATAACTGGTGGATAAAAACCAGACAAACACCTCAAACATTACAGAGTTTTTATTACAGAGGAGACAGCTCGTTTAATAAAGCACGGATTCATTCATTAAACCTTTAAATATCCATTTTAATGAGGGAAACACATGAGAGATCAACAGTGACTTCAATAATGAGCTGAAGAACTGGAGGGAGCCTTTTGGACAAGTCGTCTTGTTTGACTACGTTTCCCTTTTCATGTTTCCCTGTTTTCATGCCTAAATTGTCCAAATCCCTTTGACGTCCACGTGGAGTCGAGAACATGAGACTCTCTTGCAATAAATATTATTTTGTCTGTGAATATGTAAAACAGGAGCAGCTGCTCTGACACTCATTGACACGCACTCGTTTTTAGCCTCATTATAATCCTCATTCTTGTCATTTTACATTCATTTATTCCACCTCGCTGGGTGACGATAAATGAAGATAAAGTGCCTCTACTATTAAAAGCCACCCGGTCGGACCTCTGCTGGTGGTGAGTCGGTGTTAAGCATAAAGACAAGCTGGAAAAGCAGCAACCATCAATGAGCGTTTTTAAAAATGTAAACCACACTTGGCACTTCAGCTTTATTAACTTTGCTTGCACCATTTTTAGAAACCACAGTCTTCATTTCTCCTGAGCACAGTCTGAGGGAGATTTATACCTGCGATGAGATCATTTCACACCAGCTTTAAAACCATGTTCATATTTGAGGCCTTGTATAAATGATGCATATAAGCACAAGTCAATATTTCACGTTTCTAGTAGCACACTGCTGCGTGTTTTCTACATGATGTGCTGAACGTTAGATATTTCAGGTGCAGAATATGGGACATGAATGTTTAATGTTTCCCTGCTCAGTGGCAAAACTTGCAGAACATCACTATGAACATTTATTCAAATGTTCTTTCGTTCAGTTTTTCTTTGACCTATTGGTGAGAAAAAGTGCTTTTTAAAAAAAAAAAAACTTTTTAAAATTAGATCCTCATATACATGTCATATTTTTATCATGATAAACCCTTTATGTATTTCTCTTCTTTCCATGACAGGAATGTTTTGATCTTTTTCTGTACAGCTGTTAAATTGTGATTCTAAGCATCATTTCATACACGAGCCCAAAGTCTTAATATCTGTCGAGCTGCATCGTTCTGCTGGTGATGGACCTACAAGCTGCCCACATGAACGAGGACAGAACATTTTAAAGAAATTTAATGGGACCCAAAAGTCTTGCTTTTGTTAAATCTCGAGATCAGAACTTGAAATGCTTCAGTGATTGTAGGTTTCCTTTGCAGGTTTGCCTTCAATTTCTTCTGGGATCTTCAGATAAAACCGTCATCTTTCATAGAATAATAAACACTTTAAAACTCATTTTCATTAAATCAACATCTGAGACAGATAATCTGCAGCACTTTTGTGTCCCAAACCTTCATCTGTGCCATAATTTTCACCCACTTACTTTTACTCTAAACATTAACCAACATATCATGAGCCACTTGGAGTGCAACAACTTTCCACTTCCCATCCTTCAACTTGGGTTTAAACTCTCTCAGTCATGTCTGATTCTGTAAAGGCACCAAATATTCTCTGGCATTGTTAAAGTACAGTCTGTATGTGCCATCACTCACTGAGAGCAACAGTGTGGTTCTCAGGTGATTAGATAAAATAACAGTTTTAGAGGATATTACAAATTCCTTTATCTAAGCTGGAGCCTCATTTGAGGCAGATGATCCGTTCACTCTTCCTTCTGTCGGCCTTCTCACCTCAAACACATATTTCCTTTGCGGTGTGAGTCGCTAGTGGTGGTTTGATGTGCAGTCGCGGCCTCGAGTGATGGACATGGAGTGTTAAGAGTTTTGGAGTTTCACCTCGACACGTCCTCTCCTGTGACTATATGTGCTGTAACGCCTCCTGGGCTTGTTCTGTGTACACGTCGTCCTTCCCCGCCCACGAGCCGTCGAACTGAGCGCTCCTCTGTGAGCTCCGCTGCTTGTCACGCGAGAAGAAACTAAACCTGCGGCGAGAGGACGGAGAGAAGACAGAGGACACGTCTTTAATGGACGAGTCAGTGGTTCACAGGAACATGTATGGAGAGTGTGCAGCGAACATCAGTCACTTGTAAAGCAGTGTTAGTGTTTACAGCAATGTGCTACATGTGGCATCTAACAACATTGAGACTTTACAACTGTATTATTGTTGGCAAATTAATTGATACCTTTGTATAATTACTGTAAACAAATGAGACCATATCTGCTCCTGATATTTAAAACCAAATAAATATAAATCCCAGTGAGGTTGTTTTCTTTATTTCATTCACTGATTGGTCACAGTGATGAGCATGAATATGCTGAAGTCATTTTTCTGCCACTGTGCCAACCTTGTGCTGTGAAGTAAAACCAGACTGATGCAGAGGTCGGACAGTGGCTGCTGCCATTTTACCGGCTTAGAACTTAGAAACAGTCATATACAACTTATCACCCACATATTGGTTATATGTGGGCGATAATTCTTACTGACACATGATGTCTGTGAACAGCTTATCACGTGAGTGGAACAGCAGTGATGAGCTGTGCGGTGATACAGCAGCACATGTCAGTAGGAATCGTATGACACGAGAAGAAGAGTAACACACCATCAGCCACTTTTCGAACCTGAGCACAATAAAAGTGTATTGAAGAGATCAGTGCTACTGATTGATCATGTTCACACTGATTATTCTTATTTATTTGTTTACAGAAATTATGCTCATGTATCAGAGTTAATGCGACACAGAGCACCTTTACATTAAGTTAAGTTTAAATATTTTTTTTGTACTAACATAATGCAAAACACACAAATTGAAAGGATTATAACTGGACTCATCTATGTAAACTGAGCAGTGCAGTACAGTAAAATAAAGCATGATGAGCTGACTTCATCTATTACAAAGACTGATTATTGCAAAAGAGCTTAAAGCGCTTTAGTTTGTAAATTTTTCGAGAATTATTTGTATGAGCTTAGAAGCACAGAGCTGAGTTGTTACTGCGGTCAGTGAGGGGAAAGACAAGACACAACAGACTACATGTTCATATTCTGACTGGCTGATTTTTATGATCCACAATCATCCCATTGGACAATGTTAATAAGACGGCCCCACAATCAGCCAATCAGAATACTACAAAGGTGAAGTAAAGGGTCAAAACGTGACCCCGGCACATGCAAGGGGACGGAGGCTGTTAGCTGAGAAAGTGACAGACTCTGAAGCCAACCAAATATAGAGTCATACAAGCGATACGAGGCGTCTGATTGGCTGTAAAGTGGGGTCATCTGGGATCAAACCAGCCGCCACCATCGGCATAATGGCTGTGAAGATCCTGTTACACAGAGGTAAAGACACACAGGCACAAACAGGAAGAGATATACAGAGAAGGGGGAGGGGGGACGAACAGGGGGAGACAGGGACCACATCAACCTTTGACCTCTGTTCGACCCAAACTTCATGTAAAGTTCCCATTGAAACTCAAACCAAAAAGAATCATGCTTTAGTTTCTTAGTATAGAGAGAAAAATAAAATGGGTGCAGGCACATGTCTGTTTATCATGTGCTGTTTATCTGCCCTGTGAAACATGCTAATCGCTAACCATGCACAGAGCGGAGAGCGTGTCTGATGGTCGAGCAAAGTGTCTTCAGAAAAGGCTCGATGCACTAAAGCAACATCAGCACACGCACACACACACACACACACACACACACACACACACACACACACACAGTGTTTGTGAAGCCTGACATTCTCAGGAGTTAATAGATTCTGTCTGTGTCCAACATCACTCAGCTGCCATCACATGACTGGTCATGTGATTATTTTGTCACACATACTGAAGCCAAGGTCAACAATGAACTCTCATGTTGACTCTCTCTTTAACAGTTTTATACTGCACTATATTTACATGTGGAAGAAATAAGTGTCAAATTGTGTCATAAAAGTTGCTAAAATGCCACAATGACACGTTTGACCTTCGACAGGTCTGTTTATCACAGTCACTCAATGCAACCGTTCATTGCACCGATGTAGAACAATAATTGTACTAACTGATGATTTGTTAAATATTTTTTGAAGGACGGATGGAACAGTTCCTGCTTCAGTGTTTCACATTGTGGAGTTGCTTTTGATCTGTTTTATATCATTGTAAATTGAATATTTTTGGCTTTGGGCTGATGGTCAGACAAAATAAGTTAATTGAAGATGTGAACTTGAGCTGTGGGAAATCATGAGGGACATTTTTCACTACTTTGTCTTTTAATAAACGAAACAAATTATTGTTTAACTGTAAAAATAATCAACAGATTAACTTATAATGAAAATAATTAAATGCAGCCCCAAAATAATTTATAAGTTTCAATCAAAGTCTCGATGAATTGCTGAATGAACGACTGTCTATATGTGCAGTATAAGAACAGCTGGTGAGGAGTGAGAACAAGCTGGAGCCTTGAGCATGCGGGGACAACTTTAATGAGCCTTTACTCAGCACATGCAAAGCCATCGGAGTGTTTTTGACTTTAATCTCAAAGCTAAGGTCTGTGACATTTCAACAGATTATATTTATGAGCAGATGTATCTGTGAGTGTTTTTGCAGGCGTGTGAGCACAACATACAGGCGTTTGATTCCTGACTCTGGCTGAGCAGAAGAACGGGAGCGAGTCCTCAGTTCAGGTGAGGGAGATGGACTGGGAGTGACGAGCTCGTCTTCTGTCTCATCACTGCAAAAACACATCATCATTGATCATCAACAACTCAGCTGTAATCATGCTGTTATAAGGACTCGTCTCCTCAGACTGAAAAGCTGTGAGGACCTTTTGTAGTAGGCCAGCTCCTCCTGCAGCAGGAACACTTTGGCCTTCAGCTCGTTCCTCTCGTGGAGGACGTCCCTCAGCTCCTGCAGGGTGAACCGGGGCCGGTTGGGGTCCTTTGGGTCCAGAGCCCCCGCCTCCTCCTCGCACAACGCCTCCTGCCAGGAGACGAATGCATCATGAAGAGGAAACAAACCAGAGAAAAGGAAGGAAGGAAGGAAGGAAGGAAGGCGGGAAGGAAGTGAGGATACCTTGGTAAAATATTGGAACACAGCAGGCATGTCCTCATCGCACATCGCCTCCTGGTGGCAAACGTTGAACTCTAAGTCAGACATCAGGCCTTGTTCCAATACACTTGTTCACCCTTCCCTCCTCCCTTCGAGCTAAAACTGTTTTCTAACTCAGGACACTCGAGACATTCACTGACTTCATCAACACAGCAGTCACTCATGCACTGAGCAAAAAAACACCAATAATTCTCTTACTAACATTTTTTCTACAAACAATGTTTAAGTCCAACTGAAATCACACTTTTCTCCTTTTGCTGTAAAAAATAATGTCATAACAAAAAATTTCTCCAGTTTCTGATGTATTTTCTAGAGGAGACCAGAGAACGTGTGATTTACAGAGCAGATGCGTTTTCTGTAGCAGAAAATAAACATGCATTTTCATTTCAGTTGGACTTTAAACAACCGTTTCTATCGTCAGTGTTTAATTATCAGGACCACAATGCATTTAAGGGCAACCTCAAGAGCTGTTAGAGGCTGAGCTGTTGAAGTGATCTATATTTAGAAAGGTCATCGGTGCCGCGTCCAGAAAGTCTCACCCAGTTGGCTGTGGAGCGACAAACCCTTCTGACTCTCTCTGTTAGTTCTTGAACACCCACGCCAGGACACTTCAGCACTTCTCATGGGTCACACTAATGTTAGTCCACTAGCTGTTTTTGTTTCTACCAACACGGTTGTTCTTCTTGTGGGGGGGGGGTGGGGGTGCAGGCTTGGAGTTAGAGTCAGGACAATCACACCACTCTGGTTCGCTAACTAGCACGTCTGTATTACCCAGAGCAACACTGCCTCGTCCTCAGCCTCCTCATCCCCATCCTCGTGTCCCTCCGGGCTGAGGGAACCAGGCAGGGGTCGCAGGGGAGGGTCAAACCCACCCAACATGAGCTCAGAGGCGTCAGGTCTGTCTGACCAGCCCTCAGCCCCCAACACCACTGTAGCAGCTTTACCACGCTGGTGGAGCAAAAGACACTTCATTATCTGTTTACAAAGCAAACCTGGCTATTATCTCTTGTTTTTTGTCAGATGTTGAGAGTTTTTATTGATGCATCTGCAATTTGGGTAAAAGCTATGAGGCTTGAGTGGAAAATGAGTGGTTATCATATTGTTTTGAAAAGTAATGAGAGCTCTTTTAAAACTGTAGCTTACAGTAAGTTTGACAGCTGTGGAAATACATTCATCTGCTTTCTTGCCAAGAGATGGACGACAAGACTGATTCAGGTTTAGCTTAGCTTAGCATAAAGACTGGAAACATTGAGAAACAGCTCAGGGGTAAAAAAAAAAAACAGCCTACCAGCTAATTAACACTAATTATTACTATCATCATTATTATTATTATTATCACTGGCTGTAGCTTCATATTGGACAGACAGACACAAGAGTGAAAACATTTTAACTTTTGGAAAGTACAAAAATGAGTCCAACTTTTTCTTTCAAATCCCTTTAAAGATTTTTTAGCGTTTCAAGATAAGATACAGTAAATAAAGATGATGACAAACCCACACTGCACCGTACTTACTGTACACTGAGCTTATATTGGGGTTTCTTGCACAACCTAAGACAGTAAAACTGATTTCAACATTAAATGTGGACTAACCCTCACATGTAGATCTTTGAATGGTCGTGTGCTGTGTTACCTCTGCAGGTGAGGGGGGCTGAGGGGGTTCCTCAGGGTTCTGGGCAGGCAGGTCTCCTTGAAGTCGTTCCCTCAGCCGCGTAACTTCCTGCCGAAGGGCGCCGACTTCCTGCCCTCGCGCTTGAGCGCCGGCCTCCAGTTCCACCTTCTGTTCAATCAGTGCTTTCCCTTGTGCCTCCACCACAGAGATTTTATGACGCAGGTCGTGGTTGATCTTCATGAGACGAGACTGCTGCTGCTGGAGCTGCAGAGAACAGGTAAATTATAAAGATAAAGTATGAGAGGAGGGGAATGAGTGAAAAACCCGTTTATGTAGAACTATTTCATCGACCTTTTTAAAGCTGCATTTTGTGCATCAACAGCTGCACCACACGTTTTAATTCAGGGTGTAGAAATATTCTTAGTCTGCCAGAAGTGACAAATTAAAACTCAAGAGTAAAAATAGCAGGGGTCTGAAGAATTTCTCAAAAATTGCTGAGTCAAAGGCAGAATTAATATAACAGGCCTTAGTGTTACTGAGTCCAAACTTGGTGACGCATCTCTGAACAGGAGAAATAAACCTTTTTCCTTCTATGGAAAGAAAATCACTCTCTGAATCATCTGATGTTTCCCTGGAGGTTAAATTGACAGCTGAATGAAACCCACCGTTACTGAGAATAAAATCATGGATCTGCGTTTGAACAGCTTTGGAATCATCTGTACAACTGTGACATATGATGTTATTACTGTGACCTGTGCTTTTCCTGTTTTTCCTGTTAACATCTGCAGTGAATGTTAGTTGTTAATCTGCAGGAAACACTAAATGCACAGTTAAGTGAGCCATTTGTCAGACATTGTTGGTTTTGCCTTGACCAAAGCTGGTTTTTCCTGCTACCTACTGCAGCTAAAAATAACAACCGGTCTGATGTTGTGTAACATTAAAATGTCAGCAGCCGTTCAGCCTGAAATGTGACTGGACTGATTAATGTTGCTGCTCGTCTCTAACGAACAAACACATTCAGATCTCAATAGTGAAATAATGATATTATCTGAAAGCTCGAGGTGATGGCTCCAATTAGCTTGTTTTGTCTGATCAACAGTCAAAAAACAAAGATATTAAATTTACTGTCATAAAATACAAAGAAAAACTGCAAATATTCACGTTTGAGATCAATCAAATCAACTATGAAAATATTTGCTGATTAATATTCTATCAATCAACTAATCCACAGCCAATTATTTCAGCTCCTACATGTAAATAAAGCTACATGTGATAATCAGATAATCAATGTGACGTCTCTGAGAACTGAACACATTTAAATGCATGAACAGTTTCTTGGTGCTTTAAGTAGAAAAACATCACAGCTCCTGATGAGACGCGAGTTTGTGGCCTTACTGCTTCTATGTCCTCGTTTTTCAGCGTGAGCTCTCGGTCCTTGGCTCGAATCTCGTCTCTCTGCTTGTCCACCACTTCTTTCAGCTTCTTCATCACCTGCCGCTCTCTCTCTGTCATACCTGGAGACCACAGAGAGGAGGAGGAGGAGGAGGAGGAGGAGGAGGAGGAGGCAGTGAGGGGACACACAGGAACAAGCAGGCAAAGGAGGTTTGAATCAGAAGTTTAGAATCTGTGTTTACTGGAGGAGAAAAGTCATCGGACACAGTTGTACAGAGGAAACTGTGATTTGTGTGCAAACGTGTGTGTGTGTGTGTGTGTGTGTGTGTGTGACTTTAGCAGGTGTGCTCGTACACTGAGGCTGGTCTGTCCACAGTGTGTCAGGGTGACTGTGGCCTCTGTGTGAAACCACGACAGAGCCTCTGATGCAAAGACAAGACTGGCTCGCCGTCAGACACAGAGAAGGCTTCCTTTGTGTGTGTGTGTGTGTGTGTGTGTGTGTGTGTGTGTGTGTGTGTGTGAGAGAGAGACTGTGAGCATAACAGAGAGAGAGAGACACAGCAAGTGTCAGTGAACAAGAACACAAACAACAGGTAGAAAATAATTAATAAATATAATTGAAAAGTCACTGACGATGTTTCCTGGATTTCCTCCAAAGGATTTATCACATTTATGATTTTCAGTAGTTAATGAAGCCTGTTTCCTGTGTGTGTGTGTGTGTGTGTGTGTGTGTGTTTGGAGCTCACGTCCTCACCCTCGTGCCTCTGCAGGTCCTCCTCACTCATGGGGTCTTTGATGGAGAGGTTGGTGAGGAGGCTTTTGTTCTCCTCCTGCAGCTGAGCGATCTGGGTGAGCAGGTCCTGAGCTTCTCCTCTCCACACGTCCTCCACCAGCTCCAGCTCCTGGACCAGGACACACACACACACACACACACACACACACACACACACACACACTTTATTATATGAAATGTTCACTTTTACAAATTAACATGGTGTTGTCTTAGCTTCTTTGCCTGAAATAATGTAGAGACGTTGTGGTGGAATGTAACTAAGTAAAACTCAAGGTATTTGTACTTTAAAGGTACTTAACTTTAATTTCCATTTCATGCAGCTTTAAACTTCTACTCCTCCACATCTCAGAGGCAAATAAAACTACATTTCTACAGCTTTAGTTACTCATTACTTTTGTCATTACAGAAGAATCAACTGACTCTTGTAGTTGACCTTGTTGTGACCCACCCCAGACTTCTCTGCTCGATTTCTGCTGCAGATGTGACGTCATCCATGTGAAAATCTTTCTCAGTCACAGCACAAACTCTTTATCACGCTCACGAGACACAGTTAATGAGTGAAGCGGTGACTGCGTCCACCGAGGCTCCGTCACCGTCACGAGAAACTCACACATAAACTTTTTTATAGCACAGAGACGACGGACTGATTTGAAGCCAACATCCAGACAGTCTGTGAGACTCAGTGAGTTTAAACTGATCTCATCAGCAGGAACGACTGAATTCTACCATTTTCATGTACTTTTATTTCCTTATTTTACTCCACTACATTTATCTGACGGCTGCAGTTAATTTCAGGTTAAAGTCTCACATTAAAGATATGTGAAAGGTTTATAAAATACAACTCTTTCCAGTCTTTGTGTACAGATAGAAAAACTAACTAAACTAAAACTAAAACTAAAGAAAAAAAGCCGGAGCCTCTTGTCACGTTTCAGACGTTAATGTGTTTTAAGTTCAATTAAAGAAACACGTCCCCTCTGAACTTCTCAGATGATTTCATTTCAATAACTGTTCATGACCCAAAAAAGGAATATTTATACAGTATTGAACACAAACTGCAGACACTATGATTATTGGAGTCTCTGTTTAGAGGCTCCTCAGTTTTGACGAAGGTTTGCTTCAGTTCAGATTGTATGAATCTTGAATCTTGATTTGACGACTGATCGGAAACTATCACACATTTGACAAATATAAGTGCAGTGTGAAAGGAGAAACATGTTCCCACTGAGTCAGGGACAAATTTTCCATCTGCTGTCGTCATCTGAGGCCAAACAAACAGGAACGATCTGTCTGGGCAAGTTACATCAAGTAACTATGTACATTTACTCAAGTACTGTGCCTCTGTACTTCACCTGAGTATTCCCATTTCATGATGCTTCGATAAATCATGAAAAGAATCAGCAGATTAATGGATACTGAAAATAATCTTGAGCTGCAGCCCTACTGTCAAACAAATGTAGTGGAGTAAAAGTATAAAGTAGTATAAATTGGATATACTTAAGTAAATACTTAAATAATACTTAACTAATGTACTTTCCACCAAAAAGTAAAATTACTTTTACTTTTGATACTTTAAGCCAATTTTCCTGATAAAACTTAAGTAACATTTTGAAAGGAGGACTTTTACTTGTAAATAATCTGAATACTTTCTCCACCACCATGATAATAATCATAGTCATTTGTTTGTTGATTATATTTTGTATTAATAATCTGAATCTGCAAAGGAACTAGTAACTAATATGTCAAATAAATGTAGTGGAGTAAAAGTTTTAAGTAGAATAAATTAGATGACAAGTAATGACTTAAGTAACTTTCCACCAAAGGTACTTTTACTTTTGATACTTTCAGCACATTTTCCTGATAAAATTTTTGGATGGAGTATTTTACTTGTAAACAGAGTATTTTCACAGAGTTATTGATACTGTAACTTCAGTCAGTAATCTGATTACTACCTGCCTCTCTTGTAAACAGCACATTTCCTCCAACATTAGATGAGTGACCAGTGTTCAGACTGTGTTTCAGGCCTGTCCCTGCTCTGTGTGTGTACTGTGTGTACTCTGTGTGTACTGTGTGTACTGTGTGTGTACTGTGTGTGTATACTCTGTGTGTACTGTGTGTATACTCTGTGTATACTCTGTGTGTACTGTGTGTGTACTCTGTGTACTGTGTCCATACTCCGCGTGTACTCTGTGTGTATACTCTGTGTGTACACTCTGTGTACTGTGTGTATACTCCGTGTGTGTACTGTGTCTATACTCTGTGTGTGTGTGTCAGGGGCAGTCGGGGCCTCGGACCTTGCGGTGCTTCCTCTCCTTCTCCAGCCGCTCGCTCCTCTCCAGCCGCAGCTTGTCCAGCTCCAGCCGCAGCTCCTCGGTCTCCGGGCTGATGCTGCTGCGGCTCACCAGGACCTCCAGGATCTCCAGGACCCGGACCACCTTGGGCATGAGGCGGGACAGGGCCTCGCAGCCGTACTGGTCTATGATCCGCTCGAACTCCTGACCCACCACGGCGGCGATGTCGTACACGTCCATCACCGTCAGGTCGGCCACGTTCTTCTCCAGGGCCGAGCCGGGCTCCTCCATGGCGGGACGCTGCGGCCCGCCGCCGCTTCCGGTCCGCTCCGCTCGGCTGGAACTGCAAAGTGAGCTCGACTCGGCGGCTTCCGCCCCGAGAACCATCAACAGACACACCGGAAACAGCTCTGAACGCCGGCGCTACCGACCGGCCATCACCCGGGACTGAAGTTCGATCTGTTGAAAATCGGCCGCTCGTCGCTTCTGTCAGCCGCTGATCAACTTTATCGCGTTAACCAAAATAAAACTGACCACATCCGGTCAGGCGTTTCAAAATAAAACCACCATACGTCACACTGTAAACTTTTCAAAGGTTTAATTTGTCAAGTGATCCAACGTAACTAAGTACATTTACTCAAGTACTGGTTTTATATGAGTATTTCCATTTGATGCTACTTCAACGCCAATATTATACTTTTTACTCCATTATTATCTGACAGCTTTAGTTACTAGTTACGTTGCAGATTCAGATTAATACAAAAAATAATCAACAAAAAAATGATGATGTATTATTATTCACCAGCTGTAACATTAGTGAAGCATCACTAGTTAAAGTCCAATTATACAATATATATTATTCTGAAATGGGAGTAGGCTACTTCTGCTGATGGTACTTTACATTTTGATGTTAATAATTTTTATATTCAATTTTCATTTCAAACAGTACTGGTATTTTTACACTTATTACTTTTACTTAACTAAAAGGTCTGAATACTTGTTCCACTACTGTTAGTTACTTTGCAGATTGATATTATTCATAAAAAATATAATCAACTAAAAAGGTATGATGTATTATTATCATTATTATTTTATTTAGCTGCAACATTAGTGATGCGTCACTAGTTAAATAGAAAATACCCATAAAAATATTCCATTACAATTAAAAGTATATCATTAAAACATTACTTAAGTATAAGACTAAACTAATGTTCAGCTTAATGTTGAACAGTTTAATGTGATCCAGGTTTGGAGACGTCTGCTCTCTGAAGATTATCATACTTCAACAATCAACTCGTATTACGCTTTTATTTTGAAGGTACCAATATCTAATCCCAGTATTTCTCTATCTGTCCTGTTCTAACTTTGGCCCCTGTTTGGTCCCTGGAGGCTCCAGCAGCTCCTTCATGGTGGTGAGACTGCAGTTTGTTGTGCGCATGACAGAAATAACAGACAGATGAGGTCGCTGTGAGAATAAGAGACAGGATGAAGAGACCAGAGGAGACTTTGTCTGGTTTGGACTCTGACACTATTCAGCCAAACTCAGTGCTGGAAGAAGCATTCAGAGCCTTTATTTAAGAACAAGAACACAAAGTACTTCCCTCTTGCCTGTCAGTGTTGTACTATTATACTAGTACTTTATTATTATAGCGTATTACTACTATAATTGAGTAAAAGTTAGTTTGAGTTAATCTTTGTTTTACTTTATTTTCACCTGTTTTATTTATCAGTTATGAGGCTGTTGTGAGCTCACAGTCGTTCGTCAGTTGATTTGTTGTGTTACTGTTCTGCAGTCAGTTCTCATATTTGAAGTCTTCATATTTCTGATGAAATGCATTTTGCAAGTTTTTTTGGTTTACGTTTATTTAATACATTATGAAATTGGACTGCAACTTTTCACATCAAATCAAACTTAATTTTCAAATAGACCTGGTTATGCTGAGAAGGAAAATAAATCTCAAATATGAGACTTTGAATGGGACATTACTGTCGGAAAGTAGGAAACAAAACATGATGTGGATAGTGGGACAAATATTAAGTGTAACATTAAAGATTAAACAATAAGAGGAAACAGTGTGAATCGTTGCAGAGCAGAAAACTGATATATTCTGTTTCAGATAATAAGGGCTTTATGATTACAAAAATATTCCATCGCCATTTGATTTGCATATTTAACTGCTGTAAAACACAAACAACTTCATGTGTCATGTGTTCTGCTTTTCAGCTCCTACAGTTTTTACAGAGATAAAGATTAAAATCAGTGTTGTTATCATATTAAATGACATTTATATATTTCCAGTAAATTGTCAGATTCTTCTTCAGTCAGGCTTCAAGATTCTCCTGTTCCAGTTTCACCGCGTTTGAACTGTAATAAAAAAAAAAACATATATTTACATCATCTACTCAAATGATGCCCTCGTGTGAATATCCAGCTCTAGTTTCAACACTCACCGCGTTCTTCAGCAAGTTCCCAGATTTGGTGAAGATGCTGGGTTTCCTGGAGGCCGGTTTGGTGGCCTCGCTGTTGTTCTGCGGCGTCGTCTGGGTCAGAGACGGCGAGTGAGGCCGGGAGAGGCCGGATGAGTGAGATGAGGGCTGTGACAGCGAGTAAGACTGAGGTTTTAAGTAACTTTGGGTTGGGTTTGGTGTGAAGGGCTGAGCTGGGACATAAGGCTGGCAGGGTGTGTAGCTTTGAGAAGAGGTGTAGGCTTGAGGAGGGGTGTAGCTTTGAGAAGAGGTGTAGCTTTGAGGAGGGGTGTAGCTTTGAGCAGGGGTGTAGGTCTGAGCAGGGGTGTAGGTCTGAGCAGGGGTGTAGGTTTGGGTTTGAGGTGGGGTGTAGGTCTGAGCAGGGGTGTAGGTCTGAGCAGGGGTGTAGGTCTGAGCAGGGGTGTAGGTGTGTGTTGGAGTGTAAGACTGAGGCAGTGAGTGTGTCTGAGCCGCTGTGAAGGGGCTCTGGGTCTTCAGGTACGGCTGCGTCTGTGAAAAGGACTGAGGTATCGGCGTGGAGTCGAGCAGAGTGGGAGGTGGCGGCGGCGGGAAGCTGTCGGCCCCGTCATCGGCGGCGGTGTTCCCGGAGCCCCCGAGCTCGTAGTGCCTCTTCCTCAGCTCCCCCAGACGGACTCGCTCCTGCTCCAACTGGTTCTCCAGCTGCAGCACCTTCACCTGAGAGATGCAGAGAGAAGAACAGTGTCAACATGTTGGCATCAGCAGAAAACACACAAAACAAGAGAAACGTTGGGACATGAAAGCCTCACCTGAGCTTCCATCTCCTCTGTTTTCAACTTGATCAGAGACATGCCAGAGAAGTCCATCACACCTGGAAGCACATCAGAGCTGAGAGTCAGTGTTGTGGTCACAGCTTGTTTCTGCTGCTCAGAAGTGGCCAAAAAAATAATCAAGCCTCAAATATCTGCTGGTTACTCCGTCAGCTCCGCCTCACCTCGGTCAGAGATCTGCTGCTGCCCGTGTTTGGTGGAGGTGACGACCACAGCGGCCATGTCGTTCACGTGCCTGGAGGCCTGCTGCAGCGTGAACAGCTTCTTGTTGCCGCGGTCGGCTTTCACCTGAAACGATGGATGATGATTGAAGACTTTAAGAATATTTAATGATGCACCACAGCAACAGTCTCTTTTACAGCCAGCATTTCTCTGTGTATATTCTTAAAGGGTTGGTTCAAATCACAAGAAACACAACATGTTTTTAACCCAACTCTTGTGTTTTCTATGCAGACACTTTTGTTTTTAGGCGTCTGGATATTTAGCTCCCTGTTTCTGTGATTTCTGAGATTTGTACCTTGGAGGCAGCGACCAGCTGTGCCGTGCTCGCAGCGATCTCATGTGAACAGGCGATGAGCTCCTCATATGTCCCGTTCTCACCCACCACCCGGTCAGCGGAGTCTCTGACAGCGAAGAGGTGAAGTTCATGATATAGTTTAACATTCAAGTATCATGTAACTAAGAATACATGTGTTTGTGTCGGTCCTTACAGCAGCTGAGTGGCGCCCCAGCCCACAGCTTTGGAGGCAGAGATGAGTCCTTCTGTCCAGCGAGAGTTTTTGGCATAAAATTCAGTAACAGACGCTGCCCCCTATGGGAAGAGCAATTTTTTAAGCAGGGCTTCTGTAGTGTTCAAATTAATATCACATTTTAATATCATATTGAATCCAATTTAACATCCTGTTGTGAAGTCGACTCACCCTGCCTCCTTCCACAATGTCTTTCTGTAGGTCAGTAGCAGCTGTCACCAGGATGTGAACAGCCTGCAGAGGAACGAGCAGAAGAAACGCTGAGTGAAAAGGAATTATGAGTTCACAGGAATTGATTTGAAAGTAGACGCACTTCTTACCTTCATGAGGTCTGAACAGGATCCCAGGATGCTGCCATGAAACAAAGGACATCACACAGATTTATGGGTAAGAAAGTGACGGAGAGAAGCTTAAAAAATAAAGCTGAGGATGATACAGTATTGGCCTTACCTCTGGTTGACCTCCAGCTTAACGCTGTTAGTGTCTTTCTTTGCCTGATTCATTATCTCCTGAGGAACAAAGATGGAAACAGGAATGTTAAGCACCACCAGGTGAAGGTGTGGTTCAGGTTTACCTGTCTCAACGTGTGTGTGTCCTTACGTCCATTCGCAGCACAGCCTCTTCGATGGCAGTTGATGTAGCGATCATCTCTTTGTCCACCATGTATCCCAGCTCTTCTTTTCGCACATCCTGCCCTTTTGGACGCAAATCCTAAACATGAAGCAAACAGTAATCGAACACATCAGAGCTGCAGGAGAAAGGACTGAGAGCAAGAAGCCTGAACTGAGTGTTGGTAACAGGTAAACATTTTTATATTTCAGTTTAAACTACATGTGGACGGGCTGTGAAATAAATAAGAGGTAAATACAGAAATAGATGATAGAAAGAATAAATCTGCTGCAGTATTTTGTGATTATCTTTACAAATGTAATTTTGTCAAACCCAGCAGTCAAAAATTACACCTGCCAAACATCAGCATGTTAGCATTTAGCTCACAGCACCACTGTGCCTACAGTAAGTCCAGCCTCACAGAGCTGGTAGTACAGCTGTGGACAGTCAGTAAAACCTGTCTCACCTGTCCCAGAGCGAGGATGCGTTGGACAGTGTAGCGCACCGCAGACGGATCTGCTCTCTGTAAACTGGCCTGGAGCTTCAGATCCTTCAAGAACTGAAGGCAGCTGTTGGCACAGTCCCGACAGCTGTCAGTCAAACCTGCACGAGACACAGACACAGGCGGTGGAGTGTTTACTGTTTGTGCATCATGTGTTTCTCCCTGACAGACACAGTGTGCGTGTGTGTGTGTCTTACGGTCGGCCTGGTCGGTGGGAGCAGAGTGAGATGTCGCTGCTCCGTTGACAATCGTGTCGGCAGCGAGGTGAGAGAACTGAGTGACCGCTCTCAGCAAACCACTGGCATCTGAAGAGAAAAGAGGGGCGTTAGATCGACTCTGAGATCCTTCATCTTCAAACCTGAACACACACACACACACACACACACACACACACACACACACACACACTCACCATTCCTGTTTCCCAGATAGACCATGTGGCTCTGCTGCATTTTGTCTATAGAAGCCAAAGTGATTTCAGCGCGATTCACCAAATAATCTGAAAAACAGAAAGCCCCAGTATGAAGTGGATTCAGGGTAATGAGTGGGATTTCATTGGAGGGTGAGAAACGGCAGAGGTTTTACCAGGTGAGCTGATGCAGCAGACGTGTATGGGGTCGTCCAGTTTGGCCACAGCGTCCAGTATGATGCCCTCGGCCTCCACCACAGCGCACTGCAGCAGACAGAACTGCTCGTCCTGCAGCTTCTGGGCCAGCTCACCTTCACGACAGGCCTGATTCAACACACACAAACTCATCAGTAATGAACCACTAAGAGGTTGAAACCAGCTTCGGTGTGCAGTCAGACACTCAGAGCGGCACCTGTTGCTGGAGCTGAGCGTGGAGGTTTCCCAGCTCCATGTTGCTCCGCTGCCTCTCCTGCTCCAGGGAGCTCCGGTGGATCTGAGCTTGCTGTCTGAGGGAGTTCAGCTCGGCCTCCTGGTCCCTGACGGAGCGCAGCAGCACCTCCCTCTCCGCCTGCAGCCCTGCCAGCGAGCTGCTCAGCTGGGAACCACTCTGAGGATCAAAACACGAATCAGTATTTTACATGTATGAAGGCGTGTTTTTTCACAAGAGAAGTTACTGGAAACATTCCCACCATCTCTTTGCTCTGCAGGACGCTGTTTGCACGAGCCAGTTCTGCTTTTGTCGAGTCCAGCTCTCGTCTCAGCCGCTCGATCTCCAACTTCTGCTCTGCATTGATGGCAAGCTACAGAAAGACAAGTTTATTTGTAAAGCACCTTTCAACCTGAAGTATTCAGATCCTTTATGTAAGTATTATCAGCAAAATGTACTTATATGTACATTATGAAAAGTCAAGTGTCTCTGTCTTCAGTCGGTACCTGTTGCTGTAGCTGAGCTCTCAGAGCCTCCAGCTCTCGGTTCAACCTGTCTCTCTCCAGGTCCAGGGAGCCCTGCTGCTGTTGGGCCTGGAGTCTCAGTGAGGACAGCTCAGCGTCTCTCTCTTGGGCAGAGCGGAGCAGCACGTCCCGCTCGGCCTGCAGAGCTGCCAGGCTGCTGCTCGCCTGAGATCCCTCCTGAAGCAACAGAGTGAGTAAACAGTGTCAACCTATTGTCACTGACTGAGACTCTTTGAACTCAACTGAACAAAGTGATTGGAATCAGCGAAGTGATTCATGATTTCCACCTCTAATACTGAGCCATGGTGTCTTTGGTGTTAGTGTCCACGTCCACTCTTACCCTCTCTTTATTCTCCAGCGTGCTGCGGAGGAGAGCCAGCTCTGCTCGTTGCTCCAGTAGTTCTTTGTTCAGGTTTTGAACGTCCTGCTGCTGCTGATTCTTCTGATCAGGGGAGGAGACACACAGTCAATATTCATGACAGTCTTTGTCTATCAACACAGACACATTTCTGGCAGAAACAGATCATATCAGTGTGTGTTTTCAGCTGTACTGTCTGCAGCTGCGTTGGGAGTCGGGAGTGGACGAGGTCTCACCGTGTTGATTTTCTCCTGTCGTAGACTTTCCAGCTCATTTTCCAGCTGCTGTTTGGCTCTCAGCAAATCGTCTTGGCCTTGTTTTGAACTTGACAGCATCTTCACCGTGTCTGCATTCTGCACAGACACACAGATGACAACAAAAAATAACATTTCAGAATAACTGCAATAACTCTTCTTTCTTGCCTGAGTTAGATGATGAAGATTTATACCACTCTGATGTAAATATGAAGCAAAAAATCAGCATCTCTGAAACTCATTAATGAACATGTTATATCTCATTCATTATGTGCAGTGACTTCCTGGAGTCTCTGCTGGCCGTGTGTGAAAGATGACGGGTCACTTTACCTTCTTCATTAAGTCAGCATGGCTGGTGATCAGCTCGGCGTGTCTCTCTTTGAGCTGAGAGAAACGAAGCTCGGCCGCCTGAGCTCTGGCTGTGGAGAAGACAACACACTGTCTCAGTAAGATTCATCTACAATCATATGGCTGCTTGACCTGGACACACATTTGTACACTCACTGTCGGCCTCCTTGAATCCGATCTGAGCCCCGACACTGGCCACATTAGCACATCGCAGAGACTCCACCTCCATCCTCAGGTGTTCGTTTTCCACCATAGCCATCTGCTTGTGGGTGCGTTGCTCGTCGACCTCGGCCTCCAGACGATTCACCTGAGCCTTTAACTCGGTGACGCACCTCTGAGCCTGAGGAAGGAGGAACAGGAGGGTGTGTTTCACCTTCACCAGTTCACACAGGAAATCAAACCATTCTGACACCAGGAGTAAAGCTGACCTCAGTCTTGATGAGCTGCAGCTCCGGTTTGAGCACCTCCAGCTCTTTCTTCAGACTGTCGTTCTCTGTTAGCTGCTGCTCGAGCGAAGCATCAGGAGCTCCCATTTGGCTGAGCAAATAGTACTGCCAAGAAAAAATGAAATGTTAGCTGTGATACCAGGAAAAGAAACATTATTCATCTTCTGACTTGTTTTACCTGAGGAATCTGTGGCGATCCTCTAAACTCTGGTTGTGGCTCCACTTCCTCCTCCTCAGGACGCTCCTCATCAGGCATCACCACCACTGGCTTTTTGTATTCACCCAAGGCAGCGGCGCGGAGGAAGTTTGGAGGAGC
Source organism: Holacanthus passer (assembly GCA_025331565.1). Classification (NCBI taxonomy): domain Eukaryota; kingdom Metazoa; phylum Chordata; class Actinopteri; family Pomacanthidae; genus Holacanthus; species Holacanthus passer. The sequence goes on along the minus strand of JAFREQ010000046.1, from coordinate 2,007,821 downwards.
CTGGAGGGTCGTAATAAGTTGAATAAGTGTACAGCAATAACATCTATACAAAAACATCTATTTTGAACGAGGACTTTCTACAAGCAAAAAGCATGAAGTCCTCTCACACATCTGTCTTTGCAGCTTTTGTTTCAGTCATTCTTGGAAACTCCGACTCTGTTACTTACATCTGGGAGATCTGGGATCTGGATGACACTTTTAAAGAACTCCATCTCTCTGGCTCTGTCGAAGAACTGTGTGAGACTGCAGAACAGATCACAGCCGTCAGAACCCATGAGAGATATAAAAGTGTGTTTTTAAAATAACGCTGATAACCTACCTTGTAAACAGATCACGGAAGCGCTCTCGATGTCCCAGAAGAACGTCAGGAGCAATGCCTATAAACCAGACGACAGGATGGATTTAAGGCCTGATCCAACACAGTAAGACTTGATTGAATAATATTTCTACGTCACTCACGGCTGTGAAGTTTGAACATGAGCAGGACAGAGAAGTGGTAGAGGAAGCTGCAGTCCAGGATGAGCGGTATCAGAGGAGTCAGTCTGCACTGTCCAGCCGGAGTTGTAGATTTGGCCCCGTTGGCATCGAGCTGACGCAGAACTTAGGACGAGGAAAACATCAAAGCCTGATTAAAGGATGAGTTGAGTGATATTCTACATTTTACTTATTGTCAGCAAATCCCATGAAATCCCATAACAAGCGTTTCATTTTGATGTATGTTTTCAACGGGAACAGGCACTGGACTAACACAGTGTTGGTTTTGGTCTTTTCATGGGATTTTGGGACAATAACAAAAATACAGAAAATCTCCGGCCTTTTCCTTTATGAGACAACTCAGGACAAACTCACACTTTACTTTCAAGACTATCAAATAAGAGAAGGGAAGCTCACCTGTCTCAGCCATCTTCAGTCCAGCATCCAGGTAATCCAGCAGTTCCTGTGTCATGTCCAACCTGCAATACGTGAAAAACATGTTTATGAAGCACATTTAACTGCATATTCAATGAGAAACAAGAAAACAGAGAAGAAGAAAACTTACACTTTAGTCGCATCATTTCCTGCTTCCCTGTCCAAAGTCTCATCGCTGGCCTCTAGGTTGCCGGGGATCATCTTGTGCTGTGGAGAAGGGTTGATTTCTTTGCTCTCATCATTCGGAGTTTGTCACATATCATTATATAAACCATACAACAATTATAGATGTGTTACCTTTGTGTGAAATTCCATTTTGAGGCAGAGGAACTTGGCCGACAAGGCAACAATGTGGCCGTATCGATCATGCAAGTTTCCCTGGAAAAAGATTTTGAGGAACAAGTTGTCATTCATTTATGTATTTGTTTATTTATTCATTTGAACAAGACAAAAAAAGTCAGAGCAAACAGTATCAACTTATCATTAAAAGGAAATCTTTTGCAGCTTTGTACGAGTTGTACTTGTCTTCTTGATGCATCAGGATTAAACTAATAACGTACTTTTACTTAAATTGGAATTAAAATGCAGAACTTTCACTTGTGATGGAGTATTTTTACATTGTTGTATTGATACTTTTACTAAAGTAAAAGATCTGAATACTTGTTCAGATACTCACCCAGAGGACGCCCATGTCTTTGACGTTGCGACAGTATCTGTGAGAATCTCTTACAGTCTGCAGGTCAGACAGAAACAACCCAGATTAAACATCACCATCACAAAAGAGAAAAGGAAAACAAGACAACTGAGGGGACGTCCAGGTTTGGACTCACATTTCTGTGTCCGTCCCGGAGGACTTTGTGCAGCAGGTAGCAGAACTTCCAGCTGATCAGGGCGTTGCTGGACAGAGGCAGGTTCAGGATGTAGGACCAGAAGGTGGCGGCTCCAGACTCCTTATGTGTGCCCATGATGATATCTTCACAGCTGTCAAGGAAACTCCAAAATACTGATGCACAAGGTGAGCTGACATTCAAGGTTCCCTGAGGATGAACCCTCGTGACTTTGGTGAGCTTGACTTTTCCTCTAGAGCACGTTGAATATCTCAATTCCTTCTTGGTGGATTAGCACCAAATTTTGAGATTTGAATGATTCCTGGAGGATGTATCCTACCAGCTGTGAATCGCCACCACGAGGTTCACCGTTAGGGTTCTCAGATCTGGATCCTCGTCCTCCAGGAGATTCAGCTTCTCCTTGTCTCTCTCCCTCTGTGTGTTTGTTTTTGTCTTCTATCCTCTGGAGAGGAGGTCGTGCGACTCGTAGGTGCTCGACGTCCTCCTGTTTACAAACTATAATTCACACATGACATCTATTTCCTGTCTGTCCTGGGATTAGTCAAATAATATGTGAGCAAATGGTTCAAGTGTGTGTGTTTTTTAGGATGAAAGCTGGTGTTAAATATAAAAAGGATACTGCGCACATATTTCTCTTTGGGTGGTGTTTCTGCTGAGGTGACAGTTTTACTGATGCTGTGAAGCTGAAACAAACAGACATTAAAATTAAACCAGATTAAACCAGATTAAAACAGCTTCACTTCCCTAAAAATCACCTTCAGGTTGAGGAAATAGATTCAACTGAAAGATGAAAACAAAAAGACATGGTTGGATTTACTCCAGCCAAGAAAACCAAACACCTCTTCAAGTATAAATATCTTCACTGAAATATTAAATCAGAATATATTTTTGCTGGTTTAAGTTTCATATTTTATTTTCTGATTGTGTATTTCACAATTAAATATAAAATAATAGTTATGTTCCAGGTAACAAAACATCACCAAGCAGAATTTAACAAACTATAAAAGAACATATGGAATCAGGATAAACAAAAAATATCTTCATCCAGTAATAAAACTAAAATTAATCTGGTCTTAATAAAAACTGAATTCTTACCTGTTGTTTTCCAAACTGCTCTTTCTCAGCAGCCAAAGCTTTTTCAGTCTTATTCTCGCTTTTGTTCTTCGTTTTGCTCATTTTGTTTCTGTCCTTCACACAAATGAATTCTCCGAGGATCCACAGTGATCTGGCTCCAGGTCTCAGCTCCTCACCTGAGCTCCTCACCTGCTTTAAAACCAGGACAGGTGAGTCTGACAGGCAGCGTGCATGTCTGCAAGAGATCCCTCCTTCAAATCAGCGAATCTCAGTTTTCCTGAAGAAGATCTACAAGTGAACAAAAGTTTCTCTTATGCGTAAAATTTTTTATAAAGGATGTGACTGTCAGGCAATAAAACACCACTGATGTGTAGTTTGGATATAAATATTTTTTATCAAAAGTAATGACACAATGAACAAGTTACAAATTTAAAGTAAAAACTATTAACAGCTATCGAGAGGAATCTGAGTCACCTGCAAATCTGTAGGCAGCGAAACTGGAAAGACAACACAAGGACACACCACTGAACAGCCCTGTAGGACTGGTTTCACATCTCACCCCACACAATACAGTCTTTAACAATCCTACAGGGCTTTAAAAATACACAGTATGGTGCAGCCCCCCCAAAAAATATGCATATGTAGAAAACATTCACAGTAAAACACTGGCACCAAATAAAAAACAAGATTAGTATAGTTTTACAAATTCATGACAATCACTTTGAGTAAACACTGTATTTTCCTGAGAGACAGTTGAGTTTAACTGACTTAGAAAACTTTGGTAAACACTGAAGTTGAATAAAAAAGAATCTGTGCCTCAGTCAGTGCCGGGTTGCCCTCATGTCTGGCTGGTTCTGTGTCGAGGGCAGGCTTTGGGTGGAGTTTCACGGGCCTGTTGAAAAAACATAAAGCTGTAATGTCTTAACACACCCAAACTAAAAGGAGCAACACTTCAACTGATGATTAGACGCCCCCGATGCCACCACACCCCATGAATACAAATGAGACAGAGAGGGAAAGAGGCTGAGAGGCCCTGCATCATGAAACTCTTCTACCTTGTGTGTCGGGTGGTGGGATGGTGACGTCTGGCACTTGACAGAATGAAGGGGGTTGGTGGTCCCACAGTTCACAGAGGGCCCACTGTTGAGTCCAGAGCTGCAGGGTCTCGAGCCTCTGCGCTCTGAACTGGACATGATGACCTGCCTGGACTCCTCTAACAGCTGCTGCAGAGAACAGCTGGTCAGAGGATCATCTCCCTGGTGAGAGAAAGAAAAAGGCTTTACATGATCAGCTGTGGAGGGAAGAGTTCAACATTTTGGGAAATATGCTTATTTGTTTTCTTGCTGGGAGTCAGATGAGATCATTGATACCACTGTGATGTCTCTTTGTTAAATATGAAACTACAGCCAGAATCTAGTTAGCTTAGCATAAAGACTGGAAGCAGAGAGAAACAGCTGCTCTAGCTTTGTCCAAAGGTAAAAAAATCCATGTATCTGCACCTGTAAAGCTCAGTAATTAACATGTCATGTCTCAGCTGTTTAATCTGTACAAAGTGGAACAATGACAAGATATAAAGTGTTAATGTGAGAGTGAGAGGTGCTGGTAGGTGGATTTTGTTACCTTTGGCTAGCTGTTTCCCCATGTTTCCAGTCTTTATGCTAAGCTAAGGTAACTGGGTGCTGGCTGGAGCTTCATCTTTGACTTTCAGATATGAGAGTGGTAACGATCCTCTCGTCTAACATCTAACTGCTGACATACATTGTCTCTGTCTTACGTCTATCCAATGTGCTGAGAAGACTCCCAGATCACCGTTGACTGTGCCTGGCAGATTGGCAGCATCATGTGAAAGTCTCTTCGCTCTGAGTGTTGAAGGTGACGGGCTGTCCTGACACACACATCTTAACTCATCCTGACTGAGACACAAACAAGGACAACACATCATTCACATTTCCTCTTCTTGGAGATCCTGCAAGATTCATAAATCTGACACTGCTTGTATTAAACAGTACATCATGCATGAACCTTTATACAGCCATGTTTCTTGCACACTTCTCACCTGCCAGGTGACTCCTGACTGGTTTTCTCTCTCAGGGTTTCACGAGTACTTTCCAGGTTCAACTGCAAAAGCTGCAGGTCATTCTGCTGATTCTCACACACCTGTAAAACACACAAACAGCATTACGTGTATTCATTTATTTATTTACATTCCAGGTGGTTAGATGAAACCTATCCAAGTCACAGTGAAATCGTGGTTAATCTGTGAGCCTGGTTCAGTGAAAACAGAGCGATGTGGAGCTGTAGAGGATCAGGAGGAGGAGGAGGGAGAAGCAAGTAAATTAAACCAAAGACTTTGAACATTTAAAAATAGTTTTTATCAACTGAGATCCAAAAACACATCTCTGATTCATTTTATCACTCTGCTAGCTAACACAAGCTAATATGCACTATTGTGTGGTGTAATGGACATGACAGTGACCCAGAGTCACACAGCCACAGTGAGGAAACTGCAGGAACACCCTGAGGTATGCTGTCAAACCAGAATGACGCCTGACGTCATCAACTGTGTGAACAGGAGGAATGAGGAAAGACTTATTGAACAAGATGTGATCTATTATTTTTACACTTTATTTTGTTCATTCATAACTGTTGCTGTTTGATCATTTTCTAGCCATGAGCCATGTGAGGTTGGGGGGACGTTTTTACTGGATGGGACTTTTTTTGCATTCCTCTGTAATTACATATCGGACCCTGTACCTGTTGTAGGCAGCGGAGCTCTGACATGTTGCGTTCCTGTTTGGAGCGAGCCAGTTCCAGCAGCTCATCTTTCCAGCTGTCTCCCTCTCCTGGTGAAAAACATCAAATGCACTTATCTGTGCAGGAACAGTTTACTTTCACGTGTCTGAAAACAGTCACTGCACAGATCAAAATCAATAATAAAAAAAAAAGACTGCAAAGATTAAACAGGATTACAGTACATCTGTAATTCATAAGACAAACATGGTCCTTGTCTCTACACATCGCTGCTACTGAACCAATTTCACGGCATGAACATCAACTGTGGGATAATTTAAATGAGTCTCCTAACTGAGCAACAATTCCAATAATCAATGAATCATTTGACTCTTTCATCAGTAATAAAATGGCTGAAAATATTCTGTTTCCGGCTTGTAAATTGTCTGACACTTATATATATTATATATAGACTAAATCATTAATCATGTAATGTGAAAAATAAGAAATTGGTCCATTGATAATGCCCTGATATAATTTGAAATGATGAATAGCTTTTATCTGGATAAACTTTATGTTTTGTTTGCAATAACTCAAATGTGTGGTGTTTTTGAATATATAATTATGTATAACCAGCAAAGGACGACACTAAGACCATTTCTGTTACAGGAAGGCCAGAATAGTAGCACTATGTACAATAGAAAATAAGGAGGTTACAAAACACTTATAACTTCTAATGAATCACACTTAAACTACAATAAAAGTTGTAGAGAATAATCAAGAATCGCAAAACACATAAGATTAAAAGGAAAAATAAGATATACAGCAGTAAAATTCTTAAGAAATAAATAACATGAGATGAAACTGTACCTGACAAGACCAGATCTCTACGAAGCAGCTGGAGCTCCTGTTTGAGACGGATGATTTCCTCTCTCTGAGTGCTGCTCTGTGCTACCTGCTGCTGCAGCTCCTCTACAACCACACAGAATAAAACAAGCTGAAATGATTAGTTGATTAATGAATGTGTGTGTGAATCGACAGAAAATTGTGCAGAAAAATGTGCAGATTTGCTGTTTTTCTTTGTCATATTTAAAAGTAAATTGAATTTTTTTGGTGGGGGGGGGGGGCTGTTGGTTGGAGAAAACAAGACAATTGAAGACAGCAAGCTGGGATCTGTAAAATCCCAGTGGTAATGTTTCACTACTTACTATCATCAGACAAACCGATTATTCAAGAAAATACTGGGGAAAATTAATCGCTAATGAAAAGAATTGTTGGTTGCAGCCCTAAAGGCAGGCAAATCTACTACAGTTAATTATGGAAGTGAAGTTTTACTCATGAACCTTTAAGGAGGTTGATCTTATGCTTGGCCGCTCTGTAACGGTGTTCTTTTTCCTCCAAGTCTCTCTGGAGTTTGACTTCCCGTGAATGACTCTCCGTTAGTGATGTCTCGAAATGCTGTAGGCACCTTGTGAAGTCGACTATATAACCCGTGGCCTCAGTCACATCTTTGTCCTGATGGGAAAAGAAAATATCACATTAACCAACTAACAGAATATCAGAAAATCATTTACAGATACAATTCAACTTAATGATAAGTGATAATGATAATCAGGAACTAGCAAAGATACAAAATCTTTATATATTTATGGAAGTCACAAAGAAGTAATAGTCTACTAATGTACCTTGAGTTTGAGCTTGGAGCTTAGTTCTTCCTCCCTGACCTGCAGAGAGCCGACTTGACTGGACAGAGCCATGATCGTGGAGTTGAGACTCTGGTTCTTCTCCTAAGAGACACCACAGACATTTGAGTCCTGCTTTACAAAACTGTTTTCTGTTGAGTAAGTACTGTATGAGAAGAGCTTTACATAAAACACTAATAGCAAGCAAAAGTACATGTTTCATTCATGACTTTCATTCTTATTATATTCAATTCTTATTGTACACAAATCCCATGAAACCACCAAAACCAACAGTGAATGTGTCCACTAACAAGTATTGTGTGTGTGTGTATTTTAAAACCTGATAAATCTTCTTCTTCTGTGGCATAGAGCTCCATAGTTGTCCAAAAACTATTAAAAACACATCAATGAGCATCACTGTTGCACTGGGTGACATGTAATGAAGGATCAGTACCATGAACACATACTGTAGTTTGTTTGGACTCAGTCACTGTCCTGCTGCCCCAAATACTCACAAGAGACTAAATGTGGATTCATCCACTGATGAAAATAGTCCACAACAAATGCACTATTTCCTCCTGATGTTTTGATAAAAACTACAGTGAGCAGCTGATAATGTTGTAACGGTACCTCAAAGTCTTCACATTTTTGGCTGATGTGCTGCTGTTTCTGTTCAAGCTCACAGAGCTGCTGTCGAGCTACGCTGAGCTCCTTTTGGACCTCCTCCTCCCTGGTTTCCACCACCCACACACGTTTGGTCAGAACTCTGATCACCTCGTTACGCTTCTGCAACTCATCTGTACAAACAGAAAAATCACTGTCACGTTTTTTTTTTAATATGAGGGCACTTCAGCAAAATAAAAATACATCATGAATAGATTTATTTTGCTCAAGTTGAGTCAAGTTAATTTGCAGTTTTGATGCTAAAACGTGGGAGGCAGAAATAGTAAATGAGGACTGGATATCCGTGTGGTCTCGGTGTCCTCACCATCCAATCGGGTACACCTCTGCACCAAGGTCAGCACCCTCTGCCGGTCTTGTTCCCAGGCGTGAAGCTGCTTGAGATGGGAGGCAGCCATAGTGTTCAGCTCCCTGTCCCGGTCCTTCAGCTCAGCCACCAGCAGCTGGAGTTCCCTCCTCTGCCTCTGGATGGTGGAGCCACTCAGGTCACTCACAGGAAACTTTGGGAAACAAAGCACAAGCTTACTTACTTATACATATATACTTATACTTATAAACACTGAACCCAGAGCTTTGGGGCTGGTGCCTGCTGGATCCAGTCAGTAATCCAAACTGAGCCTCACCTCCTGGGAGCCGGGGGCACAGAGGGTGTCTGCTGGGGTGGGAGGGGAACCTTTGGCCCACTGGTTTGCTCTGCTGTCCATCTTGAGGCCGGTTAGGACAGAGGGTTGACTGGCATCCAGTGAAGCACCACCATCTTTCTGAAAACTGGCAGATTTGTACACATCACAATCAGTTTGAATTCACTGTTTTTATCATTTCTAATCACATTCAACTGAACTGTCACTGACCTGTTTAACTGGAGAGATGTGCCCGAGCTCAGCTGAAGTATCTGAAACAAAGTTAAAGTCACCCAGCTTCAGTTTCTTGGAGCTTGTTGTGAGCATCCGTTTGAGCTGAAGTTAGTAAAGCTAACAATCACTTACCGTCTGTAAAAGTAACTCCGAAGTTAACTAAACAACTCCAACGAGCATTCCATTTAGCAATATGCTTCAAAACGTATTTAAATGTCGATACCTGAAGATAAAAAGTCTCTAAATAGCTTAAATTGTTGGCTAACGTTGGCTTCCAGGGCACTTTAACTTTTGAACGTAAATACGCGAAGTGGGAAAACAGGGATTGGACGTCATGCTAACGGAAGTCCCGCACTTCTTTCCGAAATATTTTCACTGAATTCCTGAAGCAAAATCTTAGAAATCAGATCTTGTTAAATGTTATTATAACGTTAAATTCTTGTGTTGACACATGAACGTCGTTTTAGATAACTCAAAGTCTAATTAATTTCTTACTTCCGTACATCCGGACTTAACCTTGAATATTTAGCCTAGGAAAGAGCTTAGATGAGAAATAATTTCAAAATAAAAGTCGGAATAACTGTACATGTTTTTTAAAATTGTCATAAATCCTGGAAAGTTAAACTGAAATATAACCTCAAACACTCAAACTATTTTTTAAAACTTGAAAAATCAAAAGGTTCCACCCATTTCTCATCCTCCCAAACCTCAGTGGTACAATATGCTCTGCTCTTTATTGCACTATTTTCTATATAACTAAGTACTTTGAGGTACTTGTACTCTCCTTGGGATTTCCATTTTCAGCTACTTTATACTTTATATACTAGGAAAAAATATTGTACTTTTTACTCCACTACATTTGTTTGACGGCTATAGTTACTAGTCACTTTGCAGGATTCAGATTGTTATATTAGATTTGTTAATACAAATATAATTCAAATTATAAATAATGAAAAATGGCCATTCTAATTTAAGAGACATCCTCAAATTGTTGGATTAGTCCTAACACAACATGTTTTGATATATTCAGTTGAAGATTTACAAGGAAATTTTGAAAAATCATAAAGTACAATAACGTGATTTTCAAAATAGTTTCTATTTCTTTCATCAACTGACGAATTGTTTCAGCTCTCGAGTCAAATTAAATTTTACACAAATTTAATTAGTTTTATTTAGACATTTTGTCATTTTAATTTTATGGATTATATGATTAATTAGGCCTAATTCAAATAAAGTAAGATGCGTTGAAATTATGATTTTAGATGGTCATTAGTTGTGTGTTCGTCCTCCGAGCTCGAGGGGTCGCTGCTCACATCAGCACCGCGTATCAGCCGCTTCACCAACTAAAAGAAGAAGCACTGCTAGGCGTGCTCCAAGTACGCCAACTAAACCTGATTCAATAAGAATGATTTTCCAAAAGTCAGACTAACGTTAATAATGCGAGCGGCTTCACTGAACAGAAAGCAGTTTTAAGAGTATATTTTGCGGGGTACGTAACTCGACACTTCTTCTGTCTTTCTTCAGTTATTGAGCAGCTCTGCCTGTTCAGTTAGCGGTGCGCTAGCTGGCTCAGTTAGCCTGCTAAGCTAAAGCTCAGTGTACTGAGGTGCTGACGGTGACAGCTGGTGAGTCAACGTTACCTGATGAATGAAACCACTGAAACAAAATTCATGGGGATTTTTTTTTTCAGCAAGATACAGCTTGCTCCACGGCGACAGTGTCCACGCTAACGAGGATGTTTAAATCATAGACATTAGAACACGTATTGTAGTGAAACGGTGTGTTTAATAGCGCAGCCACAGTGAAACAGCCGCATGTGTTAGCCAGCTAAAGCTAGTTCTGCTGACTTCTTCGATGCTATCAAAGCAACTATTAATTGCTCTGCAGTTGTGCGTTAAAATAGCCCCCGTGGGACCGAGCTGTGAACTATTTTAGTTGTGTCATGATGTTAGCGAGCTGCTGCATGTGTGATCTGTGCTGGCAGCAGAGGTTATGTGCGTTTTGTTGGTCAGGCAGGCTAGCATGATGAAATATTGGCAGGAGCCTTGTTCACTCATGCCCACACTGGAGTCTGATGATAACAAATTTGAAGACATTTTGTCACTTGTCTTTGGGTTTTGATTTAGGGTGGAAACTTTAGGTTTTGTCCTGGTTTTAATTTTTGGTATCATTTACAAAACCATTTTCAAGAAAAGTTCATATACTGAGTTAAGGGTAAATAAACACAATGCGATCATTTGAAAATCCTTTTACACCTGAATTCAATTCAGTGCGGTAAAATGAAAAGATGTTTAATGTTCAAACTGAACTTAGTTGTTTTTTTGGATTCGTGCATCATGTTCCAAAAAGTTGGACAAGATTATGTGTTCCATCACCTTGTCTTTTAACAACACTCACAAAGAGTTTGAGAACTGAGAACACAAATTGTTTTGAAAGTAAAATTCTTTCCCGTTCTTTCTTGATATAAGACTGAAGCTGCTGGACACTCCAGGGGTTCCATTGTCCTGTTTTTGCTCTCCATAATGCACCATACACTTCCAATGGGAGACAGGTCTGGACTGCAGGCAGCTCTACTACCTGCACTCTTTTATTATGAAGTCATGCTGTTGTAACATGTGCAGAATGTGGCTTGGTATTGTCTTGCTGAAATACAGGGACGCCCCTGAAAAAGACGATGTCTGGATGTCAGCATATGTTGCTCCAAACCTTTTGTTTGTACCTTTCAGCATTAATGGTGCCTTCACAGATGTGCAAGTTAGTCGTGCCATGGGCACTAACACACCCCCAGACCATCACAGAGGCTGGCTTTTAAACTTTACACTGGTAACAATCTGGATGGTCCTTTCCTTTTGCCAAGAGCACACAACATTTATGATTTGCAAAAATAAAATGTAGATCCGTCAGACCACAGCACACTTTGCCTCTTTGTGTCAGTCCCTCTCACAGGGGCTTGGGCCCAGAGAAGCTCAGGCCTCAAATCAAATTTAATGCTATTATGGACTGTAAATGACCACAAAGTGGTGAACCTCGCTCCATCCTTGCTTGTGAACGACTGAGCATTTCCAGGGGTGTATATTTACAAAAAAAACATTAGAACATTAAATATCTTTGTAATGTGTTATATAGAATATAGTTCATAAAGGAATTGTTGCATTCTGTTTTTATTTATATTTTGCAGAGTCTCCAATGTTTTGGAATCGAGGTCGAACACCAATAATTTTTTTTCTATGTATCTGTCTTTTATTCAGATAATTTGTGATGGCTACTACTGAGATGGAATCTGGTTCCTCAGAGAGCAAATCGGAGCAAGGGACATTTGACCCTGATTCGAAGTACCCACTGAAAGTTCTTTACTGTGGAGGTACAGTATATAACATTTTACTTAGTTTGGCATCTTAACAAGATGTATTTTGGTGCCTTTTCAAAATGTAACGTGATTTATTTTTTTCTCTCTGCAGTGTGCTCTCTGCCTACGGAGGTAAGGATATTCTGTTGTGTGACCGAGTTCGTTCAAACATTTGCCATTTGAGATATTTAAGCTGTTGTTTCAGGTATAACTGAATCTGAACTGTTGTGTCTGCAGTACTGTGAGTACATGCCTGAGCCAGCCAAATGTAGGCAATGGCTTGAGAAGAACTTTCCAGATGTTTTTGCCAGGATGACTGTAGGTGAGTGCCATGAAAGGTCTAACGGTAATTAATGTCAGACTTTAAGGATCAAAAACTGTTGGGGACACTGTGGTCAGCAGCTTGGCTTTCCTGTTACTAAAACGATCCAGGTATGGACATAGTCACCATCCAAAGGTAAGAGTGTTTTTGTGCTGGATTGGTTTTAACATTTTCCTATTTTGCTTCTGTCCAACTGGCCCGGCAGCGAATGCTCCCAAGCAGGAAACCGGCACTGGAGAAGCCCCCCCTGCAGGCGAGGATGAGGAGAAAAAGAAACAGAAGAGAGGTGTGGTGACAAATTTAAGGACATTTTTTCAATTCTATCAGGCTTATTATGGGGTATTATATTGTTAGTAATGCATTCAAATATTGTTTCTAGGTGTCAACATAGATAAGTTTTGCTTGTTTAATTTATGATCCTTGTGATTTAACACTACAACAAACGGTCCTTGAGCAGCGAATTGAAACGGATCAGAAATAAATAAAAAAATTTAAATTGCTGCTGTGACATTGCAAGTTTAACACTGTAAGTGGTTTGAAAGACTTTAATCTGGTTTATTTTATTTTACTTTTTTAAGGTGGAAGAGGCCAGATCAGACAGAAAAAGAAGACTGTGCCTCAGAAAGTCACAATAGCAAAAATCCCAAGAGCCAAGAAAAAATATGTCACACGGGTGTGTGGCCTGGCAACATTTGGTAAGAATTTGGTGTCTTACTATTCTCAATGTGGCTTAATATTCTTTCTCTTAAAGCTTTGTTCTGAATGTAAATTGTGTGTTGACTCTTGCAGACATTGAATTAAAAGAGGCTCAGCGATTCTTTGCCCAGAAATTCTCTTGTGGTGCCTCAGTTACAGCCGAGGATGAAATAATCATTCAGGGAGATTTTACAGACGACATAATCGACGTCATTCAAGAGAAGTGGCCTGAGGTGAGCTGTCTGAGTTTGTACATAATTTTGTGCCTTTAAATAGTTCATCTTGCCTATTTATTCCTCTTTGGTCTTTCATTTACTTGTTTCTCTTTTGCCCTCACCTTCATTTTCACTGGATGAGGCACTGCTGCCTTTTAATTAGTCATTTTGCACTGAGTTTGAACCTGTTGTACTGACACAGTGATGCTAAAAAATGTAAGGTAGTTGGCACAAGGGGAGGAAGTGAGCAGGCTTGTGATAATATACAGCTGCACACAGATAAATGAGATACAGCACCAGTGTATTTGTGTAATATATTGTAAATGGCATTGCTGTATTTCATGTCTCAATTATGCAACAGTTAGTACCAGGTTGCTGCTCAAATGTATTTTAGGTTGAGGGCAGTCTTGTGTAGAGCTGATAGTCCTAAAAGAAAAACAGCAGAGCCTTAAACTAATAATCAACGCAATCAATAGTTATATGATGAGTGCGGGATTTTCTACACTTTCCTTGTTGCCAACAAATCCCATGAAAACATTAAAACCAGCAATGTTTCAGTCAGTCTTGCAATAATCTCCATTTTACTTGGTCCCTGCTGAAGAGGTAATTCTTTAAAAATGGGTCACATATGTAAAGTTTCATTTTTCAAGGTGACTCTAACTTCATATAACAGCTGAGTGCTGTAGTTTTTAGAAAACATTAATAAATTTGAGTAAATGGTGTATTTATTGGGAGCTACTTTCAGTGGTGGATGAATCCACATTTGGTCTCTGGTGAATATTTGTGGCACCAGGATAGTGTTTGTGGGATCGAGTCCAAATAAACACAGTGTGTGTGTCATGGTGATGAAGGAACATGTCACCCAGTGCAAAAGTGCAGCTCATTGATGTGGTTTTAATAGTTTATGGACAACAATGGAGCTCTATGATACAGAGGAAGAAGATAGATAAAGCTTTGAATACGCAAACTATTCATGTTAGGAGACACTGTCTTTTAATGAGATTTATTAACAGTGAGGAAAATAAAATGTAGAATATCCCCAGACTTCCCTACATCCTTTATATGTCAAACCTGTTTAATGTTAAGAAACTATACTTAATGTGTTACTGAGTTCAGTCTCTGTGTCTCTGTTTTAGGTGGATGATGACAGCATCGATGATCTGGGTGAAGTCAAGAAGTGAAGACCAAATATGCACTTTTACTGAAATGGATGTGACCTGTAACAGCGACAACCTGGCCAAATGTACACATTAAGTCATTTTATACCTATTTTATTTACTGTTCATAAAAAGCTGCGGACTTGGCCACTCACTTGGCAATTTTTTTTTAGTTAATAGCTGCTTTCTCTCGTTTGCCAAAGGTGTGGTATGACGTGAATCCCTCCCAAATGTTCTTCACTCAAGCAAACTGTAGGCTAATAAATTTCAGTCTCTGCCTCGCCTGTACACTCACGTCTTCTTTCCAAGTTTGTTTTTCTTTCTTTCAATGGGTATGGGTCAAACACATTAAAGGATTTCTTTTTCAGGGTCAGGATTTGTTTTATTCACCTGCTTTATCTGAGTTTAATGGCTGCAGGCTACTTGTTTTTCAGGCATCCCACTCAGGCCCCATGAGTGAATCTATTCCCCTGCATAATAGTTTTATAATGAGGACACATTCCCAAGACAGATAACATTTACTTTTGTTTCCATGCTCCTTTGGGTCAATACCTCTTCCCTAAAGATAGCACATAGCGCACAGATGTTTGCTTCACTTATGAAGTAGCATGTTTGAGAATCGTTTGCATGAGCGCAAACATGATTCTCTACCAAAGAAGTCACCTGGTACAGCATATCTACGTTGACACTTTATAGAGCAGCAGCTTGGTGTCGTGCTTCACTGATTGTCCACAGGATGAACCTCACTAACTCAGACGAGTGCTGCGCCTTCGAGTCTCCCATCCTGGACCAGGTTCTACCTCCAATACTGATCCTGGAGTTCATGTTTGGACTGATGGGGAACGTTCTCGCCCTGTGGATGTTCATCTTTCACATGGACACGTGGAAGCCCAACTCTGTGTACCTGACTCACCTGGCTGTCGCAGACTCCATTGTGCTGTTCTGCCTACCTTTCAGAGCAGACTACTACAGGCGTGGGAAAAACTGGCTCCACGGTGATGCCCTGTGTCGCATCCTGCTCTTCCTGCTGGCAGCCAACCGTGCGGCCGGGATCTTCTTTCTCACGGCCGTGGCTGTTGACCGTTACTTGAAGATTGTCCACCCAATGAACCAGATCAACAGGATGGGACTGGGCTACGCTCTCTGGGTCTCCCTCGGCCTCTGGGGTCTGATTTTTCTTGCTACTGGATATCTTCTTGCTGATGAGCACTTCTTCTACAACAGCAACCGTACGCAGTGTGAGAGTTTCAACATCTGCATGGGTTTCAGTCCCCTCTCCACCTGGCACAATACTTTCTATGTCATCCAGTTTTTCCTTCCCACTGCAATCGTTGCTTTCTGCACGGTCAGAATTACATGGCAGCTGAAAAACAGGACTGTGGACAAGAAGGGGAAAATCAAACGGGCCGTTCAGTTTGTCTTGGCTGTGGCTCTGATCTTTATTACCTGCTTCTTTCCCAGCACTGTATCACGCATAGCTGTGTGGATCCTGAAGGTATGGTATAATGAATGCAAATACTTCCAAGAGGCCAACTTAGCATTCTACACATCAGTGTGCTTCACCTACTTCAACAGTGTCCTCAACCCTGTCGTGTATTATTTCTCGAGCCCTGCCTTCAGTGGCACCTTCAAGAAGCTCCTGAATAAAGTGCTGAGAAGGAACAAGGACATTCAGACTGTTTCATCTGAGAATGACATTTCCACCGTTGATGGTAGAAAGATGTAAAGCCACTTGCGGTTATGTTCCCTGCTAACATTGCAGGGATACTCTGATTACATGAAGGCATAATGCATGTTAAAGTCCTGTCTACTGATAAAATTCATATTATCCTAGATTATAACAATAATAAACTGTAGAAGAGGCTTGCTGTGATTGTGAACAACCCATCAAAAATAATAATTAGAAGCTTAGTTCTGGGTACTTGTATAGGTTTGTCCCTTGTGATTGTGGTTGCAGTATAAAGTAATTATGAACCATTAACAATGAAAAATAGTTGCAGATATGAACAGCAAATGCTTGTAAATGTAAAGATGTCTGTCAAATAGTGATGTAATCTATATATCCAGTTTTTCTCAGTTCACATTACTTAGAATTGTTAATCAGACCCACTGTGAACAGCAAACACTGATTTTTCTGCCTCCCATTAAAATAATATTTGCAGTACAAATCAGTACAGCCAGAGAGGCGTTTAGGTGACTCTAGTGCTGTCGGTAAACTGTCAACTTATAAACCATACATCCTATGAAAGATGTCTGAAGTTGTCTGTGATACCTGAGTCTGGGAGGGTAGTGAGCATGCCAGTCATTTCTACTAATACTGTAAAAACAATGTATTTTACTATTGTTTTTCTGGCTTTCTGTCTTGCTGTGCGCTTATATTTTGGCGCATTTCAATTCTCAGTTTTTGTATCCTGTCACATTTGTTTTCAATAAATAAATACATTAGAATAACCAACATAAATTGCATATTACTTTTGAGCAGTTTTCTTTTGTGTTTTTCCTTTCAACTCGGGAAATCGTGTTTTAACATTTTGTTGTTTGAATGTACAAGCTTACGTTTGGTCCCGTGAAGGCAGCGTTAGTTCCCGAGGTGACGTCATCCTGAGGCAGGGCTGGGAAGCGGAGCCGCTTGGAAAACATGTAAAGAGCCGCGGCATCACTTACTGAGACAGTTCAGCAAAAGAAACCAAGTAAGCTCCCAAACTGCTCTTCACACAGCTGTCTGCTTTTATTTGACTTTGATATCACCTCAGCCGGCCGCTAGTTGTCTTACATTAACCTCAGTTTGTGCTGTTAATGCTAATCTGATGCTAGCTAGCTTTGGCTGTTAAAGCGCATTCCAGCAGGGACCGAGGCTCCACATCAAAACATGACACCGGAGGAAGGAGCTTAAAATGGAAAATAAAATGCTGTAATCTGAATAACCTGCCATTAAATGTGTAGGATGCTGAGAAAAAGTGATTCACAGCCAAGTTCTCAGAGATGGAGCAAGTAGGAGCCCAGCCCAGACAACAACAACACGGGCCAGACTCATCTCCTCTGTGTCATTGTAACATGTGTGGTTCATGTATGTAAAGACTGAAGGTAAAGCAGAGGTGCTTCGATATGAGAGCTGAGCCTCAGGAGCCTCAGGAGCCTCAGGAGGAGCTTTGACAGCTGCAGGTGTGCTTGTTGTTTTGGTCGAGCAGCGCCGGCTGGGCGGAGGCAGCAGAGCAGACTTCTCCTGTTACCTGCTCACTTCATGGCCCTGAAATATACACCTGCTCTATGCTATGCAAAGATGGTATCTGGCAATATTATGTGTCTGTGATTAATTTACATGACGTCAACTAAAATCAAAGAGTTTCAGTATCATTTTTATTGATGGTACTTTCTATCATTTCCTACAGAAGAGATATAATATTTTTTATCCAAATAGGTAGAAGAGTTCTCGAGGATCTTGGAAATACTTTCAGAACAGCAGTAAGTGTTGTTAAACAGCCTCCAGGGTTTTTCAAACCTTGCCAGCTATTTATTTTTCATAAAAACAGATGGTCAGCTCTGTGACTGAATGTAGAGGCACAAACTGGGAATATAGGCCACTATTGGTCTTCTGTTCGTGATAATTTGGTTTCACACAAATTGATTAAGGAACACGAACCTAGACGAAGCAGGACGCGCCTTAAGGTCCTCGTAATGTCAGCTGGAAACAAATGTGCTTTAATGCTTCTTATGACCAAACAAATGTGCAAGTATTCGAATTATCACAAACCACTGGACACATAATTTACATGAAGCGTTTGGACTGGGCAACTTCTCCTGGATGCTAATCCAACGTTGGGAGAGTACCTGTGATACTGAGGGAGTGTAGACAACATCTGTGCTGTATCTGAATCCGATTTTACACATCAGAGTCTGTTTACAGGCCTCTGGGACGACTGCTGCATGTGGGGAAAGTTGTAGAGAGCCTTTAGTGGCTTGAGGCACAACATGACGACGTGTCACTGGAGTCGGTGTCAGTTGGGGCTGAAGTTTAGAAATCTAAAAAATCAGGGGATTTGGAGTTAGAAAGAAGATGGTTCTCCAACTGAACTGTCGTTGGACTAGTTGCATTGTGGGTAATGTAGATGCCAGGTTTTGACAAAGAGTAAAAAAGACAATATCTCTGGTTCTGCTGCATCACCTTTTTTAAAACTGTCCATTATCAGTCCAACAATGTTACTGGATGCTAAATTGGTAGAATAGTCTTAAGTGTAGGGTGATATGTTGAAAACACAGCCTTTACTGCCTGAAACATAATATCTAACTTGACCTAGTTGGACTCAGAGTGAATCATCTGCTTTATGAATAAAATGGGAGCAGGTCAGTTTGCAGCCCAACACCTACAAGACCTGCAGGAAAAAAACAGCTCATCTTCCAGAGAAAGGAATGTCGTACTTTAGTGTCTGAGCTGGAAAATCAGCATCGCTTTATTTCACCAAGTACCATAAAAGTGAAGGCATTTGGATTTATGGCACTCGAGCAGACACGTTGCACATGATGAGGTCAACTGGATATTTATTACATGAGTGATAATAAATAGCTTGGTAATAGATGGTGGTTTGTGACACACAGTAGGAGGTGTTGAAGGCGGCCTGGAGAGCTTCATTACAGCAGGATTTAATGTTTGGAGGCCTCGCTGAGCCGCAGCAGCTCTCACAGAGATACTGCTGTAGTTGTGGGTGGAGTACAGGGCCTATTAAAAGTATTCCACTGCCTTGGACGTTTCCTTGTTTTATAGTTTTACAACATTGAATAAATCTCGTCTCGGTTAGATTATTGGAACTCACCGTACTCAGATTTAAGACAAAAAACTCTGACACAGCTGCTCGTCTTTTAACAAATACAAGACAAGATCATATCAGTCCTGCTTCAGCCTCTTCACTCGTTACCAGTAAGTTTTAGAATTGATTTTAAGATGTTACTGATCACCTTTAAAGCTCTTCATGGTTTAGCTCCCAGTTATATTGTTGACTTTCAGACCCTCAGGACCCTCAGGAGGACTCCGCCGGCTGTTCCTAAGTCACAGCTCGAAGGTGACTGGCTTTAGCAGCCGGAGCTAATCAGCTCCTGTTCTATATTTCAATCAGTTCAAGGGACATTTTCTTTGTTTTCCAGCTCCCTTCCATCATATTGGGACTTTGTTGGGTGGTGGGGAAGGCCTAGTCCCCCACCGTGATCAGGCCAGGCCCCCCCTCCATGGACAAACAAGGAACCATGAGTACACCAGGCAAGGTCAGCGGCCTCAAACCCCCCACAAAGATAGCTCGTCCATCTGTGGTGCCGTCAAAGACGTCGCCATCCTCTGGTGAGAAATTATTGAGATAATTTACTGTATAATGTATAACAGGAAGTAATAGTGGAGGATGAGTATTTTAGTTTTCATCATGTAGGAATGTAATGAGTTACACTGGCTGATCTGCTCACATGCAACAGATGGTCCTGAACAGGAAAATACAAGAGAACTTGTGTCTAGAAATGAATAAGAGCTAAGATAATATCATGCAGCTCTGTAAACAGGATGGTTTGTGTGCTGTTTGCTCTGAGGAGCAGTTTAGACTGTTCCAAACCACAGCAGGCTGTCAATCGGATTACAAAGTCCAACTATTTAAATCAGAAAGAAACTGTCCTGCTGAAGTGTACCTGGACGTGGACCTTCCCTGTGTCAAGAGACAAATGAGACAAAATTAAATGCTGATGCATTTGAGAAGTGTAGTTTATTTTGATGAAGGTAAACGGTAAAATGGTTTTATAGAAAAAAAACCCTTTGTATTCCATGAAGTTAGATATTGAACCATGGCTTTTAAACAGCAAACTAATGATTCAAACATCCAAATTCACAAAACACACCTGTTGAAACTGTTTTTACTGACTTGTATGATTTTGTTAGAAGTGATGGTCAAAAGGAGTGAACAGAGATTAATAAAGTGTGATTGCAGGTAATCCAAAGCCAGTTCCTCCCGAGAAGTCCCCTGGAACCGTGACCTCCCCGACCCAGGAGGGAAGTGCAGACTTTCAGGTCGGAGAGAGGGTCTGGGTCAATGGCAACAAGCCTGGCTACGTGCAGTTCATTGGGGGCACACAGTTTGCTCCTGGGCAGTGGGCGGGGATCGTGCTGGATGAGCCTATCGGGAAGAACGACGGGTCTGTGGCGGGGGTCCGGTACTTCCAGTGTGAGGATGGGAGGGGGATATTCACGCGGCCTTCAAAGCTATCCAAGACTGCACTGCCAGAGAAGGAGGCAAATGGGAGGCAGGCCAGCCCAGCACCAGGAGCTACTGCAACCAGCGAACCTGCACCTGCTGGCACTACCTCAACCGGTAACTGTGAAAATACAGAGAACATTCTGTTTTCCAGTGAAGTAAAGGCGCTGTTGTTTATTATGTCTCATATCAGAATATTAGAAAACATTTTCTCTGTTCAGCTCAGGGCACCGGCATAAAGACTGCACTGAACCGAATGCTCACATCCAGCGAGTCGGTGTCGAACCTCTCAGAGACAGACTCCACGAAGAAGATCAAGAGGGAGCTGAGGCTGGGAGACCGTGTGCTGGTGAGAAGCTCGCTGTTTAAACCCACCACAACAGTTAGCTTTAGAGCAGCAAACCACTAATGCACCGAATCTGTTTGTATTCTAATCCTAAACCTTGTTTTACTTTTTTTACATACTTTTTTTTGCTTGTACAAGTGTTCCAAGTCAGATTCATCAAATTCTCTTAACTGTGCAAACTTGCCATGAATTGCTCATTGCAGCTTGATAAATTCCACAAGTTTGTGACTATTTTTGAGAGAGTTCATCATTAACACATTCATTTGGTGTATAAGATCACTTATTCAGCTTCATTTGTGAGCAGGTTTCAGTCCCAAGTACAAACTGAAGAATTGAAAGTGAAAAGAAATAAGAGGGAATGATTTGACATGAAGTTAGTCACCAAAAAATCATGACTTTGACGGTCCATGACTTGATCTGGATCTGCCAAAAGTGTTTTTCCAAACCCTACTCCACTCAATTGACGTATTAAATGGTGAGATGTACTTACTCCTGACTGCCCCAAGTGTTAACTGTTTGTAAGAGGAGCATAGCAATAAATATTGGATGAGTGCGTAAGTCAATCTGCCATGAGACACCATACATACAGAGCAAAGACCTTAATTGTAAGTAGAGGGGGAAAAAAGAAAACGTTAGATCAGAGTTATTTTGATTGTTTGTTGTGTGTAGGTTGGTGGAACAAAGGCAGGAGTTGTTCGCTTTCTGGGAGAGACAGACTTTGCCAAGGGAGACTGGTGTGGAGTGGAACTAGATGAACCACTTGGCAAGAATGATGGAGCTGTAGCAGGAACCAGGTGATTGACAGAGAACGACTGAATAACATCTGTTTGAGTACAATCATACTGCAGCCTATGAAGAAGCTGTTCTAAACCACCTGTCAGTGGCTCTGCTGAGGTTTCATTGGTGTGACCTGTTTTCCCCTCAGATACTTTCAGTGCATGCCCAGGTACGGTCTGTTTGCTCCGGTCCACAAGGTGACACGGATTGGCTTCCCCTGCACCACACCCACCAAAGCCAAGAGCTCACGCAGGAGATCCACCCTGAAGAGAAGCCCGAGTGCTTCCTCCATCAGCTCCCTCAGCTCCGCCACCTCCTCAGTCAGTGGCAAACCCAGCCGGGCAGGACTGGTAAGACTCACACTGTGCTGTCATCCAACACTACGGGCTTTGTGTTTACTCGCAACCCGTCTCCAAACCTCGCTGTGAGTGAGCAGATTTGCCCCCAGACCTTAAGGACCTCTGGCACAGTTTAAACAGTGGTTGTAATAGTATGTAAATACAGTATCAGATAACATACAAAATGTTAAATGTGAATTTGTCTCTCGCAGCTGACAGAGACATCTGCTCGGTACGCTCGTAAGATTTCTGGCACCACGGCGCTGCAGGAGGCTCTGAAGGAGAAGCAGCAGCACATCGAGCAGCTGCTTGCAGAGAGAGACCTGGAGAGATGTGAGGTGGCGAAAGCAACCAGCCATGCAGGAGAGGTGCAGCAGGAGCTGACTCTGCTGAGGAAAGGACGGGATCAGGTCAGACATGTGCACACATGGATGTTATTTGCAATCCGACAAGAGCACAGGCAGATAAAAAAACAATAAACGGTCAAGATCATTTAGCAAAAACGTCCATGTTTATTCAACAAAACTCAATTAGGACAACTGTTTAAATCTGATTACTGGACTTAAGTTAACATGCAGGAGGTGTAGTGATTCAGATTATATCAACGGTTTTATCTGGTTTCAGATTTCTCAACTATATCTATAGTTGAAAATCAAATTCTAGGCTTGAATCTTGTAACTGAGGCAACGATAACTACTGATACGTTATGACTACTGATATCGCGACTAGTACTGTTACACTTGTTAACTTTTGTTGTGCATTCGAGTGTTATTCATTCTGTGTGTTACAGTATGCAGTGGAGATGGAGGCAAAGTTGGATCAGCTGCGTTCGCTGGTGGAGGCAGCAGATCGAGACAAAGTGGAGCTGCTCAACCAGCTGGAGGAGGAGAAGAGGTGGGTGGTCTGACTTTACCTGTAGCCTGCACATGATACTGTTTATGGATACCATTCAAGTCAGGAGCCAGAGCAGCGGACAACAGGTCTGAATATGTCCATTAGAGAGGAAACTTTATTATTGTCCTTGTTTGACAGAAAAGTGGAAGACCTGCAGTTTCGTGTGGAGGAAGCCTGCATCACCAAAGGAGACCTGGAGGTAACTTGTGGTTATATAACCTGGCTCTCAATTAAACATATTCTCTCACTCACTCAAGCTATGAATCTCCCACTTGTCAGGCTGATGACTTTTTTATGAAATTCATGTGTGAATTATTGACAAACCAGGTGGATAGTTGATTAACTTATTTTATATTATCACACTTCGTTCTTCTTAAAACCAGTCAAAGTAACATCCACCTCCCGTCCTCCTGCGTACCAGTGTCTAGAGTTTGATCTCCTCTGTTTCTAATAGCTCTGCTCATATTTTGTTAAATATCACATTAATCAACTTTCAAACACTAAGAAATTGACCACTAACTTTTAACAAAGACTCAGTAACAGTTTTTGTCAAACAAACAGGAGGAAATAATAATCTACGTTTGCTGTTCTAGTGAATATTTGTGGCAGCAGGACGCACTGCAGTGTTTCCCATACATTGATTTATTTATGGCGGCCCGGTATCAACATTGACAGCCACATTTCTATTTTTTTATGATTTAAAATGGAAAATCTTATTTCATTGTAGAGTCGCGAGCACAACTCAGCACAACTTCAGAGACCCAACTCTTCAAAAAAGTTATTAGCAAACGTGGAAGGAGCCGCCACTTGGATTTTGATGTGCATCTATGTGCAGATATGGAATCTAGTTTTGTGGGAACACTGTCGCTGTTTTGCATTTTCCTGTAAAATAGAAGATCCGATGATTAAATCGATCATTCTCTGTAAGGTTTTCCTTTTCCTGCACTCTTTGAATCATTCATTTGCTTTCTTGTTCAGACACGTCTTTCTTCCTGCTCCTTTTATTTATTCATTCATGCTTAATTCACTCACCCTTCCTCTCAGACTTTTCCACCCATCTGCAGCACTTTGAATTACCATCCTCTCGTCATCTTTTCATCCACATGCCTGTTCTTAAAAGCTGTTTCTGTCTGGCCTCGCCTTCAGTCTTCTGCTACGCTTTCATCTTCCTCTCTTGTCTGCATCCTCTTCACACTTCAGAGGAATTACTGCCTGAATTAGTCTCCTTCAAGTGCTGGAATACAAGCAAACAAGTGGCAATAGAAGAGAAATAAAAGTATCGGAGAGTCGGAATGAGATGATTGAAATAATTACCTCATGATATTCCTCGGAGCAGAAGGAGCAAATAACAATCTTTTCCTTTGTTCACAACCAACCGATGTAATTGAAATGCTTGGAACCATCAGTGCTTTCTTACTTACTGGCCTTCTCTTTAAAGTCTTGTCTTCTTTCTGTTCGTGGCACAAAGCTGGCATGTCAGTGTTGCATTGGTGTTTGTTCTCCTTCTCTTCCTGCTCTCTCTTACTAACAGACGCAGACCAGACTGGAGCATGCCCACATAAAGGAGCTTGAGCAGAGCCTGCTCTTTGAAAAGACCAAAGCTGAAAAACTCCAGAGGGATTTAGAGGACACTAGGGTAATGCTGGCAGTCCCAGTCCCTCAGCAGGACTGAGTGATGTGCTTTTCCCCACTAGGTTTAATCATGATGCACAGAATATACTGAAGGAACCACAGCGTGCAAACTTGATGCAAATTGTCAGATTTATCACAAGTTTCTTCCCTCGTGGCCAAGTTGACGATTAGCCCCGGTGCAGGGACATTAACATCTCATCGGCCTTGAGCTTCTCTAATAACCAGATCTATCATACTGAAAGTTCCGCATGTGTGCATGAGCGTTTTCTTTAAACGATAGAGTTTGGAGATGCCTGTGCTTTTGCCGATGACGGCCTTCATTTTTCTTCTTCATCAAATCCCATGAAAAGTTCAAAACCAACAATGTGTTAGTTGGTTTTTTAATACTTTCCAACTCCTCCACCCTTTCTGTTGCACTCAGCCCCGAACCCACTGACTCCTACTGCAGACTTGACAATTTAGAAATACCTCACAGATATGTTGTTTCATTTAAGAAAAGACTCAGTAGCAGTTTTTGTCAAACAAACAGGAGGAAATAATAATCTATGTTTGCTGTTCTAGTGAATATTTGTGGCAGCAGGACGGATAGAGTTGTGTTTGTGGGAGTTGAGTCCAGATAAACTACAGTGTGTGTGTTTGTAGTGATGAAGGAACATGTCGGTGTGGAGCTCTATGGCACAGAGGAAGAAGATCAGGCTTTGACACACACACAATTCTTGTTAGGAGACACATTCACTGTTAGTTTTTGTCTTTTCATGGGATTTATTGACAATAAGAAAAATGTAAAACACTGCTATCCTTTGCCCTTTAACCAGAAGGTCCGAGCTTTGACCTGTTTGATGGGTCAAAGTCTCCTGAAGTAAGACAGTGAATCTCGACATGCACCAGATTCTCTCTTGGTGGATGAAAGACGTCTCTCGTTCTCCTGTGAATTAGTTGTGTCTATTCAAAATAAGTGTTTCTCTAAAGCAAAAAACTGAGGATGTTCAGGTTTTAGTTGGTAGAAAACTCTGTTGAAGTGTTTGCCAAGTCGAGTTTCTGTGTTGATATTGTTTGGTACCTAATTTGTTGTTAATTGTATTATACTGAATTATGAAGGAGTGGATTATGAAATTGTTTTTTTCTAATATAGAGTAGAAAACTATTTCCTTTATTGGGTTTACTTCAACAAACTTTACCAGTAATTTCCAGTTGCAAATATAAACACAGATTTTTTTTTTTGATATTGGATTATTTGTTTAAATCATTAACCTTTGTAAAATGTCAAACTTTGTCTAGTTTGAGCTTTATCAATTTGAGAATTTGCTGCTTTTCTCTTTATAATGTTAAATATCTTTTGGTTTTGGGGCGTTGGTTGAACCCAGGTCTGTTTCCACTCCTGCTCTCTTTATGTCTCCTTTGCCTTCATGCCTCCTTTCTGCACGTCCTGCTGCAGGTGGCCACGGTGTCTGAGCGCTCCAGGATCATGGAGCTGGAGAGGGAGGTGGCAGACCTCCAGCTCAGGCTCCGGGCGTCCCAGCAGAAGGAGGATGCTGTGTCTCTGTCCCAGCAACAGATCAGCAGCCTCAAGGCCCAGGCGCAGTCTCAGGAGAAAAAGGTTTGTGGAAAATGTTCCAGCGCTGGTGTTTTGTTCAGCGGCTACACGATAGTTTCCGCTTGTAAAATGGATTATTCTTTATTGTCACTCATCAGATAATTTATGGCATGAGGTCAAACTGATGAATTGGTGTAATTTCTATTTACAACACTCTTTCAGCTCCAAATGTAAATACACATATGTCCTTTTTATGTGTTTGTTAAAGCCACTGTGATGATGCATAATTTATGGCTCTACTCAGATGTACATGTGTATGTTGTACACCGTGTGTCCCCAACAGATCAGTGAGCTGAGTGTTGATGTGGAGAGCAAACAGAAAGAGCTTCAGTCTGCGCTGCAGGATAAGAGCTCTGTGGAGCAGCAGCTGACCAGCCTGGTAAGAAAGGCAGAAACTCAGTGCATTATAGTCACAAACAGAGAGACACGTCCTTTCAGACGTGGAACCTTCAACTGTCTGTTAAAGTCATGGACTTGGGGAAGTGTCAGAGATGTTATTAGGTGTCACTTAGCAATAATACTCTTCCAGAAACCCGGTTGGGCTTCTTCAGACATGAGGCCGACACGTACTGAAGTGCATGTCTGTAACTGTAGATTTGTCTTATGTTTTCTCTGTGACGTGTTTTGCTTGTGGGCATCGTGAACGTGGCCTCGTTAAGAGAAGCACTTCATCCACAAACCTTGCGTGTTTTCTGGATCCAGTCATTATTCTCTGGTTAGCTCAAGGTACAAGAATGTTACTGTGCAAGTGATTAGCCCATGTTTCTCCATTTCAGAGACAAAAGCTTGAGATAGCAGAGGAGGAGAGCAGGAGGACAGCAAAGACCATGCAAGGTAAACTTATCAGCTGCATCTCAACTGTGTTTGATCTTTATTTTTTGTGTCAAGATGATTGTTACAGTTGATGTTTCCTGTCAGAATTGGAGCAGAGTGTGGAGCAGTCAAAGAAAGACTATCAGGCCCTGAAGGAGGAGAGTCAGTGCAGAGAGAAAGATCTGACACAGGTAGGTTCACAGGTAAACAACATCACATTTTAATCTCATGTTAACAGAATTTACACTCCACACAAAAGAGCCTGAGAACTGCCAGTTGATAATCAGATAACGTTTGTAGACGATGAATCAGCGTGTTGGCATTTGCTGATTCTCACCAAGATGGCTCAGTCTGCTTCTGGCTGTTAACGGATTTCAGCAAATTATTTGTGGTCTTGTTGGAGGGAAATGCTGAAAATGTCACGACTAAATAGCTTTAAAAGTTTTTGGTTTCCTTTTAATAATCCCTCCTGAAGTAATCTTCCCCTTCCTGTTCATTCAGACTTAGTGGAGCTCTCCCATACTAAAGCTGACTTTGGCTTCAGGCTAATGTGATGTTGTTAAAACATTACTAACACACACATGCACACGTTGCTCTCGTTCCCATCCGGGTTTGATAAGTCTTTGCTCCAGACTGTTGTTTTTATTCGACCTCTTTCAGTTTTACGGTCGATCAGCTGTGGCTGCTTATCGTCATGATTCGTTCAAGTGTAAAATCAAATTGTTGCCACAAACAACGTCCATTAATCAGAGTAACATAAAGGACATGTGGAAGGATCAAATGTGACGTTTTAAAGTAACGTTATAAACTGTTTTTAGCTAAATATATGTGTAATGTATGAAACACTGAAAACATAAACAGTCACTTACAATAATAAAATTAACTCAGATTCTTCTTAAAACATGTGTCTTGAGGAAGAATGTGAGCAAGAAAGACAAACAATACAGCTTTCATAGCATTTTAATGATGATCTTTCATACTTGTTTTATGTGCCTCCTTTGACCTTCAGAGAAATTCAGTGGTGTGTTTCCAGCTAAAGAAACATTCTGCCCTTTTAGAATTGATGCACTTTTCTAGTTGTCGGTGTTGTTGCACGCGTGAGCCGTCTGAGCAGCTGTTACATAAATGAAGTGGGAAACAACAGAAAGAGTGGACTCACAGTTTGCAGTTAGAAGAGAGTATTTTGTTCTCTTTCCCTAAAGTCAGAGCTTTCATACTTCTTCTTTCGCTTCATGGAGCTCGTTACAAATGGATTTAAAAGTGAAACAGCTGAACAAGCTGGAGGCTGACTCAGTGAAGAGCCGGGTTTCCTTTTATAGCCAAGATTTTTTAGGACCTCTGATCTCTACGCTCTATTAATGGAACGCTGGTTTTTAAGCGCTAATGTCCGCTTTGACTTGAGAGTGATTTCGATGTTTTGTGCCTTTCAATAAATGATATTTTTATATTAACGATGGATCAAATGACTGTGTGCAATGTGTGTCATGTAGTGACGAGCCCACAGAGAACCGTCACCTGACTCTGCAGTTCCCCTCAGATCTAAGGAGCAATTTAGCATCTTTCATTTCCTCGTTTTGGTTTTACACCCCTCGACTTCACTCTTTCAATTTGATCTCACTTCTCTCATTGGCTTTATTTCCAGCTGCAGGAAACTGTTTGCAGAGAAAAAGCTCTAAAAAGCCTCTGATCACTACCTGATAGACACAGTTAGAGAGCAGCTGGTGAACAGACTTTAGCAGGTAAAGAGCCAGATTTTCCCTCAGGAATATATTCATTAGGGTGAATATTGGACTTGTGTTCATCAAGTGACACAAATACAACTTCAGATGAATGATCTTGTGGCTGCTGGATGTGTAAATAAGCAACAAGTTTGTCTCATCAAATTTATAAGGTGATAATATGTGTTGAAAAAGTGCTGCAAAAATATCAGATGACACAGTTTTAAATGTACGTTATATAAATTAAGGAACGTTACAAACATTTAAACAAGAATTAATTCATATAGACTTGAGATGATTCAGCTTATTTACCTGTTTGCAACAGAGTTACTGTCAGAACAGACAACAGGATAAGATGCAGTTTTTGGTCATTAGAAAATTATTTTACATATATTACCATATCATGTGGACTTACATATTATCAATATGTCTTCCAGGTGACTGAAAAGTCAGAGAGGACGGCGCTGTTGCTTGAGCAGCTGACCAATGAGAAGAAGACGCTGGAGACGGAGGTGAGCTGAAGGCCCTAATAGAAAATATGTGAGGTAACGTTCAGCTGCAGAAGACGACTGTAAATGCTCTCTGTCACTCAAGTCACCATGTTGACATTTATTTCTACATTAAGTTCTTTTTTTTCCAGAATCGTTGACCCTTCACTAAGCACCGCCCCACTTAGTTACTGTTTCTACGCCTGTCAGTCCTTCGCTCTCGGTGGCAGATTTACTGCACGAAATTCAACATAATTATTCAAAGAATTTCAGGACTAAACAAAAAAATGACAACTGGCAGATTTTCTCAGTTGGTTAGATTAATGCCTTGTTGTTGGTATTTTCAAACTGTTAGTCTTTCAGGATCAGGACTGACTGCTGAGGTTTCTCAGGTGTAAACTGTGAACTGAACTCTGATCCTGTATCGTGGTGGAGCAGCTCTCATACAGCGTGGAAACACTCGGTGGAAGTGTGAGTCGTGAATGGGGCTGTGTTTAACACAAAAATACTGTTGGCTCATGAAAAGACTTTGGCCTTGAAATGAACTAGTTTGGATGTTTGTAGCTTGTGTGAGAGCAGACAAACACGCTGTTAGAGCAATTCTTCACACTTTTACTATTTGAGTATCTCTCTCCTGCTGCCCCGTGCTCACTGCTTCAGTGGAGAAATCCACAGCCTGAAGTGCGTGTGCGTGTGTGTTACTTTATGTGTCCAGAGTCCTGTGGAAGGATTCACACAAGCACATGTATAAGATTTGCATTTGTACCCTGGAGAGTTTCTATTACGCACTCACATCAGGATTCCCACACTGACTGCATGTGACTGTGGAAGTCCCGGTCATCACGTTCAATCAGCCACGCATGAAGTAGCGTGGACGTCTCTCTCTGTTGCTCTCTCTTCCTCTCCACATCTCGCCGCCATCTGTAACTTATATTTTTATCACTTCGTACTGCGTCCACGCTGCTGCTCTGACTGCGGTCCACCTGCCGCCGCTCTCTCGGTCGGCGGCTCTCTGGTGCCCTCTGGCTCGCCTACATCCGCTCTGTGAGATCAGTCGGACTCCAGCTGCCTGTGAGCTCCAGATGGTCGTCTCATGACGGCCAGAGAAATGGAGAGCAGATTAGAGACAGAGGCCGAGCGTAATCATGCTTTCTGTTTGGTCGGACTTATTTTAGTCGTCCGAGGGCATAAACCTACTTCAGGCTCCATATTTCTGCGCTGCAACATTACTCACATCACTCTACCTGCTGCTCTTGGTGATTTAAGGTGGAATGTCTTAGAATATCAGAATTTAAATAATTAATTTTCCTCCTGGACACTTTTTGACAGAATACATTTGAATTCAGTTTGAAGAGTGCTGGGAGGGATTTCTGACACATTTATTAAAATGTTTATGAGACACTGTAATGTAGTTGTTAGCAGATATAAGCACATGTGTTTGTCACAGTGTTGGAAGAAGTACTCAAATCAGATAGTAACAGTAGTAACTATGTAACGTGTAAACATATTCAATAATATGATGATCACACACACACTTTAAATCATTTATTTACTGTTTGTCTTCACAGACAGTTCAGTTCTAATGAAGCTTATAAATGTGTTAAAAACTTATGAAGACATGTTGAGCTTCAAGGTTCGTTCTGAAACAAAAAAAATCTTTTCTCAGAGTCAGTTTAGGAGATTTCTTCCAGAGCTTTCTGCCACATGTCATGGCCTTCACCAATGGATGGAGTTTATTTGCCAGGATGTGATTTAGTTGATTCATTAATAGAAGTGTGTGAAATTAAAAAAACATATTTATAAATATAACATAAATATGTATTATATTCATAATATACAATAAATGCTCTGTTTAATATTCATATAGAATATGAAGACATGTTATGTTATAATGGAAATCATTCATTAACTGTTTACACACCAGTTGCAGATGCTTCATGGGAAACAATAGTTATAGTTGTGAACAACTACAATTATAAACACTTGAAAATGTCCAATATGTTTCCTTACAACCACATTATGGTATGTTATTATCACTTATCATGCAGCCTGTCCATGCTAGATAAGGGAGGTTTAAATAATGTGTTACCTCATTGGGTATTTATCCATCTCACATTAGTGATAGTTCATAGTTTTAACTGTGAACACTCTTAGTATAAAAACATAGTAAATCCCACAACTGTAGAAAATACGACACATCTCTCCTTGAAATTGTTCTTTTCTGCTCTGTCACAGTGGATTTAATTTCAAAGTGATCATTATAGGCAGAATATAACAGCGGCATTACTAACTGAAATGTTTAAGCTCACTAAATCGTGACAAACAGAAGCACATGGGGAGAAAAACATACAGTATTCAGAGGTTGGTACAAACAACAGACTGTTCATTACACTTTAAATATGCTTTAAGGAAACTGAGAGGATCAGCAGAACATGACCGTCATCAAAAATGAAAAATGTTTCTGCAGCTACAATAAGAGGGAGAAGGAATCTAGTCTCTGTGGAGGAAAACACACACACACACACATTGTGGAGCTTTTATTTATTCATTATCTATTACATCTGCCTCTTCTCTCCGCTCAGCCATGTTGCTGTAGGTTGTGATGTAATACTGCACATGTCAGTGTGTGTGTGTGTGTGTGTGTGTGTGTGTGTGTGTGATGCCTGGCTGGACAGAACATTGCTGCAGTTAATGAACGGTTGACTTGAGATCGGCCTCTTGTTTCTGTCACACATCTGGTGGATTTACAGCTGAAATGATTTGTTGATTCATTGATTAGTCAAGAAATTAATCAGCAACAATTTTTAAAATGATGATTTTTTTTTGTCTTTTTGTCAGTGGTGAATGAAGTACTCGCATCCTTTACTATTAAGTACAAGTACTAATTACCACACTGTAAAAATACTCCATTACAAGTAAACATTCAAAGTATTAGCATCAATATATACTTAAAGTACCAAAAGTAAAAGTACTCCTTATGCGGAATGACCCATTTCAAAATGATATATGGTATTTCAAGTACTTTATATCCTGCTGGGTATCTTAATCCTTAATAATTCATTATCATTTATTTGTTGATTATATTTTGTATTAATAATCTGACTCTACAAGGTAACTAAAGTCATCAAATAAATGTAGTGGAGGGAAAAGTAGAGTGTGTACTTCTAAAACGTAGTGCAGAGCAACTACATTTTGAGTACCTCAAAATTGTATTTGTAGTAGTAGTTGAGTAAATATACTTAGTTACATCCCACCACTGCTTTTTATTCTTCTTATTATTATTTTTGTGTCTTTATGAGACAGTGTCAGTGGAGGGCTTACAGGAAGTGAGGAGGACAGAGAGTCAGCGAAGGTCTCCATCTGGACTTAAACTTCAGATGTTTTGGTTCATTGTCACTGTCTGAACCCGAAGCTGCAGATCTTGTGTCAAACTAATGTGCCATTTTCTAACATTTTTAAATTATTAATCAAGAAATTGACTGACTGATTTATCACTGATGAAAATCACTGATGTCAGATCGTCTGTTTACAGATGCTACAACACATCACTGAAGCAGAGACGATATGAATGGCTGTTTTTTTCATCAGAGCTTGTGATATAAAGCGAAGCATTGACTCGCAGGCACCATCTGATTCTTCTATCTGCTGTGACTCATGTGAAACACTGTGAATGAAAGGTGAATCTTTTAGAGTGTGTGTACATATGGTGTTGGAGAGTGAGGAAACAAGATTGTGAGCAGCAGAAAGAGAAAGGTGGAGGGGGTGTCAGGGAGGAGCTTATTCAGGCTTACATAATGGAAGTGCTCGGCTTCTTTAACCCGACTGTGAGAGAGAGAGCGAGCTGCTCAGGCGACACTCGGCCGAGCACGGCGGGGGATGAGAGCCGATGGTTTATTGATGCCCAGCTTGTGTTAGTCTGTGCAGGACAGATAGAAGCGCAGGTTTAGCATCAACGCTGCTGCTGCTGCTGCAGGTGAACAGGTTGAGATCCGGCTGTGCTGAGCTGTGTAGGTATGGACATAGCTGCTCTGCATCAGGGTTACTCCAGTAACATCTACTCGCCTCACTACCAGGTAGGAGGGACTGGTTTCGTTTTGGGGGTTTTTGCATGAGATTCAAACCTGATCTTTCACTGTGAGCTGGAGGTTTTGTCTCCACTGAGCTCTCAGAAATGATTCTTTTACTTTGATGTTGATGTAAGATTTCAGGATGTGGCCGGTGTCTGTGACCCAACAGACAACCTGTGCACATCCTGCATGTTTGTGTGTGTTTGTCTGTTTGTGTGTGTGTGAGCACGATGTGTCGTCTAGGTCTCACTGTGCAGGTGCACATTAATACTGAGGTGTTAAAAAGTCAGAAGCTCCTGTGCAACAGAAGCAGAACCCGACTGATGACACACTGAACAATGTGTTAATGTGCAAACAGAAACAAACTGCAGACGACTCGTGTGTGAATCGTTACACATGAGGTTTTTTTTTTACTTTATCTGAAGCCAGTTGAGGCAAAAGCATTGATTTAAAAGTCATACTTGTTAATTAATTATTGACTATTGCTATTTTAAAGCCGCACGTGTCTGAAAGGCAGTTTGAACTGTCGGGAACGATTCGTGAGATGTGCTCGGAATAGCAGATATCTGACTTGAATGAGAACCAGAAAGTTTGCGTGAGGTGAAGTTGGAGGAACGAACGTCTCTGGGGCTTTTATTTTTAGTTTCACGTGGATTAAACACACACTGCTGTCTGCTGACTCATCACCAATATCAAGGCATTGTGTATTAACAGTTTCACTCTTAATGACCCAGAATTGCTCGTCTGAGCTTCTTGCTTTTAAATGAGATAGTGTTGAATATATGTTTATGGTGTTTAGTAATAATTAGTGGATCCAATTAATTGGCAACTTTTTTCTTTACAGACACTTGACATTCGCTGATTCCAACTTTGTAATGTGAAGATTTCCTGCTTTATCTAATAGTAATTAAACATGTTTGGATTTTAGACTGATTGACTGATTTGAATCACGTTGGAATCTGGGAAACTGTGATGGACATTTTTCTGCTGTATAAAGACGAGCATTAACCATGACAAGTACACGGACCTTTATGTGTATATATAATAAATGGGGACACTTTGTCAGGATATCAGGACACTATCTCTGATGTCCATCATTGCAAATAAGTCTTATAAGTCTTCACATTTTTAAGTTTTCTATTAGAATGATTCAGTGATAGTTGTCTGTACATCGATGGAAGTGCCAGCAGCTGCTTCAGTATATTTTTAATGGATTTAATGAGCCTTTCTTCTGATGGCTTTAATCTATTCTGTTGCTGTGTTGGTTATCAAATAGGCCTTTGTGTTGGTGTTTCATCTGTCAGGTTTGCAAAAACATCATGAGCAGTACAGAAAGATCCTCTTTAAAATACAAAGACGTTGCTTTGGACTGGATTTAAATCACAGTTGGTGAATCACAGAGTTCACTCTTCAGTAAAACGTTGCTGTGGCTGTAATTATTACGAGGCTGGAGGTGAAACTGTGACCAACATCCAGGACTCCAGACTGGATGAAAATCACTGACCGGTGCAGGTGGTGTTAAAGTCACGACAGCTCCTCCAGAGAAATAAATCCCGTCTAAATGGGGCTTAAGTGCTACAACAGTGTAGCTGTGAATATATTATTAAGATGAGTGAAGGAGAAAAATGATCCCTCCTGTCCTCTGCTGTGTGTATATATTCTTTATGACCCTCTTTCCTCCGTCTGTGTCTGTTCCTCTTCAGCTCGAGGCTTTGAAACAGCAGAACTCCAAATACCAGGAGGAGCTCAGCCTGTCGAAGGAGCGCAGCAGCTCAGAAAACCAGCGAATCGGAGTCCTCTGCAAGGAAATGTGAGTACTGGGGATAACTAATGCGTGTTTTCCTGGCCTGGGTCTCCTCTAAAGGTGACCCCAGCCAGCCACTTCATTAGACCGGTCGTGGTAAATTTGTCCTGCAGGGTCTGTGTTGATAATTAAAAATCCAGTCTGCATTTTCAAGCTCCAGTTCAGCACAAAGAAATGTGCGAACATGGCTCCATTTAATTGCTTTTGGATGATATGAACATGTAGAGACTGTCTCACTGGTCTCACACTGAAATGTCAAATGTGGTATTAAAAGTGGCTCCGTCTGAAACCCTCCAGAGAGATGCTTCCACTTGTAAATATGCTATAAATTGCTGTGTAAAGCCCATAATTAGCCAGAGGATGCTATTATGTGATTGTGGATATGATGGGTGAGTGGAATACAATGCACAATAATCACAGTAAGAAAACCCCCTCGGGTATTATGACTTCCATATAAACATTTCCAAACCACGAGTCCGAACTGAAAATGTTGTTGTTGTTCAAAATGTTGTAAATCAGTTTGCTGAACGTATTTAAGCACAAGTTATAGTTTTTAGATTTCCAGACTTTTCCGCCTCCTCTGACAGCCTTTGGTTTCCTTTCATGTCTGTAGTTTGATTCTTAAAACTTGACGTGTTTAATCCAACACAGTGAACATCAAGTTTGTTAAAGTTGTATTTGTTGTGTTTTAAACAGTTATTTCAAGAATTAAACCTGAAGCTCGGAAAAGGAGGTCATTACACGCGGGATTAATGAGTTCTGGTTTGACGTCTCCTGAACAGACAGAAAAACGAGCTCTAACCAACCGCTGTGACAGATGTGTGCAGAGGTGTGTGTGGTTCTTCTGCAGCAGCCAGGTGATTTAACGAAGGTAAACACAGCAGACGTGCGTGTGTGATGACGCTGCACTTCTCAAATCAGAGGCTGCAGATTTCTCATCACATCTGTCCTGCTGCCTTCAGACGTCTGCAGGGATGTAATGAACCGAAAGAGAAGATTTTCATCCTGTATAAAAGCAGCTGACAGACGCTGTCAGAATCACTCAAATTCATTTATAGATAAATGCAGAGTGATTTACTGGTGTCCTGATTTAACCACATGAATCATTATTTTTGATGCCGATTTAAAGGCATGTGTTGGTTGGAGGGTGTTCAGTTAAGTAGTTTAAATATTGCTCCATTATCTCAGAGAATACTCAAAGTCTTTAATTTGTTCTTGTTGATAACATCATCAAAGTAGCAGCAGATTGACTTTGCATCAGTGACAGACTTGTTTCTGAGACGTCTGTTCTCAAAGTCCCATGATAACACATCGTGTGTGATGGATTACACAACTCAGAGTTTGCTAATATGTTTTGATAATGTATAGAAATGGATGAAAACCAGTGGATCCGTGGTTGGAAAAATGGAAAATGGTTTGCTGTGATGTAAAATAGTAAGCAGAAAATGAAAACATTGGTATGATCCTTTAAGACGTCTGTGGATGGATCAGACTAAACATGATAAAGCAGAATATGTAACAGACTGTCGGCAGAACAACAAATCCATTAAAATGATAATAACCAGCAGGTGTTTGGTCGCTCAGCTCAAACAGTTTTGTTCCAGAGTAAAAATACTCGTCTTTTATCGGCATGTTTTTAGCTGACTTTGTTGTGTTTGTGGTGAATCTCCAGCTTGATGTCAAGGAGGTCTATTTATAGACTGTGTGTGTGTAGCCATCGTGTGCCTTTGTGTGTGTGTGTGTGTGTGTGAGAGTGTGCATATGTGGATGTATGTGGTGTGTTTGCACACGTGTGTTTTGGAGTCTTTACATCATCCTGCCACACCTCCCCTGACTCATCGGAGGGGGCTCTGCGCTGTGACGTCAGAGCTCCAGATGGATCTAACTGGCTGAATTACAGTCATCAATGTGTAGCCTCCTGGAGGAGGAGCAGCAGATGGAGACGGAAACTGAATGTCCTGCGAAACAAGAGCAGCTTCGTCCTCTTTGTCTGCTTTTCTGTGGATGTCTATATGAAGATGTTAAACTGGTTTCCGTCCCTCCACCCTCACCCCGTCTTGTCCCAACAATGTGTTCCTCCTTCCATCCTCTCTGAGGCGCGTCCTTCCTCACTCTGCTGCTGTTATGTAATCGCTCGCCTCTCCTCCAAGGACCGCCTGGCACCATAATGGCCGCCGCTCTCACTATGACATCAGAGAGTGTGTGTCTCTGTGTGAAGCTGAGTGTGTGTGTGTGTGTGTGTGTGTGGTATCAATGTGGCTTTTGTGGCATCTGAGAGAGCAGCTGTGGGCACGGCAGCTCAGATGTGTTTTTTGTATTTTATATTGTTTGTGGTGCAGCTGGAGGTCAAATCCTGATTGGTTTGCCTGTTAAAGCCAACAGTTAATATCAGAAATAGTTTATGTTCATTCATTATTTGTTGCTGAGTAGATGCGGCCTTTATTTCACTGTGAGAGTTTTCATTTCCACATGATGCTCTCAGAGACCAAGAGTCTGTAACAGTTAACATGCTGATATTAAGCAGTCATAATATTGACCATGTTCATCGTCTTAGTTTAGCATGATAACATTTGCTTTGAAGTAGAAGAAGATTTGAAGTACAGCAGAGGCTCATGGGAATTTCATTAGTTTTGTAAAAGTAAAGTATTGGACTAATTAAAAGTTTGACCTGGTAAAAGTTAAGAGATCAAAGAAAGTTATTACAATTCATTCTGAAGAAATCCATCAACGAGTTGTTGAGGTAGATCTGATCATGGTGGCACGAGAGGAAAACGTCAAGGGATCATCAAAGTGAATAGAATTCATTCTCAGGGAACGATGAAGGTCTGCACCAGCTTTCATGGGAATCCAGATAATAACCAAAGACCATAAATTGTCAGTTGTGTGTTTTCAGCTTGTTGTAAATTCTGACCTAAAAACTGATTAATGCATCTTTAAGATTTCTTGTGGTTTGATTCATGTGTTCGGGTGTAAACATTTAAGACATATAGAAGCACAAACCTGCAGTAATAAACTGTATTAAATTCTAGAGGATGCAGATTAGATTTTAAATATTAAATTGTAGGTGATGCATGAACCAATTTCACAAGTAAAATTGGAGGAGCGCCCCCACAGCTGCTTCACTCTCACATCTGTAGTTCTGCTTGAATAGAGCTTTTGTCCGTCTGAGTCTGTTCCAGTTTACACCTGATGAAGGACACAAGTGACAGAGATGATGTGTGACGATGCTTCATTTACAAAGTCTGTGGAATCAACCGTAGTTTTATAAAGCAGTTTTCCTTTAAGTCCCCCCTGTTGTGTTTGAATGGAGTGTGTGCTGTAGAGGCATGGACAATGTAATTATACAGCAGGCAGAGAAATGTTTCACCCAGATGGCGCTCAG
Organism: Holacanthus passer; assembly: GCA_025331565.1. NCBI lineage: Eukaryota > Metazoa > Chordata > Actinopteri > Pomacanthidae > Holacanthus > Holacanthus passer. The sequence goes on along the minus strand of JAFREQ010000046.1, from coordinate 1,969,233 downwards.
ACTGAGCTATTAGTCACACATAGCATCAGAGTTCCTCCTTTGACACAAATCCTAAGAATGACCCACATGGAGCTAATTTCAATTTCACCAGCAAATCATCCAGATCCAGCATCCAAAAATATCCAGATTCATATATTCCCAGACAACACCGTCCACGCGGCCGTGTCGTCGTCTAAATTTGATCACATGCACAGATTGCAGTCCCAGTTTCATAATATCCTCATGGTATTTTTCGTTCGGGGAAATCGCTGCTGTATCTCAGAGTTTATAAACCGCTGCAGGTTTCACAGCTGTCAAATCCTTTAAGATGTTAAAAATGGGACGGTGTGTGAGTCCACATAAGCAGCAGAAATGGACAGACAGATGGCTTTTGAATGATGAGAATTAGTCTGTAGATTATATGAGTATAAGTGCAGTACATTTACTGTCATAGTTGGTCCAGTAGTCGCAACTAATTTTGCCAGAAAAACAAGAATAAATCTCAAATATTAAACCAGAGCATTTTTCCATGCGCTTGGTTTGTTTTAAAGCTGCTAGAATATTTTGATATCATATTAACGATGGATCAAATGACTGATGTGAAGGGATTTGAGCGCAGTGACAAACCTACAGAGAATTATCACCAACATCAAAGCAGATGAAGCGGCATTCAGATCTTTGATGGCTGCGTGTCAGCGTGTTCATGTGTAACAGACGTGGCTCCACAGACCGAAGCATGAAGCCGTGATGGCGACACAGATATGACGCAGATCGACTTCTAACGCTTCTGTTCTCTCTGTTCCCTCTCAGAGAGGAGCTGAAGCTGGCCTCCCAGAAGTCTCAGCATCTTGAGGAGGTACCGACCTTTCCAAACCTTTTATTATAGAAACACTTTGCTTCGTCCTGTTTCAGATCAGGGTTTGTTCAGTCAGAAACGCTGATTTGATTAATAGGTTTTGTCACAGTGAGGATTTACTTCCTGCTGCGACTGAACCCTTTAAAGCTCAGACGGGTTTAGATTCTATTTAAATGCATCTATATTTGTGTGTGTTTGCTTCTCAGCACAATGAGGATCGTAACAGCCAACAGCCGGACATGAAGACCAGGTAAGACACGAGGAAATGTGTCTGTACTTTATCTCAGTCATGTTCTGACTTTTTAATACGATCTGATGCCGCCTGACATCATCGGACAAAAATATCACTTCTAGGTGTAAATGAAGCTTTAAATCGATGCTTTTTTAAAATCTTAAATATTCTGTTAAATGTGTGATTTAAATGAGTACTTTCAGTTTTCATACTTTAAAGTACATTTTGCTGATAATACTTCTGTACTTCTATTTGAGGAACGTTACTTGTCATTTAAAATGTTTGCACCACTTCTTCTGTCAACCACAAGGTTTATTCCTGACCCTTTTTCATATCTGAGAGGACAGTTAGATTTATACTTTTCAAATGTGGGTTGAGCATCTGTTCATTGTCTTCTTTGGTCTTATTTTAAGCCCTTTAAGCTCAGAACAGAAACTTTGTGTCGTCTCACACGTCTCAGCTCAGCAATGAAAAGATTAAAACGTCTGACCGCTGCCTCAGAGCAGCGACTTCAGTGAGAGTGAATGTTTAATAAAGTGGGGATGATAGACGACTGATGACAGCCGTGGATCAAAGTCACGTATGTGATGTAAGATCTGGAAACAAAGTGAAAGAAAAGAGATGTGAAGAGCAGCTGGCAGCTCTGTGCTGTTGGCCTGAGGGAAACGAAGAGGTGATGTACGATCAGAGCAGAAACGGCAGGTGTGGAGGGAGAGCGAGTTCTCAGGTAATCATGAAAAAGGCAGGAGATGTGATTGAGTGATGCTTCACATCCAGTTTCATTTATCAGGAACAGAGATGTCGAGGCGTCAGCTGGGCGTCATCAGTCTCATACAATTGATTTTGGAGGCAGGTGGTAAAATCCACAACTCTATTAAGCCACTGAGCCACAGTGAAGATGATTCTTGGTAAAATACTGATTGAACATTTGATTTACTTCTCAGAAGATGACCTCAGGTTTGAGTTGGTTCAGTTTGACAGCAGTCATCATATTTGTGCCCTCTGACTGTCTCCATCTTTCTACAGAGAAACCATCTCTAACCAGGAAACAGAGGGAGAAACAAACTTCCAGAAATCCACTGGAGCCTTAATCTCAGAGAAAGACCAGGAACTGGAGACTCTGAGGAATGAGGTTCTCACACATGACTTTCATTTTCATTACTTCTTCAAAACTTTCTCTGCTCTCTGTCTGTGTGATTCATCTGTTTGCTCTGTCGCTGCAGATCGCGGTGCTGCGAGGGGAAAACGCCGTGGCCAAGACCCTGCAGTCGGCCGTGGAGACGCTGGAGAGAGACAAAGCTCAGCTGCAGAGTCGCGTTCACAGTCTAGAGCAAAGGCTCATGGGAAGGCAGGCCTCAGAGGGAGAAGACATTGAAGCTCCACCTTCAGGTGACGAGACGATGATGAGAACATCCACACTGTTCTGGAGGTGTTTCTTTTTCTCAACCTGTTTTCTGATGTGCAGGCGACGCAGCTCTGGAGCAGCTGAGGGAAGAGAAGGAGTTCGCTGAGGGACAAGTAAGACTGTCAGGACGCTTCCCATAATGCATCTTATCAAATCAGTTCATGTTCAGGGTTCTCAGTTCTTATCTGTGTCTGGATTGTCTCCATCAGATCAACTTCCTGAACAGTGTGATTGTGGACCTGCAGCGGAAGAACGAGGAGCTGAAGATCAAACTGAAGAAACTCGCTCTGGCTGAGTTCAACGGCAACGACGGGACTGATGGGTAAGAAATACACACAATAATAGAAATATTCAGTTTTATATTATTTTACAGTTTTATATTTGTAAGTTGAGTACATTTTGTTTTTGTTGGTCGATTAAGAAAGAATTCACCAGATGACCAGATTTTCAAACTAGAAAAACGCGCTGCTGTTCTGTGTAGGTGAGGTTCCTGCTGAAGACAGAAATCTTTAAAACACAAATATATTGTTTCATTTTAAAAAATGTCTCAGTAATTTCCTTAAAAAGCTGCTCACTCCAGTTTTTAATTAAAACAAACAGGAGGAACTAGTCCATTTGTTGGGGACTATTTTCAGCAGCGGATGAATCCACATTTGGTCTCTAGTGAGTCTTTGTGTTTGTGGGATTGAGTCCAGATAAACAACAGTGTGTGAGTTCATGGTGATGAAGGATGGATTTACTGACACTAAGAAAAGCAGAGAATATCCGCGGACTCATCCTCCTCTCCTGTCTTGTCTGTCTCTTTTCTTAGCTTTGTCGAAGGCGTGTCGAAGCGGGAAAAGAAGGCGACACCTCGTCTGTTCTGCGACATCTGCGACTGCTTCGACCTCCACGACACTGAGGACTGTCCCACTCAGGCCCAGAGCCCCGACTCGGTACCTCACACCACCTATCACGGCAACCCGGCCGACGAGAGGCCCTACTGCGACATCTGCGAGGCCTTCGGACACGCCACAGAGTCGTGCAACGACGACCAGACCTTCTAGACGCTCCAAAAACTCTTAACCTGCATCTAAACTCCTTCCTTTTCCTCTTTCCCTTCAACACAGCCTTTTACTCTCCCGCTACATTCCCCAGTCCAGCCTGACATGCCCGACTAAATCCCCTTCAGATTTTTCCATATTGTATTTTTATACTGTATTTATGCATATCACTGGTAGCCACCGTCCTGATTGAAATCCTTTTGTCTGCAGCTCTTTTCTCTAAAGATAAACTTTAATGCAGATTGTTCGTCCAAATATGCTGCTTTGGTGCAATATTGATGTTTATGACAAAAGGTCCTCTGCACTTGTCGTTTGTTGTTCTGCTTTTGAGTTTGTTTCTAAAACAAGCAGAAGTGATGTTTCACGTTGTTTTTTCGGCTTCATTTGTTATTTAGCAAAAAATGATTAAGCACAGATCAAACTGAAGGGAGAAGGAAGCACCTCGACATTCCTGTTCCTCAGTCCAGACCAATCAGAGAAGGACACTGCCACGTCAAAGCTTTGACTCATCTTTAATGTTTTTAAAAGTCCTGTTTCCAGTCTGTCAACCTACGACAGAGTCTTACGGCCGCTGTCACGACTGAGAGATGTTAAGAAAAAGGCATCATTCGTATTTTGAGAAAAATAGTCGGAATATTTACAACAGAAAAAAAGCACAAAAATACTTTCAGAGTAAAACCTTCATTATCTACATTATTCATAAATCACTAACAAAAACATTTATAATATAATCAATAGTAAAAACTAATTCAATGCTCCATCTTGCCTTCTTTTCCTTTTTTACCGCAACAAAGTAGTAGAATCTCTTAATATAACAACTTTACTCTCGAAATATTGTTTTTATTCTTTAAACATTGTGACTCGTAAATTATTATAACTTTATTCTCCAAACGTAACGACTTTGTTCTTTAAACGTCACGACTCTCGTCCCCACATTATTATGACTTTGTTCTCAAAATATTACAACTTAATTCTTGAAATGTTATGACTTCATTGTTGAAACATTATGAATGCGTTCTGAAAATAGAACCTTGTTTTCAAAATATTACAACTTTTTTCTCAAACGTTGCCATTTTTTGGAAAATATTCCTGCAACTGATCATGTATTTCACTTTTTTGTGGCCCTAATTCTCTGTTGTCATCAATCTAAATGTTAATCTGTAGAAAACCAACAACACTTTGTAACATGAATGAAGTTCAGTCTTGACCTTTAAAATTGTAGTTTCCAATGTTACTAGCTTTTTTTCCAGAGCTTGTCACTGCATGTCGCTGTCCTCGTCAGTGGATGGAGTTTATTCCTTAGTGAACGGACGCACCGCTGCTGCTGAAGAAGACCAGGACATGCGAGTAAAGACTGCAGAAAAAGCTAGTAAGAGGACGTTGACTCCACAGATTTTACACGTAAAGGTCAGTTTTTTACTTTTTTGTATGAAGCGTCTCTCCAACATTTTTGTGTTTGTCAAAACAGTCTTGTTACAAGGTCCATTTAATGTCTGTTCCAGAGCTTTCAGCAGAATCACATCTTCATTGACAGATAGTTTCCCAGTTGTTGTGGAATTTTAAGTGTTGGAAGTTTAAATTTTTATAGCACTTTTGGGATTTCTCATGTATGTTGGCATAAAATTTGAGATCAAAAGTTTGTCTGCGTGTATTTGCATGAAGAATCTCCTGCTGAGAACGGACCCTGTGATGAGATCGCTTTGACAGCCGCTGTTTCCAATCACAAACATTAGTGTGTAATGACTTTTCCATAGAAGAGCACACAGGTTAATGTCCTGGACTGAAGCCACTGAAGGTTCCTGAGGATTTGTTGTAGTTAATGAAGAAGTTGTTGCATTTTGTTATTTATTGTCTGATCGTTCACTAAGCGGTGATGTTCCTGCAGGGAAATAAGCTAGCACTGATTCCAGGTCTGAACCAGGACTACTGTAGTATAGGTGGGCTTTTGAAATGCATCTGCCTCATGTTCCAGGATCTCACCCAGATGAAAGTAGAGAAGCCTCCACTAACTTAGTTTTGCACTGTCCACTTTAAAGATTCAGCAGAAACAAACAGCGCTTTAACTTAATGATTCTAAAGTGATTTTATCAGAAAGATTCTTACTGCCCGCTTTAAAGCAAATGTCAGACATTTTGGGAAAATATTTGCTCTCTGTTGGAGAGTTAGACGAGGAGATCGATACCACTTTCATGTCTGCTGAATATGAAGCTACAGCAGGTTAGCTTAGCTTAGCGCAAAGTTTGTAAACAGAGGGAAATTTTGTTTTTACAATGAAACACACCAAGATATAAGTGATTGTCCTGTTTCACACACCAAAGTCTATTTAAAGGTTTTGCTTATGTGGAAAAAGTTGTATAAAGCCTCTGTGGCTCCAGGGGGCGCTGTGAGACATCTGATAAATTACCTCACATGATGTCACTTGAGTCAGCGTTCGTTTGATCTGAAGTTTGAAAATGAAATAAATCTGTTGGTGTCGAGTTGCGGGTGTAGTCCTCCCCATCTGTACTTGAAGATACATGAGCCACTAATAACAAACTCAAATCTCCAACTGAATGCTTGGTGGTGGAGTTGCATCGTGGGTAATGTAGGCACCAGGTTTTGACAAGGACAGACAGATATGAGAGTGGAATCATTTTTCTCATCCATTTCTCTGCCAGAAAGCGCAGAAATGTCCCAAAATGTCAAAGTGTTCCTTTAAATGAATCCTGTATAGCGACACGTATTCGACTTATCTTGTTCTTAAGCACAATGTTGGATCATATTGAATCTTCCAGTGTAACAGTGTATAATACATGATGTGACTAACCAGTGACACTCGTCTTTGTAAATACTAATCAGAGGCTTCCTTCTGATGAACGTACACGGTGCCATGAACCGAAGAAAGCTTTTATGTGTACTACATTTTATTTTTCTGCCCTGTTGATAAGATTGACATTGTATAAGGAGCTTTACACTCCGGGGGAAGAAAAGCCCGTTTGTATGAACTTTAAAACATTGTGGACTTTATAAGTGATGCGTCTAATTATTAGTGTAATGTTTTATATGTAACAAATTCAGGCACCATCTGGAAACGGTTTGGAAACGTTCAAACGGTTCCACAGATGCTGACGTGGTGTAAATGTCACTGTTTTCTACTGTATGTACTGTATACTCCTCGACAGTCCAATAGAAATACTGAGAAAAGAAAGCGTGTGTTCATGTGTCGTCCTGTTTATTTCCCTCCAGCACTCACTGAGGTTTTTGCCTCGCGGCAGATCTACAGCCTCTCAGAGAGCATTAAAACCCACTTTCCAGCTCGCAGGACCGTCGGCCGCTGCTCATTATAGTTTCATCCCCAGATCCATTTACTCATGAGAGCTTCAGGCAGCACAAAGAGCCTGCTCCATTTTTAATGAGGGCTCCTTCATAAATGAAGATTACCAGTTTAACCAGACTCACTTCACTAAATCAGGCTCATATTTTTAGTCAAACTGAATGAGTGTGCTTCTCTAAAGTTCATCTTTCCTGCTGCTCTGTACCACCTGATGAATCTGAGTGCGATTTTCACTTTTAGCTCTGTTTTTGGCCTCAACCAGCTCCTGAGGGAAATATCTGCCTCTTTAGCTGCTAAATGCTGCTGTGTGTTCGCCAGCTGGTCTCCAACTGTGTCTGTGCTTCTACTTTAAATAATCCTGCTTTAATTCTACTGTTCCTCTATGAAACTCTCCTGATTATCAAACAATACGATCATTAATATGATGCGACAGTTTCATCAAACACTGAACACGAACACTGAACATTTTTGTGAATTTTATTAAGAAAACAAAACCATTGGACATGATAAAAACCAAGCACTACTGATGGAATAAATAAGTCAAACCAAACCATAAATCTGTACAAGATCTAAACTGAAACAAAATGGTCCCAAGAAAAAAAAAAACAACATACAAGATTTTATATCTCACAGCTCTTTTTTTTTTTTTTTTAAACACAGTTATGAGCAAACTATAAGCAATCGGCTCAATCAGGTGAAAGCTACAACATAAGTGAGATTTTTTAAACTGAGTGTACATAATGCTGTTTATAACTGTTAATGTCAATACAATAGCATTTTAAGTTCCAGCGCTGCTGGACTGGGAATGAGGTATATGCTAATCCATCCTCTAAACTGAGACAATTGTCAGGTTTTAATTTCTTTTCTCTCCATCCATGTGAATGCTGATTTGCTGAAATCGGATCAAGTAATTCTGTAACGTATTTCTACAGCCCCTCTTATGTTATGAAGTCATTGGTTTGTGATTCAGTTGATTCCAATCCATGTTCACAAGTAAATATCGATTAACGAAACTAAATCTTACATGTGTGAGGTTGTACATTAGAGGTCATAGGTCTGAATCCGTACTATAAAGTTCAAGTAAGTTGCACAAATCTGCACAAAACCAAGATGTTGATGCCACACGTGTATGGATTCAGCCAATAGACAGCACCTTGAAGGAGGATTAGAACCAATGTTGGAGCTAAAAGACTGGACCCTTCTGTCTGGAGCTACAGGAACATGTGTAGGTCGTAGATAAGTAGTGACACAGAACAGAGATGAGAAGTGAGTAAATAGGAATCATGATGGTGGACGAGACGCGAAAACCAGCAACTGGTCTGGTCCTACTTCAGAAAGTAGACACAGACCTGAGACCAGGAATTCTGACTGATGAGGTTTGCAAATGTTCAACTTTCCAGAAAGAAAAACGAAAGTATTCCTGGGTAGTGTTCAAATTCCAGTCCAGTAAAGGAACAGTTCCACATTTTGGGAAACACACTTAAGAATTGATAGCACATGTCTAAACCATAACTATGAAGCTACAGCCAGGAGACGGTTAGCTTAGCTTAGCATCAAGACAAGAAACAGGAAGAAGCAGCCTGGTTCTGTTGGAAGGTAAAAAAACAGCCTTCCAGCACCTTTAAAGGTCACAAATGAACATGTTGTTTAATCCACACGAAACCAAAGTCTAAAAACAAGGAGTGGTGCCAAACTATTTTCTAGTCAGGATTCTTGGAAGAAAACGTCTGTTTTAATGAAACAAATAAGCACTAAAATATTGGTGATCTTTAGAGGTGATCTTCATGTGACTGACTGTTTTCTCCTGTTTCTAGTGTTCTTGCTAAGCTAAGCACCTCCTGGCTGGAGCTGACATTTAAAGTCCAGACAAGACAGTCGTATCAGTCCTCATCTATCAGTGTATTTCCCAAAATGTTGAACTATCCCTTCAAATAAAAACTGTTGCAGTTGACTATAAGTATTGGATAATTGGATAACGCTAATTAGTGATGATTATAAGGCAAAAAACAAAACATGGCACCAAAACTGTAAATCAAAACCTGCTTGACCTAAAACGTGTATTTAATTGTAGCAACTCAAGGCACACCTTCAGGACCTACGCTACCGACGCCTGTCTTCACTACTTATCCAAGAGTGTATCTTGACCAGTACCGTCTTCTTCTTCTTCTACGAACCACAATCTAACTCACTTTAAAAAACATGTGAATGGAGAACGTTTCATGGATAGAGAAAAAAGACTTCCACTACAGCAGCAAATCTATCTGTGATCGATTGTGACATACCATAACAGTGCATTGACCCTCCTGAGAAAAAAACCCTAAACATTTCCTAAACAAATATAGAACATTAGTCTAACAGGAGGCGAATCAGGAGGATTGAAGTGACGTGGTCTTAGGGTGGAGGTTCCCCCCGCAGCCGCTGATCTGAGACCAGGTTAGCTTGAGTATCCTGAGCTAAACCGTTAGCAGGGAAACGGTCTCAGAGCAGCGTCCGGGATCGAACCTCGTCCTAATCTCGGATCCCCAGTGTTAACTCTTTTAGTCACAGATGCAGGTCAGTGTTTGTGGTCTGGCCTGGCGGTGGCTGGGCTCGGCTGACGACGGCGCCGCCCCTGGTCACAGAGGGGATTGCAGCCCCGGGTTCAGAGCTTCTCTTGGCATTAGTGAAAAGTGTGGAGAACTGGAAGGAAGCACGGAGGGGACCAGTGAATAGAGGTAATATCCATTCTCCCTCAGTGGCAGAGGAGTGTTAGGGCAAAGGAGGCAAACTGGAAGGGAGACAGCCGTCAGGAGGAGGAGGGAGGAGGGAGGGAGGGAAGAGAGACGTCCATTCTCCCTTTGGTATAGTTTGGGTAGCGGAGAGGAGGCGGGGTGGTGAGAGGAGTGGGAGGAGAGCTGGTGTGTCCATTAGCCCTAAATTATCTAGAGTTAATGGAGGGAGGTGCAGAGGGAGGGAGAGGAGGAGGGTGAAGGAGAGAAATGACTCAGCCCCAAACATTTAACTCTCCTCAAAGTTCTGAGATGAGGACTCCAGTTTGCTTTTCTTGCTGGGTGGGGCCTCCTCCTCTAGGTCCTACAAGGAAAAACACATGAGGATCAGTCTTTTAGAAAGATGATGAAATATTACAGTATGATGGAAAACCAGTAGGAACAATATGGCTTGAATTTATTCATTATTATAACACATTCTGCAAAATATGACAATAAATGCTCCATATGATCGAATTAAAATGATGCTACCTGGATCCAGATCAGTGGCAGAAAATGGATTAACCAATTGAAAGGATTAAAATGCTGTTTGGAATTGTGTGTGAAATTTAAAGTGAACAAACTGTGGAAGCGAATTCAAAGAAAGAATAAAAGGACTGAAACCTTGTGGTTTTTGAGTAGAGACATATTCAACTTTACATTCATACAAAGGCTCATTGTGACACACGCTCCAAGGACAGCAGCTCCCTGCGGTCAGTCCTGTTATTAAAAGCCCTGTTGAATCTGTGTGACTATAAATATCCATTCAACATTCACCGAGTGCCTGGAGGCAACATACATTATGGCTGCAGTTGTAGAAGTGAAGCGGCAGTTAAAGAGAAAAGTGTTGATAAGTTTGTCCTGTTTTTCTGCCTCCAAACCAACATGAAGGGAGAAAAGAGTTTTGTTTGTGTTGCTCACACAACATCGAACATTTAAGTTTAAGGAAATAAACAGCAGTGTGTCCTGATTGCTGCTGTTCCACAGACTTTACTGCCAACAGTAATTTGAAGAAAGACAAATAGAGGTTTAATAGAAATCTCAGTGAGAAAACCAGAACCTGGACACTGAAACACGTTTCATCATTCAGAACCTCACTGATCAGCTGTGACTGTAGTTTGAAGACAGACATGCAGACGTGTTCGTACCTGAGTGGCTTTGCTGTCTGAAGAGTCCTTCTCCCCTGAGGACAGACTGTCTCTCTTGGCACTTTGTGCTCTCTCTGAGGTCTCTGATGAAGGAGTGGTCTTACCTGAAGATTGTAACACATCAACACATCAGAACAGGAGCACGTTTCTGCATCTGGCAGTAAATACAGAGGAGGACTGAACTGTGTACATTAGAGGTGATGTGTTGTGGTTTGTGACACTTTAATGACACAGTGTGGTTGTTTAAAGTAACTACACAGAAACAGAGTCGAAATGGAAGCTGAGACATAAAAGGTCAGTTAAGTTTAACCAACACGGGAGAAAAGATCAAACTGGAGTGATAAAAAGGTCAAATCAGATCTTTTCCAGTAGAACTGAAAAAGTTACCTGATCAACAAAAAAAACATTATACAAAAACATTGACTATCAATTAATCACTTAAGTCATTTTTAAAAATTTCCCAAAATGTATCATTTCCACCTCCTCAAATGTGAACATTTGCTTTTTTTAGTCTATGACACTTTCTTTCTTTCTTTTGGATTTTAAACTACTAGTTGGACAAAACAAGCAATGTGGAGACGTCACCTCGGCCTCTGGGAAATGTTTAAATGTTTAACCAATTATTCAAACAGTCGTTAGCGGCAGCCCTACTTTTCATACGTCACTGGCTTCATCTTTCTGTTACAGTGAAGCTTTTTGCTCAAAGCATTACAGAAATGTTAGCTGGTCTGAGCTGGTAAGAGTTTGACGTTTGCATAAAGGTTATTCAGACATGAGACCAACATGTTAAACTGCCATCAGATTAACATAAAGAGGTCTATGTCTGAGCATAAGGGGAAATAATAAAGGGGAAGGCAGAGAAACCTAAAAGAAGGCTGACGGTTAAAGTCTCGAGGGGAACAGCGTGGCCACAGCTGCACTGCATCTGTGTCCTTTACGTGTCGCCACTATGCGTATGTAACTATGGGGAAGTAGTTATTTCAATTTTCTCACAGTGTCATGTTGTTTGTCCCGATATTACAAGATTAAAAGGGAAAACAAAAACAGGAAATGGCTCATCATCCATCTGATCAGAAGCACTGCTACGCTACCACCTGCTAGCTGTCAGTGAGGAGGCCTTTGGTACAACCATCACTTAAAGGTGTGTGTGTGTGTGTGTGTCTGACCCCTCTTGCTGTCCGGGCTCTGGTCAGTCTTGGCCTCGCTGCTCTCGCGGTGGGACACGGTGGTGGGCTCTGGGGTGGGGCTGGTGCTACAACTGTTTTCCTGTTTCACTGGGGATGAGTCAGCGATGGAGCTCTGGTTGCTGTTGTCATCTAGCAAAGACAGAGAGATTGAGTCACTTCAGTTGGTCTTTGTCATTATGAGATTGTCAGACACTGATCTTCAACACGAAACATAGCTTTTTTTTAATAGTTTTGCATTCCATTATTATAATTAGTATGACATTAAGGTGACAATTTTCATAGAAGATGTATAAAACCCCTCAGGTGCCGTGAGAGCAAATTACTCAAAATGCAAATTCTTTGTGCCAAATTTAACACTTTTAAATGCTACAAACCAGCTTGTTTCCAAATGAAATGTCTCAGACAAAAAGAATGACAAAAGACAAAAAAAAGTTCAGTTGGTTTGCATAAAAATCCGGTTTCAGCTCGTGCACCAGACAAAACCAGAAACGGACCCAACCCAAACCACCAGCTCTGTCCTCCAAGGCTTCCAGACCTACCATGCATGTCCATCATCCCTGGAGAGGAGCTGTTCTCTGGAGTCGTCAGCTCTGAGCCGTATTTCTCATCTTTGCCCTTCTTCTTATTCTTGTTCTTCTACAATGACACACAATAGTTCCATTTAAAAGCAATCAGCATGAAACAATGTGATGTAAAAATGAAATGAACAAAAATGGAGGAGCTCAGAAAATGTCTCATAGGGAAAAAAAACCCTTGCCCTCGAAACAAAGGCCAGATTTTTTTTTTGTCTTTAGTATTTAATTTAAAGCACCTGTTGAAAATATGTGGTCATGTTGTGTGTTTGTTTCACTGCTAATACCAATTAATATCAGTTCAGAGGCTGAACTCACATCATCTGATTTGGGCTCCGTCACTGGCACCCACTTGTAGATACGAAGGGACGTGTCTCCAACCGTCACCCATTTCTTCTCCCTGTGTAGGAGAGAAAACCAAGATGACTCAAAGGCAACTTACATTATTACACCAACATCTCTAAATTAAGACGCTGGGACACAATGTAAAGCAAAAAGTGAACACAGCTCCGCATCACAAAGAACTGCAGTCATTCTATGAACAACATGTTTAAATATTAAATAACAAACAAGGGTTCATGATGCTCTTATATTGAGTTTAAACATACTACGAAACAAAAAGCTTATTTTAAAGGCTACAACTAATTAATTTGTGTTACTGACTAAATCTCTTGATAAGTTTTTCAATCAACTGATTAACCACATATCAAACTTATACCAAGTGTCAAGAGTTTAAAAAATTCACTAAAGAATAGTTGACCAATATTCAAATGTCTCGTTTCCAAAACCCAAAGACCAAGAAAACTAGCAAATATTCACATTGTACAAGCTGAAACCAGATGATTTAAGGAAGTTTTGCTTAAAAATGCCTTAATTGATTGATCAGCTAACAAAATGGTTTCCAATTTAATGCTGTTGATCAAGTTGACTAATGGATTCAGCTCCAGAATTTTGATTGAGAGTCACAGATGTGATATAAAATCAACATAATAGTTTTGATCAGGGATGCAACTAACAAATATTTCATTATTGATTAATCTGTAGATCATTTTCTTGATTAATCAAATGATCACTGTCTAAATTGTCAGAAGATAGTTTGAATGTCTCATTTAACTCTATTATCATGACTACTGGGAACTTTGGCTTTAAAAAACGACTTAAATAATAATCAGTTAACAAAGTAGTTGCTAAATATTTGTTGTGAATCGACTAATCGATCAGTTAAACCGATGGAAATTTGACTTCGTGAAGTTAAACACACTTGAAAGTATCATAGTTAAAATACTCATAATTACATTTTAAATGAAAACTGTGCAAATGTAAACTATTCTGTTGTTTTCTTAACGTCATATTTAATTTTTGTTCAACACATTTCAACACAAACAGAAACTTTTAGCTGTTAGCATTGATGTTAGCTGAAGCTACAAAAGAAAACATTCTCGTTACAAACGTGTAAAAAGGTCCGAAAATAATAAACAAGCCACAAAATACATAATAAATTTAATATCGTCTGTTTGCAAAAGTAGAAAAATCAGTTCGTTGATGTTTTATTTCTAAAAACGTGAATGTTTCCGGTCACATTAACGTTTCTATCAAAGCACCAACTTCTGCTGACTTCGAGCTGGAGACGTTTGATTAAACCACCTGATAAAAAAAAAAAAATCTCCTCGCTTCACGCGCCGGGCGGAGTTAAACGCCTGAACGTGGAAAACAACGTGTTCTTTTATTCAGAAAATGTTTGTTTGAGCCGTTCAAATGTGTTTAAAACGGGTTTTTTGGCGCTGAAGCTTGAGACGGAGTCGGTACGTGTTCAGCCATGACTTCCCTCCCAACCCCCACCAGCCTCCGTCTCCGTCCGACCTGAAGGGCGACTCAAAGCGCTGAATTTAAAACTCCACACGGACTAAAACTCTCCGGCTCCGCAGCGCCGGAGTCCGAACGCCTCCGTGTCCGGGCTCCGGGGAGGTTGGCGGGCTGAAGCCGGGGCTCCGCGGCGGCTCGGCGGGCAGCAGCCGCTTCATGTGACTGCATCGAAATGGCTTCTGGGTTCAACCCTCGTTGTTTAAAGCAGCGCGGAGAACAAACCGCCGGGTTCGAGCTCACCGTCTGACCCGGCGGCCCCGCACGATGAGCGGGCGGCCGCGGCGCTCCCGGCCGCCCCGGAGCCTCCGAGCCGCGGCTCGATCCGCACCGAACCCCGCTCAGAAACCGTCCTTTTCTGTCCGTTCATCCCTCCGTCCCTCTCCTCCCCCAACAAGAAGCCTCTCTCCGGTTAGATAACCCAGCCCGCCGCTTTTCCTCTTACCATTTTCGTACTTTCTCGATCGCGGCCATGACCCTCTTGATGTCATCCTTCGCCCGGCTCCGGGTCTCGGCTCGGACCGACCTGCCCGACATCTCCGCGGCTTTAATGTTTTTAAAGCTCCGCCGGTTTCAGCTCAGACACAATGCAAACAGCGGAGCCACAGAGGAGCTGCTGCGCCTGCGCGGCCCGACCAGGCTGCAGCTGCACCGAGAGCAGCAACATGAGGAGAACAAAGAGGCTGCAGGCAGCCTGGAGGAGGCCCGAGTACAAGTACTCCGTTACCTGTCAGGGTGCGAGTACTCCGTTACATGTCATGGCACAAGTACTCCGTTACCTGTCAGGGTGCGACTACTCCGTTACATGTCAGGGCACAAGTACTCCGTTACTTGTCAGGGTACAGGTACTCCGTTACATGTCAGAGTTCAGCATGTTCTTTGGAGTACAAGTACAAATACTCCAATTACATGTCAGAGTTCGACATGTTCCCTGGACTAAAAGTACAAATACTCTATTACATGTCAGACTCAGACATGTTCCCTGAAGTCCAAGTACAAATACTCCATTACATGTTTCATCACATGGAAATGTCCCTGTTGTGGGACAAATAAAAAAATAAGTACAAATGCTCCATTACACGTCAGAGTCCAGCTTTCCTGGCTGGAATAAATATTGAATGAGTAATGTAATAGATTACTTTATATATACATGTCTATATACAGCATGTTTAGATTTATTATCAGGAAAGTGTACTTAAAGTATAAAAGTACTCAGTGTAGACAAATGTCCCATGTAAATGTACTGTATATGGTTCTAATAATAATGAAATATTGAATGTGCGTCTCATTAGTTGGGGTCCTGAGGTCAAATAGGTCATTCAGCAAAAACTGTAAGAAAACTATGACCTGATTTCTAGAATCGTGGCTGCATCAATTCTTGTGTTAGATGAGATGTTAGATTTCAGTGAAATAAAACATTTGTGTAAATATTCATGGTTCCCAGAGGATGAATCCTACTGTTCTCGGTGACCCTTGACATTTCCTCTGGTGTCAACATGAACTAATTGAACTTATAACTAAAAAATATCAAAATGTAATTGGCTGCGAAACTTGAGCAGATTCATGGAGTCACTGTACTTTTCTTTAACTCAGTTCTCAGAACAAAATGTTGATATCACACTAATATACAGCCAATTATAGTTTTTTAAATTAACTTACCAAAAATCTAATCTTATCTCATTTTATTTAATGATAACGTTCGCAGTCGTATTCTTTCCTTTCTACAGTTGATGGAGGAATGAAAAAATCTAAATGAACATGACTGAAACTCGTGTGACGTTAAATGGAATAGAAGCTGACTGTGTCGCCCTCTGGTGGCCTGATTCAGAACTGCAAGAAATTCTTGTTCACCGTGATGAATCCTGAAGACTCACGGACTTTTTATCACATTCTAATAAACTTGAATAAAAGCAGATAATTCTGAATTGTACTGGATTATTGGATATTTTCATTTTAGTGAATAAACAAGGTTTTTAGAGTCTTGCGTTCAAGATTTAAATGGATATGTTTTTTTTTTTTTATTTATACAAGATGAATAACAATAGTCATACAAAAACAAGCCAGAGAAGTCCATTAGGTCCAGTTCAAAGCAGGTTTAATTAAAAAAAAAAACAACAACAAAATTATAGTTGTTAAATAATTAACACTTATATTTGCCTACAACTATATTATAATGATCTATTTATTAAATGTTTATATACTGATTATAAAAGTAAAATAGGGGGACTTAAAGCAAAGTGTTACCCCATTGTATTTTTAATAAAACTGCATGTTTATCCAAAATAAAGTGTGCGAGAGAAGAAGAAGAAGAAGAACGCATGTCGTTGGTGGAAAACGTCTTACGTCATCTCTTCGCGACACATCAACACGCAGCTCTTTGCTAGATGAGCTAATTCAGAGCAACTCGTGAAATAGTGATAATAACAATTTCCAGACAGATTCAAGAGTATTTTTTGTGGCAGCATCGAGAAAATTGTGACTGAAGCTGTTTATTAACGAACAGTTATTTTGAATTTAGTGTTTAATTAGATTTGAACGGAGTCAGCAGCTCTGGCATCTGTCAGAAAATAGTGCACTGACTGAATTCAGTAAAAATCAGTGGCGGTTTGTTTTAACCCGAAAGACTTCAACTTTTAGGCTCTGTTGTTGGATTCAGGATGAATAAAGAAGGTAAGCTGTCTCCTGTTTTCCATTTCTGCTCATATGTTGTTGTTGGATATAAACCGTGTCTGTCCCGGTTCAGAGGTGGTGGAGTACTTCAGGGACCAGATGAGGAAAGACCCGGACATGGCCACTGCTGTGGCCGCTATCCGCACTCTGCTCGAGTTCCTCAAGAGAGACAAAGGTGGGTTCACTCCCAGCATCATGTTGTTCCACCTGTTCTGAATAAAGCTCCTGTGTTTCCAGTGAAGCAGAGCATATTTTGACCAGCTGTCCTGCCCCCTCAGGAGAGACGATGCTGGGCCTGAGGGAGAGCCTGACGTGGGCCACAGGCTGCCTGACAGGAGTGGACTCCTCTGTGGCCGTGTCCTCAGGAGGAGAGCTCTTCCTGCGCTTCATCACTCTCACATCACTGGAGCACCAGGTCAGTGACCACCTGGGACACCACGATGCTCCCGAACACCACGCCAAAAACTGCACTGTATGTTTTCACGCTGAGGCCAAGTCTGAAGAGTTAGAAAGGACTGGTTCACTTTTTCAAGTCGATCTCAGAACAGTACTTCCACACCTATAAGTACAGGGCAGAACAGTTTTCTGCCTGTAATTGCACCTCATGTTCATACTGGCCATAAAGAGACCTCTTCTTCAGACCTCTGCTGCATAATAATAATTTCAATGTAAGAGGTGGAATAATTTGCAGCTTCAGCTGACGTAGGCAAATCAAGTGTTTATCTTCCAAAGTTAGTTGGCTCTTTCAGTGTTTCCTTGCTGATCCAAGGTGGAGAGATTGTAGCAGAAAGAGGGAGTTTTGTGCCAAAAGTCTCAGTCTGTTAGAGTCAGCTGTGGTTGTTACTGCTTTCTTTTCCTGACTCAGCTCCACCCAAGCTTCCTCCTATTTGATCAATTTATGTGTCCATGGTTCCTTGGTGACAGGAGAACCAATGAGAGTATTAATGTGTCTGCTTCCAAAATATGTCACTACAAGGCAAACATGAACTTTTGTCTCTCTGTCTGTCAGGATCTGTCTCGCTGTAAGAAGGTGATGGAGGAGAGAGGAGAACTTTTTCTAGAGAAGATCTCAATGTCCAGGACCAAGGTTGCTAAGCTCTGTCACACCTTCATCAAAGACGGCACTGTAAGGATTTGTTTCACATACATGTTACCACATATTTACTGTTGAGCTTTATTAATTCAGAAACTCTCATGGAGCTCAAGATCTCTTTTACAAGAGAGACATGAGAACTAATTACATGTATACAACAGAAGACAATCCAGTCGGTCATCAATTCAACTTAGACACGAAGCCAATTTGAGTTTTTGATTTGGAGTAAGATGTTTGTGAGTTTTGCAAAACAATCTGTTGTCTAACCAAATTCCTAAGAATTTATAATTCTGTACTGTATTGATCAGATCAGATTAGATGGATCACAGTGGGAACATTAGAGGTCTGTGCTCATGTGAAATGCAAACATTTTGTCTTTCTGATGTTTAGAACAAGGTTGAAATTAATAATTTTTAAAATTCATTAATGTATTTCATGGAGGGTGTGAAAAGCAGACTGTGTTTATACGTATAGTATCTGGGCAATTCAGTGACTTTCCCTCGTGTTCAAATTGTTCCCTTCCCAGAAAATCCTGACTCACTCGTACTCCAGAGTCGTCCTCAGGGTGCTGGAAAAGGCTGCAGCTGAGAAGAAACGCTTCTCTGTCTATGTGACTGAATCGCAGCCTGACTCAGCTGGGTGAGTGAACACTGTCAGTAAATTGTGTCCCTCGTTTTATTCTGAAGGGACACACATTCATTGAATCAGACTTTTTAAAAAAAAAAAAATCCTTTCTGTATTCAGGCGACAGATGGCCGAAGCCCTGAGAAAACTCAATGTTCCAGTAACAGTAGTTCTGGATGCAGCTGTGGGGTAAAAAACATTTATTAGTTAAGTAAAAAAATACGGCATCATACATTGAGTTCAGTCACATTTATTCAGTACGTCATTTTTCACAGGTATGTCTTGGAGAAAGTCGACCTAGTTATTGTTGGTGCGGAGGGAGTTGTTGAGAGCGGAGGGATCATCAACAAGGTGTGTTTTTATTGAATAATCAGGGGCCTGTATCACAAAACTAGTTCAACCATGTCTGGTTCTCTCTGTATCAACTGGCCCAGTTAACTCTGTGTAAAAGATGATTTCACACATCAAAGCCAGGGAGCTGTGTAACGTCTGATACATTTCCTCAAGAGATGCCATTCGAGTCAGCGTCCACTGCACCAACTCTAAGCATTTCTCATTTCCATCACGAGGCTGACAATATTATTGGAGTTCTCTTTTAAGTCCACAGATAATTGTATAACCTATTAATCTTGCTTTGTGATACAGATCCCAGGTTTCACATAAATACTGATCTTGCTTATGATACAGAGCTAAATGTTCCTCCTCCTCTCTTGTAGATCGGCACTTATCAGATGGCCGTGTGCTCTAAAGCTCACAACAAACCTTTCTACGTGGTGGCAGAGAGTTTCAAATTTGTCCGTCTTTATCCGCTTAACCAACAGGACGTGCCAGATAAATTTAAGGTATGACACCAGAATTTCATCTGTAGACATTTTTTAAAATCTCCTTTCAAGTATTGACGTCTTCTCATCGCCTCCACAGTACAAAGCTGATACCCTGAAGACTGTACAAAACCTGTCAGAGGAGCATCTGATGATTGATTACACACCTCCCTCCCTCATCACCCTCCTCTTCACTGACCTGGGAGTCCTCACCCCGTCTGCTGTCAGCGACGAACTCATCAAGCTTTATTTATAACTTGTGCCTCACAATTCTCAATAAAATCTATTATCAAAGGTTAAACAAGTGTCCGAGTTGTTGTTCTGCATGGACTGTTGGGTCATACATCCTCATCCCCTGAGCTGCTGTGTGAGGGTCCTTCTGTTTTCTGTTTTGACTTTGGTTTGCTTGTTATCTGTTTCTCAAAGTCCTCCTCGCTGATTTGCCCTTTCTTTAGTTTCTTGAGGAGGCGAGTGTCATTTAAAAGCTCCTTCATGTCTTCATCGTCCACATCAGAGTCCTGCAGACACAAAAGATAGAAGGAGGGTGATGAAAAAAACCAGCCCACTGACGCACTTGGTTGGATCTTTACATTTAACAGTCACTGGATGGAAATACCTCATTGTGTTTCCTCTTGGCTGCCGTCTTTTTCCTGCGTTCCTTCCTGGTCTTCTGTTTAGACCAGGCCTTATTCTTAATGAAGTTCTTTTTGGGAAAGGGAGTCTTGTCTTTGAGCTCTGTCAGCATCTTCTGTCTCAGTTTCTCCCTGTTCTTGTCCTTGTAGCGGATGGTGTCTGTGTCTACTGTCGTCTCATTGAAGTCGGGAAGCGTCTTTCCCCTCAGCTCGGGCATCTTCGGCAGGCGAAGGAGGGCAAAGCCGTGGGCCAAGGAGGCAAAGTCCAGATCTAGAAAAAGAAATGAAGGATAAAATGTTTCGTTTGTACTTAATGCAAATGACAGAATTGAATCTAAGTTGCAAAGTGGTTGTTTTCACCTTTGATTCTGAAGATGAGACTACACTCGTGTTTGGCGTAGGCCTGAACGTACGAGACGAAGGCTCTCATGCTTCGGTCAAACATGGCGCGGTCAGCCAGAGACATGGCCTTCAGTTTGGGCAGCACGTCCACAACATCACTTACAGGGGGCATCTTCTGGAGGGGGCACTGAAGAAATGACAAAAGACTTTATGAGAGGTGAGACTGTGGACGTGCAAGATAACATTTCAGAGTTTTAGCCAAATCTCTTCTCCAGTGAGCTTTAAAAACACTGAGTCATCTTCCATCACACAAAGTGCAATATAACCAACTGTAGTTAACAGGGAATGCCAACATGCCTGCCTCTTTAACAGTGCTGGAAAATAACTAAGTACTTGTACTTTACTTGGTTATTTCTATCCGCTGATTTTTTCGGGCTGGTTGAATGTGAGTAAACTCAGTATTTAGAGGGTCACAGTTTTAGAACTCACTTTCTGGTTGATGGACAGAAAGTTGACGTAGGACTCCTCCATTGGCAGCAGAAAGACGAGAGCATTGCCCTGATTTCCGATACGAGCTGTACGTCCACATCGATGCACAAAGGCACTGAGGGGGAAAAAAAAAACAAATACAGCTGAGCAAGAGGATAAATGCATTAAAACACATTCGCAAAATTAGAATAATATAGTAATGAACATAGTCAAATGAACTATTCCCTCCAGTTTTGAGTAAATGTGGATACAAACTACAGGGAGCAGCTCTTCCAGGAAATGACTGAGGCTTTTGGAAAAATTAAACTATATGTTTGTGAGCTGTTTTTAAATAAACTGATGAAAATATGTGAGAAACACAGCATTTCTTTCAGACCCACCTGGCACTGCTGGGAGGGTCATACTGCAGCACCCAGTTAACATCAGGGATATCAATGCCTCTGGCCATGACATCTGTACACACCAAGATCCCACTGCAACAGAATACGCAGATGAAAGATGAAATGAAAGTCATCGAGTGACAGTTACACACCATCAGATTTACTGCACCTGTGCAGCAAGTTTCACCTTTTCAAAGTCCGAAAGTCTGCAAAGATCTTGTTGCGTTTGTTTTTCATCTTGCCGTGGATGCAGTGGACGGCGACCTTCTTCACCAGAGTCTCCAGAGCTCGACCGTAGTACTCCACACACGCACACGTACTGATGGTGAGACAGCAACGAGTCGTCTCAGTCAGTAACTACAGACCTCACTGGACACGCTCAAGTGGTGTCAACATGTAGTGTTTTAGATTAATAACAACAAACCATCTCAACATACCTGAAGAAGACCAGATTCTTCTCATGCTTGTGCTGCCTCAGAAACGCCACCAGGCTGTTGAACTTGTCCTCTGATCTACAGATCTGAAGTGACAACATCAGAATATTGTGTCATTACTCCATTTGAATTTTGGCCTGACTGATGTGACACAGGTGTCGGTCTGAGCAGACTCACAGTGTAGTAGTTGGAGAGCCTGGAGGGCGTTTTCTGGACAGAGGTGGCAGCCACGCCCTTCTCTTTGACAGTGATGCGGACCGGGTTCCTGAGGCCGGCTCTCACCAGCTTCTCCAGCTCCTGCGTCTGAGTGGCTGAAAACAAGCCGGTACGCCTCTGTTTAGGCAGGTAGCCCAGGATGGTGTTCAGACTGGACACACACACACACACACACACACACACACACACACACACACACACACACACACACACACACACACACACTCTGTTAGCAGCACCTAAAATACCCCAAAAAATGTAAAACACATGTGTATCTCAGTGAAGAAATGTTATAGGACTCTGAACTCATTTCTGACCTGGCCTCAAACCCCATGTCCAGGAGTCTGTCAGCCTCATCAAGAACCAGCACATCGAGACTCTTGACTGAGCTGGCCAGGTCCAGACCATCTGACCTCCTCCTGAACATGTCCTCCAGACGGCCCGGTGTCGCAATCACAATGTTAGCTCTGAAACAAGAGAAACACTCATTACTGTCTATTTACCTATTGAATAAAGTCAAGAAATGCCCACAATGTTTATTACAATGAACAAATCTTAATCTTAGCTTGGCCTAAAGACTGGAAACAGCTCACTGATTAACACATCATATCTGGCTTTTTCAAGTCTCTCAGATCATCACATACCCTTGATCCTTGAACTTCTCCACATCCTCAATCGGGTTACTGCCACCAATCAGCAAAATCTGCCTGAAAAACAAACATACATGAAGCATTTTAATAAACAATAAGACCAACTTTTGGACAAATCAGTCATTTCCTAAGCCAACCGCTCTAGAAGAAGCTCGTAAATGGACCATGAGTTTAGAGTATTTAACTACTGTTGAAAAAGGTCAAGAATCAAGAAGAGTCAGGTTCTATTCAGTGACTTTATACTTACGTAAACTGTGGGAATTTCTGAATGAACTGCTCCATCACTTCACTGATCTGAAGGGCCAGTTCTCTTGTGGGGGTGATCACCAGGGCACCAATCTGCAGGAAACACCATTTAAAACATCTGAACCCTGCTGCTCCCCACGCCTCGTGAATGTGAACGTTCCAAGTGGAAAATAAACAGCCATCTGGTCTTTGGTCTCGTTCTTACCTGCATCTTCTTCAGCTTTTCTTCTCTCTTCAGGAGCAGTTCTATAATAGGAATGACAAAGGCAAGCGTCTTTCCGCTCCCAGTCACCTACAATCACAGGACATTCAGTGAGCTGCACAGGAAGTGTGGAAGAAATAAGATCAAGGATTTTGGCCCAAATGTCCTGGAACCATTTTCTAGAAGATGAAGCGATGCTACAGTCCAGAGCACCAACAATTAATCAGCTAGTCATTCGAAAGAAAATTAATTGGCAGCTAGTTTTATAATTAATTTTTTAAAGAAAAAATGTCAAACAATTCCTGGATCAAACTTCTCAAATGTCAGGAATTGATGCTTTTCTTTGTCACACTGTAAATGTAAACTGAATAAAATAAACTAACAGGTATTTTCTGACATTTTAGAGACACATATTATCAGTTACGATAATGATCATTAGGTTCAATGAACATTGTTAGTTGCAGCCTGAATATAGTCTGTTGGAGAGGTGATGAATAAAAGAGCAGGCTAAAAAGTGTCATGTTGGAGGAGGATTTTCTACAACCTGGCAACCCAAAACTTGTTCTTATTCATTTGGTTTATTAGTCATTACCAAACCCATCAGTTACAGCTCATATTCTAAAGGTGATTTCATTAGAAAGTGGTTTGAGTGTGTCAGATTTACAGTCTGGTGAAGAAGAGTTAACGTCGGTACTTTGTCTCGTTTATCTGTTTGAGACATTTGCTTTAGGATGAACTGTTTCACATTCTCAATAAACCAGTTAAACCAGTTAACAGCAGCAACTGGTCGTTAATGTTTTATGCTGGAAGAAGTACTCAAGTAAAGTCCTGCAAAATCTTAAGTATTAGTATTATGTTGCAGCTGATGGAGCTGATTTTAACTACTTTACATTTTGCTGGGTAGTTAAATACTAATACACCATAATTTACTCTTTGATTAATATTTTGCATTAAT
The DNA here is from genome assembly GCA_025331565.1 of Holacanthus passer. Lineage (NCBI taxonomy): Eukaryota > Metazoa > Chordata > Actinopteri > Pomacanthidae > Holacanthus > Holacanthus passer. Next base: position 1,945,137 of record JAFREQ010000046.1, on the reverse strand, counting down.
TATCTGAATCTGCAAAGTCATTAAAGTTGTCAAATATCTGTAGTGGAGTACAAAGTACAAAATGTGAAGTGTGAAACTATAAAGTGGCATCAAATGGGAATGCAGTAAAAGTACCTCAAAATTTAAATACAGAACTTGAGTAAATGTACTTCGTTACTCTGGTTGAATTGGACTCTTACCGCCTCAGCAGCCACATCTTTGTTACTCATGAACAGCGGGATACAAGCAGACTGGAGAGGAGACATGAGAGTAGATTAGATGATGCGTTTACTGACCGGCGGTGAAGTGGACATGTTTGCAGATGTTACCTGAACAGGTGTCATGTGTGTGAACTTCAGCTCATCCAGAGTTTGTAAGATTCTGTCGTCGAGTTTCACAGGTAAACTGTCCCACGTCCCGTCGGTCGTGTTGTCCATGTTGGAGAGTTTTAGGAGAGATTTATGCTAACGCTGTTAGCTGCTACTGGCTAACGCTCCACGCTGCTCCTGTTTCCGGTGCGCTGATGTTTACAAGCCGGGTGGGACCGGAAGCTGCGTCACGAGTTTCGTTCCGCATGTATTTTATTTAGAAATTTAATTTATGTTCATTTAAACTTTTAGCTCCTTTGCTTAAGTAAAAGTACAGCAGTTTAACAATACTTCACTACAAGTAGGTTGAAAGTCCTTCATAAAAATTTTATTTATAGGATAATTATTATTATCATGCTCAATGGCCCCTGTCAGATATTTTTCTATATAATGTATTATATATTCTATTATGATTTTATTTATATATAATACATTATTTGATATTTATTCCAGATCCACACTGAACTGAGGATCACACAACTTCTCCAGTGTTCCCAAGTCAGACAGCATCTTTCCCTTTGGAACAGTGGGAATTTGCTAAGTCTGCTCAGGCATCCAGTCACGATAGATGTCTTCGGTGATGTCACAGGAGGAGATGTTTTCCAGGTGTTTGTAGTCAGACAATTTCTGTATCTGTGGCTCCTTCAGCAGATTATCAGTTTGGTCCATAACAGTCTGAAAGCTGTTGTCATGTTCTTCCTGCATAGTTGTATCAAAGATTGTGGTCCTGCTGACAGCAGCACAAGACTCAGGTGAGGACTTAAGCTCAGGAGCATCTGGTACACAACTTGGTAAAGTAAAGTCTAAGTCCTCCTCCTGTAGCAGGGATCGGGTCTTTACAGGAGTTCATAATCACAGAGCAGTTTATCGATGCAGCTCCTCAGAAACACCAGATGAATCTGGTGACAGATCATCCTGACGACTGCTGCCAGTGATGCACTGATACAACAGGCATGAGAGCACTGAGGATGGAGGTGGAGACAGACTGTATGATTTGCATACACGTCTCTGCTAAAACGTTCCTGGCATTGAACGAGGAAATTAACCAATTCTCAGGTTTTCAATAATGTTTGCTGTGTTTTCAAGCCACAATCCGTTTGATTCTTATGTTTGTCCAACAGTTTATTTTCCTGCAAGTTTCGTTCATGTGATGACAAATTTATAACAGAAATAACAGACTAACGTCAGTGAATCAGCTGTGATCATAATCGAAATAAATTAAAATCAGAGCAGATACTCAGAGATTTTCTTATTTTCTTGAAACATTATTTACTGTGTTTGCAATATTGAATACAGCCAATAAAAGATGATTAACTTCAGAACTGTACAGTATTTTAGGAGTTTTTAATTCCACGTTTTCTCCTTGGTCACAAGCTCCACCAAAATTTGGGACCTTCAGAATTCAAACTTCTTCAATAAGGCAAAGTTACCATCCGTTAAGAAAGACATCCAAGTAATTGTACAGAATATTGGCTTTATTATGAAACCTGGGGCATTTTCCACAGACGACCATTCTACATTTGTACAGATCCATTTATCAGAGTTTGTTGTAATCACAAAAAGGAGGAGACTGTGTACAGAGCAGTTTACCTGCCTGAGCTCACCAAAGATTGTTTTTAATACAAAACTGGAGCATATTCAGTGACATGCAACAATTAGGATGTCGCAGGTGTGTGCTAGATGTGAAGCTACGGCCTTGGAATCATGTTCTTACCTTACATAGGGATAGAAAAAGGTAAAAGACGTTCATTTGAAAGGCATCATCAAAACAGTTGCATGTGACGGGAGATGCTCCAGGAAAAACAAAGATCAAAATTGTATACAATCATATAATTTAAAATCCCCAACCCCAACAAAAGAACTATAGTAGAAGCAACTAAAGCACACAGCAGTCATTAGGTGTTAGACCCACCCTACCCCCTCCCACCCAGCCAGCCTCAATCAACATGTAACATGTATTTCAGTATTCCTCTCCACTTTGTTTTGGAGTTGCACCCCAAGAAGTTCAGTTTAAAATCCAACCCTGCCTCAGCGCTTCCAAGGTCTTACTGCTAAGTGAAAGTTTAAGTGTTTGAAAATTAAATCAACTTGTGAACTCTTAGGCCAAGAAACCACTCGCCCGTTGTCTATTTCTGAACTACATAGGGAGTTACACAGTTCCCCTGAAAAACATGTCAACTGAAGCCCCCTGTGGCATGGATCGCGATGAATCAACAGGCAGAGCTAAAAGCTGTACAGTTTCCCTTAAAGACCAGCTGCAGTGTAAATCCTTCAGACATTTACGCGTATCCATCAGGAGTGCAATTTGTTGAGAGCATTAACACAATGTACAGATATCACATATCTGCAAGTACATTGTTTTGACTTGGCTTTGACGCAAAACAAAACCTCCTGCATCTCAGACAAAAATCGAATGCATTTGTTTTTCTTGTTTGCCATTTTTTTCCATAGTAAAAGGGTCCCATTTATATCTTAATAAGGGCTACATTCTCCTGTGGTGAATCCACACATGCCAATTCAAATATGTGCATTTCTAAGTCTCTTTTATCTGCCTGCTTCTGCTTAAAATTATGAACCTCACAGTCAATCACACAGGCAAAACTGTACTGGCTAATTGTTAACTAACTGCAATTATCAAACAGTATTGGACAAACAAATTTGTGAAACAAAAAAAAGAAAAACTAATGAAAACTGACATCTATCCCCAAATCTTTTGGCCATTCGTTCCAGACAAACATTAATTACATTTTTAAGAAGGAACCAAATAGGTAACAGGAGAACAAAACATCTGAGATCCAATCATATGTAGGCTTTACTCAAAACTGCCAGTCTCATTTCCAGAGTGTAAATAACTGTCTTGGTGTTGGAGAAAACAGTGGAGGACACAGAGGGATCGTTTAATCGCACTACACCACTCGCCGTACTTCAAAAAATCTCTTCAGGTAGTAAATCTGTCCAAGTGTCATTGCCACCAGAACCAGAGCTTCAAAGAAGGACCACAGCACCACTCTGCTGTTTGTGTTGTCGTTGACTAGAAGGAGAACAAAAGACAAGTGTGTGAAATTACACTGAAACAATTAAAATGACAAACTGGGTTTGGCACATGACTCAGGACTCACTTGCTCTGTGTATCCTCTCGCGAACCTCCATGTACTCCTGCTCGTGTTTTACAGCTGTCATGGCCACAGCCAGCTCGTTGATCATCTCCTCCAGCTTGTTTTGGTGCGCTGAAACAGAGAAAAGTACTCATCAGTAACAGGCCACAACACCGTTGTTGTGCACCAAAGACATGCACGAGGTATGCAACACATGCACAACCGTTTCACATTGTGACGTGTATGTCGCAGGTGATGCCATCTCACCACAAGAGTCATTATAGATCGTACGTGTTCTCACTGTGCAAATTGTCAAACCATTCGCAAACATCACAACTTTTTAACTATGGAAAGTCAAAATGCACTATATTAGTTTAAACTATGGAAACAACACTGGTTAGAGAAATATCTGCAGTGCATCTCAAACTTTAAAGTCTATTTCACAGCAGCAGTTTTGCCACAGTCTGATCAATGCCCTACCATCCCAGCTGTCACCACCTACAGAGGAAAAGAGTGTCCAAAACAAAGTCAAAAAGGGAAAGAAACTATCACAAACATGGAGACAAGATCAATGACAGCAGAATACAGTAAGAAAATCTGGGTTGCACTCTGCATGATCCATGTAGGGAAAGGCCTTTAGTGTATGAGATATAGATATTCTTAAATTATACATGTTAACCCACAGAGACACTCTTTGTGTACCTTCTGTCTCCATGTCCTGGCCTTTAGGGGCCTCTCCAATATCAATCGTGAACATGACGATCTTGGGGGTCATGGTTGACATCTTGTTGCTGAAGCAGAACTTGTAGGTTCCGTCCATGTGTGCTGCCACAGAGTATTTCCCACTGGACTCTCTGTCACCTTTGTAAATCTGCTTACCATCGGGCCCCGTTATCTATCAAGGAGACAGGAAATAAATCCATGAGCGAGACATTAATAACATGAAGGGACAGTTGTAACATATGGCAGCAACATCTGAGCACACAAAACATCCAGTTACACTTGAAACCTCAGCAACGTTTCCACAGGAAACAAGAAAAGAAGACCCGTAACGTTAAACCTTTCATTGTACTAAATTTAGACAGTGGACATCGTATTTGCTAAACAGTGGGCTAGCATAACTTAGCCGGAACAATGCTAACGCTGCACTTCCTGGACCATTATGAATAATTTAATCATCACTGTCACGCATTTGTTAACAGAAATATAGTCGAACGATGCCTCTCTGATAATTTACCCACAGAATTTAATGTTTTACGTCTAAGAGTCAGTTAATAGTCATCAACCCGGACAGGAACTAGTTTCACTTGACGCTACGCAGACGGCGCTAGCTAACGTTAGCACAGGCCTCGCGTAGCGGCGCCGCGGGTTAAGCTAAAAAAACAATTTTCCCCATGTTAGTTTGGTTTATTTTTTATCTCAGCGAAGTATCTCACCTCAACATCGATGTCCAGGAAGCCGCCTTCGGCTACCTCGAACATGAGGCCCATCTTTGTGCCGGAGTTGACCCGCTCGTAGAAGCACTCCTCGGCATGGGCGTCTATGCTAACGAAGTAGCCGGACGCGGTGGCAGACAGGACGGCCAGCAAGACGACCAGCTCCGACACGGTAAACATGGTTCAGGCGGTTCACAGCGGTCTGACGGTGGGAAGAGAGTCCGTGCTCCGGTGAATCCTGCAGGAGTGCGGGATGTGAGTGTGTATGAGTGAGTTATTGCAGGAGAGGAGCCGCATCAGCCTCCACCGCTGCTCTCTGACTGCCACGTACAGGCTTAGACGGCAGCCGGCGAGGGCCAAACTTCACAGATCGCGCTAACACTGTCAGAATGAGGCCGTCACATCAACTTCTGCTGCAACGTAACAAGGAGGATCATACTTTTATTTTTATGATACCAAGTACCTGAGAGGTGCTTGGAATCTAAATATATACAGATCATTGAGTTGTCTTGATTTTGCCCCAAACTGCTGATTAAGCAAAATAATTTCAAATTATAGCCTGGAAGAAAATATTCATGGCTTCTCAACTATTGATTAACCAATTAGACAGTCAACAGAAAATTCAATTCAATTTATTATTTTGATATAATGCTAAATCACAACTGAACTCATCTCAGGGCCTTTTACATATAGAGCAGGTCTAGACTGCATTATCTTTATAAAAATCTAACTATTACGGCAACTATTTTGATAATTGAGTCAAAATAAATTGACTGAATATATTTGTGTTTCTGAGGTGTTGGTTGGACAATACAAGACATTGGAAGGCATCACTTTGGGCTTTGGGAAATTGTGACATTTTACATGATTAATTGAGAAAATAATCAGTTAATTAATTGATTATCAAAATAATTATTAGTTGCAGCTGAAGTACAAATCACCACATTTTAAAATCAAATGCAATACATGTTTACAAAAGCAACACAGATCATTCAGAAATGTACCAAGCAGGCTTTTTTATTGTACTGAAATCCTCCACATGTAGGTCTGAGATCTAACTTTTGGTCATATTGAACATGTACTGTATGAATAGAGCAATATTTAGTACACAGGAAAGGAGCTAGAACATATTGGGACATTTCTGACCACTGACTGTGATAGAAGAGGTAACAAGGGTTATGGTCTCTTTTTCTTCTAGGATTCCCTGTGGGGAAATTTGGCAGTGACCAACGACAGCCTTTGTCTGTGTATCCAACATGCGTGTGTTTGGTGTGGGAGGGTCTTGGAAAACCTGGATGAAACTCGTGCGATGAAGAGGATATGCAAAGTCCAAACAGGAAGGAAAAGATTCAAAGCTCAAACCTTGGATGTTGTTGTACTGAAGTTCTTCTCCATAAACTGTGATCAACGAAAAGCATTTCTTCTTTGATGGACTTGTTATTATGACACGCTCCTTCCCTGTTCCAAATTTCCTCCTGTAATTCTAAAATGTTATATATTTTTTTAGTATAAAATGTGGCCTTATTTAAAGTGTACTACCCAACTCTGATCCTGTATTTGCTACTGACAGAATTAGCTCCCATTCTTTAAAGTTAATGTTATATGTAGATAGATACCTTTTATCCTCCTGGCAGATTGAGCCGCTTTATAAGAACATTTTATCGTCCATCTTGATAGTCATTCCTCACCTGAGCTACTTGAGTGCATTTTCAGACCTGACAAGTGTCACCATATCCTGTCTTTGTCTGCGCTGCCTTCTTGCATCACCAAACTGTGGCAGCTGTCAGGCAGCGACAGTGAAAGTGCAGCACAGTAACATGTCACAAGTGTTTAGCACAGTCTGCATTTTCTGATGACATCTTCAGAAAGTGCAGCAGCTAATCTGACATCCATGCACACGCTGCCGCCGTGGAGTCGGTCATTTTAAGGTGGCTGTTATTTGAGTGAGGTAAAGATCAGTTGAGATCAGGGGAAAGAAACAGGCTGAACAAGTTCATTGTTGTTTACATTATTTTATGAGGGAATAGAAATGCACCCTCTTACCAGCATTTGCTCATCTGTTAATAGATTTATATTGTCCATGTTGTTTGTAAATGACAGTTTAATGTACTGAACCAGAAGAAATGTAAGATCATGTTTTTGTGGGTTCATACGTTGCATGTAAGATATTATTTTAATTAGCATCGTGACTTCCTAACTTTGTTTCCACAGGTGTGCACATTTCAATATTTTTCATTTTATTATAAATCTGAGACCTGACATATTCAGTCAGCTACATGCTTTTGACTGAACTTGCCTAACAGGTAGATTTTCATGTATGAGTTGCTGATTTCAAGCCAAAAAAACATGCACATCCTGCAACAGAGCAGTTTACTGTAATTATGTGGTTTAAGTTAAAAATACAACTGAGAACTTTCTGACTAAGAATGAAAAGTGCTGACAATCTTTCCCATAATGTTCTTATTTGACATGTTAGCAGTGAAGGTTACACCCTCAAAGACTCCTGTTAGACTTCATGACTTAAACTGGAAGATTACGTCAGTATTAATGTAATGTAATGTAATTTAATAAATATTTTCTTTCTTATAGATTCTGTTACCAAACCGTTTTTAAAAACTGTAAATATCATATAAGATTTAGTAAAAACGTTTCCTCTCCGGTTTGTGATGAAACGATTGTAGTCACGTGACATGTGATTGACCAGTTCGCCGGACGCTTCGCCGAGAATTGACGAACTGTGCGCGCCGCTTCTGCCGCTGTGATCATAAAATAAGCTCTTAATGAGCATGCGCGAAGTGTAAGCGATAGGATTGTTTAATTTTTGTTGCTCTATTTGCCGGACGGGCGGAGGCGCATGGCTTCATTTAGAAGAGGCGGGGTGACAGCGAACAGCGGCTGCACAGGGTGTAGAAATCTGCGCCCCCTCTGTTTTGTCGCATGTTTGGTGACGTTCAATAATCGACTCGCTCTGAAGTCTTCGGGGCCTACAGACTTTTTTCTAACGCGAGCTCCTAAAATTGAGTTTCGATGTCCAGATTTCGGTGCCCGTTTTGACCGGGTCCGAACCGATGAAGCACTTTATCCTGTGATCGAAGCGGAAACGGTCGGAAACGTTAGCAAGCTAACTGTTAGCCGCTGCTAACTGCCAGCGAGGAAGTGAGGAGCGAAAAAAATGACATCTCGGAGGTAAAGAGCGTCTGTGTGGAAAACAATGTCTGCGGCTCGGGTTAGCTGAGCTAGCTAACTTTAACCAGACTCAGCTGTTTGGACGTCGGTGTGTCCGTAAACAAGCTCCGAGTCCGCCGACGGTTCTGGAAAAAAAGCTAATGGCAGTGAAACAGCTAAGCTAAAGCTTCATTTAGCATAAACCGGCAACTTAACGTTAGAGTCCAGTCAGAAGATGTTTAGGTCAGACAACAGCTTTAATGCTAACAGAGCTATCAAAGTTACAAGTTAGATAACAGTGCAGATGTGATATATACAGAAGTAGAGTTATTATATGGAGAAACAAAAGGAAAATATGAAGCTCAAACATCATTTAAGTGAACATTTATAAGCTCAAAACTTCCTCTGTACAATAAAGACGTAAAAGAAGACAAACTACTTTCAACACATTCAAGGACACTGAGTTCATATAAACAGAGACAACATACAATGTCAGTTCAGTTATAAGCGAACACTGGTTGAGTCTCCTGGAGGATGAAGATCTGGATCAGGTCTGAATGAAGCACAGACATGAACCAAACCAACACAGTTCTGGGAACAAAGACTGGGACAGAAAAAGTGATTGTCCCAAAAGAGCCTTAATACACAAAAAGAATGAAAAGTTCAGAGAGATTTAGCACATGTAATATATTTGTATGTATTTTCTTATGTTCATGTTCATGTCAATGATCTGTGTCTTTGGACTGAACAGTAAAGTTGAAGGGTGTAGTTCTGGTACAACTGCAGTTTTTGCCTCAAAATTGTTAAAAAGAAATGTCATGCAAACTGCTTTTTTGTTGGATTATCAGAATTTAAGAAGATACCGAAACTCAAACAAGTGTCAGGAAGTAAATACAGAACACTTTAAAGTAAACGGGGAGAGATTTCTCAGGCTAATCATTGTTTTCTCCTCTTCCAGGTGGTTTCACCCCAACATCACAGGTGTGGAGGCAGAAAACCTCCTGCTGACTCGGGGAGTGGATGGCAGCTTTTTAGCCAGACCCAGTAAGAGTAATCCAGGAGACTTTACCCTCTCAGTACGGTGAGTGCGACACAGCGCACGCCACAGGATGCAGCACGAGACTGTGTCAACAATTTCAAGCCTTCAGATAAACTCTCTGCTGCTCTTTCCTATGATATGTGAGGGGTGACATTAAAAATGAAAGAACCACCGCTTGAACACTGACTTTTCTGAGAGTGTTGGTTTCATATCTTTGTATTGAATTCCCTTATTTTGAAAGTATTCTTATTTTCTCTACTGTAGTAGGTGGGCATGTATGAATAATAGGGTCTGTTTCATTGATTTTATTGTTAGTTTTGAGTTGATCTAATATTTTTTTAAATCAGGCTTTTAGAGGTGTGATTGATGATCCAAATAAAAACAAAAGGGTAACACATCAACCAGAAAATCCCACCAGAAGATTAGACCCTGCAATTGGTCCTAAATTGCCTAACAGGCCTTTTAAAACAGGCACAGAGTCTAGACACAAAGTAAATGTTCTCTCATGCTGTTAAATGTTTGCTTACATCAATCAGGCTTGTAAACGTAGCAGTGAAAATGACTGATATGCTGTTATGATAAGCTGAGGACCAGGCAAATTGAATGTTCCATCCATAACTCGATTATTACTATTCAAACTTCAAGCAACAGTGATTGTGCACTAACAGCCTGCAGCAAGATAAAAAGCATCAGTGGAGTAAGATGGAAAAAGTGTTCTTGTTTGTGCAAAGAACATTATGGCTTCCTTTCAGTTAAAAGTTAAATTATACACACATTGCTGTCAGTCTTAATGCTTCACTCATCATGTAATAATTTTTATAATGAGAATGAATCAACTTGTTGTGTAATTTTAAAGAGGTCGCTCCACAGAGAATTATCACCCGACTCTGCAGTTCCCCTCAGCTCTGCAGAGTGCTTGAGTCTATTTGGGATCATTGCTTTGGTTTTCCAGCCCGAGACTCTCATCGGTTTTGTTTTCAGCAGGAAGCTGTTTTGAGTGAAAAAGCATTGATGAAGCCACCGTCCACCAGCTGCTCAGCACTAAAACTGGCAAACAGACGTGGTTAGCAACTAGCTGGTGAACATGTGAGAACCAGACTTCACTCAGGAGCTGGTGGAGATCAAACCAGAGCTAAAACGATCAGCATCAATATTTTTATCTATCAGGTGGACAGACACGACTCCAAATGAATGAAAAGGTTGTTCTGAGTCTGCTGGATGTTTGAACAGGAAACTGTTGCTTAAACGTTTGACATAACAACTTAATAAGCTGATATGATGTTGATATGATGTTTCCAGCTTGTTCTGACCACAAGAGCCTGAAAAATCCATTTATTCAGCTCTAAATATGCTGTAATATGCACTCTATTAATCAATGCTGGAATAATACTAATAAATGTCTCCATGCTGTATTCTGCTCCATCTTAAGCATGAACTATGTTGAGTGATGGTGGGAAACCAGCATTATCTAAAGAAGGAAGAGCAACCTTTTACTAATAAAAAACAGTTTGTGGTTTTATCTCAGAGCCCGTCGAGCCATAAATTTTTAAGATGAAGTATCATTAACTCCGTTTAGCTGATGTAGCCAATGTTATTTTTGTAACAGGCTCATATTTTAGCTGTACAGTCTCTCATCTCACACCATATTTACTTCCTATGGAAACAAAACAAGTCACGCTCCTCTTGTGGAAGCGGAGACGTTTCCACAGGGAGACTGGTCCCTGCTGGTTCAAACCAGCGTGTCTGTCTCTTTTTGTGCACATTCTGCCAGACTTAACCGTAAGTCATTCAGAGTTACGTGCTACTGAGCTTCAGATCTGCCACAAGTTCTCCTTTTCTATTTTCTGATATAATGGCGGTCACCTACAATGACTCAACACAGTTAATGCCGTCTATCTGCTTCGTGTCACAAATCCTTTAAGATTTGCCAACATTGACTGTCAGTGTTGTCGATCTGCATTTTGAACATTTTCAGTTTTTTCTTTTTGTCTCACTCCTCCTGCAAATAATAGACATGGTTCCCATGTTGTTAGTGCTGCATGTAGCTCAGTGTCCAACGATTGATCACTTTGCTCATTTTAATCATAGTTCATGAACTCTGCATCAGAAAGTCTGACGTGTACAAAACCAATAATGACGTAGTTAAGGCTGCAGTTAAGGATTATCATTAATTCATCTTCTGATTAAGAGAAAATATGAAAACTGTCTTCAAGTTGCATGTCCGACCAACAGTCCAGAACCCTCGTAAGGCAAAGGAGCAAAAATTTCCTGTTGGAGTCTCTTTTTGCCCCGATGGCAACATTTTTCTAAATGTTTGTGCTTCTTTTTTTTTTGCAGGCGAAATGGAGCCGTCACCCACATTAAGATCCAGAACACAGGAGACTACTATGACCTTTATGGTGGGGAGAAGTTTGCCACTCTGGCAGAGCTGGTGCAGTATTACATGGAGCATCACGGGCAGCTGAAAGAGAAAAACGGAGACGTTATCGAGCTCAAGTATCCGCTCAACTGTGCAGACCCCACCTCAGAGAGGTGAGTGAGGATGTTGGTTCTTATCAGCCAAATGAGAAACCAGTATTTAAGATCCTCTTGGATTTCGTTAAAAACAAAAGACCTGTCATTTAATTACTTAACTTAATGTGCTACATACAGTATCAATACTGGACTTATTTTGAAAATGTACTGTTTCCTGCTAAAAGAGAGGAACTGGCTGTGTAGTGGTTAAAGACCCAAACTATGTTCCCATAACATTTTTTACTAGATAAAGTTCTTACAGATTCAACTGCCAGCTGCTCAGTTATTGAAGAAAAATATGTATGTTCCACATTTTATAACCCCCACAAATGAAATCAGGGTTTCCACCAATGTTAGAAGAAATAATAAAATTTTTGTAAAATATAATATTAGGTTTTTTCAGCTTTAGGGAAAACAAGCAGTGGTGCTACAACACACAGCAAAGACCACGTATTTAATGAGCGATGTGATCGGCACATGGATAATAAGATGGGAGGCGTCAGGATGTGTCTGATCCAGCTCTGCAGGTGATTGATTGATCGGGGCAGCTGTGGCTCAGGTTGTCTGCTGATCACAGGGTTGGTGGTTCGATCCCCACCTTGGAAGTGTCTTTCAAGACACTGAACCCTGGGTTACTCCCCAGCAGTGCATTCCTAATTGCTTGTCCCAAGTCTGGGTAAATGGGGAGTGTTGCATCAGGAAGGCATAAAAAAAAGCCTATGCCAAATCAAATATGTGGCTCTCCATGCCGGAGTGGGCGGGACCCACTCTGCCAGCAAACAGATGATCCGCTGTGGCTCAATCAGTCACAATCAGGTGACATGAAAGAAAATGTCACAGCTACACTGCAGGTCAGAAACCAGGCTGAAGTTAATTGTACCACCTTTGTTAAACAGTTAGTTTTTCCTTTTAGCTTAAAAAGTGCCCAGTGAATTATTAAAATGGTTCCCAATTAAGTTTCTGTTAAATGACTATCTGACTGTTTCAGCTCTGCCTCCATGCTGATTGCTGTTGCTTTGTTACTGTCATGCTTCAATAAATGATTTTGTGCTTTTAGATACAGTTTCATGCTGCAACTGTTTCCTGAGGACTTGACGTATTTGGGCCATTTTAGTATGAAAGCAAGAAAAAGAACTATTTTTTTTATGTTAATTCATGTAAACAAAGAGAGTGATGTCATTAAAGTAATAGTTTCGTTCCAGTCACCATTGGAAGTAGGTGTTGTCATGTGCCAGTTGAGTCCTGTCAAAACATATTGTACCGTATCTGTTTGGCAGATGGTTCCACGGACACTTGTCGGGCCGGGAGGCTGAGAAGCTGCTGACGGAGAAGGGGAAGAACGGCAGCTTCCTAGTGCGAGAGAGCCAGAGCCATCCGGGGGATTTTGTTCTGTCTGTCCGTACAGGAGACGACAAGACGGACAGCAGCGACAGCAAACCCAAAGTCACTCACGTCATGATCCGCTGCCAGGTAAACACACTCCACATTACCTGTGTTTCGCTGCCTTCAGTTGTTTTGATTTATTTGATTTTTAGTGCACGGACTCAGTGTTTTTACATGCTCTTAAATAACCAGGTTACAGTTGGCTTTCTGTGCTAATGTGATTTCTTTTTTATGATCAAAAGTTTTTAATTAACGGAAAGAAAATGTATAACAACGCAAACAGAAGGGCAACAGACCATATAGATCTAAAGAAGAGTAAGGAGGTTCATACACAAGAGGCCTCTGGGAAGAGTCAGGTCAAACAAAAATATTGTCTTTGAAAGCCTCTGCGATATGAAGCTTAAGATGTTCCTCAATAAGGAATGTCAGGCCTCAGACAAACAATGGAACGAGGCTTATATTGATTTTCTTTCATGTTTACATGTAATGACTTTTAAATGTCAGGATCATTAAATTAATGAAAGGAGGTCGGCAGACTGGCACCAGACCAGCTCCCACCGCGTTGACTGATTCTCCACATCCAGCTGTGTCTCTCACGACAGGTGGCTGCCCTGAAGGGGGCACCAGCAGCTGGTGGTCCCGCTCTCATTCTGTTCTGATCCATCAAACTGGCTCACTGCTGGATTCTCTCCTCAGTCAGAAGACGAGGAGGAAACACTTTAAAACCTGCCAGAGAACACGATGCCCTTTCTGAGCATTTGTTTTCAAGAAAAGATAAAATATAGCCAAGTTTCGTTTGGTCACACTGATTTTTGGAAAATGCACAAGCTAGTAGAACATGACTGGGAAACGTAATTAAACTAGGAGCATCCTCCTCAACAGTCTGCTGACAATCTACACTTTACAGGGATAAACACGTAACAAGGCAGAAAACATTTAAAGATTTCCATTGAGGAGGATTTAGTCTCACCTCCTCGGTCTAAAAGCCTAAATTTAGTTCCAGGAAGCCGTCTCTAAAGTGGAGTACAGTGGAAACAAAAGCAGAACCTGTGATAGTGGCTGCAAAGTACAGAACAGGTGGAGTTCCTGTAGTGGAGGAGCTCTGAAACTACTTAACATTTAACTTTGGTTCATTCTGTTGAAATTTGTGGAATTTAGACGCATCCATGCTTTCAGGAACAGCCTGTCCTCTGACTGTGCCTTCAGCCCCCACATGGACACACACACACACACACACACACAGATCTATTGCAAGTATACTACGTGGATTCACAGTAACCAGGTCACCACAGTCCATGGAAATGTGTCATCAGGTTTTCTATGAACTTGATTTCTCTGAGTCACCTGGTTTCTTGTGCATGTCAGAGTTTTGATTGTGTCATGACGGTGAAATTGGTCTCTTGTGCTCATGTGTCTTCTTCTTTAGCATGACCTGAAGTACGACGTGGGTGGAGGGGAGAAGTTCGACTCCCTGACCGACCTGGTCGAGCACTACAAAAAGAACCCCATGGTGGAAACTCTGGGCACTGTGCTCCAGCTCAAACAGGTACCTCCCATTGTCTGTTTGGTTCAAACATTCATTTTTAATAGAAGCTAACGCAGCATTTCCTGATTGTAATCCCTCTGCTGTTCACCTCCCCAGCCCCTCAACACTACTCGTATTAACGCTGCAGAGATTGAAAGTCGAGTTCGGGAGCTGAGCAAACTAGCAGAGGCCACAGACAAGTTCAAACAGGGCTTCTGGGAAGAGTTTGAGGTGAGTGGTTCTGCAGCTCACTGGTCCCAGTTTATGCATTTTCTTCATGTTACAAAAAACAATACGCATTGTTAGTTGAAAATAACATGTTGAGATCTGACTCATTTCTCTTTTTTCATCCAGACTCTGCAGCAACAAGAGTGTAAACTGCTCTACAGTCGCAAAGAGGGCCAGAGAGCAGAGAACAAAAACAAGAACAGATACAAGAACATTCTGCCTTGTGAGAAACCTTCACTGCTCTTTCATTATAACAACTTTCTGTTGAACAGCGCAGGCTTCACCTGAGGGGATGTGAAGAGTCAACTAACTGTACTGTTTCTGTTTGCAGTCGACCACACTCGTGTGGTGCTGAATGACAGGGACCCAAATGAGCCAGGCTCTGACTACATCAACGCCAATATCATCATGGTAGTATCTGCTGTCATGGTAAACTCACTTCATCCTCAGGGACACACACACACACTCACACACACACTCAAACATCATTTATTCTGTACTTGATAATATGTAGATGTAGAAGATGTAGATTTGTGTTGTCAGAGTCATTGTGCACTTGACTTGCATGTGTTTTCAGTCACTTTGTGTCATATTTGACTCTATGTGCTGCGTTTCTGTTCATTTGGATTATTCAGCCGACTGTCATGTCTGTGTGTGCAGCCGGAGCTGGACTCTAAGTGTAACAGCGCCAAGCTGAAGAAGAGCTACATCGCCACTCAGGGCTGTCTGCAGAACACCATCAGTGACTTCTGGAGGATGGTGTTTCAGGAAAACTCTCGAGTCATTGTCATGACCACCAAAGAGGTGGAGAGAGGAAAGGTGAGCGAAGGGGCGCTGGTCTTATTCCTGAAGTTAACTGGTTAAGCACAGACTGTTCGACAAGCTGGAAGCAGAGGAGCATTATCTGCTTGAAAGATGACTAAAACTGTTAAAACGTCATAAAATATTTGCTGATTAGATTTATGTTAATCAGCAAAGGGATTCATCAGCTTCGTTCAAATGAAATGAATGTTATTGTGTCTCGACAGAGTAAGTGTGTGAAGTACTGGCCAGACATGTCGGCTCTGAAGGAATATGGTGCGATGCGTGTTCGCAATGTCAGAGAGACGGCTGCACACGACTACATCTTAAGAGAACTCAAACTGTCCAAAGTGGGGCAGGTAAGTTGTGTTTGTGTGGATACATGTGGATGAACCAAGTGGAAACTCATAGTTGTCACTGTAATGTGAATGTGTTAAAGGAAAATTGTAGATTTTTGAAAAATGATCAGATTGGGCAAACATCAACCGGAGCTGTCGTGCATGTCTGTTCTGTTCTTAATAAAACCCATTCTATAGACTGTAGATGCAGTTTCATTAGAGGGCTCTCAGGGGCGCTGGACGTGTACATTGACAGTGACAGGCCATTGTGCTGCTGCTGTTTGCCTGCAGCACTAATCAGATGCATGTGGTTCTAATGGACCAGTCCTGCAGTATTATTACTGTTTGTGCTCTTCAAAATATCTGCTTAGAAAACATGTAAATGTGTTTTAACTGCAAAATTTTCAAGTGAAGGCTGTTTTGAGTTTGAGAAGTTTGAAAGCACGGAGAGACAGAATGTAGAATATCACATCTTTATCCTTTGAGAACGTCGGTATTCATATAGATAAATTGTATTGTAGCTCACTGGTAATAAAACTCTGTTCGTTAATAGTTGTTCTTGACTCGCGTGTTTTCAGGGCAACACAGAACGCACAGTTTGGCAGTATCACTTCAGGGCCTGGCCGGACCACGGAGTCCCCACTGACCCCGGTGGTGTCCTCGACTTCTTAGAGGAGGTCAACCTGAAGCAGGAGAGCATACTGGACGCTGGACCTATAGCGGTACACTGCAGGTAAACACACAGACACTGGAACAGATGAGCCATAAATCCTCAGACAGACATCGTGAGTGTGCACGGAGGAAACGGCAACTCAAAGACTTTCTCTCGTGTTCAGTGCAGGGATCGGGCGGACAGGAACGTTTATAGTCATCGACATCCTGATAGATGTGATCAGGGAAAAAGGTGAGTCTGCACAGTCACACACTTTCCTTTACACCCAGTCAAGATAGTGGTGAATAACTTGTGCACTACAGCAGTTTAATTACAGTAATGGTTCAGCAGTCAGCTAACAACTACCTGTAATCTAACACAAACACACGGGTGAATCATTTTTAAGAAATACAAGTGAGACAAGCCCTGTCATGTGACTGTCTGATCTGTTCGAGATACATCAGGTGACTTTGTGTGAATGAGGTCTCACCCAGTTTACTTCAAAGGTTATGTGACCAGTGCTGAAGATGCATCAGTGTAAGACACTGTTTTCATGCCGCAGGGGTGGACTGCGACATCGACGTGCCAAAGACCATCCAGATGGTTCGTTCTCAGCGCTCTGGGATGGTGCAGACGGAGGCGCAGTACAGATTCATCTACATGGCCGTGCAGCACTACATAGAAACCCTGCAGAGACGCATAGAGGATGTGCGAAGCAGACATCACCTCCCTTTTTCATTTCTGCTTTTTTTCTGCCCCCGTCTCTGACCTTCCTGTGTTTTCTCCTCTGCAGAAAAGTAAGGTTAAAGGGCGCGAGTACACCAACATTAAGTACTCTTTGTCTGACCTGACTGGAGGAGAGCAGAGCCCTTTGCCTCCTTGCACTCCTATTCCGACTCCCACCTGCACAGAGTGAGTGATGCTGTCAGGAAAAGGCTGCTGCTGGAGGCTGTTGAACTGTTTACATTTGAATCACTTTTTGTTAAAACAGCCTTGTCAGTAGTTTCTCATCGAGTGTACGTTTGTGTCGGCAGGATGAGGGAGGACAGCTCCAGAGTGTATGAGAACGTGGGCCTGATGCAGCAGCAGAAGAGCTACAGATGAGATTCACCTTTGACCCCAGTGCTCTATCAGTTCCAGGTAAATTGAATAACATGCTGCTCTTCTAGAAAACAACACTATGCTGTAAATTCTCAAATTAAAATTAGTATTGATATAGAGGCTGTGGAAATGGAAAACAACCTTATTAAAGGAATTAATGGGGTTTGAATTATCTGTGCTGGAATTGCTCACATGGTAAATTCAGCATAATGTCCATTTCCACTGCACTAATTCTATCAATACAACAAGAGTCGTATCACACTCACCGCTCTGCTGCTCTGCTGCGTAAAGCTGCATTAGTCAATATTTTTATATGAGCTTTGCTTCAAATATCTAGGTATAATGTAAAAGGGGCGTTTTGTAGTAATGAACCCACAGAGGATAATTAGCTGACTCTGCAGTATCTCTAAGCCCCGCAGAGCGTTTCAACATCTTTCTGGTTGTTGTTGTAGTTTTACAACCCTGCAGCAAAATGGCTTTAAAATGCTGCTGTTCACGAACCTGCTCAGCAGCAAACAGCAGACAGACAGTCGGACAAGCTGGTGAACGTAGTGGAGACTTTAGCAGCTAAAGAGCCAGATATTTCCCTCAGGAGCTGGTGGAGAACAAAAGAGCTAAAAATGAACCTGTCAGGTGGCTGCGAACGTGCCTCTGTGCGGATGCTAACGTTGCTCAGTGCCCGCTGAATGTGCACATAAGCAACTCTTTCACCATAACAGCTTCATATGGTGATAATATGTCTGATGTGTTTTCAGTGTTTCTGCTGCCCTCAAGTGGCAAAAGAACACAATTCATTTTGTTTCAAATAAGAAATACTGTTTTTCTCATTTACAGATTCCATTCGCCTCTACTTTGCCTTTCTGAACACTTCTTGCAAATATTTCACATCAAAAGCCTGTCGAGGAAAAAGGAGGATTAAGTCCTTTGAACCACAGGACGACTTTTAATGTGAAACATCTGTGAAGTGTCATGACAGTAGCTAACTCCAAAATGAAAAAGTAGAAGTGAAAATTAATTACTCAATGTCAAGAAAACTGTATTTCTGTTACAAGGTGAAACTCAGGGCAGTAAAGAGGCAGGTGTGTGTGAACATGTTGTTGTAATGATGGAATATGTTTCATGAAATGTTTCAATTCTGCATTTGTACAGTTTGTTTAAAAAGTGTTGAGCTTACATTAACAATTAAAAATAATATTACCATCCAAACTAATATTTGATACAATGCACTTATAAAACAGGGACAATTAGAAATAAAGTTTCTGTTGTTTCTCATGTCGGCCAATAAAGTATTTACAGTCAGCAATAACACATTTTCTTTTTTCCCTTTCTGTCTCCTTCAGGATCTCGATACCTGACAGTTTTTTCGCCAGCCACACCTTGACGCCTGAGACTTGACCGTAATGACATGGAACAATGGAAAACAAAAACGTGAGAGAGATCAGACACCAGGGTCCTCCTGTTCTCGCTCATCTTACATGAACATTTGCCCTCGAGTTGAATTCTAAACCACTGTGATCATCAGAAGAGCCTTTGAGAAGCCTAACACGCTAAATCCCCTACTAAACCACAGTTTGGGTTTAGCCTTTGTAAATCTCACCTGACAAGGGCTGCAAACAGCGAGCACTCTCCTCAGAGGGAAAAACCTAGCTAACCTTTGCTCATCTCTCTTTTTTCTATGTATTTTTTTTTTATTAACCAAAGGAAGATTATGTAGATTGTTTGTAGATGGACGTGAGGAGGTTTCTGAAAAAGGCCTGTGCCAAAACCATGAATGATTTTATCCACATTTCTCAGCCAATTAAGTCTCTTTTCGGCCTTTAACACAGTGGGAGACGAGACCTTATCTGTGGACAAACGTGGGGCAAAATTTCCAGTGATTATTGTCTAGTTTTCACTGTTATATAGAAAAAATGTTTCTGAATGAAGAACTATTGGCGTTGTAGTGTAATATTATATTTACTATTGATTTGTAATCCACTAAACATGAATTCCTTTTTTTTTTTTCGCCAGAACTGCCTCGAAGAGAAACTTGACTTCAGGCTGTTCAGAGTGTGAATTAACTTTTTTCGTTGGGTTTAATATGCTTTTGTTGGGATACACAGTGTCTGTTCGTCAACCATTCCTGAGCTCAAGCCGAATGCCCTTATTGCTGCACTTTTCTTTAGCAGCAGAACAGTTACAGTCAAGCCTTGATTCACCTGGTGGATTTATAAAAGATCTAGTCTGGGGTTTAGAGAGGAGTTTCCAGGGAGTGTTTGATTCTCGCACCCCTTCACGCCTGCACTTCTGTGTGACGACATATTAAGATTTCAGGGGAATCTGTTGTGTATCTCAGTTGCAGGCGTCGCCACAGACGCACGGCTGCCAAAAAAACTTTGTTTTTTAAGTTTTTTTTTTTTTTAAGTGCATATTACTTTTTTCCATTCTTTCTTGTTTTGTTTTGTTTTTTTTAAGACAAATGCCTTTTGTGTACCATTGCCTATTTTGAGCACCACATGTACTTAATTTTAAGAGTCACTGTTTTAAGAAGCAATCACACATTTCTCAGCTTTGGCACTATAGATAGTCATTGTTGTGGTTCTAGATTGTTGGTCCTGTGATAGTCAGCTGGGTTCACTAGTTTATACACACTCACATGTACAAACACACACTTCCAGGCTCATAAAGGACAGTATTTTCTTGTCTTTACATTAATCAAAGTAAACCATTTGAAGGATTAGTTTGATATTTTGGGAAATTTGCTCTGTCACATTCTTGCAGAGTTGGATGAGAAGGTCTCATGTCTGTGAGCTACATATGAAGCTACAACCAGCAGCTGATTAGCTTAGCTTAGCATAAGGCAAGACAACAGGTGGAAGCAGCTAACCTGGCTGCGTCCACAGGTGACGACAAGACACCAGGAAGTCACGGCTCCTGGTCAAGAAGTAATTCCAGCATTTAACCACAAACACAACTTGATAGTTTTACGTTGATATGCTGGTATTTGGGGGCGAAATGCCTTTCGATGAGATGTTGAATTCCTCTCTCAGGTCTGGAAGCTAAATATGAAGCTACTGTGAGCACATCTTAGCTTAGCACAAAGACTGGAAACTGGTGGAAAGAGCTAGTATGACTCTGTGTAAAGGGAACAAAATCCACCTACCAGCACCTCTGAAGTTCACTGATTCACATCACGTCTGTTTAATCTGTACAGAACCAGAAACATTACTCAATCGCTCGTTGTGATCCAAAGCTTCAGACAGAGCCCGGCTAGCTGTTCCCCTTTGCTTCCAGTCTTTATGCTAAGCTGATTGCCCGACCTATCTAACAGACATGAGAGTGGAATCAGTCTTTGTATGATTCATATCCCAAAAATGTCCAACTCTTCCTTTTCCTTCATTTCACAATCAGCTGCAGTATTTAGGAACGTCACATGTTTTGGATCCGCATCGAATCCATTCATTTCAGCGCTCATTTCAAACGTGTGGCCTGACGTGTTTTCTGTTGTCAAGCCTTCCCAGCTTCTGCACATTTGCTCACCGTCACTTCGCCTTGAGAAACTGCAGCCTCGATCGAACTTGCTGTAACAGCTGACTCAGACCCTCTCAGAGGAGGAAAGGAAGGAGCAACTCTCCTCTTTGCCTTGAGGGACAGTTCTCGACAACCACTGATCCAGGAGCGATCGGCTTCTTTCTCTAACAGTTGAAAAGCATTAAATCAGTGTTTTACTTTCGGGGGCTGCTTCCTCCCACCGGTGGACTCTGCTAACACCCGGCTGCTGCTTCACAGCAAGTGTTCTTTGAAATGATCCTTCTCCTCCTGGGTGAACCATCCACTCGCTGAGTTACAGACCTTCTGTCGTGTGGTGTACTGTATGCAGTTTTATCGTCACATGGAGGAGTTTGTACCCGTCTGATGTTTCGTGGAGAGCTCGCTTCTGGTGTTTTGTGTCCTGTGGTGTGTGTGTGTGCGTGCGTGTGCGAGAGGATGCGTGTTTGTGTCGTGAGAGTGCGGCTGCCAATCAGCCACATGTTCCTGGACACTTTCTAGTTTTCGTTTTCTTCCCAGATGATAAAACTGCTTTCCATTTATCATGTAAGCAATTTAGATGCATAGACGTGCCTTCTATGCACAAGCCTCTGTGTACGTGATGATAGCTGTTCAAACAAGACGAGACAGTGCTCTTTAGTTCCACCACCATTCAACAACCTGTAACACTTAAATGTGAATTATTTCATTCTGAACAAAAAAGGAAAAACGGTGATCGCAATGCAAACAAACTATATTTTTTAACATGTATATTGTACATGAGTACCTGGTAGAGGAGAATGTACTTACTAAAACATATCTACTTGCCAATAAGATATACTGTATGTATATTCCTACAGCTTTCTCTCTGTGACACAGGGGGGACCTCTCACAAAGCTTCAGAGGTTTATCGTATGACTTTCAATGCAGTTAACCATGTTAACTTCCTCAATAACAATAAACGGCCGCTCGTGCCACAATAACACTTTATTTTCTTTATTCTTGTGATTTACACAATTTCTTTGCAGGTTAAAGTGAAACTGATCATCGTCATAACAGGCTGAGACGAAGTTTCCTGTTTCAGGGGAAGGAGACAATTCACATGTTTGAATGAGATATTTGATTCTGAGTTTTATTAGTTGTAGTTTTATTAGTGAATGTGGAAGAAACAAAATACACCGAAGATCTGTTCAAGGTTCAGCAAACTTCTGTAGAGTCGCTGAAGAACATTCACATTTTGAAGTTGCTGAAATGGTGTTTAAAATTGAAGTAGTGAAAGAAATTGAAGTTGAAGCAATGAAAGGAGTGTGTGAGTAGATCTGGAAGAAACCCGTTGAATTCTCTGTTGACACCCAAGTAGTAAAAGTAGTGGAAATTTGAGTTGAGTAAATCATCAATGTGGAAACACTGAAAACAATTCAAGTGTGTCTGTAACCGTTCGAAAGAAATTCAGACAAATAATTCAAAACCTGGACGAATAAAAACGCTGCAAGTCCGGACATTACTGAGGCAACAGCTTTTTATAATTTGGGTGAACTGACCCTTTAACAAGGTAAAAGAAAAACTTTTATTGGCTCTAAATTCAACTCACAATTAACATTTAAACGTTCTTTCTTCTTTGTCGAGTAATTTGATTATGTCGGGGTTTTTTGTTTGTTTCTGTCATAATTGCATTAAAGCTCATCTGGAGACCTTTAAGCTCTGAACTGGGATCAGTTTCAGTTTATCTTAATCCTGTTTGTCTTGTGGGACAATGAAGCTGACATGAGCTCAGTGCTTAATGAGGATAACAACGTTTGGCAAGAAGAGACAGAACCAGAGGAATCATGTCATGAACTAAAAGAACATTCACTTATTTACACAAATAAAAACATGTTTGTAATATTTTATGTTGGATGAATTTAAAACAGAAATTGTCTCCTCTGTTTTCTCAGTGATTCAACAGGATCAGAGTTTGAAGAGTAATAGTACTAGTACAACAGTTCATAGTAATAGTTCAGTATTTAAACAGTATAATTGTTCAAACTGACCCAGAACTGATGCCAAAATGGATCAAAGTTGCAGATTCCAGTATCACTTTTCTCCACATCCTAATCTTTGTCCACCTGCTGTTGTCGAAACACACTTTGGGAGTTTGATTTTTCAGGCTTGTCCATTAGACCCTTTATTAAACAAGCAGGTGTTTTAAAATAGCTGTTAATCTTTTATATTGATGATTGAACTGGGACAGTTTTATTGAAGAGCTCCAGCTGTGAATCATGTAACATCGTCTATGGGGAAAATTAATGGGACTTTTATTTCAGTGCGTGTTCAGTGTGTGTTGGTGTGTGTGCGGTGTGTGTGCAGTGTGTGTTCAGTGTGTGTGCGGTGTGTGTGGTGACCTGCTCTCAGGCCGCCTGTCGACATCCTCTTCACTAACTGCTGCTCAAACACAACTGTGCTTCTGTCCCTGAAGCTCCTCTGCTTCATGTGCAAATCTGATTCCATCACATCAACCATCCATCAACCTTTCAGGTACAGACAGACAGACAGACTGACTGTCAGTCAGTCAGTCAGACAGACAGACAGTCAGTCTGTCAGCAGTCAGTCAGTCTGTCAGACAGACTGTCAGTCAGACAGACAGTCAGTCAGTCAGACAGACAGACAGACAGACTGACTGACTGACTGCTGACATCCTCCTCAGCTAATTTACACGTCCATTCTTTGGCTTATGTAATAAATCATGTGTTTGCATAAGTGGTGCTTAATTATTATGGAAGAAAATGAGGGTCATTCATAATTTGAATTTGAGCTTGTGACGTCCATAAATTATGTAAATTCTGGGGGAAAGAATGAGGCGTCGAACACCTCAAGCTAGTTGTTGAAGTTAATTAGAAACCGGTTCATCTGTGGTTGAAAAACTGGATCGATGCAGCTGCAGTTTCGTCTCCAGAAGCAGCAGGAGGTAACGTTCAGGATGTGGGAAACACACACACACACACACACACACACACGATATCGTCTTCATCTTTATCATACTCATAATTTGACTGTTCTATCTATAGAAATACTCTATGAATAAAAACAGATTCACACTTTATAAGGATTAATGAAATAGTTTATAACAGTATAATGTCGTTATCAGCAGATATAAGAACATTTTATGGATGTAAAGTTTTTGTCAGCTTCTCCTGTGAAGATTTATTTTATATTATTACATCTGCATTTTGCTATATCATCATTCATCATCAGTTTAAACAGCAGCCTCCAGCTGTGAGAGTCCGTGATCCTGTGTTGCAGTTAATATTTATTTTCAGTGTTGACTAATCTGTCCTTCATTTTCTTGATTAATTGATTTGTTTGACAAATTCAAAAAGTATTTTTACACTGTTTACATCAAATATACTGTCATTTTGTAGTTGGTTGATTTTTGTTTGTTTGCCCTGTGTGAAGCACTTTGTGTGTCGGGTTTTGTAAAAATGATGAAGGCTTTTTCTTGCAATATAAAATATTTTTTTGAAAAATACTCTGTGAATAAAAGTGTGTATTTTATTTTGTTGTCCTGCGTCACTTCCTGTTGGGCCTGAAGGCGCCGCGAGACTCAGACGACTGAAACACCTGCGATATCAAGCTAAACCTGGTTTTCTCTCTCAGATGAGTGAATCTGAAATCTGAGAGAGAAAACCAGACTGATAATGTTTAGTCTTTAATTAAAACTGATCCATGTTCTTCACTGACAGCTTGTTTTGGCACTTTTTCAAGGTTGAGTTAACATTAAGTTTGGTGCAAATCTCCAGGCCGACGAAATGTTTGGCCAATTAAATGTGCAACGTGGCGTAATCACAGAAGTGACAGAGACGGGGAAGCCGGTGGCGAACGACGAGACATGAAGGAGCAGTTTGACTGGCAGCTCTTTCATTTCAGCTGAAACCTTTAGAAGAGAGAAAGTGCTCCTCTGGGACGAACGAGCCGCGGCCCAGAAAATCAAAGCGCCTCCACAGATCAGCGGCTTTATTCTAAAAGCTCGACACGAGGAAGCGTTTCACATGTCGGCGTCGCGTCCCACATGTGTGACAGCGACGGCGTTTGTCTTTGTGGCTCTCGTGACCGCTCCGGCGAAACGGCTTAAGGTTAACTCTCGGCTACGTTTGCTGAATAATAGAATTACATAATCATTACAGTCTGTAATTGCACGGTGCAGCAGGCCTATTGGATTTCTATTGTATTGCACATAATAAGTGCAGCTGTTTAGCTTGAGGGAAAATAAAGGACCAAAAATAGATCTATTAGAAAGTATTCCCATATGGTGCAGGAATAAAGCCGCTCGTAGCTCATGTACAGTCAGAGAGACAGAGTGAACTGAGCTGCATCTGTTCATCTATCAAACACGAACTGAACAGGAAGTTTAGTTAATTCACTGGTGATTCTAAAAGATTACAGTGAAGAACTCACTTCATTTACTTAAGTAAAAGTGCGATACTGTAAAAATACTCCATTACAAGTAAAGTGATCCTGATGCATCAATGTCAGAGCAGCATTTTCCTGTTGGAGCCTCCAGGTGGCGCTAGTTTGAACTACTTTATATCCAGTCAGCTGGTTTAGTCCAGTGGTTCAACCTGAGGGATCGGGCCCCTCCAGAGGTCATAGATAAATCTGAGGGATCGACACAGGATTCATGAGAGAGGAGAATAAACAAAGTTCTGATTCACAAATTTGTTCAATTTTTTAACAAACTTCTCCAACCTTTGTTTTTTTTTTAAATATTGGAATCTTTGGGCCTTGAAAAGTTTTTCAAGGGGAAATGTCTCCACTGATTTAACATCTGAACCTGGTCAGACTCACAATGGACAGTTTATAAAAAAAGGCAGAGACAGAGAGAGAGAGAGAGAGAGAGAGAGAGAGACTGAGGGAGAGAGAGAGACTGAGAGGAGAGAGAGAGAGAGAGAGAGAGACTCAGTCTCTCTCGCTCTCTCTCTGTCTCCCTCAATCTCTCTCTCTCTCCCTCCCCCCCTCAGTCTCTCTCTCTCTCTCTCTCCCTCAATGTCTCTCTCTCTCTCTCTCAGTCTCTCTCTCTCTCAGTCTCTCAGTCTCTCTCTCTCTCTGTCTCTCTCTCTCAGTCTCTCTCTCTCTCTCTCCCTCAGTCTCTCTCTCTCTCTCTCTCTCTCTGGATGGAGGTGGAGCGAGGTTGTACTCCACTGTGTGTGGAGGATCTTGGCAGTGAGGAGGAGGAGAGCAGCAGATCAGGAGGATGCTGGACGCTGGATGCTGAGACGGAGCTGCTGGATCTCGTCCTGACGGGAAAAAGACAACAAGACCACATCTGTTTGAAAACCTCAGGTAAGAAAGACATTTTATTTCAAATGATTTCTTTAAAGGTTTTCTATTGTTTCTATGATAAATGGCCTGTGAAGTGTCCTTTAATCAACAATGCTGATCTAATGATTATCAACAAACAATAAAAAAATCAGCTTCATTTGAAGCAATAATAAATAATAAAAATTATTAAAACTATTTAAATGTAAAAATGTCTTTGACACTAATTGTGCTTTATGTTCAGACACATTTGATGTTATTTTATTTCCTCAAAATCCAATATTCACTGACAGCTGACGTCATTTGAGTCACAGACCAGAGAGAAACGTATGTTCATGTCAAACACATAGATGAAGCTTGAGTATTGATCATGAAGTTGAGCACGACTGATCCTGGATCTGCAAAAATCTGAAACGTTCTATTGGCCGATATTTGTTCTTTGTTTAATTTTTATATTAAGCAACAAAACATGACATGAACAAATCATATTTACCTCGACATGTATTTTGTGTAAGTGTTTGTATTCTCTTTATTTCTTAAAGGAATAGTTCAACATTTAGCCAAGAGTCAGATGAGAAGACTCAATTTGTTGATGTCACGGTTTTGAGTTTTAGTTTCCTGTTTCATGTTGAAAGAGTTTGTCCTCAGGTGTGTTTTCCTGATTAGTTTCACCTGTCCCTCGTTAGTCTGTTCGTCTTTGTGTCTCGTATCCAGCCTGTTTCCAAGTGTTTTGTCCTCATGTGACAGACGAGGAGCTGTCAGGTGTCTTTTGAGTCACATGATGGAGGCCTGATGAAACCATACCACATGTAGTTGTCACCTCAGCTGTCTTTTCCTCATCGTCAAGATTCAGACTCATCTGAAGACAGTGATGAAGTGAATTCCCCAAAATATTGACCTCATTCTTTAAATAGCTATTCAGAGTAATTGTCAGAGTGGACGGAACAAAGTGATGAGGAGGCGTCTTGTCTCCTCTGATATTCACTGGTCAGCTCCAGAGAAACAGTCAGTTCAGAGGCTGAAGAAACAGGCAGCTCACTGACAAACATGATGTGGCAGCAGTGGAGTCAACGGTGAGGAGGAAGGGATGAGGAGAGGAGAGGATGATGAAAGGAAGGGATGAGGAGAGGAGAGGATGAAAGGATGAGGAGAGGAGAGGATGAAAGGAAGGGATGAGGAGAGGAGAGGATGAAAGGAAGGGATGAGGAGAGGATGAGAGGATGAGGAAGGGAAGAGGAGAGGATGAGAGGATGAGGAAGGGAAGAGGAGAGGATGAGAGGAAGAGGAGAGGATGAGAGGAAGAGGAGAGGATGAGAGGAAGGGATGAGGAGAGGATGAAGGGAAGAGGAGAGGATGAGAGGAAGAGGAGAGGATGAGAGGAAGCAGCATTTCCTGTGTGTGTGTGTGAAATGGATTTGCAGTGCTGGAACAGTTTTGTCGGGTGCATCATCGTCAGCTGCAGTCGAGTGCCTTGAGCCCCCTCTTCGTTCCCATGCTCCCTGTAATCCCGACCCCTTTGACCCCCGATCAGCTGTATTGAACAGCGCCGTGTGAGGTGGGTGGAGGTGGATTAAACGGCTGCTGAGCACTCAGGTGCTGACTGATGTGCTCGAACAGAAACGCTTCACGCCGACTCAACACCCCCCGCCTGCTGAGCTCGGGGGAAATATTTCCTGCTGTGGGTTTTTCTCGTATCTGTGCTCTTTGAGACGTTTGCAGGACCTCATTGCCTTGAGAGCTGCTTTTAGCTGAAAGCCATACAGGCTGTTAAAGGGTAGATTCACCCAAATTACAAAAACCTTTACCACGTGTTTTAGTTGCCTGACCTGAACCGTATCTGAACCATTCCCACAACATTTCCATCAGACACCAAATCCTTTGTCAAGTTCTTATTGGTGAATAACAAAAGTGTCTGAATTGTCTGAACTAATCAGATGATCCCTGTGTGCAAACAGCAGCAGCAGAGAAGCAAACAGTGAACCCATGAAGAAGAACGTGGTCAGACACATTCATTTTATTTGACATTGATCCAATCGACGCTCGTGTTAATATGCAAATCAAGACTTAACCAGGAAACAGTTCAGGGTTTTGCTGAGCTGTCGAATATCAAAGCTCTGATACAACATGATGCTCGTTGCTGGAGATGAAAGCGGCCGACAGGATATAAAGTCGTTCAAATGAGCTTCAACATCTCCAGCAGGAAAATGACACAGACACATTAAAGCAGCAGAAGAAGAATCCAGAGAAAACAGGAAACAGTTCACTGACACAGGACGAGTCTGACTTTAACTAGTGACATATTTTTACATTAGTCAGGTTTTGTTTGCTGTTATTTAATGTAAATGACAGGACATTGATAAATTGTCCTACTTTAAATGGTGAAATTGCCTCTTTGGTCATAAACAGTGTCGAGCTCCGGTCAAGTCTATTCAGACCTAAACCATAAACAATCGATTTAAATTCATGAGTTTCCCATTTTCCCATTACTTCCAGCGAGGGCTCTTCCACAGCTCCTTCATCGGAGCGTTCACCAATTTGAACGGTTGATAATTGACTTCCCTCCTCCTCAGTGCTGCAGCTGAGGCACCCGAGCGGCAGATGTGCTGCACAAACCCACTGTGGCCCCGAGTGTTTGATTAGCTGGATATCACAGACAGGAAGGATAACGGAGCTGCGTTTATGTGTGAACGTCACAGAAACACAGCTGCGAACGGACGTTTACACGCCGCTGCGAGTGGATCTCTCTCCTGCGTGACCCACATGTTCCGTCAGGAGCCTCGGGACACGATGTCCAACACAGACCACCGGCAGCAAGACGGAGAGCCAGCGTCCACAGTCTTATCTACAGAAACATGTCCTCACAAGGCCTCCGTAGATGACCCCGTTTGATTACACGTGAGAGAACACAGACGGTGACGGTGTGAAGGACCTGAACGATGATGGACAAGAAACTGCTTCTCCTTTTTGTTTTATTTTGAAATTGGGGTCGAGTGTGAAAAGTGCAGTTTTAATAATTTTACAGAAGGAAAAACAAAAGTTCAGATGAGCTTAAAATGTCACACTCACCACACAATCATCGTTCTGGAGCTTTCCATCACATCACATGATCTTCATCAGTTTCTGTCCTGGAGTTGCAGATGCTCAAATTTCCATTTTTTTCCAGAGTGCTTTCAGGATTTCTCGTCCATATGTGGCTTAAAAGTTGAGCCATAAAGCTTTGATCATGTGATGTGATCAAAAGCTCCAGAGCTGCTACTGAATGGACCTAAATGATTATTTTGTCAGAAAAGGTTTCATGTTTGTATAAAAATCAGCTTAACATTGTTTATATTTTCGGGGCCACAGGACATTTAGTCTTTATGAAAAAGATCAGATCTGAAAAGCCACCGTTTCCTTCCTGCACAGTTTTTCCCGCCATTGTTATATATGTTATATAATATATGGACCTTTAAACAACCACAACAAATGCAGATGCTTCCACGCGGAGCAGCTGAGCTGATGTTCAACACCGAAACACAGGACGAGGGAATATGTTTGTTTCATCCCCCAGTTCAGAGAATCTGTTCTGGAAACCTGTGCTGGAACAAGCTCTTAATGAATCTAGTTTCAGACAACATTAACCTGAAAACAGTTCGACCCGACAGACGTTGGTTGATCATCTCATCCCGTCCCCCTTCTGTATCTGAGACACCTGACGACCCCTTGAATGACAACGTGTCCTGTGACGTTGACCAATAGGAGCACAGAGCTTTAACTTTAAACATGGAGGGAAAGAGGGATGATGTGAGGAGGGAAAGAGGGATGATGTGAGGAAAGCTCACAGTCGTTTCTCTTCTTCTCTCCTGACGTTGATCCCTCGCTCCTCCTTCCTGACTCCTCCTATGATACAATCATATTATATTTATGGCTCGACAACGACCTAATGTGACACAGTGACGTTGTGTAGTCTGAAGCTTCATAATGGAAATGTGGTTCTGTGGCGCTGACGCCAACAATGATGATGTTGCAGGACTGAACGTCGACTGATGAGCTGATTCTGATTCTGATGACATGAATCATCTCTGACCTCATTTCTCCTCATTATTCCACCTCTGCCATCGCTCTTCGAACTCTCCTCTTCAGACACACAGGCAGACAGACAGACAGACAGACGGGCAGACAGACAGACAGACAGACAGGCAGGCAGACAGGCAGACAGACAGACAGACAGGCAGACAGACAGACAGACAGACAGACAGTTGGCCTGAGCTTTGCGTTTTGTTTTGCTCAGTTTTGTAGCTTCACTGTTGCCTCTGGTGAATTCACACACACACAATTTGATTTCCACTCACCATATGGCTGTTTGCTCTCCTGTCATCCGCACACACATGCAAACCACCACAAGCTGCTAATTATAACCGCCATCGCATTTATGCATCCTTCTATAATCGTCTACTTTTGGTTTTGAAGAAATTCTGCAGATGATGAAATTATTTTTGCATTTTATGACTCTGTTATTGCCGAGACGTGACAGGAAATGAGAGGGGAGAGAGAAATGGGGGATTATATTACAACAAAGGATTTCAGATCATAGTCAGATCCCAAGGCCACCGGGGTCAGATCCAGGATCCAGACACATCCCAACAGGTCGAGAGTCGACAGTCGTGCTCGACCATCATCTTGTTTTAGCTTGTTATCATTCAGGTAAATTGGAGTGAGGGGATCATGAATGTCAACTTTCATGTCATTCAATCCAAAAGTTGTTGAGACGTTACTTTCATTATTTATCCTCTGGGGACCACGAATATCTGTAGAAATTCATGGTGTACTTTATTGAACAGTGGAGATTTTTCAGTGTGGATCAAAGTGGACCAACCGTCCCTCGATCGTCACTGCCTACACGACTGAGAGAAACAGTTTCACTCCTGCTTCCTTCCCTCGGACGACTCGTTCACATAATGTCTTTCACTCTAATGTGTTTTTCGTCTCGCCGCCTCCTCCGTTGGACGACGCACTGTGATTTCCAGTGAACTCGTGACGTCAAAGCTTTCAGCCACACGCGACGGGATTGAAGAGCAGATTATTCCTGCATCCAGGCTTCGCCTTCGCCCGGAGTCCTTGTGTTGGTGTGTGTTTGTGAAAGGGTTAACGATCCCCGGAGAGTCATCAGACTGGGGATAAAGTAGGTGGTGATGGGTCTTTGCAGGACTAAGCTCCATAAGCTGCTTCCTGACTCGTCTGACAGGCCTCGGTGGAGGAGTGAGGAGACGGATGAGCAGGGAGCATGGATGGATGGATGGACGGATGGACGGATGGACGGATGGACGGATGGACGGATGGATGGATGGATGATGGTGGATTGACAGGAGAAGAGTGACAGCTGTGGTGGGACAGTTTGGTCGTGGGATGGACGAGTGTGTTGAATAGATGAGGGTGTGTGTGTTTGGATGTTCCAGTCTGATTCAGACGGGAGTGTGTGGACTCCCGGGGGAAAGTTCAGTGGATGGAAATAACTGGGATGTTGCTGTTGTTGTGGATTTTCTGAACGTGGTTTCCTGAGACGACAGCGATAACCTCGTTTAGCCTCCAGCGACCTTTGTTCTGTCTCTGCTCTTTTAAATAATTTAGCTTGATCCTGTAGCTTTGTCATTTCCATCAATGATAATAATGTTGTTCTCACCGAGCTTTGTTTCCTCCACGACTGCTGTCAAAGATCCATCATCGACTGAGTCAGGAGCTTGTTTTAATATCACTGGAGTTGTTTTTTACTTGTTGAGGCTAAAACTGTAGTTTTGACTGAGACTGAGCTGCGAAATGAAACTGAACTGACACTGTATCGTTTCCATAATTCTCACTTTCCATTCATAGCAGAACTGCACGAAGTGAAGCTGCCTTTTGATTTTTTTGTTGACATTGTTGAGGTCGTGGTCGTCTTGTTTGAATAAACTTTATTGGGACTGGAACAGAAGCTTCTGTTCAGCTCAACAGCTGCAGGTTAAAATGTGAAGTTTGAGTTAACACAATGAACAAGATTAATAAAAACAAACCTCCAGATTAGCTCAAATTATACGACGTGGACGGTCTTTGTTGCAGCGATGGAACCAGGTTCCCAGATCAAACACTGTTTTTCATTCTGATAGAAATGAGGTCAAATACATTAATAAACTAAACTTTCCTTTAGCCTGAGATGAACATCCCTCTGGAATTATCACTATATACTTTAATGGAGCGTTTACTATGTTTTCATTCAGAGTCAGCACATTTTTCTTGTATTTCCCGAAATATTTATTTGACATATAAAACAGTCTGGAGAACGGAGGCGTCTCAGCATCACAGGAAACACAGGAGCATGACGCAATCTGTCAGAGTTTTCCTCCCTCCCCGCAGCGCTGACACACACCCAATGTGTGTTTGCTTGTGTGCTGACATGAATAACGTGTGTGTGTGTGTGTGTGTGTGTGTGTGTGGCCCTGCGGCTCTCAGTCAGCCCACACAGTCTCATGGAGCCAAAATGCCTTGGTTTCTTTTTACTTCACGTCAATTTGCGATGCTTTTCTCTGGACGGCTGACCATGTGTGACAGGTCCTCTGTGTGTGTGCGTGTGTGTGTGTGTGTGTGTGTGTGTGTGTGTGTGTGAAAGTCACAGGGAAAGGCTGTGTGTATGTGCACATTGTCAGCATGTCAGTTTGTACTAATGTTAATGCCAGGTTAGTGAAAGTCTTAATTACAGAAGACCTACTTTACTGCACTCGCCAGCAGCTGAGAGACAGACAGGCGGACAGGAGACAGACAGACAGACAGACAGACAGAGAGACAGACGCAGAGACACCAAAGTTATTCCAGTTCATCCTGAGGGGAACATGAATGTGTGCACAGATTTTCAGGTCAATTCATCCATCAGTTACTGAGACACAACTGTAAACCTGCTGGTGGCGCTAGAGGCAAAGTCAAAGGCTCACTGACAGACCGACGTCTCCGGCTGCTGCCGAGGCTACAAACAAAGCAACTTTTCCTGAAACCCATATCTCACATGTTCATGTTCAAACATTAAAGAAGAGTCTGTTTGTCTCAGGTGTCATTTCACCGACGGGAGCTTATGATGATATTAATCTTTCTTTAACGTATATGGAGGATGAAAATTGTTGCTCCTCTCATCATAGTGCAGCAGTTAACCCTCGGTTCACCTCGCGACGTGGACACACACACACACACACATCCATGTAAGTGGCTCGTCTCCCTGGAGGTCGTTCCGCCCCTCAGTCAACTCCAGCTATAAAACAGGTGTAAATCAAGCCGGGCTCCATGTGATGACACGTGTCCTTGACGTGGCCTTTTCAAGCTGAGCCTGCAGGAAACCACATCATCCCCCACATCATGAAGACGAGCAGGAGACAAGATGCTGCACATGTGTCTGTTTCACACAGAACCAGAGAGGCTTGAGATAAGATTCTCTCCAATATTTGAACTTTAGTGAAGAACTGCATTTGTTTTCTTTGGTATTTAAAAAGGGGAAAAGTCTCATCAACATCTGATGCACGACAACGGGGCCAAACTCGACCAGCCACCAGTTTAATCTTTAAAAAATGTGATCACATGTTTTTCACTGCAGCTGTTAGATAAATGAAGTGAAGTAAAAAGTACAGTATTTCCCACTGAGATGTCGTGAAGTCGAAATATAAAGTAAAAGTTCCACAAACTTGTACTTACAAGTGCAGTACTTGAGTAAAAGTAAAAGTACAAAGGGTCAGAGAAGTTTGCTTCAGTCACAAACCTGCAACATTTAACTGAAAACACAATGTTTTCCTCATTTTAACTTTTGTGTATTTGCAGGTTTTGCAGATGGTGAATAATTTTAAAGCATTTTGCTGAATCATTCAGTATCAGTGCTCTGATGTGGCTCATCTTCAGTAGTTTCCTCTCCCACTTCCAGACCCTCTCAGTACAAATGTGTGTTGTCACCTTCCTCCTCCTCGTCCTCCTCGCTGCCCGATGAGGCCTGAGACCAGCGGAGCGACGTCACCTCCGCCGCTGTGACTTCGACCTCGTTCTCTCAGCCTCAGCTCTTTCAGCTCTGAGCTCAGTTCCCTCGTCACCACGTCGCTCCGGTAAAAGGCCTGGATTAGTGCCGCTCATGCCTCCAATCATCGTGTAATCTCATGATCCTTTCTAATGTCACCCGCAGAAAAAGAGCCCGACATGCTCAAAGAGAATCAATGAGTGATGCCGGTGGACCATCATGCATTTGGGCTCCATCGCCGTCAATGATGAGAGCAGCTCAGTTGTAGTGATATCAGTACGACTAAATACTTCACACACGTGAGATCGCCGAGGGGTCGAGGGGTCGAGGGGTCGAGGGGTGAAAACAGGGCGAGTATCGATACTCTGTGATGTGTCAGCTCTTTCTGTCACCGCACGACATTGAGAATCAGATAGAGACTCATGTCCCGCTGCAGAGCTGCACATCGATCGACTGTGAGGCAGCGACTGCGATCAATACTCACTTCATGCTGCGCGTGACTGTGTGTGTGTGTGTGTGTGTGTGTGTGTGTGTGTACGCACATGTGACTGTGAGGGAGAAAAGCTGACCCTGACTGCAGTTCATGGCTAATGTGTATGAATGATGGCTGTGAGAGGATTTTTAATTTGAAAAAGTAAGAAGTTATTTGTAAGTATTGTTGGTATAGTTAAGGTATTTGTACTTTACTTGAGTATTTCCATTTTATGCTGTGCTGTTCTTCCACTGCACTACAGTCCAGAGGAAAACAGAAGTACTGATGTAGTTTTTCTAAAGCAAAGTAGCACAAAATACTCCATTACAGGTAAAAGTCCTCCATTCAAGATTTTACTTGAGTAAAAGTACAGAAGTGAAGTGATGGAGCTGATTTCATCTCCTGCCTGAAGCTTCAGATGAACTGAACAGACAGAGCGTGGCATCAATCTTCTCCTTCAGCTCTCGACAAAAAGAGAACAGTTTATCACTAATACTTATCCACATTTACTTTAGTATCACTGTAAATGCAGGACTTTTTCTTGTAATAGAGTATTTTCAAAGGTGAAAGTTACTTTTTAAGTAATTAAATTGTCATGTTTTTTTGCAACATACCAATTGAGCATTTTCACACCTTTCAGGATGTAACAGCAGTGATTTGATGCATAATGACAGTGTGTGTGTGTGTGTGTGTGTGTGTGTGTGTGTGTGTGTGAGTGTGTGTGTGTGTGAGTGTGAGTGTGTGTGTAATAAGTTCAGCAGTGACTCACAGTCTAAAAGTGTCTTTCTGAGCGTTTCCTTTCTTGCTGACCCCACCTTCCTCTCACGCTCCGAACCCTTCAGGGCGCACACACACACACACACACACACACACACACACACACACACACACACACACACACACACACACACCTAACCCTGACCTTACCTTTACCTTAACCCATGTCTTCACCTGAAAATGTAATGACTGATGTTATGGGGTCTCGTGTTTTGTCCCCATAAAGAAGATGAGTCCCCACAATGTGATGTGACGTGTCAGCAGATTTATGTCCCCACAACATGAGTAATACACGTCCACACACACACACACACACACACACACACACACACACACACACGCAGGCATCAATCTGTCAGGTTGTCACTTTGTCCACAATGATATCAACCCTTGACATTTGCACGCACCGGGGCCGGGACATTTCAGGGAGGAAGAGGAGGATGAGGAAGACGAAGGCGCTGAGCCGTTAAGTAAGTGAGGCATTAAAATATTCTTACTCAGCAGCCGTCGCCTGATCTCCTGTGATGTTTAATGCTCGGACGCAGCCACGTAACGGCCAGAACCTACAGATTATTCAGACTCTAGAGGCCAGTTAAGAGTGAAGTGATGACATTAACACATCAGGCGACTGAAGCCAAAATCTTTAAAGGACGATTTTTGAT
The DNA here is from genome assembly GCA_025331565.1 of Holacanthus passer. Lineage (NCBI taxonomy): Eukaryota > Metazoa > Chordata > Actinopteri > Pomacanthidae > Holacanthus > Holacanthus passer. Next base: position 1,908,807 of record JAFREQ010000046.1, on the reverse strand, counting down.
GTTTTACAGAGAATGAAATGTGCTGAGTGTGTAAAGAAAACTGTGCATGTGTGGTTTAATGTGTGCACTGTTTTCTCTGGGTGTCAGCGAACAGTCGGGGAGGTGTCGTCTGTTGGACCAGAGGCGAGAAGCTGAGGTCATCTTCTCCTCTTAACAATGTTCTTGTCAGAGGATAATGAGTGTTGCTTCTCTGCAGTGAAAATGTCTTCAGGCTCGCACGTTGCAGACCACACTTCAATAACACATTACAGCTACGCTCTCCGTCGTCAGCAGTCAGCCTCAATTAACGGCCCGTTTTAAAGCAGCTGCACGAGAACAGGCCGTCGGTGCACTTTGAGCTGACCGGCAGATGTTTTGGATTGAAAGGCCGGAGGTGCTGCTGCAGCAGTAGGTGTGGTAGAGCTGAGATAAATCACGGCTGATCAAATTAGCTCCTCTCAGACCTTTTAAAGTGAGTGTCTGTCCAGACGCGGCTCGCTGACACGGACGCTGAAATGTCTGCAGTCGAGTCCTGTAAACAGAATGATGCATCGAGCTGCGTGGACAGTTTGATGTTGGGACTCAGTCACTGATGTTATTCTGTTCTTTCTCTATCTATCTATCTATCTATCTATCTATCTGATAGACTGATGGGAATGTATTGAACAAGTTAACATTTTGACCTGATGATGGCGCTAGATAAAAAGTTAAGGAAGGTTAAGTGAATATAATTCATCCTGTGAGCTACGTGAATATCAAACTTTATTAACTAAAAGTCCAGACTTTATCACAAAAAACACAAATATTAACTTCATGGTTCAACAATCTGAACAAACTTCCATCTGATAGTTGTTGAGAAATTTCAGTCTGGACTCAAGTCGTGTTATCGACATCTGAGGGTCACGCCGAGGTCGCTCCTTCACTGACAGTAGAAGTTGTTAGTGGTATTGTTTTATGAGCGGTGGCCATAATGTTCACAGACGCTCTGCAGGACTGAGCGTCTGAAACCGTCCAGCGGCGGCAGAGCAGCTATTGAAGTTCCCTCTGGAGCCTGAAGGCCCGTGGCTCATTATGCATGTAACAAATATAGCTACCTTGATCAAGTCTTACATAACCTTTTTTTTGCTTCTTTACAGCGTCTTTAAATTCATCAAAAATGGAGCTGGGTGAACGCAGCACGATTGTAAACAGGGAAATATTGTGGTGATGAAGCACCGAATGTTTGCTGGATGATTTAAAATCAAAATATTGGCCAAAGTCGAAACAAGGTTTTTGTTTGGGAAAAATCACGTTGCTTCATCAGTTGGTTTATTCTGTTAATATTTGCATTATTCTGTGCATGTAAACTTTGTCAGTGACCACATGCAGATGTTTTTACCTAATTTATTCTTTATTTTGTTGCATGCAAAATGTTTAAAAGCAACTTAACAGCAGCTAAAAATCTCTTCTAAAAAGAGGCCTGACTGCATTTGATTTGCACTGGCCTCTGTTCTGTCCAGTGATTTTAAACCTCAGAGGCAGGTTTGTTGGAAGATTTCCAAACCAGCAAATCGTAAATATTGAGTTTTTACCAAGTTCATCCAGTTTACTGTGTGAGCGGTGAAATCGTCTGCTGGCCAGATTCGGCCCTCAGGCTGGGAGTTTGAGATGCATGAAGAAAATGCATCTCATCTGCTGTCGGATCGTCACTCGGTCATCGTGAAACCCGCCTGTGTGCTGTTGTGTGTGACACTGTCTGCAGTTGCTCGGTGTTGCTTTAAGTCCAGAATGTTTCCAGCTGTGCTCCTGTCCTTAGGTTTTAGTGTCTCGCTCTCCTTAGTGATGCGCTTTTTACAGAGTTACTGGCCTTTTGTTTGTGCTGTGTTTTTACTTTGCACGCAACTCTGTGTGTTTGTGTGTGTGTGTGTTTGTGTGTGTATGTGTGTGTGTGTGTGTGTGTGTGTTCAGGGTGAGGTGGACGATGAACACATCTGGCGGCCCCCTGGGGGAGGAGCTCACGGATGAGGAGAAGGAGATCATCAACAGCGTCCTGGCTCGAGCGGCCATGATCGAGACCATGGAGCAGGAGAGGATCGAGTGAGATGGAAACTATTGTCTCTGTTGCACAGAATCACATCAGTCGACCACACACACACACACACACACACACACACACACACACACACACACACACACACACACACACACACACACACACACGCTCACTGACTGGGATGATGTTCGGTATAAAACCTGTGCCAAGTTTGTGCCTGTGCTCATTTATTTGCATGTGTTCTCAGGCGTCTTTCCAGCCGCCTGGATAACATCAAGAGGACGGCGTGTGGGGACGGACAGTCTCACTGTCTGCTGTGTGGGGCATCTTTTGGACCGCAGGGGGTCACGGCCGTCCTCTGTGTGCACTGCAAAAAAGTAGGTGGACATCTGTATTCTCAAAGAAGGACAGAAAACAGATCCTCCACTTGTTCCCAGAGGACGTGAAGACGTCTCTGCACGGACAGGACTTCTGTTTCCTATGTTTCCTATAGTGTCGTGCAGATCCTCAGAGGTCTCCTATGGCGATACGCACCCACTGGGCCGTATGCTAACTTGCTCTGACATGCACTGTGCATTTCCTGGTCTCATGCATCACGTTCTGCTTCTTGTTGCTCTCAACAAGTCTAGAAGTTAATGCCATGTGAACTGTAAAAATTATATGAGCTGTGTGCACCTGCCATCAGGAACTAACTCTGCAGAGGATGCTTCTTCTCTCTGCCTGTGTCTTATCTATGTATTTGCCTCTTCGCAGCACATGTGCAGTAAATGTGGGATTTCGAGCAACAGCAGGACGTGTCCCGCGTGGCTGTGCAGAATCTGCAACGAACACCAAGAGGTGAGGGGACGAAAAGACCAAGAGCAGAGTGGGTTTGATGAAATCACGAGGCCAATTTCTGTCGCTCTTCTGCCTTCAGACCTTTTTCTCATGATATGAACCATTTTCTAGCTTTTACACTCAGACAGAATTTATTTCACTGCCCAATGACCTGGAAAATTACCTTCCATTGATACTCCCTCAATATCCAAAATGAGTAATAGGCAATGATTTATTCCATCACTTATTTAATTTTAAAAAATACAGTATTTGGATTAATGTGACACATGAATAATGCAGTTGCTGTTTTGATGATGGCGCTGTGTTTGTTGAGGTCTCTGCCTCAGGGAGACCACACTCTTTAAATAAATGCTCCCTCCTGTCACTCACACGCAGAATAACTCCTCTGTAACGCTGCAAACACAAAGTCGTCATGTGTCTGTTCCACAAAATAAAGGAAAGAAGAAATAAACAAACTCTTTCCCAGTAAAATCAAACAATTGATGAGTCAATCTATTAATAATTCAATCTAATTAAACATAAACAATCACACAAATTCACACATTAACACACAGAGAAATGCAGGAAAGATTCGACCAAGCTCAACTTCTTCCACATTTTCAATTGTTTCGTTTCTTTCTGTTTGTCTTAAACCTGCAATAATTTGCAATGATTTTTTGCCACTTGGGGGCAGCAGAAACAAGTTGTGCTCACAATACTGACATATGATCAGATTTTAAGTTGATATGTTGAACTTGAACTAGCTGCAACACACGACTCCACATGAACGATGATTAATGAAGATGATGTCGCTCCAAGTCTCCTGGATGTGAGACAGTTTCCATATTAACCTCATCAGGTGATGATGCTTGTTCTGCTGCCCCCAAGTGGCCAAACAATTAATGCAACGTAGAGAAACATCTCAGCTGATGCGTTCACCTTTTGCTTATTCAATCCCATTCAACCCAGATTTGGATTTTATGACTTCAGTATTTACCAAGTTCAAACCTAAACCCAAGATTTGAAATGTCCCTTCAGAAACCTGATGTCACTATGTCTGTACTTTTTATTGTCTGTGGGTCAGAAGTTCAGAGCCACGTTTTTGTGCCTATGACAATGTGAAACCGTCGTTTCCAGCAGCTGACACAGTTATTACTGTTGTTTCATCTGTATTCAGGTACAGAAGCGTTCAGGAGCCTGGTTCTTCAAGGGAAGAGACCAGCAGGGTCTGCCTCCCCCCCTCCCTCTGTCCAGACCTCGACAGTCCAGCACCGAGACCAGTTCGGCTCCCGGAGGCCACGGCGGGTCACAGGAAACACCTCAGCAGGGAGATGGTAGGTCATTCAGAGAGATGAAGATTGAAATGCCCTCATGTTTCATTACAACACGGTCATTGACTCACTCACCACAGGACACAGATGTCTCATGTTACTCCAGAACCGATTGCACAAAAAGTGCCATCGTCTGTTTGCTCCTGATACCAAACTGGCTGCTGTCACTTCTGGCCCGTATTTGGAAATGTGAGAATCACGTCCAAAAGCTGGTTTATTATAACAAACAGTGCCAACATCCATCCCGTCATTCAGCAATATGAAGAAATCATCTGTACTTTGGTCTCTTTCCGCTCTCTACTCCGTCTTCACACCTTCCTCAGCCAAGCACATGTTACTTCATGTTTTCAAATTCAAATTTTAGTCAGCACCAAAAAGACGGTTTGTTACTCACAGAAAGTCCTCGACTTCTCCACTTTGCATTATATTAAAGAATCTTTGAGTAAAATTGAAAGATCACCTCCTGATATGTTTCATGACAAACAAAAACACTCTGCTTTGAATAATAATAATTTGTATCTGATATATTTAAACCACCATATTATTAATCACATCTGCTCCTTTTCTTTGTGAACATTGTTTGTTACAAAAGTTAAAGAACTGGATTAGTGATGGCAGAAGCGTTTAGATCTTTTACTGAAGTACCTCAGGATATAATTACTCCATTACAAGTACACATGCAGCAGAATGAGGCCTGTGAGTGTGACATTATAATATTGGATTATTATTACGTTTGCATGACTGTGTGAGCAGAATTTGATGTTGTAGCTGGTGAAAGTGAAGCTGGCAGCTGCTCCGACAGCGGCTGTTGATTTTCCTATTCTGTCTCCTCAGAGCTCAGCGTGGATCCACAGCAGCATCAGTCCTGTGGATCAGAACAATGGGAGCAGACAGCAAGAACAACAGCTGACAGCTATAATGAGAGTCAGTCCTGTCCGGCAGCTGTAATGAAGACTGAGAGACATGTGTTAGCCTCCAAACCTCCTCGGGCGAACGCGCAGCAGGCCGCCCCCCCCTCAGGTGAGGTGGCGCTGCTCCTTCTAAGAATAAGCCCGACGCCACGGGGCCGATTTCAAAAGATTTAACATCAACACCAACATGAAAAAAAGATGCTTCCAACAGTAATTAGTCGATGATTTTAATGTCGCTCCTGCTGCAGATGTGGAAACCAAACGCTCAGAGAGGGAGGAGACGGTTTGTCCTCCAGCTGTGGAGGAGAAAAGACAACCAGTTGTCTCCAGTTCACATGTTCCTGCAGCCAGAACTGTTCCAGCTGTCAATCCACCGGTCAACAACCCGCCTCCCCCACGACCCCCAGAGAGGACGGAGGACGAGGACGACTACGACTCAGACGACGCCAGTACGACCGATTATTCCTCTGAAACCAAACATCATTATCTTCATCAGTCCCAGATGTTGAATAACACGAATTCCCCCTTGTTTGCCCACAGCTGGAAAAAAAAATCCCAGCAGCACAGGAACAAATCAATGTTTATCTGTGATAGAGGGAAATTGGTTTTTCGAACATGAGTCATATTAAAGTTTGGATTCCATTTTTCCTCTCAGATGTTTCTTTGTTTTTATTCTCGCAGCCACTCTGGGATCTCTGGAGTTCAGCCTCCTTTACGAACAGGAGAATCACGCTCTCCACTGCTGCATCGTTAAAGCTAAGGTAAAGACACCTGTCCACAAGCAAGATGACAAGAGACGAGACAAGGTGGGACAAAAAAGACAGGACAGGACAAGATAGGACCAGATAAGGCAAGATGGACAAGATAAGACAGTATAAGACAAAATAAGACAAGACAGGACAAGATGAGATGAGATGAGACAAGAAAAGACAGGATGAGAAAATATGAGACAAGATGAGATTAAAATGAGACAAGACAAGACAAGACAAGAAAAAATGGGCCAAGATGAGACGAATCAAGATGAGACAAGACAAGAAAAGAAAGGACAAGACAAGGCAAGATAAGACAGGACAAGATGAGACAAGTCAAGATGAGAAAAGACGAGAAAATACAGACAAAATGGGCCACGACAATAAGAGATGACCCAAGACAAGACTAGAAAAGACAAGATGGGACGAGACAAAGCTTGTCCAAAAAGTGTAAATTAGATCTGTATCAGATCAGCATTTCATCCCAACCTGATTCTGACCATCATCTTTCTTTGTGTCTCAGGGTTTGAAGCCGATGGACTCAAACGGACTCGCTGACCCGTATGTTAAGCTGCACCTCTTGCCTGGAGCCAGTAAGGTACAATTACAGCTTGAATTAATTATAACTTTAAGGAGCTGATTCTAAAATCTGCTTCTCATAATTTGTTTCACTTGGTGTCTGAGCACACTTTAACAGCTGAGTGGATCCATCAGCTGATTCACTGCACTGAAATGTTGTGTTCAATGATCTTATATCAACACAGCTTGAGAAGAAGGTGTCGGCGTGTGTTGATTCAATTTGGGATGAACTCAGATTACATGATGGAGCAGGAACCCATCAACTAACGCTCCTGGCATCAAATACGAGCCCACACTGTTGGTGCCTGATTTATGACTCGTCATTAGTGTCAGTTATTTCGACACACCTCTGAAATATCATCTTTAATGTTTGTCTTGTGCTGTCGTTCCTCAGTCGAACAAGCTTCGAACCAAGACACTTAAAAACACTCTGAATCCTGTGTGGAACGAGACGCTGGTCTATCACGGTATCACTGACGAGGAAATGTCTCGCAAAACTCTCCGGTGAGAACGACACGAACCTCCATCTCCTCCACCTGTGAGTTCCACCGGTTACATAAAGGTTTCATGAGACTCGCTGTCGTCTGTCTTCAGGCTTTCAGTGAGCGACGAGGACAAGTTTGGACACAACGAATTCATCGGAGAGACTCGAGTCGCCCTGAAGAAACTCAAGTTTGACCAGAAGAAGAACTTCAGTGTTTGTTTGGAGCGAGCGATCCCGGTAAACCTGAGAACCACAACGAGATCTCATGTTGTTAAAGACTGGCCTATGAAATTAAAGGGTCACTTCACACAAATCCCTGTGAACTGTGTAGTAACTACTTTTTTAAATGTATAAATGTAATTCATTCATGCTGAGAGAACCAAACATTTACCCCCATAGTTCAGAGGAGGAGGCAGAAATCTCAGGACTCAAATATAATCAAAAACTAATCAGAAATGAGTTTTAAAGTTACTTCTTGACCGTGGAAACAGCTGGTAACAAAACAATCTCACCTCAAGAGACAATAAAAATGGAAATTTCAACATTTCCATTACAACTGAGCAAGTGTCATCTGCTGATGAAGGTTATCTGATATGATTGAAAGCAGCTACTAAATGGACCTTGAGATCAGATTGTTGTGGTAAAAACCTAATTTTTCTACATGGCCAGTCGAAATAAGAAATGTATTCTTTTGTAATTTACTAAACTTAAACCTTAATGTTACATCCTTTAAAGGAGTAATTCAGCATTTTTGGAATTACAATTTTCTTGCATGTTCAATTTTACAATTTTGCTTTTGTGTTTGCAGAAGGTTTGATAATAGTGTGAGCGATGATGATGATGATGATGATGCTTATTGCTGGTTTCCTCTCCTGGCAGGTGAAGAAGGCTGTCGGAGGACCAGCTCGCGGCATGGCTCTCTATGAGGACGACGTAAGACATGTGTCTCATGCTACTGTTGGATGACAGGATGACTGAAAGAAGTCAGATTTGATTCTGTGTATACAAAAAAAAGTATAGGTTGAAGTTCGAACAGCAGATCAGATCTTAAGGATGCATCTGGTCTCATCTCAATCCCATGAAAAGATCAAACCAACACTGAATTGATCTAATAACAACAAGTACAAGTACTGTCTGTGCATCAAAGCCTGATATATCTCCTTCCTCCGTGTCATGAATATAAGGAGGCACTGATCTGATACTGACCTTTAAAAGCAGATCTGGTATCAACCGGACATGATTGACCCACATTGAAATTCTTTCTCGTTTCCGCTATCAGTTCCCGACATGACCGTCGGTCATGGTGGGAACTCGTGCCTCAGCAATCCCTGACTTCATGTTACAGCACATTTAAACGAGACCAATGTGAAGCTCCCATTTTCTCTGATACCTACAGATGAGTCCGTTTGTTTTCCCAGAACAACACACAGCTGCAGCCACAGATGCTCTGCTACGATTTAATTATTATGAGTTCACTATTATTTAGCTCCGGTGCCACAATCAGGGAAGAGAAGTCAGAAAGTACTTTGTTGGTTTTGGTCTTAACGTTAATGCAACTTGAGTTAACCCCATTACATAATGATATACATGTAGATAATGTTGTACTAAAGAACGTACATTATCCTCCATTAGTAGATAATCAGTGAATAATCCCTCCAGATATGTGCAAAGGGCAAAGGAGCATCAGGATCAGCGGAGTGAAATACTACAACTGTGTGTTCATATGTGGTTGATATGTGTGTGTGCAGCTGAACGAAGGCGAGGATTCGGAGGAGAGGGGTCGTATCCTGGTGTCGCTCACATACAACAGTCAGCAGAGTCGTCTCATCGTGGGCGTCGTCCGCTGCGCTCACCTGGCGGCCATGGACTCCAACGGGTACTCGGACCCGTTCGTCAAAGTGTACGTGCTGCGTTCAGCCGAATTTTAATCCTGTCTTTTAATCATGATATGTTTAATAATATAAGATTGATTTGAATTCCTCTGCTCTCTTGTGTCGTAGATGTCTGAAGCCAGATATGGGCAAGAAAGCTAAAAACAAGACGCAGATAAAAAAGAAAACCCTCAATCCAGAGTTTAACGAGGTCGGTTCAGTTTGGACACGTTGAACTTTACCATCTTCTGCTCAACCAGATCTGTCAGAGGTTTTGTAATAAACTGTCATTTCACTGTGTTTCAGGAGTTCAGTTATGAAATAAAACACGGCGAGCTCGCCAAGAAAACCCTCGACATCTCGGTCTGGGACTATGACATGGGAAAATCCAATGATTTCATTGGTGAGTGAGGATGTTGTCTCGCAATCACATTTCCTCATCCATCCATTTTTCTAGAGATGACGCTCGAAGGACGGCTGCTGGTTGGTCGCGTCATCACTGAAATAAATCCAAAACTATTGCATGTCCATGGTGCCCAGAGGATGAACCCCAATGACTTTGGTGCTCTCTTAACTCTTCCTCGGCGACACCAGCAGGTCAATGTTTTTCACTTCACTTCCACATCTACTTCCACATCACTTCAAAATTTCTTGGCTTTCAGACAATGCGTCCTAACAGCTTTGGTGATCCCCTGACTTTTCGTCTTTGGTTTCATCTTAAACTGAGGTGCACGATAAACATTATACAATAGCCTTTTGTCCAAAACACCACGACTTTTTAGTTTGATCCGAACCACAATTACTTGTGTTAAACCTCCCTGGGTCGCCATCTCAGTCCAGATCAAACTGAACCATGGTTTGGTTTGTTTCTTGTATGAAACACTACAGGACGTTCTGGCATCAGATCTGGAAAAAGAAAACAAAGAAAACAAAATCACAAAGATGGATTGAGGCCACTGATCGCAGCATGAGTTGTGCATCACATGTAACCGCTTTCTGCCTCTGTTTACTAAAGATACTGTGCTAATGATGTTACAGCGCAATCACACCTGACAGAAAGAACAGCAAAGATAAGATTGGCTGATAGAGATCGTGGCAAATGAGTGAACGCCCTCAATCAACTGATAACAGGAGGCAGAAGTGGGAGAGAGAAAGAGAATGAGATTGATATGTGCACAATAATAGTCTTTGGTGATGAGACCCCACTTCAGTTACCACCAACTGTGTGTGGCCGGTGGACTTTTTTTGCAATAAGACTCATTTGCATAGAAAGAAGTTGTTTCTGCCCCAAATGTATTGATGTGCTGATTTAAATGCGTAGAAATGGCGAGATGCTATTTGTATTGATGTATGCATTTCACTGTGCAGGTTTAGTGGCTGCAAAAGCTGCACAATCCTTTTCTGAATTCAGGTCTTCAAATGACGACGTTTGGTCTGACGACTTTATGAAGAGTCGACTGGAAAAAACTCACAAAAATATCAAAACTTTTCAATTATTTTCCAAGATGATGAGAGAGCAGAGTTGAATTGAACTGACAAAACGCTGACGTCAGACACTCATTCACAAACCAATTGCAAATATGAGAAGATGCAGTTCACCTGATGACGACAGGACAGAAGCTCGTGTATAGTTTTTTAAACTGCAAAGTGAAATCAAAGCTAACTGGATCAAATGTACACTCCTGTTTACATATTGACGCTGTCTTGTCTCTGTGTCTCCAGGTGGATGTCAGTTGGGCATCCAGGCCAAAGGAGAGTGTTTGAAGCACTGGTACGAATGCCTCAAGAACAAAGACAAGAAGATCGAGCGCTGGCATGTTCTGCTACATGACAACACGGCCCAGTTTGAGGATTAAGCCTCTTCCCCTCTTCTGTGTATTTTCTTTCTCCATCGTTTCCCTGTAGAATATTGTCTCGTAGTGAGCTCGGGTAGACGGATATTATCCTCTTGCTTTTATGTAGTTTGTCCCAAAGTGAAGTGTGCGAGCTGCATTTCCAACAGTCTTCAGGTGACCAACATGGATGTTGACCTCAGGCTCTTTGTAATGAGGAGTGATCACTAACTCTCATTTTCATATCATATCATCAACTGTATCATAAAGTAAATAAAGCTTAAATAATCATATTTTATGGAGCAGATAAAACCCTTGTAATCATTATCATTAAGATGGGATGTTGTAACGACGTGTGCCTCCACGTTCAGACCCAACTGAGGGAATTCCCAGTTTTCTCTGACCTCTTTCCCCCGTCGATCTGTGTCATATGAGTTCATGTAAGGTGTTATCAGCTGATCTATGGGACCACGTTGTTCGAGTGCTTGCAACACCAAAACATTCATTTTACTGGTGTTCTTGTTCTAAACACTGTGCATCATGCATACGTTAAATATTAAATGGGACACTGATACATGTTTGGTTTGGTTGATGTGAAATGTGTTTGCTTTTTGATACAGACATGTTTATCTCCACCGTCACTACGTCACCTTCACCTGTGCATGTGTGAGCTCTCTGTTTGTCGTCTGGACAAATTCAAAAGCCTAAAATGCTTCTGCATGATATTTTATGATGAAGAACAAATTCGATTATGCACAATTCCAGAAAGAGACAGATGTGATTACTAATCTGAATGTTATCAGATCTGCACAAGTGTTTTCAGCTTTGCTCTCTGTCTTCGTACTGATGCATGTCTGAACTCATATTGTAGCACACACGTGGCTAATAAATAAAGACATCATGGCACCTCCTTTGCTCTTCCGCCGGCTCCATGTGTGTTGTGACATGGCAGAAAACTTTGTCTGAATCAGCCGAGGTTTGAACCAATCAGCGCAGACAGACACGCAGCCGAGAATTTTGTGAACTTTGACCTCTCTTGATAAAGCTCGCCTTCTGTCCATGTGGGTAAAAGTTTACACTCGGAAAAGTCTGTCTTTGAATTTAAGACACTTATCAGTAGTGAGGTTGTATACGAAGATAAATCAAAAAACAGACCTGACAGGAAGTCAAACATTTACATTTGACAAAAAAAGAACAATCACTACAACTGATCCGACTTAACCCCGAGACCTGCAGACAGCAGAACAGAGAGAGTGTGAAGGGCAGGATTTTGACTGTGAAAATTTTGTCAGAGAAAAATAATGAAAACAGTTGTACTTTGAAAAAACAACTTGGTGTAAAATGATGTGACACACAGGAAGCAGGTGTTTGTCCTGATGGACCAGCAGCAATATTTTTCTCTTGCATTAATGAAAAATTGGTTGAACTGTTCATAACTCATAATAACCTGCGATCAGGGGTCATAAGTGGACAGTGTTGGTACGGAGTGTGAAGCAGTGGCTAAAGGTGCAGTGTTGTAGGCATCAACTTGACGCAGCAGATATAACTTATATACATTTCTTTCTATACATACACCTTATATACATTACACATACTCTTATATACTATCTATTTTTTTCCACACAGTCTTCTTCTTTATCAAAACTTCATTACCCACAATGAAAATAAAGCGATGTCAGACATTCAGGTGTGTTATGTTGTCACCTGCAGCAGAGATGAGGAGCAGTGACAGACGTCTGATCAGCTCGATTCTTTCTGTTTATCTTTATTCCATAATCAGTTTCCCTTTAAAGGGCAAAATCCTCCTGGCTTCAGATTTCATCAGTGACCTTCATGTCATGTCATCAAACCCTTTTACTGTTATTCTTTAATAATCATAGTCCAGACCAAATTCAGACCAACTAAACATTTGTGTTATTTATTTGTATTATTAATGGACCAAATGATTAATTGACCAAGTAAATGTCAGAAAGATTTTGCTCTTAATCTGTTGATGTTACATGAGAAACCTTTGCTGTTACTTTAAATTTTTTTATTTACACACTGTGTGAATCACTGAGACCTAACAGAAGAGATTATTGAACAGTTTTCCCATAATGCAACTCCATGTGCATTAAGTCCATGTAAACACATTAGAAATGCTGTTGGTGAATGAGGTTATTTCATCAGACTGGAATGAGACTGTGATCAGGTTGTGGTCGTAATCTGAATGAAGAAACCGAGCAGCCGTGAAGACGAGCAGCTCAAACACACACCAACATCTTTATCAACATCTTCACTGTGTCTCACTGTGACTGAGACAAAATGTAGGAATTCATAGTTTTAACCTTCATTAAATATCTAATCTGCCTTAACTGCTACAGCAAGAATTATGACCTGTTGAATGTTTAAATTTCTCAAAACTTTTTATTTTTAAAAACTCAAATGATATTTTCTGCATTATGTTTCTCCACTGTTCGATGTCCAGAAGCTACCAAATCTGTTCTGTTACAAAGCCACAGGTCACATTACAGACTGAATCAATATGTCATGGTCAGAGTCACTGAGGGGCGAGAGACAGAGAGAGAGAGAGAGAGAGAGAGAGAGAGAGAGAGAGAGAGAGAGAGAGAGAGACAGAGAAACAGATACAGACAGACAAACATATATAGACAGACAGATATAGACAGACAGACGGACAGAGAGAGAGACAAACAGATACAGACACAGACAGATATAGACAGACAGACAGACAGAGAGAGAGACAAACAGATACAGACACAGACAGACAGATATAGATAGACAGACAGACAGACAGGGGGCGACAGACTGATGTTAAACTTCTCTGACAGGTCACGTGACTGCTGCTGCTCTGGATGCTGTGTTGATTGTAAATCCTGTGCAGTCTGTCAGTCTGCCATCAGTCCTCAGAGAGTGAACCACTCAGCTGTTCCACATTCATTCTTTTGTCTTTTTTATTTTGAAGCTGATCCGGAAGCACCATGTCGCAGGTGGCTGCTCTGGTTTCTCTCATGTTCACATCCTCGCTGCTCACCTGGACGCCTGCCGGAGCCTCGTTCCTCTGCACCTGGACCACAGTTGCGTCCTCAGGTGAGGTGCACCTGCTCTTCCTCCGCAGCGCCCCCTGGCCGGCCCCCGCAGCCCTGCGGCTCTACCACAGCTCCTGGTCCGGGCCGCGCGCTCCGCTCGGCTGCGCGTGGAGCGACGACGCGGCGGTGATCCGGGACTATCTGCGCCTGTGCGAGGAGCGAGCTCACCTGTTCTCAGAGCGACCAGGTGAGAGTCTGGATGTCGGATCCTTGTTTGAGGGGGAGGATCTGTGCGTCCCTGCGGCCCCCCCAGCGGGCAGGCCGGTGAGGAGCGTCAGCTCACCCGCTCTGAGTCCTCCAGGTGAGGCTGGGAGGTCAGAGGTCAGGGCCCATCAGAGGGTGAAGAGAGGCTTCATTGTCCCTGGGACCCTGTGGTGTGGCTCTGGAAACAAGGCTCCGTCATATGCAGACCTGGGTAGGTTGGTTTTATTCTCAACTATATGAATGAACTTTTTTGGCTCCAGATTTATTCTTAAGTTTATTATGATCCTTTTTTATCATGAAGGGAAGCGGAGAAGTTGTCAAGATTTACTTTGTACCTGTGAAATACAGGCTAGACTATGTTAAGACTTGATTTGTGATTTTGAGATTATAATTACAATTTACTTGACTTGACTCTTCAGAAGTAAATCACTCGCTGGTTGAATGGTTCATGTTCAATCACAGGCCATAAAATGTGATTTGGGGTCACAAGTCATTTCATATTAAGCCGTCACGAGCTCAAACAGTTGGGAACCACTTTTGTAGAGTTTTATAAAATCACACAAAAGCTATATAATATTTAAAGGCAATACATTCTGTGTTATACTGCATGTTCACAGTGTATGAACAAAAAAATCACCTCATGTAAGATAAGATGAACCTTTATTCGTCCCACAGTGGGGAAATTCACAATTCACAGGTCATGAAGGCCAATGCAAAAGTGCCATAAACCACAGTTCCTCAAATGGCCACATGAGGCTGGCTCCAAAAGCGAGTCAATCCCCACAGACCAATGCCCAAATTGACATCAGAAATAAACACGTTTACAGCCTGGTACAAAAAACGGTTTCAGTCTCTGTAGTTAATTTCCCTGTTCATGACGACTGTACAGGGTTGAACTGTTATATAACTCACTCATTTAAATTATATTAAGGCTTAAAATTATGCAAAATTAAGGGCATGGCCAGTTTGAGTCTGACCTTGTTTTTTCAGCCGTGTTTGTGTTGTTGGTGAGAATTTTTCATGCAGTTTTATAAAAACATAAATTGGCTCTCAGAGATTTAGTCCATAAATTTGAGAGACTCTGAAGATATCCTGACTATTAGTCCTAAGTGTAGGTGAAGCTTCAAACTCATTGGACCCTATGTACAGTAAGTCAATGTAAAAGAAATGCTGTTGGTAAAGACTCAAGACGAAGGAACTTTTTCTTAGTTATTTCCTCAGACTGGAATGAAACACGGTCATGTTGTGATAATAGTCTTTATCTCCACCGTGACGCTCTGCCTTTATCTCCTGCAGGAGTGTTTGCAGAGACAGACGGCTGCTGCCGTGAACACGACCAGTGCAAACACACCATCCTGTCCTTTCACTCAGAGTTTGGTGTCTTCAACAGCAACATCTTCACCATGTCTCACTGTGACTGTGACAAAAAGTAGGAATCTAAAACTTTAACCACCTTCTCTGAATGACATCCAGCTCACATCAGCTGATTTACTGTGTTTTCTTGATGCATGTTAACAGGTTCCACAGTTGTCTGATGAAGGCGAAGGACAGCATATCTGATGTGGTGGGATACACCTTCTTCAACCTGCTGAAGATGCACTGCTTTGAGTTCTCCCACCGACTCCAGTGTACACAGAGAAACTGGTTTGGAATGTAAGTGACGCTCTGATTTATTTACTGACACTGTGTTGCGTGTGTGTTGTGTGTCCCACTTTGGTTCAGACTAAAATATCTTGACTATTAGATGAATAACCATGAAGATTTCTACACACATTCATGGTCCCCAGAGGATGAATCCTACTGACTTTGGTGATTTTGGTGAATATGAAGCTAGAGCCAGCAGTACCAGCAGGAGCCAGCAGGTGATTAGCATAGTTTAACAGAAAGACAGGAAGCATGGGGACACAATTATGTTTATTAGTGAACTTTAGATTTAGCTGCTTCCCCCTGTATGCAGTCTTTATGCTAAGCTAAGCTAACCAGCTGCAGGTTTCATCTTCTCATTAACTCTTGGTCCTAAAGCAAATAAGAGTATTTCCCAAAATGTCAAACTAGTCCTTTACAACATTTTGATTATTTGAACCTCTGTTGTGACTTACAGGTGTAAAGAGACTAAAATGGCTCTGTATGCTGAGGTCTATCCACCGACCCTGTACGAGTCTCCAAATCCAACAGAGGTCAGCATGAACGGCACCAGCTCCATCCTCAACACCACCGAACACACAGAACTGCTGAAGAGCAACACGTCGCAGCTCTTCTCCGTCACTGCAGCAGCATCCACAGTCCCCACATCTTCAACGGGTTCCCCCTCTGCCTCCATCAGCCCTGGGACCAACGTCACCACCTCCACCTCCACAGTCGCACCTACAGGACCTGAGAGCAGAGACGACCTGGAGAACACTTTGTCCACCAGAAAGCAGCCAGACACTGATATGACAGGTATTTAACCTCTCCACATTGTATCAGCTTATATTTCTGCACGACAGTAACAGACCTGAATGTTTCCACAGAGAAGCAGCTGCCCTGTTCTGTCTACAAGGATCTGGATGAGTGCACGAACAAGATCCTTCCCCAGCAGAGCAGACATGGCCTCCACAACCCAGAGGCCACCACGCTGTACCACTGCAACTGCACCACCAGGTGAACAGACAGGCCAGCGAATACAAATCAGGAAGATTTAGATTTAGATTTTTGCCTAAACTACACATTGCATTGTCAGGAGCTCCTGATCAATTCAATGACAAGGGGATGTGTCACACAGGATGTTGATTACACAAATTTACTGAACCGCCAGAGTCAATATTTACAGTGTGTTATTTGAGTATAAACAGACACTGTGATAATGGTACACTCACCTTTATTTCTGCGTATAGCAAATAAGACAAGGCAGACATGGTGTGATGTAACACAGAAGTAGGGCAGGAGCATACATTCAGAGTCACACTGTTACATAAGGTGTAGCCGTTCTCTGAATCTGCTCAGAAATGACACGATGGTCTCGGACATTATCATAATCTCATGTTTGCACACATGTTCTTTTTGCTTTGCTGCTCTGTTCATCTGCTGTGTCTGGTTTTGTTTTTTGGGTTTTTTTTGGCATGTCTGTTGGTCTCTGACGTGTTTGTCTGTCCTGCCAGATTATTCCAGACTTTGGCTAAACAGAGACAACTGACCGAAGTGCAGGCTCGTCTGCTGAGACGAGTGTCCCAGTCCTGCTTCCTGCCACAGGACTGCACAGCAGGCAAGACGTAAGTCAACAAACAGACACATAGATGTACTCACATGACTTCAAGTATGTAAATGTACAGAAGTATTATCAGCAACATGTACTTTGATTATCAGCAGTGAAAGTCCTCGTTCTGCAGTAAAACGTCTCCTGTGTCTGATTCTCTGTCACATTATCAGATTGTTGATCCTGATGCATCAATGTTAGAGCAGCATTTTCCTGTTGGAGCCTCCAGGTGGCGCTAGTTTGAACAAATATGTTTTACTTTTTTGTTCTCTTGTTTGAGAAATATTGGGGCCTCAACACCTGCCTCAAATACAGCACTTGAGTAAATGTACTTGGTCAATTGTAGCATCACAAACCCACCTTTGCTTTTGTTCAACAGCTGCACAGCAGCTCTGGTGAAGCTTCCTCTGCTGGACCAGAGGAGCAGAGCAGACATGGAGGAGCAGCGCCATCTACAGGCCGTCAAACTGCAGGTCAGGAGGCCAAACACCGGGAGAGCTAAGAGAAAAGACAGAGGTGTGAGACTTCATAAACTGTGTCTGAGGATGATCCGAAACAAACTCAACAAGACCAGAAACCAAGGTCAAGATGAGCCTGCAGTGAGACAAACAGAGCTCGTCTGAATGTGAACAGTATGGAGGGTCAGAGAGTTCAGTATTAAACAGATAAATAAGACATCATATCAATAAATACAGCTAAAATAAATATCCCTGAAACTGAAATAATCTGACCCCTGTCTGTCAAACAAAGTAAACGGGGCAAATTTACTTATGTGGACAATTCTGATTTATTTACATATTTTTATGTTAATATGTCAAAACAGACTTTGGAAAAAAGTTTGAAATTAAATAAAAATGGCTGGAATGTAATAAAAATGGCTTTCAATAATATCAATAAATTGAAATGAATCAGGATGAAGGAAATATTTCATAATAATAAGCCAGGTTTTAAAACAATGACAACTTTATGGTCATATAACACATTTCATATTATTTTATCATGTCTTATTTATTCATTTAACATTGAACTCTTAGGTCTCCATGCACTATTGTAGTATTATGTATTTATGTTGTTGACATACAAGATGTGGTGGATCTCAGTTTTGACCGAATTGTTGTAACAAACTTTTTAGGAAAAACCTGCAAAAGTAACAATGTTCTGTTCAGACTCAGCTGTACTCTGTGTTGGGTGCTAATTATTAAATGTTAGCATGCTAACATGCTAAACCAAGATGGTGTACATATTAACTTTAGCATGCTGTTAGCATTTAGCTTAAAGCACCACTGTGCAGCCTCATTAGCTGCCAGCATGGCTACAGACTGTTAGTCTTTGTCTGAAGGTCTGTTGAGTTTCGGTTTTCCTCGAGATAATAACATGAAGAAGGTCATAAATTACCTTTTAATGCATCAATACATCAGGAGGCTCATGATTAAAGGCCTCACTGTTATTGAGGCTTCAGTTCTCGGTGTTTCTGTAAATATTTGTTCTGTGTATTATGTTATTAGCTTAGCATTTGAAAAGAAAAGGAAAAAAATGTAAATATTTGTATATAAAACAGTGAAATATTTGGTCTATGATGTGAAAAGGAAAAATATAACTGATTAAGCAGGTTGACATTTTGAGAAATATGCGTATGCGATAAGAAGAGTCAGGAAATGGTTAGCTTAGCTTAGCAGAAACACTGGAAAAAAATCTAACTTGATTCTGTCTGAAGGTTAAAAAAAGAGCCTATATTAACTGTTATTTTTACACCATGATTTTACAGATTAAACAAACTTCAGTTTTAAAGCTACTGGTGGGTGACAGAGCCACGTTAGCTAGCTGTTTCCAGTCTTCCTGCTAAACTAATTTAATTACTTTGTGGCTGTAGCCTCAGTTTTATCATAAAGACATGGGAGTAATATCAATCTTCTCATTTAACTCTCTGCTAGAAAGCCAAGAGCTAGCAGCCAGTTAGCCTAGCTTAGCATAAAGAATGAGGCAACATTCACCATATTTACATAACATCCAGTAAAACCACAAATTATTCTTTTCACAGTTAAACACAGTGGACAAACACGATGTAAGGAGATATAATGTGTTAACTAGCTTTAGAGTTGCTGTTAGCTGTTAGCCTCGGACAGAGCTGCTAGCTGTTTCCCCCTGTTTACAGTCTGTATGCTAAGCTAAGCTAACATGAGTGTAGCTTCATATTTCAGACACAAAAATGAGTCTTTCAAATTAAAGTGAACACGTTTCCTAAACAGTGGAACTGGTTATTTAAAATCCTGCTGTTTATTATTTATTGTTTTGTTTGTTAACATAATAAAAATTAAAAACACGATTAACTGTCATCATTTCTTCCACAATAAAAGCATCGTGTCTCCTGCACATTAACAACTCCGGTGTTGAATGTCTGTCCGGTAACTGAACGCCTCTCTGATGTCACGTTAAGTAACCGAAGCCGGCTGGACTCCGGCTGGATCTCCGCCTCCCTCCGGACCGGAGCTCCGCCGCGGGCTCAGATCCGCTGCGGGAACATGGCGCTGCTCCTCCGGACTCTGCGACTGTGGAGGATCGAACTGTTCCGTTTCATCGACGGTTAAAGTCCGTCGGTCCGGTTCGTGTGTTCGGTTCGTTTCCTGCCGCCGCGGGATGAAAGTCTGAAGCTGCTGAGGCGGATTTTAACAGGATGGAAAAGCAAAGAAGCAGGAAAGAAAAGGTAAGAGACACAAATGGAAAATGTTTAATTCACCGGGTGAAAAAAGTGGCTCAAACTGCTGCTGAGAGAAAAGAGAAGAAAGAAAGAAAAGAGAGAGAGAAAGAAAAGAAGCTCGTTTGTTTCCTGACAGTTCAAACACTGAAACTGGCTCCAGAGCTGGAAGAAGGAAGAACAACTTTTACTGCACAAAACCCACCAATACTGCACTGTACAAGTACTCTGCTACAAGTACAAGTACTGCAGGTAAAGTCTGACCTGGGTAAAAGTACAAGTGTTAGCATCAAAGTATAGCGAACTTAAAGTAGTAAACTTGAAGTACCTAAAGTAAAAGTTTGTCTCAAGTAAAAGTACAAGTATTAGCATCAACGTAAACTGAGGTGAACTTAAAGTAACCAAAGCGAAAATACTCATTTTACAGAAAAGCACATTTCAGAAAAACATCTATTATTGGATTAAAATTATTCATGCATTCATGTGTTCATCACTTTAATGTTGCAGCTGATAAAGTTGGTACTAACTGTAATATAGTTCTACCTGTATATGATCTAAATTACTTTACATAGTGTTTGGTAGCTTGTCAATTTGCCCCTGTGGATCAATAAAGTTTTATTGATATGATATGATCATATTTTATTTGTTGATTATATTTTGTATTGTTAATCTGAATCTGGAAAGTAACTACAGTTGTCAGATAAATGTAGTGCAGTAAAAAGTACATCTATACAGTATAAAGTACTCAGTGGCTTAAAATAAAAGTACAAGTATGCTAAAATTATAGAGTACTTGAGTAAATATACTTAGTTACTTTGCACCAGTGGGCAGCTCATGTCCCCTGATTAATTATCATTCTGTAGGATCTATTTTAAAGTTGACACATGTAAAAATATGAACCTAGCCAATTGTTTTTTCTGTTGATTGATTAGATAGATAATTACTTTATTGATCCTTTACAGGAAATGACTTTGTTACAGCAGCTACATTAAGACTCAGAAAAACAATCAACAATAAGCAGTAAACTAAGAATATAGATAGTGTACAATATGTAGAAATATGTAACACAAAATAAACTGAAATGAGTGAATGAAAATAACATGACTCACATATATATATATATATATATATATATATATATATACACACAGAACAGGTCGTTGTCTCCACGGTTTACAATAGTTACTGCTCATTAAATCGTCTGATGGCAGCAGCAGGAAGGACGTCCTGCTACTTTCACTACTTCAGTTAATCTGTTTGTCTATAAGATGTCAAATCTCTAAATGCATAAATGAACAGTTGAATATTATAGATGAGAAAATCAGAATCAAAATCAGTTTTATTGTGTTCACATACAAGAAGTTTGAGTCTGGTTTGAAGTTGCTTTCAGTGTTAAACACAGAACGATTTACAGGAAGACAGAAACAGACAGACAGCTAAGCACGGCTGAACACAGAGAGGTAGAAATACACAGAGCTATGTACGAAGAAGAAGGTGAAAAAGAGGAGAATATATAAACATATATGAACGGCAATAAACAGCGTTTATATAGAAGTCAAGTGTTTCTGTAAATTGTCAACAAACAGACGAAATCATCAAATAATCACATTCGAGAGACCTGAAACATATTTTTGCTCAAAAATGACTAAAATGCATCAACATGGTTTAAAAATAAACACAGAGTTGACTTCAGTCTGAACATCATACAAATATACGTCGACTGATCTAAATCACACCTTTGTCTTCAGTCCAGCCGCTGCTCGCTTCATGTGTGAGTTCACAGCTCAGAGCAGCTCGTCTCTCGCTGCCTCACCTACAAACTGACTGACATGGACGGATCAAAAGGCCTCGTTCAGGTTTTCAGCTCCCAGTTTGTGTCTGTTCTCCAGGAATGTACTCGTGTCCTCCCTCTGACCTGGACTGAGACACACAGGAGACAGGGCTGTGTGTGTGTGTGTGTGTGTGTGTGTGTGTGTGTGTGTGTGTGTGTGTGTGTGTGTGTGTGTGATCTTGGAAGGACTCTGACAGGACGTTCATGTTGTGTTCCTGTCTTGTTTGCGTGTGTGTGTGTGTGTGTGTGAACTGTGTTGTTCCTCCAACTTGAACTCCTTCCTGTACAAACTCACATTCTCTATACTTTTTCATACTCAAGTATGATTTTGCGGTACTTGTACTTTACTTGAGTATTTCCATTCTCTTCTACTTCATATTTCTTCTTCAGTACATTTTACAGTGAAACATTGAACTTTTTACTCCCACTACATGTATTTGATAACTTCATGTCGGGTTCAGACGACATAATGTTTTTGTCTGTTACGACGGTTGCTGTGTCA
Source organism: Holacanthus passer (assembly GCA_025331565.1). Classification (NCBI taxonomy): domain Eukaryota; kingdom Metazoa; phylum Chordata; class Actinopteri; family Pomacanthidae; genus Holacanthus; species Holacanthus passer. The sequence continues at coordinate 1,886,676 of JAFREQ010000046.1, read as the reverse complement.
GATCAGGCGACTATAGAGTCATAAATTCTTTCTGTGTTTTGGTCAAGAGACATAACAGACCACACGTTGCTCCTCGACCAATCGTAGCTCGCCGTCCTTTACGATCTGTAAGGAGGTGGTCAGGACGTCCGGGAACAGCGATGTAAACAAACCATTGCTGGTGTGTCTGATGCGACTGTCTCGTGTTTGGAAAAGAAAGAAAAAGTGATGCTGACCTCCGTCAACATCACTCCTGTTTCGTTTTGTTTCCAGGTGTGCAGGGAAGAGCATTCTGAGCTCCTATTGGTCGATGTTGGGAACGTGTTGTGGAATTCATTGTGAATGGAAAAAATGTTTTTGTCAGGATGTTGTGAGGCATCAGTTATCGTCGACTGTGACACACTACACAGGACGAAACGTCTGCTGGACCGGCCTGTAATCTGGCCGATGTCATGTTGTCTGAACACGGCTTGATTTACTTTCCAGCTTCAGACAAAAATAATCAAAAATATAATCAGCTCATAAATTATAGTATTATTACATTAAGAAAACTTTATTGATCATCACAGGTTACCCAACAGTATATCAAGTGATGAACACATTCATGCATCAGTAATTTTAATCCAATAATATATAATATTCTGATAAATAATATTCAGTATAAAAAGATATGAATCTCAGAAAAGCAGCAAACCAATAAATAATTTGATATAATCAATCATGAAGTGTTGCAGATCAATATCTCAGTTCTGAGTGTTTATTTATGGATGCATAAATGTGAATGTGACTTCTGAGGCTTTTTATGAGCGAGACGAAGCTTTAAAGCTGCTATAATGAATGTTTTTATATGAACAATGGGTCACATGACTCCTTGAATTATGTGAATGATCACCATGTTCTGCAGCTCCACCTCAGGCTTCACAGCGTCTCAGCTCATTGTTTTGCTTTTATGGCCTGAAACTTTTCTGTTTCTGTCAGTCTCACTGTTGTTTTCAGTGAAAAGCTCAAAACTCACTGTTCACTACCTGTGAAACACACACTGATACACACAGTGAGAGAGCAGCTGGTGAACACAGTGAAGCGTTTAGCAGCTGAAAACTCAGATATTTAACTCAGGAGCTGAATGAGAGCGAATGTTAATGTTGCTCCATCAATCAAAGGTGTTTATATCTGATCTGAACTCTGGAAGGAAGTAAAAAGATCACAGAGAGGGAGGAGACCTGGTCCTGTTTAAATATCACATCTCTGTCCTGGAGGACATTCACAGTGTTCAGTGCGACAGAAGCTGTGTGAAGAATGAACAAAGAGACCAGTTCACCACATCAACCTACAAGTTTGATATATGTAGGCGCTGTGTTTACAGCTGTTGCAGCTTTAAGGTGAATGAAATCATCCTGGCTGAACGATTAACTTAGAGATTCTTCAAACGTGCCATAGATCTGTTCCAGTCCTGCACTCGTACACAAACTCGAAAGCAGGACTCAGAGAAGTTGAAAACAATCAGTCAGCGGAGGCAAACAAAGCAGGCAAGAAACAGGAATGAAGGCCGGACCGCTGAGACTGGGTGGTACGTTAGACGATCTGGCAGACGACGGGGGAAAGAGGGCCGCGGTGTATTTACAGGGGCGCTAACGAGGGAATGGAGAACAGGTGTGCTGGCAAGGAGGGATCAGGTGACTGAGGTCGGAGGGAAACGCACTGAGGAGGAACAGAAAGGGTTAATCACTGGAAAAACAGGAAGGCAAGCAAAAAATGACTAAGACGAGATAAAATTTACTCCGACTCTGGTTCCCGCGCTCGGACTCAAATATATCCTCTGCTCACATGAACAGACCGTGTGACCGGTTTGTGCACAGGTGCATCCACGCGGCACCGCAGAGCTTCAGCGTCAGACTTCTGTTGAAACTGCAACACAACAGTGTTTACAGCCGAGCCGGTCATGTAAACTGTGTGATTGCAAAAGTCCACACACACGTCTGTCAGCGCTCTTTCTTCTTGTCCTCTATTAACTGTATTCTAGCTCAGCTGTAATAGGCTTAGAGTCTTAGTTCCACACACATGATGTTCGCCCGCTTTGTTTATTCCAGCAAACAGCTTCCTGCTAACATGTTCACCAGCTCTGCTTTATGTAACGTTTGAGCTCGATCCGAACGACGACAACGTTCAGCCGCTCGTCCAGCTTCACACTGGACCTGACAGGACAGGTGTGCTCCTCAGGGTCTGGCACCTGGTCACCACCTCACCTGTGTGCTGTTATTGGCTAATAAGAAAATACAGAGCTCAGGGTCTCTGCAGATAAACCAGCACACACACTTCTAGTGAGTCATGAGTGAAGATTGAGAGGGATTATTTTTATATAAGTCTGTTCATTGTTTTTTAGTAAAACCTCACAGTATGCTTTTAATTTTACGGCTCTGTTTATAGAGACAAAGTTCAGAGACAGTATTTTTTTAGTAAGACTTTAGTTCATACGCAGTTCTTTTAGATCTGCAACTAATGACAATATGACAATACATTGTCAACTCAAATAGAAATTCTGATAATTTTTTTTACAGATCGATGAATTATTTGGTTTGTAAAAAGTCAGAAAACAGTGAAAAATGTCACAACTGACATTTTTCAATGGCTTGTTTTGTCGGACCAACAGTCCAAAACACAAAGACTAATCATTTAATCATTTCAACTCCACATTTAAATGAACCTTTGAAGATATTATAGCAAACAGCTACTAGATAAATGAAAAGTGAAAATCCAAATGTTTTGATCGTTAAAATGTCTGAAGGAGTTGTTCTGGTGTTTGGGGAATACAGGGACTGTGATTCTGACCTCAGTGTCTGTAAAGTCCTGGACTCTTCATGTAAGTTACTCTCACTGTTTCCCGGCATCGTGGAAACCATGTTCAGTTAAGACTTAAATCTTGCTTTTAACAGTCCGCAGCTTGATGGATTCCAAATGAATCACACGACCATCTGTCAGTGGTACATTTAATTAAAACTTCAGTGAACTAACAGTGAGTTCAGATGTTCAGGTCTCAGAGTGAAACAGAAATTAATCTGTATTTTCAGAGTTGTGTGTGTGTGTGTGTGTTTGTGTTTATTTGCTCTAGAAATAAAGAACAAGTCATTCTCCATGATTTGTTCTGCACTCTGACCTTTGAAAGAAATCCTGCAACTGTGACTGAATATAAACCAGCTCTTAACTAGTTAGTTATTAAAGTCCGTTGGCGGCTGCTGGCTATAAAATTAAAAGTCAGTCTTTAAAGCTGAACTAGTTCATGATTCTCAACTCATTTCACACTTTGCAACTTTTACATCAGATCAAACTACATGTTGACACACAGTTATTGAAATGCTGAGATTAATGACGCATCACCTAAGCAAACTCCAGCAAGGTGGATCTACATCTGTCTGTCCAGTGTGAGTTTAAAGTGGATCTTGTCTCTCGTCCTCTGCATTCGTTTTCGTGTGACATGTGTGACACTGACTTTTTCTTGCCTTCCTAAAGTTTGTTTAATCGTCAGCACAGTTCCAAACAACTTCATGCCTTTCCTCTCCTCTTGCTCAAAGTCGTCCGGTGATGCATTTGCAAGTTTTAGGAATCCCTCCAGTCTGCACATTTTCAGTGTGTATCTGAGCAATTGTGTGTGTGTGTGTGTGTGTGAGGGAGAGAGAAAGGGGGGAATAGAGGGAGATAATGAAGGCCTTGGTGTAAGGCTCTGGTGAAAGGACAAATTTGGAAACACCAGATCAGGGAGGGAGGCAGCGTTTCAACATTCAGGCTACAGAGAGTAACCTCAGCGAGCACATTTTACACAAAGTTTCAGCGGGTGTGACAGAAGCGAATGAGAAGAACAGAAGCCTCATCCGACTGTCTGAGTCTCTGTCTGACTTTCCTTCTTTCTCTCGTTCGCTCTCTCTGAGGAATTCAAGCCGTTAACCGCCGAGCAGAAAGAAAAGTGCACGCAGCAGTTTGGTGTCCCATTTGCCAGAAACTACAGTATCACATCATGCAAATGAAGCCGCTGCAGCGTCGGTGTCGCGCTGGGCAGGAGGAAGAGCGGTGGCTTGTTTTTTAAGACTTATGTAACAGCAGCCAAAAGCACATTTCCTCTCTGTCCTCTACATTTATTTTTATTTCTACAACACTGCGGCACAAACCCTTCTCTCATCTGGTCAATCTTTACAAGTCTCTCTCAGTGACACACATATGGAATAATCACTATAGTTTGACTGATACAATATTATTGAGACAGATACTGATGTTAGAGAGTTTACATGTTCAGTATCCTTTACTCTAATGAAAAAACTAACCACTGCCTTCTCTCCTTGTCCTCCTCCTTCCCTCTCTGCTCCTCAGTTCTCTCTGTTTGGTTCTTGCTCCACCAGCAGAACCACCAACCCTCCTTCTTCCTCCTCCTCCTCTTCCTCCCCTGTGATCCCATCAGCCCCGGCGGTGAAAAGGTCGGACCGGCCGCCCTGCTCCGGCGCCCCCGGCCTGAGCAAAGCCGAGTTCCTGGAGCGCGTGCGTCGCAGCAACCAGGCCTGCCAGCAGGGGGAGTACTCCCTGGCGGTGCGTCTCTACAGCGAGGCCCTGACGGCCGACCCCCAGAACTGCATCCTGTACAGTAACCGCTCGGCAGCCTATCTCAGACTGGGCCAGTACAGCACGGCTCTGGACGACGCCATCAAAGCACGTCTCATCAACCCCAAATGGCCCAAGGTAAGAGGTTTGACCCCGGTGACCCCGGCGCTCGATCACGCCCTCCACAGGAGAGCGTGATGAAGACGCTGCAGCTAAGAGAGGGGAATGGATTTAATGTGGCAGAAGAGTGGCTGTGTCCATTAAGTGGATGGTTAGATGGATGTTAGATGGATGTATGGATGAGCTCTTCACTCGCCTGCCTCTCACTAATGGTACAGTTATGGATATGTAGAGCGGCGGAAATGCAGCTAATTATAAACCCTTATGATCAATATGCCACCGTGTTTGGAGGCTGAGCCGTGACGTCTTCAGGAGTTCACGCACAGGTCGGCATTTTGAAGTCTGTATCTCACCTGTTGCTGGAGGTAATCTTTGCTTTCTTCCTGTGTTTGACAGACTTTAATTGGCTGCTCAGAATGAAAGTCAGAAAGACGCTTGTTTCCCTCTTTGCTCTCCGGATCCTGTCTGACAGCCGGTGAACAGCAGCCGAACACCACACATGTTGTGCTTTTAGTGTAAAGCTCGTGCTGGATAGTCTTTGTTTGACGAGTGTATGTGAACAGGACCACACACACACACACACACACACACACACACACACACACACACACACACACATATAACTCTGCATAATGAGACGTCCTGTAAATATGCTGCCGTCAGATGATCCAGTGTGATGACAGTGATGATGACAAGGAGACAGACTCTGTTCGATGTTTCTGATGCATCAGTACTTTCTCTGACTGTTCATCATTGGAGAAAATGATAAAGTTCAGATGTAGAGTTGGACAATATAACAGTATTATTGTAACTACACTGTGGGAGCTGTGTATCATCTCTGGTTGTATTATGGTGAGAACATTGAGTCACATGGGAAGAAATTAAACATCCTGCAATAAGTGGATTTGTTGGAGGATGTTGTGCATCTGAACTTTCACAGACTTGTAGATGTTGTAGATCAAACTGTGTTGACAGTTCTGACCTTTGAGGGAACAAAGACCTGGGTTTTAAACATGAGACAGCAGTTGCTCTTTAGCAAACACTTTCTCTCAGAGTTCCTGTTGCACAGAGCACTTGGTTTTTGCTTGTACCTGTTGGACAGAAGTGAAAATGATTCTCTCCTCCGCTGCCATTCATACACGGTATTTATATATTTTTTACACCTGATGAAGATAAAACTAGTGCATGAAGTTAAAGTGTCTCAACTTTCATCTCCTCTCTTGTCACGTGTCTCGATGTCCCACAATCCTCCTTTCCCATAGATGAATGAATATGGAGGAAGCATCAGTCGCCTGCTCAGTTGTTCTTCACTCTGTATCGGCCAAAAGCAAACAGGATATATGTCTGTATTAAACTACACGTGCTGTGATAGAAGATTTTATCCCGATGGCCTATAAAGTTGTGACATTGCACGAGCTGCTTTCATAGTTTTAATTTCTTCTTTAATGTGGCAGATCCAGCGATGTGTGAGACAGAATGGCTGTTATTAAAATGTGCAGTGTTTCACATTTCCAGCACATTTAGCAGAGAAAAACGAGCGGCTGGAAAGTGCATCGAGTGCTTCTTCACACTTGAAGTGGCTCTTTGCGTCGACCAGCGCAGGGAGGAAGTGAAGGCTGCTGCAGCTCAGGGACTCTTTTCAGTCCATTGAGAGGGGAAGGAGCAGGCAGGAGACCGGGCTGCCAGGCCGCCTCTGTCTGGACAACTGGGGCCGGGCCAGCTCGACTCCACTTCCTTTCTCTGTGAGAGAGAATGGACGGAAGTGGTGTTTGGGTGTGTATGTGTGTGTGTGTGTGTGTGTGTGTGTGTGTGTGTGTGTGTGTGTGTGTGTGCGAGGGAGCTTTGCACGGCTGTTATTTTGTTTTTCAAACCCTGGCGAGGCCTTGGCCTGAGTTTGGCACTTAAAGACAATAACAGAGGCAGCATTCCTTTGTGTGTGTGTGTGTGTGTGTGTGTGTGTGTTGGTATAGTGGCAGTGTCATAGCAGTGGGCTTGCTGCATTCGCTGTGGGTCAAAGACAAGGTCAAGACTAATGAACTACCAATAAGAGCGAGTCTTTCTGAGGGGACGTTTACTTCTGCTTGAATTCTCTCTTTCTGCTTTTCGCCCGCTCGGCTTTTCTTTTCTTCTTTTTTTCTGTTCGCCTCCCACAGTTTGTCCCACTGCTGCCCCCGTCGACTTCTCTGTTGGCACAACAGGCTCAAACACACACGCTCACTGTATCGCACACACACACACACGCAGACGGGCGGCTCGGTCATGGGAACAGAGGGTGTAACTGGTCAAAAAGTCGCCACTGTTTGTGTGTTTGCTTTTATGGATAACGAGTCAGTTCAGAACAACAAAACTTCTTTGCATTTTAATGTTGTTTTCTCGTCGTTTTGTGCGGCTTTATCTTTGGTGTTGGTGCATTCGGTGCAAAGCTTTGAGAAGCCCTTTTGTCTCTTTGTGATTCAAATGAAGTCACATCACAGAAGTAAAACTGCTGCGGGAGCGAAAGCCTTTCTTTGACTCGTTTGAGTGTTTTTCTCCAACAGACTCGGCTGTTTTGTGTATGAATGTTCGCTGTCATCCGCACTCGCTCTGTGTGTTTTTGTGAAGTTATTGGTTCTTTCAAAGAGGCTTTTTCCCCCATACAGGTGCATTTATTCAGATCTGGAAGCTCATAGCGGTCTGGGAAACTTTTGCTTCTCCACACAGACGGCTTGTACTTTTTGGTCTCACAGATAAAGACGTGTGTTTGGTCCCCTCATGTCCCAGAAGAGACGAGGCAGATATATGGCTGCACCTGTGATCTGTTCTAGGAAAAGCAAGCGAGTGAATTCATGTCAGCTGAGGTGAAGATGCTGGAGAGAGAGAGTTTGTCGATATTTAGGGTGGAGGAACCAAAAGTTAAAAACAAGGTGGAACTTTCTTTCATTGCTCAGTCGTCTCTTTTCATATTAATTTTTCCAAACACTTGATTGTTTTGTCACCTGCTCTTCCCGAGGTCAAGAACACACTTTGAATCTCAAGTTACAAACATTTTATATTCTGAGATACAATCCCAGAATTTAATGTGCAAATGTGACACACACATTCCCACCCTGTGAGATGAAAGGGTCACTTCACCCAAGTTACAAATAAAACCCCAAAATATATTTTCTCACTTACATATCCAAGGTTTCAACTATACAAGGATTTTGATAATTGATTAATTGTTTCACTTCTTCAACATCTGAACGTTGTTATTCTTTGTTTTCCGTCATTATAAACTGAACGTCTTTAGGTTTTGGAGTGTTTTGGAATCTGTCACCTGTGGCTTTGGGGAATGTTTCACTCTTTTCATTCTTTCCTGATGCTTCATAGACAAATACTTAATAGACTGATCAAGAGAAAAACCATGTGTCCTGTGGATCATCCAGACACAACGAGATGATTGATTCATTGAAATGTCAAGAAACAGATTTGTCAGGGCAAATTAAACCAAAACTATTTGCATGGTGAGAAAATCTATTTTTTAGTAATTTGGTGGACTGACCCTTGAATCCTGCGGGTTAGATTCCTACAATCCTGAACGGTTCTTAAATATTGTGCTGTGGGAGCTGGAATCAGTGCAGATCATCAGCGAGCGCTCGACTCGCTCTGCGCTCTGAAGTGGAAGCCAACCAGATGGCAGCCAGCTACGCCTGTTTACACAGAAGGCCTCAGCCTCCCTCTGTCATTAAGAAACTACTCTCCGACCACACGCTGCAAAAATATTACCGACATACGTGCAGAGAAAGCACAGAGTCCCCTTTCTTTAAGAAGGACCGGGGACCTAAAACGGGCCTGTTTAGGAGGTTTCCCCACATGACAGACGTTAGTAGTACGTTATAATCTGATCCGACTGAGGGAGAAGACTCAGTCTCTCATGTTTGGTTCCTCCCTGGTCGGACAACTTTACGGCCCCGGGACTCGACCCCGGACCGCGTCGATGAGCTGTATCTGAAGTTGTGTCATGGACGACTGAGTCTGGGTCAGTAGGGTAATCCAGGACTTAGAGCCGACCATGTGAGGCAGGGACATATTTCACTTCTTGTGCTGCACTTACATGACTTTCTGTTCTCTGCTTTCACTTTTTCACATTTCCACCCAGAGAAACTGAAGCGACACAGTTTGACGTGTTTGAGTTTGTTTGACTCTTTGACTGTTTGTAGAAATGTTTGCTTAAAAATCTACTGGCAAAGATTCAGAGCTGAAACAATTAGTTCATCAACTGATTAATGAATCAACAGAAAACTAACCAGCATCTGTTTTGATAGTCAACAAATTTTTTGAATCAATTTCAGCCATAAATGCCAAATATTTGTTGCTCTATCTTCTCAAATGTGTGTATATTGTGTTTTTTATTAATAATATTGTAAATGGAATCTTTTGGGGTTTTGGACTGTTGGTCGGACCAAACAAGCTACAAAGATTTGGGCGATCTATAAGATATATGGATGTGATATATTATCTGTCCCCCCGTGTCCCCTGATCCCTCGTGGAAATTACACCCTCGGTTTGAATTAATTAATTGGAGGTGGATCAGCTGCCTCAGTTTTCACCGAGCTGATTTTCACTCAGTCCATGTAGCCACACAAGTGTGCGCTTCTCGTGCATTACACCCTATAATTACCTCCAAATTACACACTTATTTCCAGGAAGCTTCTTAGGAAGTTAAGGATCCGTAAAGTGAAGCATTACCAAACCTGCTATATTGGGTCGTGCAGAAGGTTAAAGGATGTGATGAAACGATGTCTGTGAAGACTCTCAGTCATCCAGGTCCTGGTTCAGGAGAGTTGAATCCAGGACAAACTGACTCTACAGTCGAGTCCAGTAACACAAGAGAGGATGTGATGAAACATTGATTTTCTCTGCGGCCACTAGAGGGCAGCACTGACGTACAGGGAACCAGCCTGGTCACAACCTCAGTGAGCTCAAACACAACTTTTCCTGTGCCACCTCCCGTCAGCAGCCTTCTCATGAGCCACATCACATGAGGCTCACAGACGAGCGCCGTGCATGTAATCCGAGCCGCTCACAGGTTCCGTTCAATGATTCTTTAAGCGGCCTGGTTTAAATAATCGCAGCACCTTTTCTTTCCTCCATCCTCTCCTGCACCTTATCGCCCCCATTAGCCGCAGCCGGGCCTGATGGAGCTGCTCGTCTCCCGTCTGTCAGAGAACGTGATAACATGTTTGGAAAAAAGTGCACATCAGCAGCAAATAACCTGCTGCTCGCTCTGTCTCCCGCTCTCCCACTTCCTCTCGCCCGCAGAGCGTAATGAGCTTTGATTTTGCCTCGCAGAAGAAGAGTGGGCCTAATTGTCTGGTATTAATTGTGAGATATGCTGTCTGTTTGCGGCGTTGCTTCACGCGCTGCTGTAAGACATCTGCTCAGGCTCGGCCGAACTCTGCTGCCTCAGCAACCGGCCGAGCTACTGGAAGCTCTTCTCCCCGTTCTTTATCCTCCCTCCGTTCATCTGTCACAGCCGGGTGCCTCGGCTGTCTGTGCAAAGAGAATTGCAGAGGAAGGAGAAAGATAACAGCGGTGGGAGATAATGAAAGACTCGGGTGGACTTGAACATGGTGCGACTGCTATCAGAGAGTGAATGAGTGAAAATGAGTTTCACAGGACGAGGATTTAGGCCCCAGCTCCTTTTCCTTCTCGCTGTAAACCCAGTGTGAGCAACAACTGACCGGCGTGGAAGCAGCTCATGAACGAATTTAAAGGCTCAGTCAGACAACCAGACAGCTCTGAAAATACAGAAATGCAAAGGTAAATGTTACTGTGCAAACTTTGTGTGAACATCCATCACAGTTTCAAGATCCTGGTACAATTTGACTTGTTGTTGCAATGAGGGATTGTTACTAAGATTTCTCTCTTCTTCACTTTTACCTGCAGATAAAGTGGTTTAGATCATCTGGATAAACTGTTGGTCTGACTGCAGAATTGTTGAAACAAAGTCTTGTCAGACTTCAGCTTCCTTCAGTGAATAATCTCAGCCTCTACTTTCTAACTGTGATATGTTGTTAAAGCTTTCATTCATTCACTGCTGCGTGTGAAAAACTTCTTGGCGTTAAATTTCAGTGTCAGGACTTTTTTCTCTCCTGCAAATGCTGATAGTCTATAATCACATTTTTTATGGCATGTTTGACATTTTTAATACAACAATCCTACATTTTGCTTTCATGTCTTCTTTAACAGACATTCAGTGCAGTAAATGTCATTTTAAAAAGAAGCAGAAACATATAACAGTCATTTCGGTGTGGCTAAACTCGGCTGTCTGGAGCTGAGGGGTCTCTCCGGCTCTGCGGGTCGATCATATAGAGAAAGTTGAAAGCAGCAAAGAGTCGTCCCGTTGTGAACAGACAGGTTTTAAACCAAAGCTGCTCCAGTAGAGCAGAAAGAGAAAACTGAGAGAAGAGTGTGGAGATAAACAGCAGGCAGAATGACTCACTAATAACGGGGTGTACGCTGCTATTTCCAGACCGAGCTGAGGTTAATGAACAATCACATATTTGGGACTCGTGTGATGTCTGTGGAGGCGGGCGGGGCCGCTTCCAGCTTCAAAGAGAAGACTTTTTGGGAACGTGATGGGAGTGTGTGTAATACGAGCAGGGTTCGCATCCGGCCTCCTGTTTATGAGGTTTACTTAGTATCATTAAACAGCAGCGTGAATCCGATCCGTCTCGCTCTCCATCGGCTCGACTCTTCATCTCGTCATGATGGTGTGAAAACATCCAGATTACACTGCTGCACCATTATCCCCTTATCTGGACGACAGAACAAAACATGAGGACTGTGATCATTCAGACTGATGAAGAGGTCATCAGCAGTAATGAAGGGTACAAGTACTGCAAAGTATCATTTTTAGAAAGTAGTGTACTGGATAAAATAAGCAGGCTAACATTTTCTAATTAGCTCTAAAAGTGAACTAGGATACATTCATTGTTGGTTTTGGTCCTTCAAGTACTGTACTTAAGTACAAATTTGAGATACTTGTACTTCACTTGAGTTTTTTCTTTTAGGATATATATATATATATATATATATATATATATTTTTACCTCACTACAATTATCTGGCAGTTTAGATGATTAGTCGATGCACTGATTGGTGGATTGACAGAAAATTTACTGGAAACTGTTTTGATAATCATTTCATGGTTCCGGCTTCATAAATGTGAAGATTTGCTGTTTTCTCTGACTGATTTGACTGATGTGAATGTGTCTGTAATAGTTTGCAGGTTTGTTCTGTTGGTTGGAGCAAACCGACATTGTGAAGGTGTCACTTTGGATCATTGTGACCACATTTCTCACTGTTTTCAATAATCAATCGATCGATGGAGAAAATAACCAGCAGATGAATCCAGAATGAAAAGAATCATTAGTTTCAGTTCTGAACCAAATATCTCAAAATTAAAATCCATCTAATGAGAGAATATGAAACAGTCACAGGATTTTTCTGCTCTGAGTAATTTCTCCTTGTTAACAATGACTTATACCTTCGACTTAGAAGCTTAAAAGCTGAATGCACTTGTTAACCTTTTGTCCCGTTGATTCAGTCTGGAGAGTTTCAAGCCGATCGAACCTGTGGAAAAGCTCAAAACTGAGTCATAACATCGTCTGTGGGAAAAATGAAATGGACTCCCAGAACCAACTCCTCCCACTTCACAACTCAACTACTGTAAAAATGGAAACAAGTCTTCACTGTGGAAGTGGAGCCGTGTGTAAAAACCCTGCGCAGACTCTCCACCATTAAACCAAACACAATTACAGGCTCATCTGTTTGGCAGAAGCCCAGCGAGTGTGTGCCAGGCTGCCGGCCCGAAGCTCTACCAGGCATATGTGACACCAACTGTCTGTCTGAGCTCCTCCGTCCACAAACAGTATCAATAATCAGAGCAAATCATCGTCATCAGCCCTCGAGAGCCTGTTTATTCCTCATGTTAATGGGAAGACGCTGAAGTGTCGCCGCAGCACGAGAGCAGCAAAGGATTAATGAACTCAGCAGTTTCACAATCAGATCGGCTTCTTTCTCAGCTGTATGTTCCAGCTTATCTTTAACCCCCGAAAGAAATTATATATTCATGGTTTTAAGTGAAACTCTTCAAAAGCTGCATGTGCTTTTTCCCCCACTTAAGATACAGTGAAACTCCAGGGAGAATAATCTCTCTGAAACCAGGCATCAAATATGCAGCTTTACATGTTGAGGAAGAGGAAGAGTTTAGCTTTTCACATCACGTCCACTGATCACAGGGAACTCACTGAGGAGGATTTGCTTTGTTTCATGTCATTTGTTTCATGTGTGTTTCTGTGTAAACACACGCTGAGGTCAGAGACACTGTGGATTCATCTGACAATTATATTCTTCATCATTCATCTTATTCTTTAGGAAAGTGCAACAACCAACTTTCTGACCTTCTCAGATCAAACGATTAATCGATCATGACTCAATAATCAAGACAATCTCTGGATGAATGAATTTTTCATACAGACACATATGAAATATTGCAAATAGGAATTTGTTGCCTTGCATGTTGTGCAGTGGCAATAATAAAAGAATAATAAACTAGAATGTCCTGATATAATAATATCTAGTGTTTCATAAAAAGGGGAACAATTGGTTGATCAACAGAAAATGAATTGGCAACAGATTCAATTGATTGAACAATTTGAGTTGGACAAAACAAGACATTTGAAGACGTCAACTGCAGGAATTGTGATTTTTTTAAAAACATTTTCTGACATTTTTAAAACAATTTATTAAAAAAAAAAACTATGCACTAACCAGAACAGTTGCTGCCCTGCAGTGATATAAAAGGACCGAATGTTTTACACCTTCAATAATCTGTTAATTGCCAAATAGCAACCTTTGTGCCAAACGTGTGAATTTCTCCGCCGTGTTCTCGCCTCCTTCTCGACTCCGACGCTCGGCTCCTCTTATATCCAGAGGAGGCAGAGGGGGGTTGTGTCAGCTGGCTAAATGTGACCTTCACGAGCGTCTCGAGGGACCAGAGCGGCTCCGCGTGCAGAAGTGCACTAACACGCCTGTCAGGTAATATAGTCGAATATCACCGGAGCTCACGTTTCCTGTGTGAGACTCAAAGAGCATAATGTGCACAATTTAATACAACCTTGCCACGAGGCACGAGCAGATCAAATTAGCTGTTAGTTAGTCGAGGAAGTGTAGCATGGAAATGTAAACAGAGCAGGCAACACACACACACACACACACACACACACACACACACACACACACACAAACTGACCTCTCTTATCTTTTCCATGCTCTAATTTATTTTCTCTTGGACACATTCAAGCCTGAACAGTGTTAGTTTGTTATTTTAAAATGATTATTTTCACCCCCTCATAGCGTCATTATTGTGATGTGTGTGTGTGTGTGTGTGTGTGTGTGTGTGTGTGTGTGTGGGATCAATATAATCTGTGTGGGGTGATAACACTGGTGTTGTTGACTCCAGCATGACCTGAGTATGATGATCCAACATTTAAAGGACAATTATCTCCTGACATTAACATCATCACACACACACACACACACACGAAACACTTGTGCCTATAAATACATTAAATATATAATAATCCATTAATTTACCATTTATTAATCACAAATTTGAGGTGTAAATGTATCACGATCTCTCGAGGTGTCTTCTGTCTGTCTCCACAGTCGGAGCTGATGAGCTGTTGGACATTTCGGACCTTGAATCTTTAACCTGAGGGTTTTATTAGTCCGTCGCTGTTCGATACTGCCAGAGGTGCAGAGGTGTTGCCCCGATCCGCCCTGCTCTCAGGGGGAAGAGATCAATGTCAAAAGCTTTTGGATATCTTACAAAATCAATACAATTTTTTCCCCTAACAGCACGACACACACACACACACACACACACACACACACACACACACACGCACAGCTGGACAGATCTGATAACCAAACAAACCTCCTCCACCCTGTTTGCTCTCATTTGATTAGCCCTCACTTTGACCCTCATGTGACCATGTTCTCCAACGGCAACACCCCGGCTTTTGACCTCTGACCTTTCGACCTGCACTTGTGTGATTCACAGCCGAGGATGAGAGAGGATTTGTTTGTGTTACTCTGGTGTGTGTGTGTCAAGGTTTGCTGGTAACATTGATTTATCTGGTGTGTGTGAGAGACAGAGAGATGGGTGGAGGGATTTCTTCTTCTTTCATCTCTTTCTCTGTCCCATTCATACATTTTGCTGAAATGTGAATAAAGACAACACCATTTTTGATAGTGGAGTTTTGGTGCTGACACCAGAATTTGATCCCTTACTTTAAGGACAATAAACATGTTTTTCTACTAATTAAATAACAGCTGTTGTCAGATGCTTCAGGGTTTGATTTCATGTCAAGATGATGAGTTAAGGTGGTTCAGAGATGAAACAAAGTGAATCGACAAACAGCGTATTTTGTCGTTTAATTTGGAGAACAAATTAAACAACAGTTAGAATTTAAGACGCCTGTTGATGAGAAGCAAAAGTCTTCAAATATCTACATCCAAGTCCAGCTGCCCCAGATTCAAAGCCTGGATCGTCTGGAGGACGTGCTGCTTCCTAACAAAGGATATTTTAGCAAAGCAGATTAGTTGTATTCAAATGAAATTTGTAGGAGACGCAGTTTCCCTCAGAAACAACAGCATGTGATAAATCCTGAAAGCGGGACCAGGCAGATAATAAGAGGTGGCTGAGGTTGGAGAGTGGAGGCCGTCTGTGTTCAGGAGAGAAACAACAGCAGGTGAAATACCTGCTGTGGCTGCAGAGAAGAATGAGCGGATTAGACAGCAGAGAGTGTGTGTGTGTGTGTGTGTGTGTGTGTGTGTGTGTGTGTGTGTGTGTGTGTGTGTGTGTGTGTGTGTGTGTGTGTGTGTGGCGTACACAGACAGTGTCAGTGGCCATGTATGGTAGCAGAGATGAATGGTCTCATTTGTGCTGGGCGCCTGGAGGCCACACAGACTGATGGATCCACGCTGCTGCAGACTTTATATCACACTCAGACCGTGACCACACTAAATGCTGATAAATCTGAAAACACCTTTTGTGTGGGTTTTGTTTGCTCCGACATTTTCAGTTTGCTTTGTGTCGGAACAAGTGAAAACAAGTTAAATGTCTTAATGTCCTTTATTTTCTCTGTTTATTGAGTCAGTGTTGTTGTTGTTGTTTGTTTGTCGGCAGGACGACAGATGGTTTTGACGTTTTCCAGATTAAACAACAAAATACAGACGGATGACGTCGTCTGTCAGTGACTGAAAAAACAGGAACAAAACAAGCAGCAAAGTCTGTTGTTGTGACTCTTTGATAACGATGTATCAGCCGACTTCCTCCTTCATTCAACACGGACAAGAGTCAGAATATCTTCGACCCCTCGAGGTCTTTGTCGCTTGAATTTAGCTGCTGGTTTTAGCTGGTTTTACTTGTGTCTGGGTGATGAAGCTCTTCAGCAGCAGAAGGAAAAGTCGGTGAGACGGACGCTGTAACAGAAGACATGGAGAGGTGGAGGATGTTTTGTGGCTGCTGCACATGTTCTCTTGAGTGCACACACACACACACACACACACACACACACACACACACACATGCACTCTTCTCTACTTCTTGTGCACTTTTTTCCTCCTTCCCATCCTATATCATTTCCTCATTTGCCACAGAAAAAGCTTATTGATTTTTGGTGGAATGAATGGGTGTGTACACTGTGTGTGTGAGAGAGAGAGAGAGAGAGAGAGAGAGAGTGTGTGTGTGTGTGTGATATTTCAGATGCAGCTGTTAATTTTATCTTACCGCAGAACTTTATTTGAAGTCACCTGCAACACAGAGCATCTGAGTTTTACCTTGAACTTCATTAGTTGACAATGAGAGACAGGAAACAAGGGAAGAGACAGACGACATGACACAGACGGGCTTTGGCTCCTTTCAGTCCTCGTTGTTCAGTGGGACAGCGTGTGCACCTTCAGGGTCACAATCAGGGTCAAACCTCATGTTCTCTGGATCCAGGACTGGAGCCAGGATTTCAGAAACACTGAGGTCAGGAGTCAAAGTTATTTTATTGAGGCAGATGTTTTGTTATAATTTCTGGAAGTGAAAATTAAATTAAAGTCCCTCAGGACAAACTCAGCAAAGCCAACTAATTAAATATTTGTCTTACTGTGTCACTATTTCCTTTCTTATTAGGAAATTATGGACCTGTAAAAAAGTGCTGTCAGTTTTAAGACTCACATGAGACATGGATATATTCTATAATCCTCATGACACTGTGTCTCATGTGTCTGTTGTAACATCACAGCCAAATTATTTTCACTCCTCTGTCCCAGAATATTTAAGTGTTGCAGCCGAGGACTGAACAAAAATGAATAAATTTCATGACATGATTTCATCCCAAACGGTCGACTCTGTCAGCATCGAGCTCACGAGGTGCAGGATCATTTAAAACAGTAGATGAGCAGTTGAAATACTGATTTTTATAAATGTGTTAAGAAATGTCAGCATTGATGTGTTGGATCACAGTTCAGTCTCAGCAGTTAGTTTACAGCTCAGAAACATGTTTACGTGTGCAGAACCTCCTGAATTTAAATTGAGATATGGGAAGATGTCAGGGTTACTTCATTCTGAAGATTTTACACTTCATGTTTTATTACCGTGATGTGATGACGTCAGAACGACATAATTATTATGACATCAAACAGAAAAGTTTCATTCTAAAACAGCAGCATTAAATAATAATATAATAATACAGCTGAACCGAACAGAGACCATAAACACACACGTAGTAAATCTGTGTCTCCCAGTCCATTACACACACACACACACACACACACACACACACACACACATCGAACCACTACATTCATCACTGCCAAGGTGTGTGTTTAGTAGCCATGTTGGCTGTGGAAAGTGCTCCATCAAGTTGACTTTCCTGACACATGGTGTGTGTATCTGTGTGTTCATGTTCTGCCTGTTTATCAGTATGTGTGTGTGTGTGTGTTCATGTTCGGTGTGTGTGTGTGTGTGTGTGTGTGGAGGCAGAGTGATGATGCCGGTCAGGGAGATGAATAAGACTGATATGTGATTTGATGAAGATCTGCAGCCCGGCTCATCTTTCAACTTCTCTGACAAACTTGTCTTCCAGCCGCTGAAGAAAAGGTTCAAAGTTCAAAGGTCAAGGTCAACTTTATTATCTCATCACAGAAATACTGTCAGGCAGGTCGGCCAGTGTGGAGCTTCTGTAGCTGCTGTGAAACAAAGAGTTGTGAGTTGTATAGAATTTCATGATCTTTTTCTCACAGTAATATGGAGTTGAACTGTTTATTAATGAGGCCGGGTTCTGACTCTGGTGTTGTTTGCATCCCTCTGGTGTCTGCGTGCCTCTGTGTTTCCTTTGTTTGCTCCTTGTAACAGGTTGTAAATATGCAGTTTACAGTTTTCATGAAAAAACAATGAGGCCGGCAGAAGCCATGAGCACAAACAAATCTCTCACACACACACACTCAAATGAAAACAGCTGCTGCATTATTGATGGCGACTGAAGGGGTTTTTGATTTAAGATCAACTGTAGTTGTCTCACACAATGGAAGCGCGTCTCATATGAACCATACGTGTAGAACCTGCCCTCAGTGTTCAGTGTCAGTGTTTAACACTGAGTGCAGAAAATACACGTGTGTGTCTCCTACGCTGCCCCGTCAGGTGTTTACATGCCTTAAAGTTGTAGCTCATATACCTGGTGAACAATCTGTACAGCTACTCCACGACCTCACAGACAGACGAGGGAACGAAAATGGACAGAATGGACAAACAGATGAGGCTGAAATGTCCTGACTCTGAGTTCCTTGTATGCATCAAGCTCCAAAAACAGCAGCAGCAGTAGTAGTAGTAACAGTAGTAGTATGAGCCTTCAGTAGTAGTAGTAGTAGTAGTAGTAACAGTAGTAGTAGTAGTAGTAGTAGTAACAGTAGTAGTAGTAACAGTAGTATGTAGTGAGTCTTCAGCAGCTTTGGTTTGTCGAGCTGGTTGAAACTGGGCGTCTTCACACATGAAGATATGAAGGTTGTCAGTATTCTGAAGCCGTCAGTTTGTCTTTGATGTTCGTATCAACGCAGCAGGAGTCGGAGTCTCCCTGAAGGCCTTCACCTCGCACGGGGGACCGACGTCAAACACAGTCAACACGTCTGTAAACTGAATGATAGTTTGTTTAAATCTGAGACTAAATATTTTATTCAGTCGTATATTTACAGACTTACATCCTGTTATGTGTGTGTGTGCATGGACGTGTTATTACGTATGACGTTATTACCCGTGTGTTTACTGTCACATTGTGGGGACTCACCTTCCTAATGAGGACAAAATGTGAGTCTTCATGATGTAGGTCATTCAATTTTAGGGTGAGGACTTAGGTTAAGGTTAAGGTTAGTTAAGGTAGTGGTCATGGTTAGGGTTAGGAGACCTCATGCATTCTCCAGCTGTTTACCTCTGGGATGCCGTCGGTGGAGGATGAGGACGAGGGATGAAGGAACATAATGCAATAAAATGTGTTTTTCAGCCTCTCACATCCTTCACAGTCTATTTCATAAACACACACACACACACACACACACACACACTGATGCAGGTAGCTGTCACACCTCGTATCAATCACCAGATCTCATGGCGACGTGCTCGGCTGCTGCAAAGACAGTAATATTTCCTCCCTCAGATGAGCTGGATCTGATTCCTTTACTGCACTGACACACACACACACACACACACTTACACACACACGGGCATAAATAACACTGCAAAGCTGCCGTGATTGATTTTTAATTGTTGTTCTCTTGTTAAGTGCTGAGATGAATTGTGATGATGATGTGACTTGAAAGCTCATGTGATTGACCACTTTTCCCCTGAACTCCTCCTCAGCATCAGTCTTTCAGTTTAAGGTTGAAATGTTTGCTCGCTCTCAGTAACGTCTGTAGCTGCTGATCTGTTGTGTCTGGAGATGATTTTTCTTCTAATTAACAGTCTGTTTTTATGTCTTTGTTCCGTCATCCAGAATATTCAGTGACATGAACTGAATCTCTGTATGATCATAAACACTGAGGAGCGGATTAGGTCATTTGCAGTTTAACACAGCTTCTGTTGATATAAAGACATTTATTGTTAGCACATGTTGACGGTGCAACAGAGGAACATGTTTCTTTCTACTACAGATATGAAACATGCAGCTTGTGAGTTAGTTCTCTCTTCGTGTTGCTCTGCACCGTCCTGAGCTTAATATCAGCTGCTCAGACCAGTGTTTTATCAGTGAATTACTTTTCTGAGTTGTTCCTGTATCTGAGGACTAATTAAGAGAATGTGATGGTACAAGATGTAACATGGCTGATTTCTAACAGAAGCATTGGTTGAGAATATAAACCTGTGCACCGTCTTCTTCACTTGAACGTCCGTCTCCCACCTGACGAGAGAAAAGTGTCTCAGTATGAAGCTTTCATGAGCAGCGATGAAGGCGACGGTGGGGGGGGCGTCGAGAGGAGGGACGGCCTGTCATCTGGAACCTCGTCCCGTCTCTCACTTACACCCACATTACATCACCGCCGCCCGCCGTCCTCTCCTCCGTCAACACGAGCGCATGATGCAGCCGCTGTCTCATTTGTTTTGGAACATGTGATCAATGAAGTCACAGTTTAACGGCAGGAAGCATGGTGGTTTTCAGAGTCCTTACTGGTCCTGAAACCCACCAGGCTTCATCACACCATCACAGCTTTAGCTTTGGTTTAGTCCTGCTAAAGGCTCTTGCCGCTCATATTTACACACAACAGGTTTTATTTGCAATGAGACAGTCGAGTCGACGTCGCTCGGCTGACGACCAGACCGACGCCACAGTGAGGCTTCACACAGCGAGAGCTGGTGATTCTGCTCCAACACTGATTCACCCTCAGCCATTTATTTCTGGAGATTAGGTCGTTCTTTAAATGGCTGACAGTCACACACAAGTGGACAGACTGTGTGTGTGTGTGTGTGTGTGTGTGTGTGTGTGTGTTCCTATTATTGGAAATGGGGTTAGTGATCTTCATCCTTCACAACAATTTACCCTCGCTGTCACTCTGCGAGGTTCATTTCTGTTATTGATTCGAGGAACCTGTTACAATCATGCACAAACACACTTCAACCCAGCCGCTCGCTTTAACCCTCTAACGACACGCAGGCCTTGAATTTGACCTTTCGTGTCACATCAAGAGACCGGCATAGACTTAGCTTAGCATAAAGCGCCTGGAGAGAAAACACAGTTTGTCCCCACATTTGTTTTTGTACACATTTAACAAACAAACATTAATACCTGTCATGTCTGCAGGCTACAGTCAATTAGCATAGCTTAGCATAAAGACTGGAAACAATGGGAAACAGCTAGCCTGGCTCTGTCTAAAGGTGCTAACTCACTGACTAACACAATAATGTAAAAATGACACACTGTGGTTTCACAGGTGTTTATCAGCCTGTTTACTTCTTGGCTGGATGCAGTGATTCTTCAGACTTTCTTCGTACAGACATGAGAGTGGTGTCGATCTTCTCGTCTGACGCTCAGCTCCTCTCAGGCTTCGTGGGTGAACAGTGTGTGTGAGAGTGGCTGTAAACACACACAGGTGACGTCCTGTAGGTGCTCATTACTGATTTTCTCCTCTTCATCCCCGTCGTCCACTCGTGCACATGCAGACGTGCAGTCATGAATCAGATTTACTGTAATGAACATGTTCAGTTCTCTTGATGGACTCCACTCGTGTCAAAGCAGAGTTTCCATTGTGTGTAAGAGAAGCCTCACAGACAAACCATCAATTATGTGACACCTGTTTCATCCTCTATTGATTTCCCTCGGTGTCCCTGCAGACTCCTTCAGTCTTTGCTCTGGAGGCTGCTGAGTGTTGAGCTCTGTCTTTGTTGTTGGAGGGTAAAGGATCCCGGAGGCTTTTCTCTGGACCCAGACTCGCTGCCCTCTCCACTCCCCTGATCCCCCGTAATATCCCCTCGGCTCCGGTTTCAAACCCTCGATGCCGCCCTGAGCGCAGGGGCCGAGTGTCGGTTTCTCTTTGTGGCTCCGCCGTCTGCGAACGTGGCTCACTCTCCTGTCTATCTGTTCCTCTGGGACGTCTGACATCTTTGATTAAACATCATGTTCTCCAATTCATGAAAACCTGATTGATTGATACAGTTCAGCATTATAAGCACATTATAATGTAATTGTAATGTGTTATAAACACTTCTTCACTTATACTTTACTGTTTATATGTCAGGTGATAAGGAAGGTGAAGCGTTACCTCATCATATAGGCTAATTAAAAACAGGTGGAAGAAGAACTCAGATCTTTTACTAACTGTAGGAATTCAAGTTAAAATCCTGCATTCAGAGGGAGAGAGAGAGAGAGAGAGACTGAGAGAGAGAGAGAGAGAGAGAGACCTGCACTCTCTCTCTCTCCTCTCTCTCTCAGTCTCTCTCTCTCTCTCTCAGTCTCTCCCTCTCTCTCTCTCAGTCTCTCTCTCTCTCTCTCTCTCTCTCTCTCTCTCTCAGTCTCTCTCTCTCTCCCTCTCTCTCTCTCTCTCTCTCTCAGTCTCTCTCTCTCTCTCAGTCTCTCTCTCTCTCTCTCTCAGTCTCTCTCTCAGATCTTCAGTGTCTCAGTTTCAGTTTCTCTCCTCGGAGCTGCAGTAGTTCTCTCTCTCTCTCTCTCTCTCTCTCTGTCTCTGCCGGGACTCTCCTGTCTCTCTGTCTCTCTGTCTGTCTGTCTGTCTCTCTGTCTGTCTGTGTGTGTGTCCGGACTGGACCCGGTCTCTGTCTCTTGTTGGACCGGGATTAGAGCGGCGGGCTGGTCTGTCGGCGGCCGGAGGAGGCGGCTCTCCCGGCGGCTCTGACATGCTGCTGCAGCCGCCTCCTGGTCGCTGCTCTCCGGCTGCTTGATGCTGCTCAGACCCGCTGAACAAATATGATGAAATGGCAGCCGAGGAAAAAGGTGAGTGACAGGAAGAGACGACATGTCAGGATCACTGGGCGGTTATTAACATGACATAGTCACTTTAATCTCACTGTTCAAGACAAGTGCAGTTTTATTATAGAGAGAATTAAAAAATGACTCAAAGACATAAAAAACTCCAGAAAGTATCAGAAAGTCTTTATAAACGTCTTTATTGTTGGATATTATTATATAATTATTATATTATTTATTTGAGTTCTTTGTGTTAATGCAGTTAATTGTACATTTTGCATCCATCCAATTTTGGACTGAATCAATTAATCAACAGAAAATGAACTGTTTGATATTGGATTATTGATCAATCAACAGTATTGAACCTTCACAGCTGCTTTAATGTTTCCTGCTGTAGATTTAATGTCTGTTGGTTGGGAAAGAAAGTTATTTGACTGTTTTCAGACATTTTTCAGACTTAATTGATCCATAATCAACATTTTAATTGATAATGTAAATGATCATATGTTGCAGTTAAATATTACAGTAGTAATGTTACACTGTCCTGTGGAGACTGATATTCATGTTCTCCAGAGGATGAATCCTAATGACTTTGGTGACAGTTAAGATTTTTCCTCTGGCGTCACCATGCGGACATTTTAGTTTTTTGGTGAAATGGCTCGACAGCTGTTGGATCGATTGCAGTGAAATGTGGTTCATGATCCTCAGAGGATGGATCGTGATAATGTTAACTTTTCATCTAGTGCCATCATCAGGTTTTGTTGCTTATGACCAAATACCAATCAAGGATTTTCCCATCAGCCTCGGCTGTGCTTCCTACTTATATCTACATGAGCACGTTTGTAACTGAGTTTTGAGAAGTGCTAAATATAAATGAAGTTTATTATTATTATTTTCGAGTGGATGAACTTGTTCATTGAGCTGAAAGCAGTTTGTCGAGACTCGACGGTTCTGTGTGAAGTGGGAGTAGCTCTTCTCACCGTGCAGGGAAACATGTTTGAGAAGGCCGATGCTGATATTTTGAAACCTCCTCCGTGTTTCGAGTGGGTGGTTTGAACTGGGATTTGATGCCGAACCAAATTTGTCTCTGGCTCAAAGATCAGAGGCGGCGACGCTGCTCCTCTGGTGAGTCCTGATCTCGAGGCGGCGGATCGAGCTCCCGGCGGACGGTGTTAACTGATAGGACCAGACTGTCAGCTGGTTCAGTGCTAATGGCAGTGATGAGAGGAGACGAGGAGCCAGAGACTCAGCCTGGATCTGCTACTGTAACTGCACCAGTTGTTTGGATGTTTGAGTCGTGTGTCTTCGGTTTTAACCCACACGTTTTGTTCAAGTGAAGAAACGAGTGCCTGGTTGATGCTTGATATCGTGTCAGGACTGAGTTTATTAGAGATGTGTTTTGATCGTGGACCTTCAACGGGATTGTAGTTTTTTTGTTAAAGAGGGTTGAAGAGGGACAAAGGTTCTCTGCAGTTTATCGTCCGACAGAGGAGGTTAAATACATCTGGATGGTTCAAC